>JAIEZT010000012.1:8897154-9552154 GCA_019594935.1 Periophthalmus modestus | reverse complement strand
TTTCATTTTGGATATCTGAATAGCTTATAAAATCCTACCTCTTCTGACAGCACTTCACATTTGTAATGGGTAAAATAGCTGTTCAGGATTCCATTGGAGTGGATGAATGAACCATCTCCTGGAAACAATTCAACAACAGGTACGCTTCCCTGTATAATCCTTCAGGTAAGATTTTAAACATTACAAACCCAAAACAAATCAGATTCTCAAAACAATTATTTAGATACCTGTAGGTAACCCCTTGGCACCACATCACTTTTACCAGTTCTGCTGGGACAAGTTGTGTCTCACGGTTTTGCTCTTTAGCCAAGATGTCTGGCTTCCATCTAACAAAAACATACCTAAACATTAACCATTGAACACACAATGGCGGATATGTTGATAATACAAGTGAAACAATATTATGAACCTGTGCCAGTGGGGAAAGGAGCAGCTGAGGGAAAGAGCCTGAGGAAGTGGGACCTTGACTTCACCTAAATGGCTAGCAGTGATGTCTGCTTTTGTAGGACTATCACTATGAGTTTTCCTGTGTTGCTTTGCCAAGGAGAGGGGATGAGACCATATGGAGGGAGGACAACTACACGAGTGATGTTGTACCACTGTGACAGATTGAAACATCTTCTCCGGCTGAAAGGGCATTGCTCATAATGAATGAGTTAATTCATAAATTGTCATTAATAATTATAACAATCCAAACAAAAACAAAAATTACATTATATAAAACAGAAAAGATAGGATTCATAAAGTCTCTCGTTTTAAAATGTACAATGACGTTAACAATGAACTGATCATTGACAAAGCTATCACCGGCTAATCAGTTAAAGGTGTGTTAAAATGCATCCTAAGTTGAACATGTGAAGAACCTAGAAACACATACCTTTGGGTTATCTTTGCTGAGTGATAAAGGAGATCTTACGGTTTCATTTTGAGTCTTTCCTTCTGTAGGACAACGTGACATCGATTGTGCACTGTGCTGACTTACAGTACATGTAAATTCAACAGTGAAGTCTTTGCCCACAGGAGAAAGCATCAACACAGCTCTCCCATCCCCAGACCTGATAATGGTTTCACCTCCAGGTCCAACCTCAGCATCACAGGTGAATGGCCACTGCACTTCTGAGCTATGACTGTAAAAAGACTTAAAAATAAAAGGCACTCTAGTTTACAAGCTCATGTTTGTCTCCACTTTTCTGGGGGAGGGTCCACCACCTGCTTGTCTCCTTGAAGATATGGCTTTGTCCACAGTAAGGCATTAAACTTATCCCAGCTCCAGGAAGAAAAGCAGGTGATGCCACCAGATCAAGTTAGAGGGAAAGCAACAGTATGATGCATAACATGTTGGTAGATAAGTTATAATACCGTGGGACGTTCCAGACAAAGCAATATCATCTTCATATTGACAAGTAAGTAGTAGACCCTGCACCAAAAATGTTATACAGTGCACCTTTAACCCTGGAGAACCCAGGGAGCAAATTTGGCCGCAGTTAATTGCTGCTACCCAAAATGAACAAAGTCAAATTTCAATTCAAAAAATTCAAAAAGCCCAAAGTGACACTTCTGGCCCCTGCATAGAGATACCTATTGGATGAATATTGAACTAAAAAGAGTCAGAGTGCTAGTGACAGGATGGCTGGCCTGTTGAGCTGGAAAACTACCCAAACAAAATCGTCTTCTCAGCAAACCAGCGATTGGTAAAATTGTGTGTGTGGGGGGGGGTTGTCAATCTTTTTAGTAATAGCTTGCAGAATGTCTAGAAGAATGTTTTATATTCTTTTTGATAAATTAGCGAGCCCAATGGGTCAAATTTGGCCCTGATCCTAAATTAGGGAATAAAGCGTTAAAATTGAAAAAGTGGATATTTCAATGTTCAGTGAATTTATAGCAGTAATTTAATGCAATGTTCATAATTTTCCAAGGAAGAAAAGTCGTTCTTCGGTCCTCCGGGTTTAAATGTATTTCAAAACATAGTCAAAACATGCCTATTATAGAATACCTTTTTCTGGTCATCAGGTATTAGTTCTTCAGGAAGATATGGTTGGCTTGCATACTTATTTCGAAATGCCAATGCAGTTGCCATGATATCCTAAAAATAAACCAGAATTCAGTGATTTATGGTAACCTGAACAGCAAATTGTGTAGATTATTCCACCAGTTTTATGTGTGTACCTTATATGCGCTGGTGGTGAACTGGGTTCTCTGGCGGACCCTCTCCCTGGGCAGAAGAGAGTGTCCCGTGGGGTCAGGGGCTTTTTGTAGCACAAACTCTGATCCACAGGGCGACAGCTGTAACAGAGCCCCGTTTCCAAAGCCAACCTCCACTGACTCATCTTCATACATTATCATCGACGAAACAGCGCTATTTGTTGCCATAACAAAGCAATTTAACCCAATTTAACCTTTTACTTCGCAGAAAAGCCACTAAAGCCGAGTCGTCTTCTGTACAGTTGAAGTTTGTAGTTGGCGCTTTGTGTTTACAACAAAAATGACAGGAAACCGGAAGTTGAGTTTCTAGCTCGTAAACCAGCTAAAGTGGTTGATTACATTAAACATTAATGCACCACAAACTATATAACAGTATAAAGAAAATGACACACAACTTAAATACTCCATGTTTAAATGATATACAAAAAAATATCTCGAAAAGTAAGTAAGTCCATCCAACTGTAACTTAGCTCTAAACTGAACCACTAGAGGGCACCAAAGCATTGCCTGTGGCCCTGGCCTCTCCAGCAGCAGAAGAAGACACTCGCAGCTCGGGTTGCTTCTGTGGTTCGCATCGTTTTTCTTCGCCATCCTGTGTCCTAGAGGTTTTCTCGCTATAACCGTGGATAGCAGGTTGTGAAAATTGCAATGTTTACATTATCAAATTGTTCTCACACGGAAGACACTTCGGTGGTGCAATGAAGGTACGGGTAGCTTTAGCTTTACCAGCCTTTATTATGGTAACATTTGTTCCACTATCCTATCACCAGCTAACAGGCAACATGAGCTAATTTAAGGCAAGTGGTTATATCACTGTATCTTTTGATCACAGTGTTGGCTCCATTAAAGTGTGAGCATATCATTAATCATGAATCTGAAGTAGAGAAAGCAGCAGTGACAGCTGTCATCGATGCCTCCTGAGTTGCAGCAGCAGCTTTAGGCCTGTGCACTAGCATCAGCTGGTCCATCATAACATTTGCGCCGTTACAAAACTGACTCACTATCTTTTATTAAAAAATGTAGGTTTATGTTTAATGGTTGATGCATATGTTTGTTTTTGTTGTTTTTTATTTAAACGTCAATGTTTTTGTTCTTATCGTCCGTATGTGAGCTATTTTTTATTCTATGGAAATTTGTACTGAAGCTGCTATAGAAATAAATTAAATATAATAATAATAGTTATTTGCTCATGCTAGGCAAATGCCTCTTCTGTGTGGGCTTCATGCTGTGGTTTGCTGAATGAAGTCATGGGAACAGGGGCCGTCCGGGGCCAGCAGCCAGGCTTTGGGGCAGGTGCTGGACCTTTCCGATTTGCCCCTAGTGCAGGATACTCCACATATCCGCCTACCAGCTCAGGGAGCCCCAATCTTGTGTGCAAGGCTTGTGGCCAAGCCTTTTCTGTTTTCAGGAGAAAGGTATGTTTGAAGACTTACTGTGTTCAATTTTGGGTAGTTTGGATTTTTTTTTTTTTTTTTTTTTTATGTGAACATCATAGAGATGTTGACTTCATGTTTGTTACTCATATATATAAGCTTAATTCTGTGATTGTTCATCTGGCATTGATGTCATGTTTGGAATTTATGTTTGAACGTGCTGAAAATATTATATTTTTTTAAATTTATATTTTTTTCTGAATTTGCAGTATATTTGCTGTGACTGCAAGAAAGGCTTTTGCTCCTTGTGCACGGTACTGCAGGAGAATCTGCGCATCTGTGCCACATGTCATTTACTGAAGGCGACGTGTTTCCAGCGACCAAGGCTCATGCGCCTGCGTGTGAAAGACCTGCGTCTGTACCTCCAGCTGCGTAACATTCCCACAGACACGTGCAGGGAAAAAGAGGACCTGGTTGAACTGGTGCTGTGTCACCAAGGCATTGAGGAAGAGGACGACCCAGACACCAACAGCCTTCACTCGCGCTCTCTGTACTCTCCCACCCCATCCACCACGCAGTCTGCCTCCGAAATCTCCACCCTTGCTGCCTCTCATGAGCGGCCGCTCAGTCGAAGCGATAGCTCCGATACCACCCCAGTAAGGATGTTTTCACAGTTCAGTCTGTCTTAGATAAAAAAGCAACATAGAATATTATAAGTAAAAATGTATTCAGTAGTCCTGACATACATAGGTATACTTGGCTTCTCTACGAATGGAGGCAAAGAGAATGTGTTGTCATTCACAAGGTACCATTGTCTTTGGAGTCTTTTCCTAATTCTAATCCTTAGTTAACAGCTAGACATACTTGCACTCTGTGCAAAGCACAGACCAATGTTTGTGTTGTATGGTGCAGGAAGCTGATGCAGCATCAACATCTCTTCTTCACTTGGAACACACACCTGAGGTGATCACTGTTTTATGGTGGTAGTAATACTTCACTTTACTTAAAGTCTGTCTTTAATTTTACAGACAAGCCCTCAAACGCGACGCCGGGCCAGAGCCTCTCTATCAGACATATCCAGCCTGGGAGACATTGAAGACCTCTCTGTGCGGCAGCTCAAAGAAATCTTGGCCAGGAACTTTGTAAACTATTCAGGGTGCTGTGAGAAGTGGGAGCTGGTGGAGCGGGTCAGGCGACTGTATCGAGAGACTGAGGAAAACAGGAAATCATGTAAGTTTAGACTTTTCTTAATCATGACACTTTCAGATTGTGTATGGGTTGAATAAGTTTTACATTTTTTGAGACAGATATTCTAATTGTTAGATTAGCTTCATAGTAAAAAACTAAAACGTTAATAAAAAAGAGATTGCCATTAAATTATAACAACTTGCATGATAGAGGGATAGATGAAAATAGAATTTTTCTAAGCACTGAAGCACAATAATGTTTACGATTTTAAAAGTCAATTTAGCATAAAATGTCTGAAGCCCTAATATATAACACAGCTTACTCTTGTAAATCACATGTACAGGGAATTGTTTACATTTGTTTCTGTTTAACTTTGCAGTGGAAAATGTGAGCAGTACTGTAACCACAGGTAACTTGTCTTTTTAACCTGGTTTCCTTGTATCATGCACCACATCCTGTTATAAAACACAGCTTTGTAAGTTTCAAAAATATTTCAAGTAATAATAAGGGCATAGTTTAAGGATGAAATGTATTCCCTGAAATCACATTCTCTCTCTATTTCTTTACTTTCTTTACTTCATTCTAAAGTAATGGCCTTACCCCCTCCGATCTGCAACGGTACTAATGGAGGTAAGGTTATGAATAACTTCTGATTGTAACCTTCACTTACACTTTCAGTTGTCTTCATTGCACACCCTCCATTGCTAGCTATACAAACTGCATAAGGTAGAAAATCTAGTATAACGGAGAAAAAGTATGATGTTAATTGTATCTATGGTCTCTGTGCCACCAAGGGACTGTGGTTGTCATGGAAACATCGTGACATTTTCCAAGTGTTTTGTGCACGACCTCGTCAGATGATCCACACTTAAAAGTAGTTTTGCTCTGCCCCTGATGTCTGCCCCGTCACTGCATGGCACAACCACTGTTGTTTTGTATTAGTGTTTGTCATAATTTGTTTCACTTGTGCTCACTGTACCCTTTGACAATTATATATTTTCTGTGTTTTAGATGGTGAAAAGGGTCCATTAACCATCTATGATGATAATCTCTGCCGAATCTGCATGGATGCTGTGATCGACTGTGTTCTCCTGGAGTGTGGTCACATGGTCACCTGCACAAAGTGTGGAAAAAGGATGAACGAGTGCCCCATCTGTAGGCAGTATGTTGTGAGGGCAGTGCATGTTTTTAAATCTTAACCACTGCAGCACCACAGACTGTAACAAGCCCCAAATGCGGCTTACTTCTCCATTGAATCCATTTGAATCATTCCTAAATTAATATAATTTGTCTGTGTTAGTGTTTTGATTCATAATTTCTTAATACAAAGAATGTGTACCCATGTGCTTGTGAACAAACTGCATTAAATTTGCCTCTAAACTGTACCAAGAAAATGGCTTGGTAAACTTGTAAATAAAAATCCTCAGTTGCTGCAAGTGACATATCATTTAAAAATACCAAGGAATTCCACTATTAGCCACTGGGCAGGAAAACTAGGTGCCAAAACCTCCAGTGCCCTCAAGCATCTCAACCATTCCTCCCATTGACTGTGGGTTGCTGTATCAAGAGCACATTAAAGGAAAGCACTTTTTCTCAATTCATCTCGATTCATCACTTTTACTGCAGTTCATACTGGAAGCTGCACACATTTAAACTTGTGCGCTAATAATTTGTTTTGTGATTAGGCCGAAATCCTGATTTTTGTGAACCATTATAAGCACATTTTATGTATTAAACTACACACAATCATACTGTTTGTCATTACATTGTAATAAGAAATTAGTTGATCATAGCAATAGCTTACTTTACAGTCACCTTTGTCCTAACTTGGCCCTTAAGTGTCTCCTAACAGACAAACTAGGTGCTAATTAACTCATGCCATCTTCCCTCTATTTCCAAAATGAATTGTGGATGTGAATCTTTGAATGTTATTTGGAGTGGAATGGTGCATTTTGCTTTGAAGTTCACTAGACTAAAATAGAGGTGATATATTGGGGAAAAAAAACACATTTACTGACATGGTATAGTATGTATAGAATAATCGACTTGCTAATGTACATTTGCATATATTGATCCTTATGAGATGTATATAACTATATTTTTTTCCATTTGATTTGAAGTGTATTTTGAGATTATTTAGGGATATTTTACAGAATCGTTTGTACCTATGTAACTGGCTTTATCCAGAGCATGACAGTAGCCTGTGCATTTGGCTAGGTTTGCCACACTATGTTCTCATCAGGGTTTTTCAGTTTAAAATATTAAGCTCTGCTGCAAACCACATTGAGCCACATGATGCTGCTACCACAGCTCACATCAATTTTGAACAATTAACTGCACTTTTCTGTTTGCGAGGGTGTAAAATTTTTTGCTGCGTTTGGTCTTTGTATTTCGGAATGTTGAACCTTTTATTTTGGTAATTAAATATTTTAATTAAAATAAGTTTTGCATTTGACTACACCATAACTGTTCTGCTTGTACTCTTGGATTACAGCTGTATGCAGGTTCAAAAGAAACTATTATAAAGATGTTCAGATTTGGTAGAAATACATTGTCTATGTGTCAAGTGTATTATATTGATATACAGCCTTAGCCAAGTCTTTTAAATGTGGTATAAGTCACACAAAATGAGTAAGGGTAATGAGTAATCTGGTAAGACAAATAATACATTAATACTTCAAAACAAACAATATCAAAACTTACCTGGAAAACTGAAATACAATGTATAAAATGAAACCCTACACTTAAGATATAGTACAAATGAAAATCTTTTAATGCATTTTTAGCACTTAGTCTTGAATATAAACATTACATTGACCTGAGGTGATTGAGGCAAAACAGCATTTCCCCAACTACAACACACTACTGGATACTGTCCCTTGTCCCCTCCGAGAAACAGACTCATAATGAAAACCAACTGAGAGGGTCATAGATACTGCCATCAACTCAAATGAACCTGATTAAACATTTAAAAACATGACCAAACCCAGACGGCTATATCGAGTTACAGAATAAATATAAACCATTTTATATTTTTAAAAAAAGAGAAAAAAAGAACAATAAATTAATGTCCAATAGAGTGTTAAGTGTAACATGGCATATGAGGACCAACATACATTCTTATTCATACACTATTTGATAATTTAGATGCATCACTGTACATTTATTTTCTGTTACAAAGGTTACACCTATGTTTGAAGACAAGTTATGGCACACAGCTGACAGTGTAGTGTTGAGGCAAAGAAAATTATCACATGCTTTGTAAGTCATAACAAAATATAGCTCCTGAGTGGATGTAGGAAATTATGTAAACTCATTAAATGTTGCCTGTATAAAAATACTGTTTCTAATATTAAAAAACAAACAAACTGGTAAAGCACTTTTCTTTTTTTTTTTATAAAATTACTCCAACTCAAACATGCAAATCTTTACTGTCTATTTACAAGATAATTAGTGAGCTTAGATCGCATTATTATTATGTCACAGTCTGTTAAAAATGGAAAGCTCTTCATTAAGTGCATGAAAACATATTTTTATTTGCAGATTTTTGCCAAAGACTAGCTTGTCTTCTGTAGGAGTTTTTCCTCTGTCAGCCTGAAGGGGACGCTCACGGACATCTCTGCTATAAACCGCTCGCATGCAGTCTTTGTCACCTGCTTACAGAACCGGAGGTCGATTTGACAGATGCTGCCACAGCGCTTGAAAAAGGTTAAGGAGTGGTCTGTAACTCGATTACATACTGAAAAGAGAAGAAAGGATGTTTGATAACAACTAATAAATCAAATGTAAAAAAATGTTCAATTCAGATCATAACTTCATGCAACTTTTCATTTTATACACTAAATAACCAGGAGATAAATGCAACTGCAAGCTCAGAATGGCCAGATCTGTGCACAGTGGAGAGCCCCAGTATGAGAAGACCTGATTGTTCAACAAGAAATTTGTGAAATACAGTTTATTCATGTCTCACCTGATAGGTTGATTTCTGTGAGGGAGTCCCGTGTGGTGGTCCCAGCCGCTGTCAGCAAGTTCACTGACTGGTCATTGATGTGGTTGCAATAGCTCAGGTCCAGCCTGGACAAAAATGGCATCTGTCGACTGATCATGCGTAGAGACGTGTCTGTGATGTCCAGTCCTGCTAGACGCAGGTCCTCCACGTTACGAAGTTTACACCGATTATCTAACTGACCTGTGAGCAATATATCAGAAAGTCACTACTGAAGACAGTGAAAATGGTCACAATGACAAAGTTAGCCCTTTAATAGTCCATTCTAAAATAAATCAGTTGTTAGAAAGTACTGTAAGTATTAAAAATAAATACCTGGTCTGTTGTCTGTAGGGGGTGAGAGGAGGTCCCTCATCTGTGCATCTTTGAGCCCTTCCACCCACTGGACATCCAGAGTGCGCAGGAGAGGACAAGTGGCGGTACAGAGGGCAGACACAGCAGCCCAAGAACATCCAGACAACTTGAGCACTCGCAGACCTGAAACACAATTTCAAATACAATTTTTAAAAACACCAAATAAGCAATTTAAAGGACTAAATGTTTCTATTATTTACCTGGTAACCTGTTGATTAACCAGCACAGTTGTTTCTTGGAAATATTGGTCCAACTAAGGTCCAAAGACTGTGGTTGTCGCCGGATAATGCCACTCAACATGAGAGGAGTGATGGAAGTACGACGATTTAGATCAATCTTTTTCCAAAGACTTTTATCACAGCACCTGGCAGGCACAAAAGATTTATTTCAGATTATAACAATTAAAAGTACTTTGCCATTTTGCTCAAAAGATACAATGCCATTGTGCTCACCATCGATTCCAGGTTTTGCACACTCTCATGCACACGCAGAGCTCCTGGTGGGACAGATAGCCGAAAATCTTCATCCAGACCTCCCTTTGTATTATATGAGTTTTCCCATCTTTAAGAGGCAGCATGTCAGGAGGAGGGCTTATAGGAGGAGGCCGAATGACATGCCTCTCCATCTGGACACACTTGGGTGGAGAACGGGGAGGGACTGGCCTAGTGGTTGGAGTGCTCCTGTTAAAGCCCAGGGGGGTGATCTGACTGGGGTAGAAGTGGCGCAGCTCCCAGGCTGTTCCGTTCATCTCTTTGGACTTAAGGTGGGCCCTCTGTTCACTTATGTCGCTGCCATTTCGGAATAACTTTTTGGGTTCTTCGTTCTCACTTTCTGGCTCGGATTTGAGAGGTTGTCTGTTTTCATTTGCTAAGCAGTCCTCAGATTTTTGTATCTCATGGTTTAGGGCCTTACTCAGCTCCCGGCTCAGCTCTCTATTGGGTAATCGCTTCTTGCGTCTAGCTTTTGGGCGTGGCCCTCTTTCCTGTGTCTCACTTCCCCCTTCGCTGCTGGGACCGGCCTGTGGGGAGCTGCAGAGCGACTGGTCGCTGTCGGCAACAGGAGTTTTAAGGAAAGGAAAGGAAAGTTCACTCCTTGAGTCCTTGTCGTCCACTTCCTCCTCAGTGTCTCCTAAACGACTTCTCCTTTCATAACTGCGATAGTGATGCTCCCTTCCATCTCCATCCTCTACATCGTCATCTTCCATCTCAGCTTTTATCTGAAAAGCAAATCAGGATTTCACAACATCACTTACTATGTTTACATAAACAGTCCGGTGTGCATGCTTTTTATCCAATTATTTTGGATTTTCATTTTCTCTTGATAACCAGTCAGACCACTCACGTTCTGGCCTACATGCAGGTCAGAAAAGCAAGGAGTGCAAATGGGGTGCTTAGACTGAGACATTCAGGGGCATCTTGTAATTTACCATTACCACTAACCTGTGAAGTTATATTTTCTAATACAAGTTGAATGTAGATATTTAAGCAAAAGCTAATTTACTTGAGCTTTTTTTTATTCACACAATATACAATTTTAAATGCATTTATTTGAAGATGTTCCATAACTCACCCGTTTCCTTACACCCATGTCATCATCATCATCCTCAAACAGTTTGCGTTTCTTCCTCAGTTTGTCCTCAGGGCGGGGTTTGCCGAGGCCGCTGGGTGTGAGCAGTGGGGGCTGTCTGTGCAGGGGCTCGTACCTCGGGGTCTCGTCCCGCTCTAGCCTCCTTTTGCCTGACGAACAGTCGGCCTCCTCCCTCCCAGGTTTCTGCTCCCTCAGTAAAGAGCCGGGCAGATTGGACGCATACTTGAACCCTGGACCTCGTTTTTGCTTCAATGCCAAAAGGGACGAAAACAACAAAAAGACTTTATACCTTATGCTTAAGAGTACACAGATGTTGTACATAGTACTGTAAATTATTAATAACATATGAAACTGAATATTTTCACGTGTACATACAAGAAAAATATTAATTATTTCAATTATCAAAATAATCTTTCAATCAAAATTTTCCTAAAGGGGAGGTTTAACACACTGTTATATACACACACACACACACACACACACACACACACATACGCACACATACACACACTTTATTCATTTATGTATTTTTATTTATTCATTCATCTAAAAAGACTACAATGACATTTATGACATACACATAGTTGTACTCACTTTTCCGCTCTTGCCTGCATGGTTGCATTTAGGACACTCCCAGCAATTTGGCAGTTCATCATTTACAACACCAGTAGCATCGCTAACCTATCAAAAATAAAAAGCATAAATACAAAAATACAGATAATTTTTACATACATAATTTACATTAAATCAGCTCTTAGAAAGACACAAAACGTGAAAGTCACTAATGTGATACTCATGTTTATTGTTTAAGCAAAGCACTGATGTTTTGAGTCAGCTGCCAAAGAATGTATGTTGACTGCATTACATTATATTAGTGCCAAAAAGGCTGTTTCATATTAAAAAGTCACTTAAACTCCCCACATCAACATAGAGACTAAACTAGGAGTTAACCCGGAACTAAACCTGTACTGGACCAGGACTAAAACCAAACCAAGTCAGCACCAGGACTCAAACTAGGACTAAACCAGGACAACAGTGAACACACCCATAAGCACCATTTTACATATCTACAAAATAGTTTAGACTGTGCCAACAATGGATTAATGAACTCCAACTGAAAAAATCCCTGCAGTAACATAATGGTTTGGCAGGAGTCTGTGCTGCATGAGTCATAGAGTGTGACAGCATGATGAGTGTGTTGAGAGTTACACAAACAGCATGTCAACATCATTCCCACAATCCTTTGCCACCACTCCAGCTCAAAGATTTAGTCATCATTATTGACAATAGACTTTGAATTCCTGACACACCACCTTACTACAGATGAGCAATGTCATAGATGACTTAACAGAGAATACTGCCTGTACCTTGAGGCAGTTTGGATGGACAATCTCATTGCAGATAGAGCATTCCATGAGCATGAAGTTAAATTTGTCCTCCTCGTCCTCCACCGTATCCTCCTTCCCAGCCTCTTTACACACCACACAGACGGCAGTGTGTGGCAGGACGGGCTACAAACAGACACACAGTTAAAATGTAGGAATATATGTGATACACCTGTGCACCAATAACAATTATCTGGTACAAATATATAATGATTGTTTCATTATTTACAAAATGTTGTATTAAATAAATAAATAAATAAATAAATCTTATTGTTACAAGTATACACTAACTGTAAATAAAGTATAGTAGTAATTTCATCACATTCTGATGGTTGCATTTTTGAGTATTTATCAGAGAGTGGAGACTTACAGCAATGCACTGCCTCATAATGCAGGACTGCTTCATGCGTCCAGGACCTCCGAACTTCTTCATATCTTTACAGAAGTGGCACTCTCCACACTCTGTCCGGAGGCACGCCTCACACCGCCTGCATCTCGTCCTCCGGCGGCGGGCTCCGGACGTGCTCCGACTCGACGGCAGTTTAACGGCTGGAGTCGCTGATGCTGCCACTGCTGCCATCTTGGGCTTTGGACGACTGGCTGTCCTCTGCTGAAAGAGCCAAAGCCATTCAAGTAGGTTTATTTGTTTAAAATGCTAATCAAATACAATTATTCCTTTTAATTATCAATAATACTTTGCTAAATTAGGCTTTTGGGTTTTAATTTCCACAATGGTCTAATTTTTTGTAATTGATTTTTGTACTGGATGGGTACTCAAAATCAGCGAAAATCGAATGCTTTGCATTTCCACACTTATTTATAGCCTTTTCCTTGTTGCCATGGCAGCCTGTAACATAAGCACTAGAAAAACAGAAATCATAAATAGACTGAAGACTGCACTGCAAGACAGTGATTCTTGCTTGCGCTGGGCAAGTTTCCTAAGCAACCAACTCATTTGCCTCACTGGTGGCATCTATTTGAATGTACAGTGAAGATAGATAAAGGAAACACTTTCTCCTGCTCTAGTTTTAGTAAACAAAACTAGAGCTATATACACTATTGGTTAAATTACAAGATACCAAATGTATTGCAAAAAATGTTAAATGATAAATAGCAAGTATACATTTAAAAAAAAAACACGTCATGATTTAGTTTTGCATATGTTCAAACATACATAAAATATCTAAAATATCATGTTTTCTTTTTTTTATTACACAGATCTACCAAATGAATGTCTACTGATATGTTCTATGGTCAGAAAAGCAGGTAAAACAAGACACACAGGAGATAATGGACAAACGAGTCTCAGTTAAAATGAGAACGGGAACTACTTTCGGAATGTATTTCGGAAATCTACAAATCATTGCCTATTAAATTGTTTTTTTTGTTGTTTTTTTTATTTTAATTTATTATGGCATCAAATTGCAGAGTAAATTTATTATAAATTTGCCTAGTAGCATCTGTTCACTGCACTAGTGTCTTCAAAATTAGTAAAGCAATATATATTATTGTTTTCATAAAATCAAAATAGTCTGTAGTGTGCAATTGTGCATTCATTTAGTTACACACATGGACAATATTAAAGACTAAACAACTTAACAACATTAAACAGTTGCAGATATTAAACATTGCTCAACATCAAACCCGGTTTCTGTGTGACCTGTTTTTCAGGGACAGATTTCAATGTCTAAATGTTTTGGCTAATAAGACTTTGCATTTTTATAGTATATTGAAAACAGCTTCAGGCAAATCGGATGTCAACTTCTGCCTTTTACAACAACAACAACAACAACAACAACAACAACAACAACAACAACTCTGACTGAAAAGATAAAGTGTGAAGAGAGAAGACTAAAATAGTACATTTCTTTTTGCAGCCTGTGGACCCTTTGCTCCAGTCAGCTGACCATCCTTACTGTAAGTGTGGAATAATATGATAGGAATTTGGGATTGGTTGCGCTGACTCCTGAACAAAAACGTGGCCTATATTATTTCCTTTATTGAAACCGTTTGACTCAGCCTCAGTGTACAGAAAGAGAAAGTCTCAAGGCTAATCATCCACTGGTATTTTCACAGACATTGTTGGTGGTTTAGCCTCAAAAACAAGTGAATAAGCTACATCTGAAGATATTTCTTGGTTGTTCCAGTTATTATACATTACAACATTGTCTAAGTGACTAAGCACAGTGGCTGAACAAAAAGGAAGAGATTACTCAATGTATAGATTTTTTTCCAAATTAATGTAGGTCAAATAATCTAGACATGTTTCATGTAGCCATTTGACATTTTGACACAATTCTAATGATTATTGTTTTAATTTAATGTATTTACTTTTTTTTTTTTTTTACTTAGTTAAAATAAAATAAGCTTATGTTGGTTGACTTATGTTGGTTATTGATATTGTGGATTTTGTAAACAAACTAATTATATTTTAATGTAAAATGAAAGTACTTTAAATAAATATTGTGGAATTTTTAGTCAATTTATTTGAGGCCCTCTGGTTAATCCAAGAATTAAGTACAGCTACTATTGTTTGCGTTCCCCCATCCCCCTCCTCTGTCCCAGGCTGGACAACATTTAGCCCCAAAGCAGTCTTAAAGGCACAGGGGAGTGGGGCAGCTTTAAGGAGTGCAAGGAAATTAATCACAATTTTGCAAGAGGAAGTAGAAGGATTTGATGTCCACAGTCTAGTACAGGATGTGGCCCACACAGATACTACAGCATAATGTGAGGATATTATGTGGCTATGTTTGTTAAAAAGAAAGACGTGCGTTTTGAATAAATTGTCTGGTCAAATTGGGTCAGTTGCGGCTAACAGAGACAGCCTACTCCAAGGAGCATTTAGGGCACTGTTTACAGGTCAATGGCCGGTCATAATAAATACATGGCTAACATTTAAATAAAGAGTGTGAATAAGATATCACTTTGTATTTGTAACGTGTTAAATGAAAACTTAAAATTGGTAAGGATAGCCCACATTTTAAACTAAAAGCAAATGAGAGAAAGAGCGTGTGAAAGACAGCAGTAACCTCAGACTACTACTAATACGCCCCTAAACATTAGTTAGTGACTACATGTGAAACACTAACCAAAACAAATCCATGAGATGGGTGTGAATAAACGGCTGACTGACCTGCTCAGACTCTGAATCATATTCCTCGTCGTCTCCGCTCATTGACAAGGCCATAGCTCCACACTCTCATATCGTTTGTGAGAGAAAACTAACATGGCTGAACAAACCTCCCGTTCACACTCCGCCTCCACTGCGCACTTCCACTGCGCACCTCGCGACGCAACACAGCGACGTAACACAGCGACGTAACACGGCGACGTACAAGGGCGCACCAGCACGGCCAGGGAAGAGCCGGGCGAGAGCCGGGCGAGAGTCGGGCGAACAGAACAGCTGCTGGAAAATATTAGCCACCAGGGCGCATGGTTTGGGTGATGCTTTGTGATTGAAATATTAAAATGTTCAGAAAATAAAAGGAATAATGAAGTACATAACACCTTATTGTACAATCTCTGTGAGTAAAGAGTGTACATGTCTTGAGCTTTACTTTTACTTGTTTCTCAGTAGGTCATTTACTTAAATCTGACTATTGGTTACTGGATGATTTTGTTTACTTGTCGTATTCCTGGGTGTTACAATTCATCAAACATAACATAAACAATGACACAGACTGATCTGGACCTTTTAGCACTCACCAATATTGTGTTACGACGCCCTCTTGTGGTTCAAGAATGAAATTGAAAGGAAGGAAACTAAAGTAGGCTACAGTTTAATTAAAGTTTACAACCTATCATGCAGGCACTCAAAGCCCCACATTGCGCTATTAACTTGGTCATGAGGGTGTTCTAGTCCCGGTGTAGACCTGATATTAAACTAAAGAGTGAAGGTTAAAACAATAAAGCCTTTGAGTTACAGAGGGAGCACATATCTATTACATTATGGCACAGCTGCAGGGTCTGCTGTGTAGAGCATGGGATTGTGGGTATCTTGTGTTTCCTGATTGACTCCGACAGTCAGCTGTTCCTGCAAAATTGTCATAGAGTTTGTTTATCGGTCTTGATAGCGTAGGCCTGTTTAGTTTTAACGCGATACGGTGGCGTTTTGTTTGTGGTGTTTACGTCGAGGGAAACTCTGTCCCGCTAAATTAGGCAACATAAAACTATCGTAACTTTGCTGCAAGTGGCGGAATGAGTTTGAACGAGCACTCCCTGCAGGCGCTTTCATGGAGAAAACTTTACTTGAGTCGAGCTAAACTGAAAGCCACCAGCCGCACCTCAGCCCTGTTGTCTGGATTTGCGATGGTAAGACTATTTTGGAAAATGAATCCGTCTTTGTTACACCCGGATTGTAGCAGTGCAGAGGAATGAGGCAGCAGGTTACGTGACGCAGATGGTTTGTATAAAATAACCCCGCAATGCAAATAATCATACCCTGCTGTAGTTTGCTGTATTAGACCTAACTGGTTCAAAACCTATGCACTTATACCTACTACACCTACTAATATTAAAGTAGATAAGTAAAGAAAGTAGCCTAAATACACTTTATTCAAGCTATTTCCTTCGACTGTGCATTTTGTAACTTCAAGAGATGTCCTGAAACCTATAGGGAAGTTATTATTGATTAATAGCGGAAGAGGCACCGCATAGTAAGTTATAGGCTGATACAAAAAAGGTTTTAAAGTAGTAGTAGCAGCCTAGTAAGAAGGAGTAGGCTAGAATTTGTAGTGGTGGTGGTATATGGTCTGGGCAACACAATGGTAGTACTTCCGGTTTCCTTTTTTTCTGTTACCTTTGAAATATCACCTGCAAAATCTACAGTCTGAGATTTCATAATTATATTAGTGATAACGTGACATTAGACTTAAGCTAAATCTTTTGATCCCATAGGGAAAATACTTGGCAAGGGCTACAGTTACTTAATAGCCCACAATAAAACACTAATAACACGAATAACATTGCTTTTCTCTATAATGTCATATTTCTGCTCGTTCAGGTTGCCATGGTGGAAGTTCAGCTGGAGGCTGAACATGTGCATGTGTACCCCCCTGGACTCCTCATTGCCTTCAGCGCCTGCACCACTGTCCTGGTCGCAGTGCATCTTTTCGCCCTCATGATCAGCACCTGCATTCTCCCCAATCTGGAAGCAGTCAGCAACGTCCATAACCTAAATTCAGTGAACGAATCTCCCCATGAGCGCATGCACCACTACATCGAGCTGGCATGGGCTTTTTCAACAGTTATTGGTACCCTCCTCTTTCTTACTGAGGTCATGCTGTTATGCTGGGTTAAGTTCCTACCTCTCAAACGCAGCAATGAGGGCAAAAATGGGACTATCAGCTCCGGAGAGGCAGCGGCCATTGCTTCCACCTGTATTATGGTGCCATTTGGGATCGTGTTCATACTGTTCGCCGTGCACTTCTACCGCACACTGGTGAGCCACAAAACCGACCGGCAGATCAGAGAGCTGGAGCAGGTCATCCGCCTTCAGAACCAGCTCGACCATAGGGCTGAGAATGATGAGCTCAAGGCGTTCCCTTAAGGAAATATAAGGACAAATTACATTAAAGTATAGCCAGAATCTAAAGGGAATAGTTGGCATTTGGGGCATAATCTTTTTTACATATCAACATAAAGCTTGTGGTGAGTTTGTACACTTCCAGAATTGCAAAAAATATTGGCCAATGGCCTTTCCTGTGAAGTTACAATGTCAGTTTCTCTTTTAAATTCTGAGCCCTCATCTATTCACTGTGTGCGAAAAGTTTTTTACCTATTGTAAATGTGCAATGTTTGTATTATGCGAGGATTCTTTGGATTCCACACTATAGTTTTTAACTTAACTTGTCCAATTCAATTTGAAATGCATCATATCGCATGAATCCAAATCGCACAAGGTGCAGCCTTTTCAGCGTCTATGTTTTATTCCTGTTACAAAAATATTACCACAATTAATTAGGCCAATCTCATTCATTCAGAATGTCATTCATCTTATCACCATCATTTATTCAATTGGCATAAATAGATAGAATAAATAGAAACTTTCCACTAAAATCACATTTTGGTTGACGTTCATGTGGTGTTTAGCCAACTTCTGGTGGACAGACACTTATGATCAGCATTTTTAAAATTGAGGTTAAACCTGAGATTAATTATCTCAGATTTAGATTTTTAAAGGTCTTCACAATGACAATTTAATATTTTTGTCACAATATATAAAGTACAGCAATGGTTATGTGAACTACTTACACATAAAATATATAATATATCTTAAAACAGGATGATATAAGATGATATGTGCTTAAGTTTAAAGTTTTTAAATTCTTTGTTACTTTAGTTATATGGGAGAAAATTATTGAAGGGAAAGATTGTAGTGTTTTTGTTATAAAGTGAAATATGCCTCTGGTGGTTACAGCTTTTACATAGAAGTATGTTTTGTAAATCGTGTTTGGTACTTTTTTATTTTTTGTTTGCTCAGCCTTTGTTACTACTTAATGCTTTAATGAAATGCTGGATATTTATTGTCATTGGCCTATGGCACATTGCACAGTGTTTTTATTGATTTAAATAACAGAATAGGGAGAGCTAATTTTGATTGGTACACGATTCTAAGGTACTGAACTTTGGCATCTTCATTATTGCCACTGGATCATGTTAAAACTGCATGACACACATTTTGACAGCAACATTGGTTCTTTATTTATTTATTTTTATTTTGTGTTACGCTTTAATACTGTTTACTGCATGTGAAATTGTAAAGTACAAACATGCACTATGGTCACATGACCACTATGAAAATAAATTATTACTATGTAATAGGCTTGTTTGTTTTCCTAATGTAGAAAATATAGACATATTGCTCCTTTTTGTGTCTGTAGCTGACAAAATTAAGGTCCAATCTCTCCTGAACACTTCCTGCACAATGTTAAGATGGTGCTGTGTCTTCAGATCCAACGCTGTTTATAGTGGACATTATCCTGAGATAAACAGGTGTCAGTGCAGCAAGCTGAATGTATAAGAAAGTGTCAACACACTCACTTTATAACTGGCCTGTGACTAAATGTATGTCTCCTCAAAAAATAATTGTAGGTTAAGCCACTTTTAATTCCTCCACTTATATAATAGACCTGTGTAGAGTACTTA
Source organism: Periophthalmus modestus (assembly GCA_019594935.1). Lineage (NCBI taxonomy): Eukaryota > Metazoa > Chordata > Actinopteri > Gobiiformes > Gobiidae > Periophthalmus > Periophthalmus modestus. The sequence continues at coordinate 9,532,913 of JAIEZT010000012.1, read as the reverse complement.
ACAAACCATGCAGTCTTAAAACATTTTAAAAATATATTTATAGAGAACCATTACATGGTTCTTGATTGTCAATTTCACATTCTAATTACTGAAGACAAAATATCATTATTACAGCCTCTTCATGTACTAGTATTATTAAAAATAAAGCAGCACAGGTTCATGCTTACAGCTGCTGCTCCACACGTCACACACATAGAAGGGCTGTATTCTTCCGCCTGCCGTTCTTAACGATCTGCAGTTCTTGGCGGAGGGATCTATTAATTTTCCTCAGAGTAAAACAGCGGAAAAACCTCCATCTGCTCAACGATGTTGGCCCCAAAAAGATCACAACTTTGGCACAGGTACGCACTAACAACTTATATTATCATTGTGTAGCTTATGGCTTGTTTATACAATGTTTTGTGATATTTCTTATTTTGGAAAAGAGTAAATGTAACAGGTGATGCTCTCCATCACCTGTCGGGGCGTGTTAAACTGTGGACTAGATTAGCTAACCGCTATAATGATGCACAACACCCTCTCTACTCCTATTGTTTATTTTATTGTGTTCATTAGGGCTTGACAAATGTAATGGAAAGCGAAACACAGATTTCTGAAAAGGAAACACCGCCTCAACCCTGGAGAAGTTGCAAATTGGTGATTGACCCCGCACTGACAATAGGATTATATAAAGTGTACAGATTTGATGGAGAGCGATTTAGCATACCCGTAAGTGCGGTAATGTTTTTTTTAATTTCACAATTTATCAGTATCAGATCATGTAAAGACGTGATTGCATTGTAAAAGCCCTGTTTATCTTAACAGGTTGATGACTTGGGCCTGTCTGCTGTAGAAGATGTCAGAGATCCTCGCATATGTCGCTTATGGAGCAGAAGTCAGAAGATCAACCTTTTACGTCCCAAATTTAAAGTAATTAAATATGACATTGTGTTTATATTCTACTACAAATGACATCTCTTTAATTAATTTAATTGTTATTACATGTAAATACTCTCTCAGGTTGATGAATACTATGTAGGTCCTATTCCTCCTAAAGAAGTCACTTTTGCCAGGCTGAATGACAACGTGAAGGAGGCATTTTTGTTAAACATGTGTGAAAAATTTGGACAAGTGGAGGAAGTTGAAGTCTTCTATAACCCCAACAATAAAAAACACTTAGGAATTGCCAAAGTTGTATTTGAGACTGTGAAGGCTGCTAAAGATGCTGTTGAAGACCTCAATGAGACATCAGTGATGGGAAACATTATACATGTGGAAATTGACACAAAGGGTAAGACAACTTTATTGTTCTAACAGATGAAAAACAATAGTGTTCCAGTAAATGAATGATTTAGTTTTGTATTTTTAGGTGAGCAACGGGCACGTTACATTCAACTACTTATTCATGGCCTCTATACACCTTGGACTCTACCAGTTGGTAGCAGTGAGCAAGGTCTTCAAAGTCTCATTGACAACCTGTTGGTAATATGTTGTATTTTTTAAGACTGGGATAATGTTTTATATTGGAAGTTGTACTATTATTGCCTTTTCTTGAAATCATTGTTTTGCAGCAGAGTGGCAGTGTGCCGCGCAGGGGGAGCATATCCAGCCCCTCTAGTGTCAGCTCTCCTCTCTCTCAGGACACAGGGTACTCCAGTGTGTGGCTGGACACACCCTGCAGCTTTGGGGTCACACCTCGATCTTTTGGAACCCCTCGAACTCCATGTTTACCTTTAACGCCACTTTCACAGGATTCATGTTACTCTAGTCTACAGGCAACTCCAGTTCTTCTGGGGGACTCTACTTCTAACATTCACAAACCCATGAGACAGGAACTACATCGAAAGCTCACACATTTTCACAGAGGCCTCAAAGAAACTGCACATTTAAAACGCTGGCCATCCTTGTCTCAACTTAAACTACTTGCTCAAAGGGAAAAAAGGTCTGATCACAACAGTGATGTGACCACAAGTAAAAGTTTGAACTGCAACTCTCTCAGCATCAATAGTACAGAAAACAGAGCAACATCAGTGCCCTCTTTTATTGAAGATAATGCCAGCATAATAAGTTCACCTTCTCCGGCTGTATATTCCCCCCTCCCTAAACAGTGGAGTTTGGACTCCCGCATTGAAAGTTTGTTGACAAACAATCAGCTCACAGCCTCTTTGTTATTTGACGAAAAATCCTCAGAAGGAGATCCTTCACGTGAGAGCCCAGTATCTCCGTGTGCCACTTATAACTCTTCAGACGAAGCATGTGGTTCTCCAGATCTGCTCCATGACCTTGAGGATGTCAGTGGAAAATCTTTTACTGAGAGTGAAGATGAAACAGCTCAAGCGGTTTCTTTTCTCATGAAGTACTCAGTGTCCCCAAGTGCATGTGATTCAGCACATTGTAACAGAAAGGAAGAGCATATAGCAGCCCCAATATCAGCTCCAATATGTACAAAAGAACCCAGCTCTCTGTTATTACCTTGCTCTGGCAGTTTCACTCAACCTCCTGCACCTAAACCTCATGCTCTAGCTTTTCCTCCTCCTCCTTTCTTTTCCCCGTCTCTTCCTCCAATCCCCCCTCGTCTTCCCAACGGGACGATCCCCATTCCTCCTCCGGGCTGGATCCCACCCTCAGGTCACCCCAGCATCCTGGTACCCCCTCCTAGTATCCCACCACCTCTTCCTCTACCATGCCACATACCTCCACCCCCCACCTTTTTGGGGCCTCCTCCACGACTGATGTTGCCTCCTCCTGTCCCACCACCTCCACAAATAAACTCTCTTCGCGGGACTTTAGACAAGGGAGCAGCAGTTCGACCAATCAATGCTCCTGTGCCATTTTCTAGACCATGGCCTCCACAATTTCCCAGATTCAACCCCTTTTTACCACCCCCAAACTACCCACTTATCAAAGAAAACCTCCATAGGATCACAGTGGAAAAAGTTATAGAAGTCATTATGAATGAACTCAAATCCATTGTAAAGAAGGACATTACACGCAGAATGATAGAGGGATTTGCCTTTAAAGCGTTTGAAGACTGGTGGAACAAGCAAGAAGAAAAAGCAAAGGTCACTTTGCCTTACACTTTAAAATTTGGTTGGCATTTAAATTTGTAATGCTTTTTGTGCAACTCCCCAGGTACAGACATCTCCAGTAAAAAACATCCTAGCAAGTTCAGAAGACAGAAATAAACTATTACATCCTTTAAGTAATATAAATGGGCAAGTCAAAAAACCTCCACTACCATCTTTTAAGGTAAAACTATCACTTATCTCATTGATACACTGTTTTTCTAAATATGTTGCATGCAGTTAATACAAATGTCCTTCAGGTAAAAAGGAAACACGATAATGAGTCATCTATAATGAAAGTTAGAGAAAATATGAAAGAAAATTCTGGTACGTGCATTTTATGTTAAGAAAATTACAACTTGAATGTTGTTTAACACTGAGTGGCATTTTAGACGTGATTGGTGAAGGCGCACAGCAGACAACATCTCAGAAAAGCAGACGGAGACATGCCCGAGCATATGTGCTGGACAGTGATGAAGAAGACAGTGTCCAAGAGGAAAGCGTTAATGAAGCTAAAACAAATGATCATGACAAAGACATGTCTGACAAAGTCACCACAAATGTGCCAGTTGAGGAGAGCATTCAGAGATTGGTAATGATGCAGGAGCTTGCATTTTTTCTTCTCTTTTTAATCAACACTATTTTCAAGAAATATCATTTGTGCACTCAGGATATTATAATATTTAATGATTATTCATTTTATTTATTGTAGTGTGAGAAAAAATCCAAAGACATCTGTGTGAGTTCTGAAAGGGAAAAGACTGCGAATGACATTGATTTAACTTCTCAAACATCTGCAGTGGTGATATCCTCTGATCATGGTAAGTTATTACAAAATAGCTAATATAAGTATGTTATAATGCATTTAGTCTGCTTACTGACATTTAGATCTTTATTAAGCAACTTAATGAGCAACTTTTAAATTTTTTTATAATTCCAATTCTTAAATATATGTCTCATTTTATATCTTCACTTATAACTTATTTACTTCTTTTCAAAGACACATTTTCAGGCGACAGCACTTCAGAGGAGAGTGAGTCCTCTTCAGATTTTGACTCGTCTGACAGCTCTGATTCTGAGTCTGACCTGAGCGCTGATGACATGGATGAGGAGGAGGACGAAAGAACAGATGAGTGCATCGTGATCTCATCTGATGAAGATGAAGAAGATGAAGAGTATATGGAGCTCGAAATCCCCGAAACACCACAAACCCCACACACCCCACACACCCCACAGACACCGGAGGCAGTGCTGGACTTGGATCTGCCGCATTGGTTAGAGCCTTTTCAGACACAAGAAGTGTATAATGACAACAATGAAGAAACTTCCAGTCCACAAGATACAAGTGATGCAGCTGTGATGATGGACCTTCAACTGGCCAAATCGCTAGAAATTCAAATACCATCTCCTTTACCAGTCATAGGTAAATATTTTTCTTTTCCTGTTACAATCAGCTACTAACTTGTGTAAAGTGATGTTCAAATAAGTACTAAGACTAGTTAGATATAATTAATAATTTTGAACTAATGGCTTAAAATGCTTCTGTGAAGTCATATATAATTTTAGAATCAGCCACCAGACAAAATACTACCTAGTACCTCCAGCCTTTCTGAATATTGGTCCAATTCAGCAGAGGACTTTTGTAGCCGTAGCCAGTCAAAACTTAGAGCAAAACCTTTACAGAGTCTTGAAAATGTGCCTGACCTTTTGGATGGTGAGAATTGCAGAGGGGTAAAATGGTCCTAGGCCAAAAGGAGTTAAAGAAAAGAAAATGGGGAAGTCCAGCAGTGGCGGAAGTCTTTAAAGAGATTTGCTGGTGTTAAGCTGGTTTCAGGGGGGTCACAGGTGCTGCATATTTGTAAATGCAATTATGACACCAACATAGAAAGTCTGGTTTAATATGGTGTTATGGTGGGGCTAATTTGCAAAAATTTTATGCTAATTGTATTGCAGAGCCAAATCCTGATGTAGAGATGTTAAGCCCTGAATTGGTTGATCATTCTCCCGAAGACATGAGACCTCCCACTCCGACTGGATATTTGGCAGACAGCGACCCTGACCTTTTGAGAAGCAAGCCCACATCTCCTGTTGAAGAGGAAGTGGAGCGTCCAAGGACTCCGGGCCGGGGAATGCTATCCGAACTTGGGAGCGATGAATCAGATGTCAGCGATAACCATGTCCTTTTTCCATATACTTGTGCTGCAGCTCCACATGAAGTGCAAATTCCCCACTCATTATATCAGGATATCCCAGTAATTGCAGGTGTAGAGGAAAGACGTGGGTTTTATCAATACTCCTCTATCAAAGCTCCAGCAACTCCAGGGAGAGATATATTAGATGGTGGTTCGCCAGTGACCAGTCCTCTTCGTCCGTGCAATAACGCATACATGAGAGTACCAAAAACTCCAGGAAGAGACATCATCTTACCAAGAAGGTCCATAGTGCATCAGAGAAAAACTCAGATCACAAACACAATGCTTGTTGGTTGTTCTCCCTACTGCTTATCACCTTCCTCCAGCCTTTCTGAATATTGGTCCGATTCAGCAGAGGACTTTAGCAGCCGTAGCCGGTCAAAAGTTAGAGCAAAACCATTACAGGGACTTGAAAACGTGCCTGACCTTTTGGATGGTGAGAATTGCAGAGGGGTAAGACGGTCTTTGCTACGCCAAAAGGAGTTAAAGAAAAGAAAATGGAGAGTCCAGCAGTGGCGGAAGTCTTTAAAGAGATTCGCTGGTGTAAAGCCGGTTTCAGTGGGGGCTCACAGGTGCCGCACACATTCTGAGGAGAGGAGGATCCTTCATAGTATTTGGAAAGAGGGACTGGATGAAGAAGATGCAAAGCTGCTCAGATGCACTTATGAAAGGCTTCAAGAACAAGATAATGGCCAAGGGTGGCTCAGTGACACATGTTGGATTCCTCATTCTTATATCCTTTACGTCATTCTTATATTCGTTATGTCACAACTTAAAATGGCTTATTATTTGTATGATAATCATTCCAGCTGTGTTTTAGACATCCTTAACTGTCATTTACCAACCAAAGTTCTCCCAGAGGCCTCAGATGGCTATAGGTCCCAGTGCTTGTACCATAGGACGGGCTCTGCCCGCAGTGAAGGCTACTACAAAATCAGCAAGAGAGAGAAAATGAAATATCTCAATTTAAAACCAGCAAGTCCCTCAAGCAGCACACAGGTAATGCAGTTTTATTGGAACGTTGTGGTTTGTTACATTATTTCTTGTTTTGAAAAGCCTCATTGTATTTTGGCAGGGTGCCTGTGTCCAAGTTCAGTTGCCCACACTGCTGCGTGCCACTTCAGATTTTAGGTTTGAGCAACGACGTCTCTTGTCAAACTTCAATGCTGACAGTGACCTGGTTACATTCAACCAGCTCAAGGTGATTTATCTAATGCATAGAGCCCAAAAAAGGTTTATATTTGTGTCAACAAGAGTTGTGTAAATCTTTATTCTAAAACCCTAGTTTCGAAAGAAGAGGATTCGTTTCAGTCGGAGTCACATCCATGAATGGGGCCTGTTTGCCATGGAGCCTATAGCAGCAGATGAGATGGTGATTGAGTATGTAGGCGAGGTTATCAGACAGGTAATACATTCAGTAAAACATAATACTAATGAAATAAAAGTCAACTCCTAATACTCCTAACTCTACTGACAGCTCGCTGAACATGCTCTGTTTTTTGTCTGATGAGTTGATGATCTAAAGCCCCTTGGGAACCCTGGTTGTTCTGGGTAGTTTCCATGCGTACAATGGAGTAAACACTACATGCGTCTTGTCTTCCCCCTCAGGTGATCGCTGACATGCGGGAGCAGCGATACGAAGAGGAGGGAATTGGAAGCAGCTATTTATTTCGAGTGGACCAGGACACCATTATAGATGCAACTAAATGTGGAAATTTAGCCAGATTTATCAACCACAGCTGCAATGTAAGTGTATTAGTAGTTTATTCACATAGACTGCATAAAGAAGTGGACTAAGGGAGTGTGATGTCACCCACAGTGTTCAGCTCCCGTCAAATGAAGCTCATCGAGGCTCGCAGTTATAGGGGCGAATTTGAAGCCAAGTTCCATATTTGAAATTCTGATCATGAGTATCATAGCAAGGAAAGGGCCAATCTGGAGCGAGGCTGTTGGTAATGGGCCTTCCTGCCCACACTGCTGGTTTAGCAGGGAGCAGGTGTTTAGCAACGCTGTCAACCAAACACGTTGATAACACTCTTGTGTCTGTAAATCTTGATTTACAGACACAGGATCATGTAGAGTGGTTTAATACGAACAATTTAATACCAAAATGTCGAGCCTGACAGCAGCAACGAGAGAAGTGACACTTTTGTTCAATCTAAAGTGAGTTGGAGCCAGAATTGGAGCTGGAAGCTTGCCCATAATCACCTCCTATTTGAAACACAGCGGCTAGCATGTTGGCTATGTCCATTTATATATACAGTCTATGTTTATACAGTGATAATTCATATTCATTTATTGCGTGCTAATGCATTCTTCTATTCTCCAGCCAAACTGCTATGCAAAGATCATTACAGTGGACTCCCAAAAGAAGATTGTCATTTACTCCAGACAACAAATCAACATAAATGAAGAGATTACATATGACTACAAATTCCCAATTGAGGAGACAAAAATACCTTGTTTATGTGGAGCAGATACATGCAAAGGATCATTGAACTAAATACCAAAATATTGTTTGTAATCCGATTATAAAGTAACATCATCGGGATTCTTGTGATAATGCTAAGAATAAAGGGAACATTTTATACAAAATGATATTTTAATAGTAAACATCAATATTGAGCTTGATTATTCAAATTCTACATATTCAACAGTGACCAACAGCAATGAATTTAAAAAATAGCAATGAAGTCAGAAAAAATACCAAATTTGTTTCAGTCAATAATTGTATAAAAGGTAAACGTTTTCATTTAGGACAGCATAATCACTGCTTGGGTCAGGCATTTACATGTATATATTGATAAAATAAACTTGTGCTACTATGTTGTAAATTGTTTATAAGCAACACAAATGCATACAATATTTCTCAAAAAGGAAAGTAAAAGAACATGTTTGTTTAAATAAAACAATGCAGATCTCTTGCATTTCTCTGGAAGTCAATGATGTAACTGCCTTGATATGGCGAGATATTAACAGTGTCTTCCTATTTAAAAGTGAATGTAGGTTACTCCCTGTGTAGTTGCTATTACATTCCTTTAGTTACTCCATTGGGGGTCAGGATTGTCAGATTTCCTCTGGCATGCTGGTCTGCCTCAATGGCTTCAAACAGAGACTTGAAGTTTCCAGCCCCAAATCCCTAATAACATGTAAATAAAATAAGTACTATTGTTCACATATAGAGTGTTACATACTATTGTTGTAAAAGAAGCAGTCTACTGCAAATGAAGCATTACACCCACCTGGTGGTTGTGTCTCTGAATGACCTCTAAGAACACAGTGGGACGATCCTGAACTGGTTTTGTAAAGATCTGGAGCAGATAACCATTGTCATCATAGTCCACCAAAATCCTCAGCTTCTGTAAACGACATAAAATCCATGGAGATTGGTTGATAGGTTTATGCTGAATCTGAATGTAATAAGAGCAATGAGTAAGGGTCATGGTCAAACCTGCAGAACATCCAAATCTTCCTGGATTTTGACTTTGGAAAACTTCAATTTCTCCCTGAGCTGCTCATAGTAGGTGTCTGGGACGGACATGAACTCCATCCCACGCTCCTTCAGATTTTTAATCTGCATACATTTATCATTTTTATTATCCAATTAATTAGGCCAACAGTTAGCATTGGTTTAAAGTTTGTCATATGACGTACAGCAGTGATGATATCTGATGTATTCATGGCTATGTGCTGAACACCCGGACCCCCATAGTACTCCACATATTCCTAGAAAATAAACAAAATAATTTATCACCTTAGGAGGTGTGATTATTTTTATGTTCTTTGGTGGTAAATATTTAAAAGATATCATGCCTGGATTTGAGACTTCCTTTTTCCCATGGCAGGCTCATTGATGGGCATTTTGACAGTCTCTTCGTGGTTTGCCACAACAATAGAACGCAGGGCACTGAACTCGGTTTGAAGCTGCTTGTCATCCACAGACCAGAATCGATGAAATAGAAGGTTCCTCCGATACCTGTCAATATACAATAAGACTTCACTGGATCAAAAATATAAAATATTACTGCAATTATAGGTTATAAACAAAAATCAACTACACATATCACATATGTGAGACACATATCTCTCCAATAAGAGCGCATGAAAACACAGGTTTTAATAGCTTTTTTTCCTCACTTGGAAAGTTCAAATACACCTTTGCAGTAGTCCCTGTAAAATAATTACCCCAATGCTAGGTGTCAAAATAAGGGCATTATACTGCTCCAGTTTAGTAAGGATGGGAATATCAACTGGTACAATGACACTAATTGTTTTGGGTGATTTATTAGTCCACCCATCACATAAAAATCCACAGCCTGTGTTGCACCCACACCAGTATCTCTGAGCCAATCAGCTTGCTCATTTAGAGACCTAGCTTTCCTCCCCTTCACATGCCGACATGATGGTGTTGAAACCAGATCCAGATGTGGGAGTCACCAGAGGCGTGCTAAAAAAACTGCTAAGTCATGGTGATGGCTAAGTTATGCCAAAGGAGAGTTATGCAATATTCAGACACGCTTTTGACCAACCTCCTGACCTCAGCCTTGGCCAGTGACATGACAGAGATTAGAGAAACCAGCAGTTAATTTGCGTTCATAATGAAATATGTCTCACCATTCGACCACAGGGACCATCTCGTCATCAGGCTGATTCCCCACAACATGGTCAATGAAATTCAATTTACCATCAGGCCTGCAAGTAGAATTAGACATATTTTGCATATTGTTACAGCAACTCACATGATTTTAATTAGTTATGTTATAATGATTAAAAAAAATAACCTTTGCATTACTTACAACTTGGATAACAAAGGATCCTTGAACAGAGGTTGATGAAACCCGGGCAGAAATAAACCACTGTATCCCATCCTCTCCACAAATGTATGTGTGGTGTCTCCATACTGAATGGTTTCCACATTTAGTCTTATTATTGTTGTTTTTGTGGTATGCATATTAGCATATAGTCTAATTTCTTACCGTTTGAAGCACAGCCAGTTTTACTTTACCAAACTTATCCTCCAAGACATAAGGCTCCTTTACAATCACTGCACCTCGTTCCCGCGCTTTCTGTGTTGAAGAAAACAATTTTGTTATGAAACCCAATTAAACAAACCCAGAATTAACAAATATGTAATAAATTAATATGAATATTAGTGAATTTGTCATACCTGCACCAGGAAGTCACAATCCTCCACTGTGAATGCAATGTCCTTCACACCATCTCCATGCTTCACCAAATGCTCTCCCATCTCTGAAAATTTTGAAATGTGGAATGTTAAAACACAAGTTGCCACATATACACACTCACATTTTAGTAAAATATAAGATTAGTGCATGTTGGCATTAAGCACTAAGACATTGACAGCAGAAATCCAATAAACTTCTGAACTGTAATTGTGAAAAAATACATTATATTAAATGATTGTACTATTTGAGTGCCATTCTGTACCTTTGTTTCCAGGATTAAGGGCCGATGAGAAGACATAAATGATCTGTGGGATACATTTTATAATAAGCTTGATTTCTTACAAAACTAATCATTTGTAAATTAAGTTTCTGTCAGTGTTTTTCTTTTACCTTTCCTTGTCTGACCACATGGGACACTACCTCACGACTGCCAGTCTCTAAACCTTGGTAGGCCAAAGGCTCAAAGCCCAGCTTATTACAATAAAATGATGCAGCCTGACAAAAGAAACATAACAATCGGATATCGCATTAGTCGCCATCTGCTGGTGATGTAATAGTATAGCAGTTTGCATACTATGTAGATATTACAAAAGGATGAAACTCTCCTCCCCTCTACGGAGCCAATAGCAAGGCTTTGTTTAAGTATACCTCTAAAATCTTGTGACATAATACAATAAATATTTTTATCTTACCTGTTTGGCATTTCCAACCCAGAATGTTAGGTGATCAAAACAGAGGAACTTGCCTTGTTCGTGCTAAAAATATAGAAAGACTTATCAGACTTCAGCAATTAAAAATAAAGTTGTGATATTTGTTTGTTTGTTAATACATACCTTTTCACCTTTGTCTGTGTACGTGGTCTGCAGAAAACAGCAATGATAAACAAATTCAAGTTTTTTTGCATTTTTCAAACAAAAACACAATATAATACCAATCCTATTTAGAAAACAAAACAGTTTATTTTACTAACCATTCTGTTGCTGGGTCACACTTCTTGACAGTGCCGGAAAAGTTTTAGCATAAACGCAGCATTTTAAAAGCTACTATGAAGGCTCTCCACGCCCCCTACCCAATGACGAGAAGAGAGGAGGGGGGGGGGGGAGTCAAAAATATGCTTTTTCTTTGACAATGATGAATTACATATGGATAATGCCACTATAAAATCACTGGTTTTATATCTCTGTTAACACTATGATAATAGATAGTGTCAAGAATAATTGCTAGGAGTTACATGTACTGCAAAATTTTATTTCATATCTTGATTTGTTGTTTTTTTTTTTTGGTTTTTTTTTTTTTTACTATTGGGCATTTGGATTGGGGGTGGTAGATTTGTTTTTTTTTATTCTAAATAGTCAATAAATAAATTCATGAAATAGTTAGGTAAAGGTAAATATTCTTTCTAAATTACTATTTTCAAACATGGCCCAAATGTGTTTATTTTCAGCAGGTTTTGTATTGAGTGTTTTCTAGAAAAAAGATGGAAGCCATATGTTTGTGTTTAGTGGCAAGAGGTGGCTCACTGGAGCAGATCTCCCATTGGTCAGTTTGGTACTAAAGCACCCTCCTCCTCGAGCACCCTCCTCCACATGCTCTGCAATTCACATTGATGATTGCGGCATACTAAAAAGAGAGATCATGAAAATCAAAAAGCCATCGCAAAAGCATACCAGCCTCTATACTATATTGGCTACTATTGAAAAATATGCTTAGATAATAATCAAAGATTAGAGCAAATAATACTACTACCAGAAAATAACACATTTTATATGTGTACAGTATAAGCTGGTAAACAAACTTTCAAAGGTCACTTGGTAACAACCTTGGTGTATTTAATAATCCTGCACTGACCTTATGGTTTGATTTTCTTTGTATGTAATGAAACAAGTCTTAATACTAAATTGCACTAAATTCCAGGGATAGACGAGTACATGGCAGAGACTATAGAGGTCCCAGTGCAGCTTCCCAACAGATTTTTGTTTTTCAGACACATCTCAGAGGACTCTGTTGTTATGAGGCACTTCTTCACTCTATCTATTCAAGCAACACAAACACTGGATTGAACATGTAGATAATTTCGTCTGTAATTTGAACTGTAACTAAAAGTTCATTTCAGTTGTGTACATATGAACATATATGAACATATATTCATTTTCAAGGGGAAATATTTTGTTTTATTTTTATTTATTCATTTTATTTTTTTTTTTACAAGATATTTTCGTAATTGTATGAAAATACATTATATATTATTCAAAGAAAAATGTATTGGAAAAATGTATACATTCAGTGCTTATCTGTGTCATCTATTTAAAAATGTACTACATAGTGAATATGAAATTATGAACTGGACAATGGGCAGTTCCTGATCATAAAAAATAACATTTTACATGATCATAGGTAACCTTTTAAAAGGTTGTAAATATATAATCTTGATCCATTTTGTGTAAAGCAGTTTTTGTGTTATGTGAATTGTTTTGGTGCATTACCCCATACTATATCCACTGTGTATTCAACCTCTCAGGGGACAGACTCGAGACTCTGTTGGGCTCTTTCCACTCCGTGATATCTCACATTTTACCGGTGCTACAGACAGCATCAACAACACGCTCAGGGATGAGTGACTTATCATCAACTGAACTTCAAATCCTGCTCAATGGAGAAAATCATCAATCGCTCCAGGACGAAGCACCAAGCAAGGGTCAGACAGAGAAGAATGCACCCTCTGCCAGCCTGGGGGAGGAAGACAAAGAGGAGAGTGATAGAGAGACCCAAGTCAAGATGCAGTCTATTTTACAGCAGGTACGTAAGCAAATCAGATCACAGGGTGGTGCGAGGACTCCAAAAAGCAGTATACTAGCACTAGTCCAAAAAGTCTGGGAGAAAGAAGTGGAGACTACACAAGTGAATGGGGAAGCTGCAAATGACAACAGTGAAGAGGAGAGACAAAAGGACATGGGGAATCAGACGGAGGAAGAAGACTTGCGTACTGTTTTTGAGGAAAAGCTTGAGGCTAGTAAAAAGGCACTGACAGAGGAGTTTCAAGTTCAGATATTGCAGCTGCGTAATGAAATGCAGGCTTACACTGTCCAAGCTATAAAGGAGTTAGAGAGAAAGCTGCTGAGTGGTAAAGATTTGATCTCAAGTCCAAAGGAACAGACAAAACTAGGTCCAGATAAGAAGCATCCCTCTTCAGCAGTTCCCCCTCCAATGGCTCTGAGAAGAGGGAGAGTTCTGACTCGGACCATGACCACTATCATCCCCAAAACATGCACCCCTGTGATCATGGGCCCACGAGCCAAATCTGAAACTTAGCCTCCTCAAAAGCCCAACTGGGGCGAGACAACACGTTGACGTCAAGCTGCAGCGAAGACTTATCAGAGCCGCAGGCCTCTTCCCCCTACAGCACCACGGCAGTCAAAAAGACCAGCCCAGGCAAAAACTAAAACAGGAAGCTGAGTGGTTTGGGACTAAGATGGATATATTGTCATATTGATAAGAAAAGCATTTTCTTGTGGTACACTTTGTAAAACAATATCAAACCTACATGGGAACTTTCCAGAGGATAATGTCTCTGTAATTCATTCAGTTCTCAGTATGATTGTACATGAATTTCAAAAGAATATAACCTGCTATAATAAACTAAACAAAGTTCAATTTGTGGTTGTAAATAATGATTTTACCAGCAGATGGAGCCACATTACTGTCACTTCAGTTTCGTGTGTTTCCCATAAGGATGACATTAATATATATATTGGATATTATTCAGTTCATATTATCAGTTTAATTTTGAAAAAGGAATAATTGTGAGAATTTCAGAAACAAAATTGAGTCTTTTCAATTAAGTCTGTAGTTTGGAATGGCAATGCTAAAAGTATAGTGTTTTTTTCTGGCTATTTATGTCACATTTACTTCAGTTTATCTTTCAGGGATTGTAACTTTGCAAAGCTGGTCACATACTTGATGAATGGTAATACATTAGACAATGGGAATAAAAGAAAATTAGGGATTTCACTGCTGTTTGGTTTTGTGTCAGAATGGATAATTTCACAGAATAGCAATAGATTCAAATTAGGCAATAAAACCCCCTTTGTGGCTTTATTGCTCAAAAATACCTTGAAAAATGCATCCGTGCTCGCCTCTCCATAGCTTTGAGACTTAGACTGGCCTGGTGGTGACCATTTTGACTTTATAGAAATAGAACATTTTAATGTCATAGTTTGGAATATTCTAATGCAAACAACATTTTTATAGACACAAGCAGGTGGAGTACTCGATATGAAAACAATGAGACCTGAGCAAACACATATTTTTGAGGAGCGTTTTCTATCTACAAAAAAGCTGTTCACTACTGCCCCCCAGTGGACAAGCATAGGAGCGTGGCAAAGTAAGGGGCTCTGGATTAGAAGCACATCAGTAGATCATACTTAAATTGCAGTTAATTTTGTTATTTGCCATTAAATAAAATATAAGTATGTTAAATTAGTCTGTTTTTGTTCTTGAACTTCAATGTTACAGAATATTATTACAGGCTGTACACATGTAGGACCTATTCCTAATATAAACATTACACAGCCTATGTGAGAACTTAGATTAAACTAGAATCAGGTACTATAAAGAGTTGAATGTTTTTGCTGGATTTGTAAACTGGACCGTATTGTCTTAGGGTTAGGGCTAATGAGGAAATCAGGTTTGGCATGTGAGACATACAAAGTGCAGACCTGGGCACCTGAACGTCCAGCAGCTGAACTGGCACAGGGGCAGGCAGTGACAGGAGAGGCATTTAGCCGTGTAGCAGCCACCGACCAGCGCATCTCGAGTCACTGCCTCCACAATGGACTAGATAGAGAAGGGCGTGAAGAGGCTCTTTGTGCCCAAATGGTGATGGAGCCTGAGCGAGTGTATCCGGAGAGGAGAGTCCAGCACATTCAGGTCTGGCCAAACCGCGCTGTCCACGGAAGCATCATCTCCCGCCTAACGATCACCAACACAAACTTGTTAACATGCACATCAAGTCTCTAGATTTTACCTAACATCAATTCAAACAAACTCTATGTTGTCACTGAAATCACTGCCTGAAGAAAGACTTTAACCTGTAACTGAATAAATGTGACTAAACAAATAAACATTTAGGCCTATTTTTAAAGCAACCTATTTATTACTGTTACTATTTATTAGTCTAATTCTTGTCATGTGTCCACATTCATCTATGAAGGAGAATGTGTACATTACACTCATTCCTCTTCATAGCTGGATTTTATATAATTAAACCATATATACAACTGATGTCTTAGTGCTATAGGACTTTCATAGATTTACCTAACATTAACTCATTGAGGATGCTGTTATATACATTTGCAAAAAAAATCACCTAACTGTGTCCTTTGCTGCTGTCCTGGGTGTAGACTACCTGAACAGTAATAAATATCAATGGTGGGGTGTGGGACAGAACTGGAGAGAAAGGGGAAGCCTATTTGAAACTCCTAATCACTCCTTAAATGTGCCAAAAGATAACACCATTACCATGAAAATACTGATCCCATGTAAATGTGTCAGTGCTTTTGTAAGGCCTGGGCCATTACACTGAAAGGCCACTTCCAGGTAAAACCAGACAGTGGACTGAGACAGGCCTGACTCTTGTGTATTGGACTGTTGTGTAGTTACTCTGTGGGCCATGATTGGATCTGTAATATTCCATTATCAGCAACATAAGAGATATGATTTAGAAAAGATTTTGTAGTTTTCCATGACCTAAAATACTATTTATTGCAATATGGACAGACTTAAGAATGCAAGTAATGAGTAGAGCACACTAGTTAAGTTTCATCTTAGAGAGAGTTGGAAAATATGGAATTCAAACTGCAAATTCTTAGTTTGTAACATTAAGTATCAGTGCACGGTGTAAAAATGTTTTATTTTAACCCGCAAGATCACAATTTAGAGAATTGCTTACAGGAGAAAATGACATGTGAAATGCCACTATGCCATGATTATTAGTTCTGCAATATTAAACAGGAAGTCAATAGACCTGTTTTTATTATTAAATAATTTTAGATCAATATTGTGATTTTCAATGAACGAAATGCAAAAATGTGTTATAGTTTAATACTAAATACAGAAATGCATAATATGTCCTCTTAAAAGTTTCACAGACAATTATAATGTGCTAGAAAGTAATGTGTCCCATAAGAAAATAGAAAAGGGGCATATGGAGAGCAGGTTTCTGTTGACATTCAAAAAGCGATGACTTCCATCTTATTATTCAGTGGATTTGTGTTGGATCCTGAGGAGGTCTGCTGTCTAGACGAGTGATGGGATCATAGTCAGGACGTCTTAGACTCTTTATGTTATTAACTGTACGGAGTGCAGCCTAATCCTCCTGACAGTTTCTCATGTCAAAGCTGTCGTTCCCTCTCTGCTTATGGCACTTACTGTAAGATCGTTCTTAAACTGTATGTAATCATTCAGGAGCTCATACATCAATAAGAAAATGGAAAATAGCTATTCACAAGTTCAGTCTAATATTAATGAATGAATTACACAGAGGGATGAAATATTTAAAAAGTGTTATATGTTTTTCTATATAATACATAACCTTTTTTACTATAATCCCTATTAGGCCAGAGTATAATAAATACATGCTTTTAGTACACATACTAACATAAACAAAACTACTAAAACTAATGGAACGTATTGTTTGTTATTTAAAGTAAGGTTATAGACCTCTCAAAATACCCTCCAAGGGAGACTGAGGCGTTTAAAAAAAAACACACACACAATGGTCTGTCAACTCTATGTACTGAATAATCGGTGTTACAAATCGGTGTTACAATGTCACTGACAGAAAAGGTGACAAAAGGTAATGAGGGGAACACACACACAACATAAACTGTAGTACTACCACACACATCCACAGTCAGCAGCCACCCACACACAGACACAACACTCACAGGGTGCCAAATGACGCCCGCACTTGACAACAAGTGCCTTTTCCTGTTTTGTTTTTGGCTTTTTTCTTATGTCCATCAATCCTCCATATTAAACTATCCATGTCAGATTAACATTCTAAAACCCCCACAATTTAAAACTGAGGTACTACTAATAGTACATAATACTAATTACTACTAATTAGGGGTGTGCTAAAATATCGATACACCGATATGTATCGATATTATTAAAATCGATACGGTATCGATTCTTTGTTTTCTAGTATCGATATCGATATTCCCCCCAGACATTACTCTTTACGGGTGAAGAGAAGCGAGAAGCAAGAGAAACGAAAATGTCAGAAAAAATGTTTCAACCGCCTTCCTCCCTCTAGTTAAAAACATGCATTAATCAAAAAGCACTTTATTGTGTTTTTTAATCTTAAATAAATGGAAGATAAATGCACCATTTAATGATTTTTTTTTTGTTTTGTTTTTTTTTGTGAAAATTGGGTTAACCATTTAAGTAAGGTTGAAGGCCTTTATTTTTTTCTGTATCGTATCGTTTTGAAATATATCGTATCGAATCGTATCGAAATTGCACTGTATCGAGATACGTATCGTATCGTGGACTGTGTATCGAGGTACGTATCGTATCGGCAGCTTCTTGGTGATACCCAGCCCTACTACTAATACTAAGGTAATACTACCCTTGTGATGTCGATATTCAGTCAATATACATAAGTGTGTAGGATTAATGATGTGAGTAATGGTAGGTTAAAACATGAACTGAAGTCACAAGATTAAGAGACTAACTTGATTTAATCCTCAGCAATCTTTTCTTAAAAATTGCATCCACTCCATAGACTTATGTTGGCCAGTGCCCTGCCTTTGAAATAATCATGTTAAATTCTACAACTTGAATGCCACTTACTCTGACAGACAAAGCCCTGAACCAAAACTGATACGTGATGCTCCGGTTTTACCAGCTTCATCTTTTTCCCGTATAAATGCTACTAATGGGTGAATTGTTTTAAGATATACTTTCCCTAACAGCTTCCTTTGTGATACATATCCCTGAGTTAATGCCTTATTAACTCAGGAATATGTGCACCATACCCACACCGTGCTTGCAGCTCGGTGTGGGTATGGTGTAGAGGTCTGCATATAAACAGAGATCTGACGCATTCCCTTGCCTGTCATCGCTAACTCTGCTTTCTCTGTAACTCAGGTCCACCTGTCGCTAGGCTAACACATACACACGCGCTCTGGACAGCATTTGTTGCTCTGCTGCCTGGGTGGGATGGAGAGCAGAAGACCAGAGCACTTGTGTTTCTGTTCAGCTGCGCCACCTCTTTTTACCCCTATCCCATTTGGGCACCGCAGCTTATGGCGATGACAACACTGACAGCCACCTGTGTCTACTGTTTATATGTCTGTGTCTTATTGGAATAGATAGTTTAAGGTACATATCTCACTTTTGGAACATAAGGATGGTGTTTATAATGGCTAAAAGAAGACGCATTATGCTTCCTTTTCTCAGATATTTAGTATTAACAAAAACTCATAAAAGTCAATTTTATGTCCCCTTGTGTGGAGTTCCACACAAAAGCTGTAGACATTGTTTTATATCTGTTGCCATAAACAGTGGTGTAGTAATACTTATTCTCTCTTTACTTACTGTGTTCCTCGGAGAAGTTGTAGGTGGCTGAAGCAGACTATTATCAGACTGAGGTTCAGAATTCTGCAATGAACCAGATGGTGCAGATGGTGAGACGGTATTGTACTAATATAAAGTAAAATATATTAGTGTATTGTACAATAATTCATTTTGTCATGTGTAATAACAAATAGCTGAGAAAAGGAAAGAAATAAACAATAAGTTAATAAACATATCTTGTTTTATTTGTATTTTTGGACTTATAATTTGAGATCTCACAAAAACTCAAGGGGCAGCTGATTGTCATGGTTCATGTCCTTTTGAGAATACTGTACCATAAACTCCCCTCACACACCCAGACGCACAAACAGGTCAAGCAGCCCACACACGATCAAACACATTTACTACTGTTGTTTTGGACCATACGGCCGAGCGAGCCTAGTGCTAACCCCTGGTGATTTGGTCAGCTGGTATTCTGGGTGAATTATTTCACAATGGACTTGTGGGCTAACAATATGAGACAAGCTGTCAGCCCAGTTTATCTCAATACCAACAACAGGCCAGGACAGTCAGGCATGCATGACTGACTACACCCTATTCCTCCCAAACCTTTAGGAATAATACTGTTAACTTATAGTGTTCAGTGATTTAATGTTTAGTGGGAGTTCAGATCCCTTATGGATATTAAAGACGTAGCATATCTGTATACAAATTACATAATGCATAAAGTAATCATAAATGACAGCTAATGGAAGTTCAAGCCAAGGTTGTTGCTTACTCAATGTTAGGCTATAGCTGCTGAATGATATTTGAAGCCTCATTGCTCTTAAATCATTCATTTTCCAGGATGGCCAACACATGACAGATTATCTCTTGCACAAACGTAATGATAAATCATTGCTTCACATTCTTGTCCGTTCACATATGGTATTACTTTAAGTTATGCAGCAGGACCAACCGTCGCTGCCTTCTCACCTCATTCTCTGTAGCCTCATTTCTCCCTAAAACTATAGATTCGTCTGCCCTGTCATCAGACGTTTGATAAAGCATGTGTAGAGAGTCCTCCCGTTTCCCTTTGGCCCATAGCCTCACGCCCCTTCCACTGCCCTAACTGCAGGCTCTTGTCAGTGGAGACAAATATTGACTTGTTTGGAGGTGCAGCTTCTGCCAGGATTAGAGCCTCACTTCCCCCCACCGCCATAGCCATCTCTTAACGGTGATTATGTCCAACAGAGCTCATTACTGTCAAATCAAAGGAAGCCTCAGAAGAGTCACTCACTGGTAATGGCCCTTATCATTATGTAGCCTGCCTCAATGAGGACAACAGACTATTGCAAGTTGTTTTATTACATTAACTACCCATTTTACCCCTTCTTAAAATCTTTTGGGAGCTGGTCTTGCAGAGAGAGCAGGTAATGAATCTGAAAAGCCCGGGCTGTTGCATCAAACAGCTACCTCAGCCGGTGAATGTCGCAAGCTCCCACTGAATACACACTCTAAGGATGGCTGCTGCTTTGCATAATCCGGTTACAGTCTGGATACTGCCTGTGAATCAATAGAGATTACACATCTATTTAGCCTTGAGGGTGTTTACTACATGCAAAGGCCCAAGAGATACCTGTCACTGTCAGAACAAGACTGACGTGAAACCAGGAGGAAAAGTATAAAAGTAAAGTTTCCTAGAGTGTGTCAATATAAAAGGGTAATTAATCACACGTAATAGATTCATAGAACAAATCTTTATTACAGCAGTTAGTTACAGTGAAATATACATATTTACAACAAATTGGAACAATAACAAAGTCTCTCTCTCCCTTTGAGTGCTGAGGCTACACCATGAAACCCTCCACCATATGCCCCCACCCCATTCCTGTTTTCCAACATTTGTCAACTGCCATCTGTTTGTCTGCCCCCGTCTCCTCTACACAAACTATATAATTAAGCGGTAACACCTTCCCTCCTCTAGAGCCCGTTTGCTCCTGAGCCCAGACTTCTGCCTTCACAACTTCACAAACAACAGGCATTGAAGGGGACGCCACTCTGTTTGCTCACACATTTAACAAGTGCTTCTAGAATAAAACATCAATAAAGAGAGGAAAATGCTGTGGTATGAAAATACTGTACAACTTTCTAAATTCATCCAGTGTAACATATATAGTCCACATAATAGTCTCTCAGCATCAGTGTGTGTTCAAAGTCGTAAACTTTGCAGAGCAAGACTTAACATAAAAATAAAGTTTTTCTTTGATTAGCTGAGGAGCTCTACCTGCAGGCTCCACCTGTCTGATATAGCAGAGGAGAAACATCATTCTTGACAGTAAGCACAGAGTTCATAATCATAATCATCAGTGGACACAAAAGTCTATTTTGACAGTGTTCCAATGGTGGGAGCTGTGACCGGCCCGCAGCCAAACACCACCTGTTAAGTCCCTTTAAGTTTAAACCTTTGTGGCCAAAGACTGGATCTCTGATTTCTGAGTCTGGGCGCTGAGTGTGGATGACATGGAGCTCATGTGGCCATGCATTGCCTTCTTCAGGTTGAGCAGGCACAGGCACTGGGAGCGAAAACGCAAGTCGAAGAAAGCATACAGGAAGGGGTTCAGGCAGCTGTTCACATAGGCCAGGCAGGTAGCGTATGGATGAGCTAACAGCAAGAAGCTCACAAAACCACAGGAGGTGGGAGCCAGGCTTAGGTAGGACAGAGCATCCATGCTTTTGAACACATGGAACGGTGTCCAGCAGATGGCAAATACCACGACCAAAGTAGTAATGATCTTCAGCAGCCTCTTCTTCTTCTGGTCCTCTTTGCGCAGGTTGTTGAAGTGGCGAGTCACGGTGCAGCCAATGAAACAGTAGAAGATTGTCATGGCGAGGAAAGGCAGGAGGAAACCCAGAGCAGAGGATGAGAGAGAGAGTCCAGCGATCCAAAAAGACTCATGCCTCCGGTTCATGGTGACCAGACTGAAGTCCATCCCACAGGTGGTTTTGTTGCTGCTGAGGTCATTCACAGTATTACGGAAAAGCAATGTGGGCAGAGCCAGCAGACCGGAAAGCAGCCAGATTGCCCCAAGAGATGCTAGCATGGTGCCCCTTGACCGCAGCCTACTACTGGACAGCGAGTGAACGATGGCAAGATAGCGGTCGAAGCTGAGGCAGGTGAGGCAGAAGACGCTGGCGTACATGTTGACCAGGACCACATAGCTGCTGATCTTGCACAGAGCCACTCCAAATGGCCAGTGGTAGCCCAGCGCTGTGTAGACTGCCCAGAGGGGTAAGGTCGCGACAAAGGTGAGGTCAGCCAGAGCCAGGTTTCCAATGTAGATGTCTGCAGCGCGCCGCTTGCTTTTGGACCTCCAGACAGTGAAGATGACTACTCCATTACCCGACAGGCCCAGGATGAAGATGAGCATGTATAGGACAGGGATGAGAGAGTAGGAAGGCTCCCACTCTGAAAAGTCACAAGTAGTCTCATTGTCATCATAGTATTCATAATTATCAACATATTCCGCAGTGGTGGTCTCCATGATCAGGTGCAGTGGAGTAAAATGTCTTTAAAAACAAGTTAAGTCCTTAAGAGATCCAAGGGAAACTTTAGGATTCACGAAGAGAGCAGAGACACAGAGGTTGCTGCTGCTGAACTGGAGTGCAGATAGTGTGTGAGAGTGACGCTGGCTGCCTTTTAAACTCAGCCCTCCACACCCCTGGTTCCCTCCCAGGACGACCCCCCACTACCCACCCTCTCCCCCGGCCCTGCCCTCCCCCTGCTCCAGTCCCTCTTCTCTATCACCTCTTACTACTGAGGCCATAGCACTGGTTCAGGTTTGAAGAGGGCCTCTGTTCCATTAAAATTATTTTTAATTCTGTAGGCATACTTTGTGCATTATTAGTATAGTAATTATAATTAAAACCATTATCAGTGTATAAAAAAATAACATTTAAAAAAACTGTCCATTTTGTGTTCACATTAGGCAATTAACAAGTAAGTAACAGCATTTTAAGTGTTTTCCACAGGTTCATACAGAGACTATGGCAATCCTTAGGAATTTGAATACATACATTTTTTGGCTGTACTAATAAAAAAGTACTGATTAATTAAAGTCACTTCTATATATTAACTATAATATAACTAGAATGACAAAGTCTTGCTCAGCTTGTTTAAAATTAGACTATGGGGGCCACCGTAATTACCCTATATAAAGATGAAATACAATTATATACAAATAAAATGTGCATAATAGGCCTAAAATTGTGTGTTATAAATATTGTATAGTATCTTATTTTAGAAACCAACTTACAGCCATATAACCTACTAGTTACATTACTCTAATACTTTAATACTGGACTGGATTTGGCACAAAAATGTCAAGAATTGTGGCACCGTTAGCATAGCATGTTAATAATTTAGCATCACGTTTATTTACTGGGCTACATCGGGGGACGGCTCACTAAAATCGGCTAAAAACCTAGACAAAATTATTGAAAAGTCGATTTTTGTAACAACACTACTGTAACTACTGTTAACCACAAACCAAAGTTTAACAGGTGAGTGGGACAGGTCTGGACATCACGAGCTCACGTTTACATTTGAATTGCTACAATACTGTGGCCGTTGAAAAGAGCTAACTGCCGCGAGCTCATATATATGTGGACAATCGGTACATAAAATATTATAAATGAAACATGGATGAACTTTGGTAGCCCTCTCACTTACCTCTCAGATTTGCCAGCTGCTGTATTTTCCGTCGCGAGTCTAATTAGATTGACGGAGATTAGTAAATACCAGATTAGATTAATGTCATGGGCTCATTCTCAGGATTAATTTCAATAATAAAAGGTAAGGCAAGCGCGAAAGGTCAAACAAAACAAAAGGAAAACACCCGTTCACACCATGTTTGTGACTATTAAAGTGCCTATAGATCTATACTTTTTAACTGACCTTTAATGAACAAGCAACAACATGTTCAGGTTGTTTCGCCTGATTTGTTATTGCTGTTTTATATGTATCTACAGCCTATTGAGAAAATGTGGAAAAAAAAAAACTGTAATGCCCATGCTTATTTCTTTAGTTTAGTTGCAAATGGACCCCGCAGAACACATAGGATAACCCCATGTTTTAAAGCTAGTATTTAAAATTATCTCAGTAAGATGCTGCATTGCTTGTGTTGTTTATTTTCAATTTCAAAGCCAAATATCTTAAAGAGCCCATGCCTACTGCCATCACATGCTCTACTACTCAGATAAGACACACCAGGTGGGTCCCAATGCTTCCATATTCCCCAAGGAGAGGATTGACCGCCTGCTGCCCTTACAAAAATACATTTGCAAATTTAAAAAATAAAAGATGAAGATAAGAAACAGATGGTCAGAATACAGCAACAACTTAACTTGGGTGTCAGCTGTTAATCATCATATGTATATGGGGTAAGATAAAAGCAATTAAGTGAGAAATTACCCACATGTGCTTGTCTTTCTTGTCAAAATTTATGTTGAAAATGTTTTGATTTTAGAGTTTATCAAACAACATATCTAGTGAACTTATTAAAGTCAGAAGCAACTTCTCTGTTCCAGTTTCAAAATGTGACTTTCCAGTAGGGGTAGGACAATAAACAATAATATCGTTTATCGTGATAAAAAGGACAGAAAATAATTGTTTGTGTGACATTTTATATAATCATGATAATCACCAACAAAGATAATCATCACTGTATCACGAGAATGTGCAGAGACAAGCTGCTTATCCCTGTGGATCTCTTCTAGATCATTGTTTTCTGTTATAACAAAATACATTACTGTAACAGTTGTTAATAATATTAAAATTACAATTATTCATACTGAATGTTTTTAAACTATAACTAAACTAATATGTATCCTGATATAATCATCGGTGGCAATTATTTTGGTGATGATAATTGTGACACCGAATTTCAGTATCGTCCCATGCCTATTTGTCAGAGGAGCATTTGGTCTAAAAATGTGACAAAAATCACCACATGGTTTAAAATTTTGCTCACAAAAAAGGAGCAGCCCATATTTAAATAAAAACTTATTATAACATATTCAATTTCATGATTAAACTCATCTTGGGAATATAGTGTTTTAAAGTTGACGTCTTCTGTAAGCAATATAATGATTATCTTTCTTGAATAACTGCAGTTCATGAATGTAATGAGAAAATGCAAAGTAAAAAATTATATATATTTCCTCTACAGTTGTCATACGTTTGTATAGTTACATCACATCTCAGTCCACAGAAACTGACAACTTGACTTTTTTTTTTGACTCGATTTTTTCTCTACTATTTTTAGTAGAAACTCACTTCAGCATAATTACTGTTATACAGTGTTATGTTTTTGCCATTTTTCCAGCTGCACCAAGGTTGAGTTTCCCAGGACTGGGCCACACATGGACCTCTGCCACATCTGTGACTGCTTTTGATCTGCTGCTGTAATGACTCTGCCACCAAAGATATGACTGCTCCTGTCTCCATACTACCATTAACAACAAGTTCATTTGAGGCTTATGAACAGAACTGCAACACAACAACATATGGGGTGATATCATCTTAAAAACCCACTTATTTTCACATGGGTGTGTTATTTTCCGTGTGTGATGCGTATCTTTGCATGTAGGCCACTTTGGGGACAATCATATTGCAAGTTTCAGTCTGGCTAAAGTTGACTTGGGAGGAGAGAGGGGGAGATCTGCCACTTGTGCTTGTGTTTGAAGTGTAAAATGCTTGACAGCACACCAATGAGACCAGAGCAGCAGACCTCAAGTTTCACAAATCAAGCTGAAACTCAAGCAGCTGGAATCTGGCTCCAGCAGGGGGCCTTCATCACGGTATGGTGTCACTTGAATCCACTTTAAGGAGAGGTAAGATAAGCTACTAAACTTAAACAGTCAAACAACATTAAACAGTACTATACTCTGCATCTTTCCGATCATCTTCATCTTTCTTGGCATAAGTTGTCCTGCAGCTCTTTACCATCATCCTGCTAAGTATTGTCTTTGCCCGGTCTTACGATGTCACACTTGAGTGCCATGGAGCCAGTGCCGCCCCCCTGTAGAGGGAGGGCACTGGTCCTGCTGTGAAGTTTGCTTATTGGTGCACTATCACGTCCAACACCAGCCTATCCGGAGATGGCAGCCTGCCGCCTGTCTGCTGCTGCATGATGATTTCTGCCTTTTTGTATTGCACCGACACCACTGAAAGATAACGATACAATAATGGTGGTCTGTGGTCTTTATAAGAGATGAATCAGTCTGTTCTGTAAATATTATACAATGGGCAACATGTGTGTAATTAGCTCCTAACCTTCCGGGCTACTGTAATACATCTGGTGTTCCTGCATCTTTCCTGCATCTGGCTATGACCTTGACCATAGTGTGGAAAAGAATGGAGACCTCCACCCAATCATTTGAAATGTTTGGGCTGATAAGACTGTTCCATTGTTCAATTTTGTGGCCTAAGCACTTTTTCCTTTAATGAGAAAGGCACTTGTACAATATTTGTATCTATGATTCTTATGGTATTTTTTCCTAATTACAACATAATTTGTTTTATTGGTAAAATGCACCCAAACACATTTTGTTATCTATAAACGTGACTGACTGTATCTATCTTTCTTTTACAAAAAACAAACAAACATGCTGGATACAAGTTGTTTTTGGATGGCGCTGTGAAGAATTTGGAGTGGTCAGTTTGTCTCACTCCAATCTCAAGCCACAGCAAAATCTTCATAGGGCCCTGTAGCTAAACAGCAGCCTGCAATTTATATAAAGTATAGTTGCCGATTTATGTTTGATACTTTTACTAAAACATCCGTGTGTTGCTCAGTGCTCATCTATCCCTGTAGCACAAGGAGCCGCTCAGGAACATGGGGTCACAAGGTGTTTCCCCTCTCTCTCCTCGTGACTACGGACCACCACCTCACTCATCCTTAGGCCACAGCAGAGCGTGTGTCAATGGACAAAACAGCACCACAGGATGTGCTATAACAGGACGGTTAGTCCTATCCATCTGAGATGCTCTGACTTTTTTATAGCTGTTAGATTTAGTTTGAATGGCATGAGCGAAAACAACATTTTATTGTCTGGCACCATCGGTTCCCAGGCTATTGTTTTTTTTATAATTGTGTAAATACGCCACCACTGTGTTAAGGTTTAAAATAAACATTGCTCATACTTAGTCATGCCTCTGCCAGTAAGAGACTGCTAATTTTGAGGATGTGTGCAGGTGAAACAGACAAGATTAATGTCTCACCTGCTGCAATAGAGGGAAAACCAGGAAGGAAAGCCTGCAAAGTGAGTAGGAAACAATAACAATTGGGAAAAAATAAAGAAGAGTCTAATGATAGAGAGGATGTGAGGAAGAAAGCAGGCACAAAGGGACAAAGTTGATGAGAGGGAAGCGGCTGAAGCATGATGGTCTTCTCTGTGTACTAGACTTAATGACAGGGATTAGGAGCCATGGACTGCTGGGATCTCCGGGTACAGAAAGACTCCAGCCTGACCTCTTATCCCAGGAGATCCACGGGAATCTGACCCCATTTGGCCCAAAATCCTCTGACAAAACAAAAACCCCATGCCTCAATTAGGAGGAAATTAGGTTTAGGTACACATTTAGGTATTACTAACAGTTGGTTTCACTGATCCTTCACATATTGATCATTCTTTTTACAAAACCAATATAAGATGCAAATTTTAAAATATCAGTTGGAAATGGTAAATAACTTTGAGCTTTATCATTGGCCTGTACACAATCTTTGACCAAGTTACAGAGAAACTGTTGCCAGACATAAGTGAAACACTTTTCTATTGGACTGTACTAAATGCTTATTTAGCAAAGTTCCAGTGACTTTGAGTTCTGTTCTCTCATATTCATGGACTTTAACCATGTCGTTATATTGAAAGGTAAAACCAAAACCGTGCCCCAGGTGCAGACCTTCCACCCAAGTCTGAGAAGAAGTTTTGTTATATGATAATTCAGCAATATACACTTGTCACAAACATTAATGGCATTGAAATAGACCAGGAGAGAACCACCAACAGAAGTGTATAACAGTCTTAACCACAAATCACACAATACCTCAAACTTGAATACATTTTTATATGAATTAGTCAAGCCAAAATAAACACCCTAGGCTATAAACATCCCTGTAATAAGTGTATGCTGCTGAAGGTCTGACTAAAAGTGGGAGCACAGCCAAAGAAAATCTTTAAGACCTTTTTTTAAAAAGCTAGTTTCGCCCTGCTAAGTGAACATGCCAGAAATATCTGAATATTTATACACACACAGCACAACAATTTATGTTGATAAGCCATTAATTACTGCATGCTTAAAACGAATGCTGCTTTTATTATGTTTATCTGCTAAAATGTCAGCAGGCTCTTCACAGGTACAGAACAATAAAACATGTACTACTGTTTTATTTTTATGGTAAATGTTAACCCTCCCGTGAAATTTATGGGGCAGTCCAGTCATTGCATTCTTGCCACTGGTAAAATTGCAAAGCATCTCAGAGTGGCGACAGGGTGGCGGAGGCTGTGCTCTCTTCTCCATCTGTCAGCTCTTTGACAGACAGCAACAAACTGTAAATCAGTTGCTACGTACATTAGCTCCACCCACCTGCAGCAAACAAGCCATAGGAAGTGTGTGTATGTTCACCTCTAATGTCCACTTCCTGTCCTCAAAACATGCTCTTCTCTTTCAATTATATTTTATTTGTGTAGCCTAATTTTACTGCAGCAAAAGCCTTACGGGGTTTTACAGAAAGATCCAACAACAAATAAAAAACATCATCTGTCCTTACAAATGAGGTTTGGGGAATAATTTGAAAAAAAGATAAAATGAAAGTTGCACCAAACCCAGGGATATGTGTAGTTCGGTAATAATTTGACTAAAAAAAGATGAGAGGGCAAGACAACATTATTTATTTATTATTATTTAATACTGCTAGGTACACATTGCATGGTGTAATAGTGTTTTGTTTTTTTGTTTTTTTGCTTGTTTTTTTTTTTATTTTATAGCTTTGTAATGCCAAGGACACATCAGTGCACAAGACTTTGGTCTATTCTGAGGTTGTCTGCGTTCTCAGCCTGTCTGCAGCAACACTAGTCTCACTTAAAGCTGACAACTGCTTTAAAGAGCCAAACAATAAAATCAACTTTTACACATTGTCGACAACTTTGATGTGCAATCACAAGGCCTGGAGGAGGGAGGAGGGGGCAGAGCAGGAGTGAAAACATCCTCCAACCTTACTCTAATTGTTTCAGCATCTGTTTGGCTGTTGCTATCACCAAAACGGGACAAAAAACACAACTGAAAACACAGATTCAAAGTTTCCACTCGCTCTGTTTCCTTTAATCAAGCTGCCCTCACATTGACTGATTTCCAAAGCAGGCCTTGGCCTGATTTTGCTGTGATTGCTTACTGTGCAAAACATACACACTTAAAAACATGCTCCTGCTACTTAGCCCATTGTTATCAAGTAATTACAAGTGCTGATGGTTATCATAAAATTTAACAGTGGGGGACGGTATAAGGAGGACACTGTTTTGGCCAAAGTGATTCCCAGTGTTTGGATAAGGAGTCCTCGGCCAAAGTACGGTAATGAATTGAGGCTGTGGAACGTGGCCTTCCCATTATATACGCACTTCAGATTTCTGAAAGAGGAAGCGGGACACTGTTAAAACACAAAAGGTCCAGATGTGAGGCCCCTTGAAATACATCACACTGTCTGCCCCAGTGTTGAACGCTGACAAATTGGCCTTTAACAATCCCAAAACTGGCTTAAAGTCAATGTCAAAGCCACGTGTCACTCCTCAGAGGCTGGTGTGGGCGGGGACGCTAACTGGCTCACAAAAGAAGCCGTGATTCTAACAAAATATTTGGACAGGGCCCTGCTCTATTTCACCCTCAGAAATAGCCCAATCCATATGTTCACTGCTCTAGCCTGCCAACAGTGCCAAAGGGAATTTATCTATTATCTGTTAATGGACCCCAAAAGAGGCACTGCTCACCATAAATTAGTCTAATTTATGAAAACTTTCCCTCATTAAATCACACGTGTCCTGATGGGTTGTAGTGATGCAGCAGGCATCAGGGTGGCCATGATGCCAGCATGTGTGTTTTCAAGACTTTGGAAAGCCAAATGTTTGTACCACAAACCAGCACGCTTACACAGCCAGCTGCTGCCCACATCTCCTGCAAAACACATTCAGCCCTTTAATTTTCTACTAACCACCACAAAATCACAGCCAAAAGACCCCACTCTAAACTTTTAGATATCACTCACCACGGTAATCTTCCATGAATAGAGTACCTTATATAAACAGCATATAGCAAGTAAATCAAGAAGAGTCTGCGGCTGAATGGATTTAAAATATGGCTTGATCTAATGCCTTCTCACAAATCTTTGCAGTGATGTCATTACAAGCAGAATCTCCATATGGATATAATACAGTGAAAGATTTATTTCTTAATATGCCGCGTTACTGTCAAGCTTTCAGTTTAACATGAAAAATGTTGTAAGTGTTGTATTTCTTTCTGCTAGTCTTAGACATATTTTAACACCCTTTGACATTTTCTGTAAACTGTAATCCTAATGTTTAAATATTCACATAAGAGCTATGAGTTAGGAGTGTTTACATAGTAGGACTGGTCTGGATTGAGACCTCTTTCTTAAAAGGGGACTAATCTGACAGAGAAGGCTCAAACAGGAAAAACAAAGTGCCCTATATCTTATTGTATAGGATGGATGCAGCACTTTGACCTGGGTGCAAGGGTTCAACTGCTCAGCCCTTTCCTGTTTTTGTTGGGTTTTGTGTTGCAGTAGCTTTGAATTTGTCCATTGAGTTAAAGACTTCTCTGTTGATGTTGT
Source organism: Periophthalmus modestus (assembly GCA_019594935.1). Taxonomy (NCBI): domain Eukaryota; kingdom Metazoa; phylum Chordata; class Actinopteri; order Gobiiformes; family Gobiidae; genus Periophthalmus; species Periophthalmus modestus. Next base: position 9,502,029 of record JAIEZT010000012.1, on the reverse strand, counting down.
GGAAACTGTTGTGGAGTCTTTAGTTTTTCATAGGAGTGAGCTAGGTAAAAGCCTCCGGACCAAGAATTAGAGTTAAAGAGGGCTAGTCTTAACCTGCCCTTATACCACCTATATATTACATTCTGCACACATATAGGCCTCACCCGAAGCGTCTCTAACCTTTAAAGATGCACTATGTAACTTTTCTGATGAGGAGTTCCATGGAGTTGTTATCACGTTGCCTAGAATGTTCCACAATATGGCATTAAATTTATGTTTCTTGCATTTGCTCAATTATGCGTGTTACTTTTATTGCTAATAATAGCTTGAAAAACAAACATTCTTGGCTTAAAATGAGTGGGGTCATCTCTAGATCCATCTTAGCCTGCTGTGTCACCTGTTTGTTGTTATTTAATGCTATATTGTAGAAAATTTTGTTTCATATCACTATTTTTTATACACACTTATATCAATCTGTTCCCTACACCCTCTGTTATGTCTTAAGCTAAGCCAAAACTGAGTGATTTTCAGCCCCCTGTGATTTTTTTTTACCTTTATTTATTTATTTATTTATTTATTTTTAATTTAAGTATTGACGGAGCGTGTATTCTTGATCCTAGGCAAGAGCATTTGAAGATAAAACTATAAAATCTCCATGATGAAAAATACGTGGCCTCCACCTAAAAACACTCTTAACTGATTGTTGCACTGAAGCATTGTCTTCTTGCTTGAATGTGCAGGTCTAAATGGAAGGCAACATCATAACAGTAAGATCAAGGTCAGAGAGTTTGAGAAGAGAGCAAAGAAAAAAAAGACAACTAGGATACATGCAAAGGTAATCTCCACTACCATAATATGCAGGGAGAAGCTTTCAAGGGCCTAAAAGACAAACAGCTCCCGGCATTCCGACATGGCAGACAGATCAGCTTATTCTAATGCACACAGAGGAGATGGAGAGTCAGCGCCCTCCATGCTCATTTGGACATGTGAGGGCGTTTTTTAAAGGGAAGAGGGGGATTTGAGGAAGTTCACCTGTCAAAGGTAGAAAGGCCCTGTGGCTAAATGGGATACGTAAAGAATAAAAGATCTGAGAGGACAGATGTCTCCTAAAGATGAAAGCACTAATTCCTTATTATAAAGACCAGGTAGAAATAATTACATATGTGGTTTATGGGTGATCAAGTGCAAAGAAAATGTCAAATATTTGGGGAATTTACAATGGAAAATCACTATTTTTTTTTTTTTTTTTTTTTGCTAAATATTGTTTTTGCAAATACTAATATTAGACCCGAATTGTATTCTGCTCCTTTTGGCAGCAGGTCTATAAATCCTATCATGATTAGACAATGTCCTGATTTTCTTTTGCAGAAAATGAAGGAGAATCCCATTGTTTTTTGGGCCTCCTCAGCTTGGACCCTGCCCTCTCTCCCGGCCGGCGCGCCTATCAGTGGGTCTCTGGAGAAGTGCTGGTTTCCGTAAACGTGATGTGGAGATGTTTCCTGTGGCAGGTCTGTCTGCTGCTGATTAGAGCCCATCCATCAGAGGGACCTCCTCGGAGTCCATACAAAGGAGGAGGGCACCGTCAGCCAATGTCTCCAATTCACACACACAAAACAAGGTCAGCAGTGTTCAAGCCTACGCCCTGACCAGCACAGCCCACCACAAATCTCCCCCTTTTGGCACTGATATAGTGTAAGATGATTCACTGGCTCAAATCTGGTGGTTAATGCAAGTTTAAACAATAAACAATGCAAGAGTCTTAGCCAAGACATCTTTTTATAGATGTGATCAATTACGATAAAGTGCTGTATGACAGTAACACAATCGGCTTTCTCATCACATCCCTTTTCTTATTCATTCAAAAACATCCTTGCACATGAGCTTTATAATAAAATTAAGTATAATTACCTATTACAATCTGTCTTGGAGGTGTTTTACAGAGCTAAGCAATTGCCTCAAGGATCACAGGGTCACAGTAGCTTCTGTTCCTGATGTGATCCTTCATCAGCTCTGCCTAAAGGCGCTGATATCTCACTTGGATACTTTGCTTGAGTTCTTTTTTGCATTTACAGGCTTTTTAGTATTATAGAACTCTGGAAGCTGCTGTAAAACTGCAAAGAAGTCTGGGAACATAATATAAAACTAATGGAGATTGTAAGTGAGCAAAATTTACAAGCAAGGAATTTGTTTTGGTTCATCCGGTGCCATATAAAACAAAGAATTATAATGGTAAAATATATACTATGATAAATATTCACACCAAGGTATTCAGTTAAAAGAGTTATTTTATGCTATCTTATTATTTTGGCTAAAGCAATTTGGTGCATTTTACACTGGTCTTCCAAGTTTGGGGGGATATAGGATATAGTGAGGTACTTGTTTGTGTAGATGAAATGAAAGACATTAAAGATTTAGGGTGAGCTAGTCAGTAAATGTAGTCAACTTGCTCACACAGCAAAGTATGACCTTATATACAAGAGCCATAAATGTCTTGTTATTCTTATTGTTTGTAAAGTGTCTTTGAGTGTCTAAAAATCGCTATATAAGTCCAATGTATTATTATGATGATGATGATGATGATGATGATGATGATGATGATGATGATAATGATCATGATGATGATGATGATTATTATTATCATTATTATTATTGAAGAGCTAACTCCTAAACACCTCCCTTTTGGTGATAAATTCAGATTATGGCTGCCTTGAATAGTTAGCATTACAGCTCTGTATAAATCAGCCTTTTTTTCCTTTTAGGTATTACTATTACCCTCTAATTGGACAATGTTATTAGACTTTCTAATACAAACAGCTCTATGAATGAACAAATATTACTGCACACTAAAATGAGTTAGTCAAATTTATGTTGTGCTTTCGACTTGAGACCTGGGTTGATGTTTAAGGCCCCTTGAAGGCAGGACTTTGTGCAGATTTAGCATTCCACTGAGAGCCGTAAGTGCCACAATACCAGTGACCGCACTCACCTCAACCTGTCAGCTTATTGAACCGGAGGCGTGCTCAGACAATGCCTAGATCAACAGGGCTGTGCTGCTAGTACTACAAGCAAAAGACTCCATTACTACAATTTGACCTTTCACCTTTGAGGACACATCACATCAAATCAATTTAAAACAGGTAGGGACCATGTCAAAACAAAGAAGCATGAGCGCTGCATTTTTTACATGCAAAACATCTGTTACAATTCTCATGATAAGAATTCAAAGTTCAAAGAATTCAAACAGAATATGGGTCAAAACAGTGACCCCAAAACCTGAGTTGGACTTATTTCAGAGGGTATCCTGAGCATCACAGGAAAACTGCTGTGAATGAAAATGAATGGGAAAGATTCCAGCTGCAAGAAGTGGAAATGAGACACTGGCTTGGAAAGATTTACTATCTTAATATAATACATTTCACAGGAACCACTGTGGCAGAGCCGGGAAAAGGCAGCACTTGGCTCACGCAGAGCCACTTCTGTTAATAGCCCTTAAACACAGCGCCTGTTATTGTTTAGGAGACACTACGCCTTCAGATGAGAGCTACTATTGAGCTACTCTCAAAGGCATACGCTCAAATTTCCTCCCTGAATCAGCTTCTGAGGTCACAGGCAGTGGTTACCAGATTTCTCTACAGATCTCCTCAAAACCATGACTAAAACACAGATTTTGAGAAAATTCAAGAGCTGTGTATATGTTACATGCGTGCTCTGTGGGGTGTCCGCAGGGAAATTTCACATATCTCTCATTCCATTTCAGGGCCTATCTGACCTGGACAGTCCACAGACAGAGTCACTAAATTCCTCAGCTAATAAAGACCATGAGCCAGAAATCCCAAGAGATCTGTCACCAAACAATTAATCAGACCAAATTTGTTGCCAAGAGATAAGTTGGGATGTGGACTCTTTTTATCAGTGCTTATCATTTTGCATTGGGTCAAAAAGTATATTTTTTTGTTTTTTTTCTGTTAATTAATTCTTACTTTATGCTTGTTGTTATTTGTCGTCTCTATAGTAGGCTTTAAACAGATCGCTTGCAGAGGAAGACTGGAGTGACCGATTGCTCCCTCTGACTCACACTCACAATGAGATCTTTGCTGGTGGTCAAACTCCTCCATGACGTTTCCCACTGAGAAGGAAACAGTTGAGGTGCAGCTCATCCTCTAGTTCCACACATAGTGGCCCTGTCCCAGGCTGGCACCCTGCCTGCAGCACTCTATTCACATTCCTATGCACTCTACAAGGCACCACTAGACCTGAGGAAGGGTCCCTGCTGAGCCCCACCCACATAATGAAGCAGCAGTGAGGTAAATTGTGTTTAACAAGTGAAAATGGCTATCTAAGCATGCAGATAATCTGTTCAGACAGTGCATGTGAGGCGGTGGTCATATATGCAGCTCTCAGACGTGTTTGGGCATGTTGCAGTAAGCATGTTACAGACGCACAGGCCTAAGACCTCACCTGCAGGGCTACAATGCCCAAAGCAAATAGTGCAGATCTCTGGAGATGAGAAAACAAGGGCAAGGCACTAAGGGGCTCCCTGAAAGCAATTATAGTGGCATGCTTATGCACACACACACACAAACACACAAAGACTCCGGTCAGTCAGCACTGAACGGCTTGACTCCTGGGCTCTGCTTCTCCAAACACACCTTCTTCCTGTTTTTATAGGGCAAAAACAGCAGCAGAGCACAGGGAGCAGAGGAGACCACAGCAGGGTAAAGGTGAGACTCAAGCAACATTACTCAACACTGGCCCTGTCCAGCCCCAAACAGATGAAACTGACAGATTTTTGGATCGCAGCCGCAAAACACATTATTTGTACATATAATACACTGTATTGCTGCACAATACTTTCCAACCCTCATAAGCTGGACAAGATGTAATTATTCAGATACATAAATCAAAGATGGGAAGATGTAGGTTGTTCAGTGTCTGGTACACATATGTATATACTGTAAACCACACAGCATTAGCCATTTCAGCGTAATGACAGGCTCTTTTAGGGAAGTTTTTAACATATGTTCTTGATACATTAAATAAAATAAACCACTGACGTTTATTGTCAGACAAACACCCACACACAAAAGTAAATGTAAACATACTGTACATGGTGCTAAAACAAAAACAAAAGCTTGAAGGTTTGAGCCTTCAGTGTAGGATATGAATTGTAAATTTCTATACCAGTATAATTTAATTTATCTTTTAAAACACAAACATAAATCACAGCAACATAATTTTGTGATCCCTTGAGTAGAGACAAGAACAGGACACTATCCATGTAGCATAATAACCCTTTTGATAGTAGACTTTAAACCACAGAAACAAAAACATGGGATTACTTACAGCTCATGTAACAAATGTCACATATTAACCTTCTGCTCTTGGGGAGCTGGCAAAGTTTTATCAGTAGTGTGTCATAAACGTGTATGTTGTCTATGTTCTTGTCTCCAGCATACGTCAGGGGAACATAAGAACATAAGGTTAGGCCCAGGACGGTGTAATCAGTTCAGTGTTAGTGAGTAGCTGCTCCACTCCTGTTGACAGTGAAGTCCCAGGTCGGAGCGCTTCCTGAGGGCCCCTGGGTCTGTAGGGAACCTCTGATGAGATACAAGCAGTCATATAGTCAGACGTTAAATGCTTTCATATCTGAGAGCACACTCTGTTGCCATGTTGTCTGTACTTGTTCCACATCCTAAGATAGTGCACATTTTTTACAGCATATGCAACTTTTTGGTATATATGTTTTAATAGTTTAAAGTGATTTGAGGTTTGACCATATCAAGCTCTGCCATGATGTCATAGAGATAGTTGGACTGAAGTGCAAAGGCTAGGCCAAAAGCAGGGTAGAGGCACAGCTGGACCAAATCTAAAACCAAGGCTCAAACACATGTGGGGCAGCCTGCCAACCACATCCACTCAACCAACAGTGCATAATTCATGGGTGAATAAGCTACTGTATTTACACGTATTTACACATTAAGACATTTATACAGAGAACAAGAGGGGACTGATGGTTTATTTGCTAGACAGGTCACAGTTCATGTTGATATAATGAGCAGAGTTTATTACTTAAAACATACTTAACAAAATGATGCACTGTTTGTTCTACCTGTTCACTTTTGGAAAGTTAAACATACGTACCACTATATATTTATTGGTGGGTGTTACTATCAGGGGAAAGCAGACATCTCTTTTTAAATTAATGCAACTATTCCACCCAACATTTTCTTGTACTATGACAATCTCATCTTCACATGGCAAATACTACTGAATATTGTACATACAAATTGATTACTTCACTACATTTTTTAAATTATCTAATGACATAGTCCCTCTCCTGTCTATTCATTTAGAAAATGATGGCGCCTTATTTCATCTTTAAAGGCCAAGTACTCCTTTTCTTTTGTTTCTCCTGGGTTTTGCTTCCTTCCAAAGTCATAATTATTTAGAGCAGTCTTAAATTATTACTAGCCCTGTAACATGTCTGTCACCTGTTTTTTAAACAAGTAAACATCTATACCAGGCATGTGGCTCTCCCGCTTCTCTTCTGTCTTTGATCAATATTTACGTGGTCACCCATCAGCCATCAATATGTTCACCAAAAAGAGGCCCATTGTAGTCTAATTACAGGTCTACTGCTCTGTGTAGCTGAGCCAGTGCCTGGGTGATTAGGATTAGAAGTCAGCTAGGGCACGCTTCAGTTCCTACTCAGCCTTTCAAGTGGAACCAACAGCTTGGAAACAGGGAAGAAGGCAAACAATGCACAGAGCAGCACACTCCTGGAGGACATTTTAAACCCTATTGGTGGTGACGTTTCTGTTAGATGCAGATCACAGACAGTAGATGTAGCGTGGTTAAGCATATTGTATGGATCATTAAGAGCACATGGGGCATATGGCAAGGCTGAAGACCTGTTTTGCTGTGATCCCAAGTGGACCTTTTTTCTTTATGAATAAACCTAAAACATCAAACTTCAGTGAGAGCAATGTTAAAACACAGACTCAGTTCGCTAGGGTTTGCAATGCACTATGATTACAGTAATACTCAAAAGAATGAAAAGATTGAAAATTTACAATTTACAGTTTTCTTGTCCTGTAGGCTTTCTTGGATGTAATAGTGAAAGGCACAGATGCTATTACATGTGTTGCTGCCTAAATGCTCAATTTAAACTTAAAATTTAAACAAAAATGTATTCTAGATTTTAAGTTTTTATTGTTTAATGTCCAGGAAGGCACAGACTCTCAATTGATTTGTAAAGCACTTCATGTGTGCGCATGCATAATTGTATATGTATAGTTAATACTTCTCCATCCACTGATAACCAGGACTGTTTTATTTGAATTGCAAACATTTAACAAATCCGTTCAAGATGGCTCCAAGTCTGTGTCTAGACCATGTTAAACCCAGAGTGGTTCATGACAGAGCACTGTACCAGAGGGAACACTGGCAGGAAACACCTTCCACTTTATTATCTTTCCCTGTGTTGTCGCTGGCAGAGTTAACTCTTTAATCTCAATGAATTGTGTTGCCGGCACGCCATCTCCACATAACTCCTCTCTTTCTCAAGGCCCCTCTGCATTTATCTTCTACCACATGCTCATTTCTCACTGTGTTAGGTCAAGAATAGGTTGCAGAAATGAATTCTTGAACTGATATGCTAAAACGTGACACTTAACCTTTTCACTTGTGGTTTGATAAAAGTAATCAGTGTATCTACTTTTAGTGATTTTTACTGGGACCCAATTAAGCAAAGGGCTACAAAGCATCTGTTCATGAGTCTGCAGTGATTAAAAATTAGTGTTGCGCTCTCATCTGCTCTAATCATGTTCGTGCATCTATCACAACTGAGTCCATTGGGGTCTGCACTACATGTAAGGCTAATGTTAGACTATAGGCGACAACAGAACACACACAAGCAATCACCGCTACAGATGGACCCTAGCAAGATTTATGATATGGCATAATGAGTTCATATTAATGCAAGAACAAAAGCTGCACCAAAGCTCATAGTCCAGATGTGCTCCGGTAATATGTTACTGGGTTCCTGTTACATCCGAGATATTTGGTCCTGTAAGAGGCTGTTTGTTTTCATTAAAGGAAAGTTCAAACTAAAGTCATGTTAAAACCTTCTCAGTACCATTTGACTGTAGCCTGCTAGCTGGGTCATTAGTATTTTGTATGATTTTATTAAACCAGGAAAAGACCACAAATCTTCTTAACTCGTTAAGGTTAAGGATAGTTTTGAGTGCTGCCGTTTAAGTGCAACCTCGAGGCTGTTGAAAGAAAAAAAGTAACAAAATGAAACTCAAGACATTGTCTGAAAATTATAAAGTACACAGTTTAATTAACTTGGCCAATGGAACAATGTTTACAGTTAGAGATGCAAAAATATTCAACAATACAATGGAAGCTGTTTTTTTTTTATACAGCAAGGGAAGAGACTGTTTAACTAACACAGCGTTTCTCTATTTAGGGCAAAATGATATGACTGAATGTCTTCTGGTCAGGACGAGCTGTAACGTTGGGCATTATGCATACATCAATATTTGGTTTATCATAAATACGAACGTAGTATAGTACTTTATTTTGCACAGACAATAGACAATAGTACAGAGATAGAACTATTTTAACCCTAACAGCTGTCTTGCTTTGTCCTGCTTCTGAACCTTGCTAACAGCTTCAGGGTATGGTAGGCAAGTTGGCAACAGTAATAATCAACAGTCTTAATCCAATAATATTTAGGCAGCAGATTGAGGCGCTGGGCTAAAACACTCATATGCATTCACTGAATTGGAGAAACACTCACTAATCCTACAGCAATGCAGCTTAATGTCCAGATGAATAGGCTTTATCTATTAGCTTTAGTTTATAGACATTATAACCCTGTGGCAGGATAGTGATATGCTGTTTTTAATGTAAACAACCAAAAAGTCTAATTTCAGATTTTCCAAGCAAAATATTATCCATTCTGGTCCAACACATGCAAAACAGCTGGACCTGCTTGCTTGCCCTAGTTTTCTACTACAATATAATGTGAGTAGTTTAGACTTATAGACAATTTACATGAAGAAAATGTTCAAAATGTTTAATAGATGTATTTGATCTGCACAGTGGTAAAACCAGACAGAAGAAGTGGCCTGCTGACCTCTGTCCAGTGGTGCGGATGGATGAGGAGTTCCATAAACAGAACAAGCTAGCAGCAAAATAAACAGGTAAGGATTCACATTAAACTAAGTTCTGCATCTCTGAAAATGTTCCTTTAACTTTGTCCAAAATGAAAGACAGTACTGGCTAGAATTTTTATTTATTCTAGTTTGGGCCCATCTCTAAGTATTGATGCTATTTGGTGTTTACGGTACAGTATTTGAGATGAAAGCCTGGCAGCCTCAGCTCTATGTTGTGTAAATGCCTAAGTGTGGAGAGAGAGCCATCAGTTGGGCACAGTGAGGACAGTTGGACTCATCAAAGACGGTTTAGTGCCGCTGTATTTCACAAACCAAAAACAATGGCAGGAAAGGGCTGCACGTCTTCAGGAGATGAGCCACGCATAAACATCTTGAGGCAAGATTCATTAGACTGGCGCTGATTTTGTACAAAGGGGGGTCTGTCCATTTCCTGTTTTGACCACCCAGTGAGGTGATGACGGTGTCCTGCATGTGCCAACAGCGCTAATGATTGTAAAGTTATGGGGCATAACTAATACAGTCATTCAATGCTCCATTATGTTCACAATAGGAGGTGCGGGGACCATGCATCCGTGGGTCTGGACATAAGTACTGGCACCAGCTCCACCTGATCATTAGTGTTGAGTAGAAGTGATGCTGTGACTGTACGCCTCTGAACACAATGGTTTGTTGAGCGGTGAACAGAGGACATCCTTCCCATATGGGCTGGGGAGCCTGTCTCCAATACTAATCTGCTCCCACTGTTTATAAAATAAACAGGCTCTAACGCCAACCTACAGGCTGCCCAGCTTCCCCCTCCTGTGCCCTCTGCCATGCATCTGGCTGACCTTTGACCTAGTCTGTTTGAACTATTCTTCCCGTCTAGAGTAGCCACATGAACCATAGTGGCAAATCTGCACTGTAGGCATTTTTCATCAAGCGGAAAAGGGAATTACCACTATATCCCATAGTTAAGGCAGATATGGCGGCCCCCCACACATGCACAAATAGAAATTCAATGCTGACTGAACTGATCAAGGCTAATTTAAGTTATATACATAGGTTAAGGTTCAATTTCCTTAAAATGTATGGCTCCTAAATTAGCAAAATCATTCACACAAAATAATTTACAATGTTTTCCCTTGTTGCAGTTACGGCATCATGTTATTTGGAAATCTGCATGAATGATTATAGGAGTCATTTTAGTGGTGTAAAGTTTCCCCTAATTGCTAAATCTGTGCTAATGAAAGACAACTACATTACTTTTTCAAAACAAAGGCTATTTTCACACAGACTCCCCCCATACTCATAAGCCTCCCCCTCTCTGTGAGCCTAATTCCTCCATAGGTCCAATGCTGGTGGAATGAGACGAGATAAGCCTGTGGTCAGCCTCCGTCAACACACGGGGCATGCCAAAGCGACTAGAGTTACAGACAGTTCTCCAATGGGGCTCGGTGGGAGTGGGACAGCACTGCCCAGACAGGAGGGTGTGCTAATCTGCCCCTGACAAGACCACTGATGCCCACCATCTGTGTCTGTAACTTATCACCCGCCAGTAAGGAGCCTCCGCAGGCCTAACCCGAGTAAACAAACACCTAGAGAGAGCCGTTTACAGCTAATTCCCTACCTGACTCCCTTAATTACTCATTATCAGTGGATTCAGCACCACCCAAAACCAAGAAAGGCGGTGGAAGGGGAGTGGAGACTGCTAGGAGGCAAATGCAACCACGACAGTTATCAGTTATCCAAAGGCATTATAATGTATATTTATCAATGGGTTTCAGAATGATGAGAAATTAGGTTGCCATAGTAATTAACAATTTAAAACAAAATGTCCTATCTTCTGAATGGTGAAAAGTCTTCAAAATGTTGCCTCTAACTAAGGAATCTGAAACCAGAAACCAGCATTTTTCCTCAGTAATACTGTTCAAAGCCTAAATAGTGTGATCAAGTATAGCCATGTATTCCTTTCATTTTAGAAAAGTAACTGTATTCTGAATACTACCAAATGAAAAACTAATGGTGCTGTGCAGTTACTCAAAATTAGTAATCAGAATACATATTTTTGGTACATGTATTTTGTTACTTCCAACACTGTTTATGGCAAATTAATATACGAATGACAGGATGTAGGAGGCAGATGATTTGCAGTGGAAAATGCCACATGAAAATAATATACAGCTTTTTGCCCATATGAAAAAGGTCTCTAGTAAACCTTAACAAAATAAGCACAAACCAATGATTGACTATGCCTTACTCCCTGTGCTTGCAGTTATCTGTTTGGAGGAGTCACCAAAAGATACAAACCAGTGGACAGCAAGTAATCCATACTTAAAACTTTAGATAGTGCAGTGTTGTTTTAGCCTACAAATCTGATTCATGTGACATTACATTAAAGGGTCTATAGCCTAAATCCCTACCATCTGAGATTTTGGCATTCTTTCAAATACAGCAACGTTACCACTGTTTTAGTCAGCCCATGTTTGCGAATTGAACACACCTACAGTGACAGGTTTAATTAGCAGTAAATTTTGAGTGAAGTCTGTTTGGTTCATGCCTCCAGCCTTTGAGGGCCAGGAGATGAACAGGGTCAGAAGGGCAGAAGGACGGTGCTCTGGGGGGAAGACAGATTAAACGACATGCCTAAAACTCCTAGAGGAGGCCATACAGGTGTGCAGCACTTACCAGCACACAACCCCCTCCGCACATTTACAATACCCTTTAGGCAGAGCAGTGGGCTAGGAATTATTTTGCTTCATTACTTTTTTCCCGTTCATTCATATACTTAAATACAACTTGACAAGCAACCAGCACAGTAGTAAACACTGCTAAATTACTTCTCCTCTCCCTTTTTGGTAACATCTGCTAATGCACGGCTGTGTGCCCGCTGGGAGTAGCTGCTGGAATGAGAACAGTGATGACATTTAAAGCACTTTACTAAATGCACCCAAGAGAGATTTTGGTTGTTTTTGAACGTTAAATTTACTTCAAAGTGTGAGCCATATATATTTTCAATTTGGAGCCCATAAATGGAAGAAAAATTATGGAGCCAAATGTGCCAAGTCTTAGGAAAGCAGACTGAAGACTTCAACAGTAGTCTTTGCTTATTATGATTTGAAATAGCTGGCAAGAGCCAACAGAAAACATTTACAAAGTTTTAAAAAGGAACAATTTTATCAGATAAGAGGCGAGAAAGAGTGGCAACATTAGAAATAGCAGGTATAAATATTTTGGTGTTTGGGTTAGGGGTTATCAGTGAGGAGTTAGACTCTTGAGTGAAAGAACAACACAGATGATTCAATTATCCAGCTTGCCCTTTGGCCTGGGATCCTCCTTCTCATGTTCCCCCAGTGCGATAAATTCGTTTTATTTCTGCTGCCATGGTGAATTCACCTGAGCAGACTACCATCACAAAGCCATATTTGTTACCGCTGCCTTTTAATTTGACCTGAGCCAAGCTGTCATGGTCCATCAAACGTGGGAATTGAATACTTCAGAAGGAAACACAAGAGGCTTTAACTTTAGTGTTATGCCATACCCCCATTTTTTCTCTCTCCCCTTATACCCTTAAACACACTGAAAGTCACCCTCATCACATGAATCAAGTACTGTGACGCTGGGGTCTGCTTAGTCTGGACTCGCACGGAGGATCACAAGTATCTATCTTTGCTGCCCCTGTTTGAGTTAAGGGGGCTAGGAGAGACGGGATGGCACTCTAAAGGGGCAGATATTTCCGTTGATGCAGAGATAAATCAGATCATCGCTGGAGTAAGGAAGAGAGGGACAGAGGGAGCCTTCTTGGACGCGGTGCTTTGAGATGTAAATGGCACGGTGGCACTGAATGAACGCCAGGTGTCCCATGCAAAGAGGCAAAGCGTGACGGTGCATGCATTCCTCTGGGAGCGAGAGCATTAACCGTTAACGTGCCTTTGTCGGCCCACATCAACAGTGTGTAATGAAGTTTAATGGGCTAATAGTTCAAATGCTCAGACTAAAGTTCAAATTTTGTTTGTATGGCATGTATGGGCATTTTCTAACACTATTTTATGGCTGAAGCATACTGTGGAAGTCTTTATTGGGGTGCTTGAATGAATATGATATAGAAAAATAAATTATGATGACAGTTTTGGTGAGGGACCAATTTGTGCTGCTTATTATAAGGTTATTGTAATTTTTGCTGAATATTGACTAAACACAGGGGGGGGGGGGGGTACATATCAGGTCAGGTTTTTTTAGATGAACAACATGATTTAGAGTTCAGAAATCAGCTAAAATAGCTTAAGGATTAGGATTTAGGTTAAGGATAGGCAACTAGTGACTATTGTTAAGGTTAGGGTCAGTTTCCAGGAAATTTAATGCAAGTCAATGTAATGTCCCCAAGAAGTACAGAAACCCAACATGTGTGTGTGTCAATAATGAGCATCGATTTATACCGTTTTTGTCACACTTTCTTTTGAAAATGTACAAAATCCTTGAACTGTAGGCCATTGTCATATTGTCAGTTATATTGTCAGGCTATATGTTCATTTGGCAAGGCTTAGTATAAACATTAAGTGGTAGCTTTAACCTAGGAAAGAGGCAAGCAGTTGCCTCCAGACGTTCAGGTCATTAGAAATGACCAGGCGGTCTCACTGAGGTCATATGCAGGTAGCTATTAGCAGTTAACTCCTTTAGGCCTGAGGCACAAATTTAAATAGTGCACACCTTGAGGTGGCAGTGAGGACATTTGACACTAAAACAGTACATTACAAAAATAATAGCAACCTGTTATTAGTGCTAACGAGGAGCTTGACCAGGGCTGACCTTCTGTGGAAATTGGTCAAGCCATAAAGAATGAGATTTACTGTGTGATGTCCCACATTCATGTATATGAGTGAATTAGCTGGTGTTTTGGGAATGACAGTTTATTTTCCTTAGTTTAGTTAGAAGTAGAGACCCTAACTATTTTGAGATTTTGTGTCATGCCACGCTCCTTTTATTTGATTAATCGATGTACACAACTACAGCCCCAAACAGGAGGCATGATTAAGAAGTCAGAACTGATTTCATAACCTTGAAGAAACATTGGCTCCACCTAGTGGTGAAAACTATGTTAGTTGGATGCAGTGGACCCACTGACAGGAAATCCAAATTGCACATAAGAGAAAGAGTGGATTTACACTAATTTATTTGAACAATTTGACTTGGATATAAGGTGGTTCTTTCATAACCCTGATATGACAGATAGAGGAGTGGAAAGTTCATTGGTCTAGTGTCAGTCTGTAAATACAAGAATGTTTGTTTATGCCACTGTTCAGGTTAGCAAAATACATTTGTTACAAAATATTTTACAATTTACACACACATCTTTAAATTAGGTATAGCAAACACAAATGTAGAACAACATTTGTAAAACAAGCAGCAAGGAAAAGTGTTGTCAATGTCAACATGAATGAAATGACAGCCATGCATTCTGCAAAATATTTTTCATAAAATTTTAAAACACAACACGTGCTCACCACTTTCAAATCTCCCATAACAAAGAAACAGTGAGAAGTAAAAAGATTGTCTTTTCTCAAGAGAGCTTTAAAAAAGTGAACACTTGTTAAAAATCCACACCTTTACTCTAGTAATAAAATATTGTCACAGGTTGCGGTCAAAATTATGACAAATATTGATTCACTTTGGAAAATCTAGCAAAAGTTTCAAAAAGGTTAAAAAAAAACATGATCTTGGTTGGCACTAAAGGGAGGTTAAGGTAAGCCAAGACATCGATCAGGTGAAATGCAAACACGTATCTCAGAAAAAAGTGCACAAAAATGAAAATTATTTGGCCAAGTCGGTTAATGAAATATAGTATTAATAAACCCAAATGTAGCACCCACTAAGGAATGTATACTTCCACTCTCACTACATCCACTGGGACTGGCACAACAGAAAAATGTCAGGTTATGCATTCAATAAATAAAATGTAGTAAGGATATGAGAATGTAGCAGACCTAGTCAATCAATTCAATCAACTAACTAACTAACTGTGTTTCAAAACAACACACAAATGGTCCCAACCCAAGTAAAAGACACACAAAACCCCACTTATGTAAGGGGTAATGCTGCCATCTAGTGACCATGAAATGACTTGTTACCATGGTCAGAATGGGACCTCTTCACTAGTGAACTGAAATATAAGACTAAGTAACCTGTCTCCCTTAGAATATCATAAAACTTCTGCCCTGGTGCAAAAAGAGTGTCATAAAGGCAGAAACATCAGTACTGTTTCAACAAAGTGGCATATAAGCAGTTCACCAATGGCACTTCAGTGTAAGCCTCCGGTAAATCAGGCAGAGTGGTGTCTACACTGGAAAAGCTCATAGAAAATACTCAAATGGAAGACGTGGATCACTGAGACCCGCTGGTGCTTGGCTGGCATGTATTCTTTTCCATTTCTAATAGGATGTGTTCACATTTTAAACTTAAGATGTTAAAACCTCAAGGACAGGTGTCAGGGATCCTGTGTAAGGGAGGTATTATTTAGAAAGTAGACAATAAATGTCAAAAAGTCTGATTTTTTTCTCTCAAAACACACCTTGTTACACCTTAAACCTTTGCTAAAGCTATTTTAGAAAGAAAATATTATTGTAAATATCCAATACTATCAAAACTCCATATTTTAAACTCTTAGCGCTGTAGAAAGTTGACATCATATGAACACACCCTACTGTGAAAGGAGCTACAGGTAGGTGTCCTGCTCTGTGCTGCTAAGGCTCTGGGTGGAGGCCTGGAGGTGGGATTCTTTGGCAGGTGAAGGAGGGTCTACAACAGGAGGCTCTGAGGGTGCAGGGCCCTGGAGAGGTGGTCCTGGTTCAGTCTCTGGCACAGTCTCTAGTACAGTCTCGATTCGGCTGCTGGTGTGTGGAGCAGGTGGAGTTGGCACTGGTTCGGGGGGTGGAGGGGAGGATTCAATGGGAGGAGGAGAAGGTGAAGGGTTAACGGAAGGTGAAGGTGAAGGGTTAACGGAAGGTGGAGGTGAAAGGTCAGGTGGCAATGGGTAGGGGTTGGGTATTTCCTCAATGGGCTTAGACTTCTTTATGCTCTTCTTCTTGCTTTTCTTCTCTTCTTTTCCCTTCTTGATCTGTGGCGTAGGCTGCTCCAGGACAATAGTGGGGATCTGCAGCAGGTCCTGTCGCCGCGGTGGTTCTGCCAGCATTATGATACGTGCACCGTGCATTCTGGGAGGGGACTTGAAGTTCAGCTCACCGTGTTTCTTCTTCCAGCGCTTTAACTGGCTATGATGTTCCCTTTCCACATCTCGAGCTGTTATTGGCACCTCCAGAATCTATCGCAAAACAAAAATAATTCATCCGAAACATGTAGATGCCACAACAAGAACATGAACACCATCAAGTAAGAAAGCAAAAGAAATTGTGTTGAGTTGCACTGCAAAGTACAATATATTAAACAGAATGAACTTAGATAGATTCTAATGTTTTCTATAATTAAGATTGCCAAAATGTCAAAATAAAGTATTTTGCAAATTTTAAATATAATTGCAAAACAATAAAAGAAAATAAAGACACAATTTTCTATATATACTACGTCAGAAGAGGCTGCATGTGTTGGAAACTATGCAGCTTCCTCCTGGTTTCCACTGGCCTTATAATGTTAACGTTGTCAGTAAATGCCAAAAGGGCTTCCTCTGGTTCTGTGTACCCTGTGTCACTGTCAGAGCCACGGCGCGCATAAGGACCAGTATTGTTCATGCAGACAGAGACTCCCTCACTGACCAGCAGTTTGTCAGGGTGTTTAGTTCATACACTGTCATCTACTGCTGATTTCCTCTGCAGCACTTGTAAACAGTCATTGTCAGTGTCGGCTCCATGGCAACAGAGGCACATTGCATAATTAGAGGATTATAAGTGTTGGTACAGTTCAGTCACATGTCCTGTTTGTGACTTTTAGAGCTTGTGAAATATTAACCGCATATTTATTGCAGTGGACCAGGAGACAACAACATATATATGCGTACACCACTAATAAATAATATAGGCTGTCAGGGAGATAGATTTGTGGACTGTCTGACCCAAGTGTCAGCAAAAAAATACTGAAAACACCAATTATCCCACCAGGTTACATGATATATCATTCAACACAAAAGCAAGCACTAGAATTACATTAGAAAAACTTCTTTTTACTGTTATGATGTGAATAAAAAATAGAGGGATGACTATGGTAGATTGTTTTAAATATTATCAGATAATGAAGAAAGAGCCTTCAATGTATTGATATGTATTGATATGATATGTATTGATAGATAGAGAATACCTAATATTCTTAATATCAATTAATGTGTTAAGAGAGAGTAAGCTGGTGTTGGAAATGGGAAAGGGAAATAGGAGGCATGCTGTGTTGTAGTAAATATTTTACATTAAGGGTAAACATGCATGTTGTGCTGCTGTATACCTCTCTGACAAGGTAGCCCTCCTGCATGTAGCGCGGCTCTATGGCTCTGAGCAGCTCCATTGTCTCATACTGGCCTTGGCAGCTCTTAAGTTTTTCTCGAGTACCCAGCATGCACTTGAGCAGCACCAATCCAACACGAAATATAATCTTCACACCTGAGAACCAAAGAGTAGGTGAATTATTATAAGTAGTAAATCATATTTGGTTCAGATTCTACAAGTACCGGCAATAATGTTACTCTCTAACAAGTGGAAGCAAGTATCCCTGAGTTGATTAGGTCATATGAGAAGCAAATTATGAATACGATCATTTCCATAAGTTGAAATTACTGGCAAAATGTATATTTTATACTACAGGACAACAGGAGAAGGTTGTTAACTGAAACCTAGAAATGCAGATCTATGCATGATGAGACAGTATTACCATCACAGAGGAACATATCCCAGACGCGCAGGACAGAGGCCCAGGGCAGTGTCCTGGAGAAGGCGCACATGAACCACTCGGTCATGTAGAGGACAGGATCGATCTTGTGCTTCTCCAGATGACGATAGGAGATTGGAGAAACACGACGCAGCAATGCAAACAGTATCTCTCCATCCAACTGAATGGCTTCCTGCAAAACAAACCCCGTTGTGTTCACACAGTAGTTTCTGGTCTGAAACCAGATACACCAGTGCATGGTGAACAAATATAAATGCAATACAAATGCATAGTTAATTGGGTTTTCCACTGTGCAAGATTACACCAATCATGTGTCAACTTGCTTAAAGCTTTGGTATGCTTGCAAAGAATTTTTAATAATAAGTATGCAACTTCTCATTGTTTGGTAATGTTAAAGTTAAATGAATAAATATAGAAAATGTTAAACTAATTCAGTTAGGAAAGACAACCATTTTGAAAATGATTGATTATCTCTTGCTACAGTCTTACCAGACCAGGGCTATAGTATCCAGGAAGATACTTTTCACAGATTTGGACCAGTCCCCAGAAAGCATCCTGAGGAAGCAAGTATAGATGATGTCAGGACTTAAACTGCACAGTTCAGCTTTTTAATTAACTGAACTTTTGTAATACACTTGTACTTTTAACCCACAATACAAACACAAATACAAAATGTTTGCCATCAAATTATAGTCATTATAGTTACTAATTAAAGTAACATTTCAAGAATGCATCTTAAGTGCAAACCATGCTCTTACAAATTACTTCAATGTGATTTAATGAAATCCTTTCCACAAAATATAACTACATGCATGCAACTATTTTGATCTCATGTGAACGCTGTTATGGAAACAAAATGACAAGCCCTAACAAGCCTTTCAAACTAAACAATTGATCCTGTGATACTCGGAAATACTGGATACTAATAACTTGAAGCAGCTGAATTTTGTACTTGAGTAATTGTAAAATGGTAAAACAATCATCCTGCACAATATGCTATTCCCACACAAAACAAAACCATGAATCTGTGTACAACACCTACTTAACTAATGCCTGTTGTTTTGGGCCTAGAGGAAGTCATTTATGTGTGGTTGCTTTCTGTTACCTCTGCTGGCATGTGCATGAGCAACACAGCAGCAATAGGAGCCTGAGCCTGGCAGTATCCCTCCTCTGGTCTGTACAAGGTGTATGCTTTAAGAACACGAAACAGGTCCTGCTGCCTGCGGACATGCAGGACACAAAGGTTACGTCGATAAATAAAATGTCACATTGAATTAGACACAATGAACGCTCACCCGTGTCCTCCCCGTGACACAAACATCTCATGGAATGGGAACTGTCGGTGGAGATCTTTCTCAATCACATCAACCCATTTGGGATCACCTTCTTGTTGATCCAGCTCCTACAAAAAATACAGAGTAAG
The DNA here is from genome assembly GCA_019594935.1 of Periophthalmus modestus. Classification (NCBI taxonomy): domain Eukaryota; kingdom Metazoa; phylum Chordata; class Actinopteri; order Gobiiformes; family Gobiidae; genus Periophthalmus; species Periophthalmus modestus. The sequence goes on along the minus strand of JAIEZT010000012.1, from coordinate 9,482,586 downwards.
ACAGGACAAATTCAGTTAACGCTTCCCAGAATATCAGGCACATTATTTATAGCAAAATTAGCCAACATAAAATCCATATGTCAGGAAATAACATTACAAACACATCAACGTTGCTAACTCTTGTTCAGGCTTGTTCAAGTTTGATTAGGCATTGCTTGTTTTTCACAAGGGATTGGCAATATAATTAAATCAGTAACATTAGAGGATATTGGGGGTTTGGTTCATAAATCAATATCAGTAGGCATTTTTCTATTTCAGAGCAATGAAGTAGCTGTAGGTTTAGATGATCATCATAAAAAGTACAGCTAATTATATAATATCAGAGAAAATACATACACTATCTATTGCAGTAATTGCATATTTCATACATGTGTTGCTAAACACCCAAAAGCTCAGTTTCACTCCCTGAAACCCAACACCAACAGAAGTCAAATGTACAGAGGAAAGGGGAAGTGGTGTCTCTCAGACCTGAAACTTTCCTTGGTTCTGCTCCTTTTTCACTTTGCCTCCTGAAAGATAGAGCCACGCACGTCCTCTGAGTGCAGGGGGGATGCCCTTCTGGCACCGCAGCCTCACCTGAAACGAACAACATAGTCAGTTGACCAGAAAGTGACATATTTATTTGGTTTCTATAATACACAGTTTTGCCTTCTACTATTCAGTAACTCACATTTATATGGCAGAAGCTTTACAAAACAAAAATGATAATTCAAATGAAATTATGCAGCCAAATAATTTTTGGATCAAGGAAAATGTGTTCTTAATTTTGGCATTTTTTATTTTTTAAAACAATTCATACCAACCAAAAACATCTTTTTAAAAAAACAAATAAATAAATAAAAAAATCTCATCCTCACCCTCTACGGGTGGTCCCATCTTCCAAGCTCAGGTCCTCTACCAGAGGCCTGGGAGCTTGAGGGTTCTGTACAGTATCTTTGCTATTCTTAGTACTAGATTTTTCTAGACCGAGATGTCTGATGTTATATCTAACACATACATACATATATACACATATATATATATATATACAAACACACACACACACACACACACACACACAAAGCTGTATACAAACACACACACGCACACACATATATATGTGTAAAAAACATGAAGAAAAGATGCATCAAAAGCAGATCTATACATAGTACTGCATTATAATTATGTAAGTTTTGTGTCTAGTTTATCGCAAACTATTTACTACTCACACTTAAATTTGTTAACAAGACAATTACACAAATTGACCGTTAACTTGAAAAGGTTTTCTCTTAGATACATTTAAACGCTTCATAAAACGTATGTTGAGCCACTGCTTATGTTCCTACCCAAGCCTTCAGTGGAGCTATAAGTTATACTTTGAAGCCCTTTTATTACAGAGCTGTTTCTTATGAAGTCAACATGACTCCACCCTGAATGTGAGACACGGCCTGTGGTGTGATAAAGGATGGGTCGTGTCCTGCCCCATTGCTGTTGATTCATAGAAGTGAAGTAGACGTTCGGTGCTGATATGCTGCTGACTAAACCTGCTCGACAACTGAGCAGCAAACAGAAGCCATGTGGCAATCATGTCACTCACTTCATGCATTTAAGATTTGAGACATGTAACCATGATGTGGAGCTGCAAAAATATACACTGGCTAGATTAAATTGGGAAGTCACTGAATTTTCTGCTCACAGAGAACAACTGCCTGGAGAGATCTACATGGCTATCAAAGTATAATGGTGATGACATGCAAACAAGTGTAGGTAGAGCAGGCTGTCACTGACCTTATTGAATCTCTTGATCATCCACTTGTCCCAGTGGCCGAGCATGTCGATCCATTTCAGCTCCCTTTGCCTGATCACTTGTATAGGGACCTCCTGAGCTCTTTTTTTACACATTTAATAAAAGAACATTTTTAATATTAGAATAATGTGGTGTTTTAACAGACCAAACCAAAATGGCATTGAAATTAATATCTTTGTTATTAGTATTTTTTGGAGTTGCAATGTATCCATTTACATCCAACTAAGCCTATACAGAGTTTCTGCCTTAATCTGTGGGTATCCCTACCTTACACTATGAATGAGGTCTGCTCCTCTAGTACACCATGTAATTATCTCATCAGCAAGAGCCTGTAATTGTAGGGTTCAATCACTTTCAAGGAGAGCTTTTTTAAACTCCAGACAACCCCCTACAACGTTGTAGTATAGTGGGCATATAAAGTAGCAGACCATGCATCAGCCCTAATCGCCAATTCATTATTACCAACCAAGCATTGACTATCTAATGTTTTGAGCCAAGAGAGGCACTCCAGTTTTGGCGTGTGTGTATTTAACCACAGCACTATACTAAAGAAAAAAATTGGAAAGCTTCAAGCCTGCAATACTTCTTCCAACGCTTTTCTGTGTGTGTGCTGTAATGTAGACTTTAGGTCCCTCGTGAAAGACCACAATGAAAGACCCTTTATGTAGAGAACACTATAAATGGAAAGTATGCCAGTCATTGAATTAAAGCTGCCATAAAGAAGACGACATGCTTTTTCAACTTGAGTGACGCTAATTAATAATAGTCATGTGTAAAAAAAAATGGGTGTTAGCTGGAACATTGCTTCACTCCCTTCAAGTTTGAAAATTCACGTTGCGCAATAAAAATATATAAATCAATAAACAAAGTGAATGGCAAGGGCCTTGAATGTGCCACGCAGCTGAGTGTAGACGCTTTGTTATGAAGTGTCACCAAAACATCAACACTGACCATGCAATTGGAAATGAATTACAGCCTTATAACGCCCTAGATGTTTAGTTAAAAGTGGGAATTGCCTGTCATCTGTTCAGTTTATACGACACCAGTCAAACATAACGGAAAACACTGGCTAAAAACAAAAAAAAATGTTGAGTTTAAGCAGACTTACGACTCCTCTGAGTACTGTTGTGCCCCTCCGATGAATCCATATTTGTCTGTCTGTCTTTCGCTGGTAAATCCATTCATCTCAGAGTCGGATCCGAGAGAGCTTTCATCGTCCATGTGGCTGCTGCTGACTGTCCGGATACTTCTTGTGTCCGCAGACTGACGACCATTCTCTATATTTGCCATTTTAACCCGACAGCTAGCCTTACAGTTAGCTTTAGTTAGCTATCCAGGCTAGGAAATGCCAGCAAGCGGTTTGACAGTAATCCAGAGTCAAAAACACTTCCCTCCATTCGCTCCCCGATCAAATGCAAGCAATGCCATGTTTTTCCGACCCTTTACACTTTCACAACCCGAGATAAACACTTTAAACTGGCAAACTGTGTCACTACTTAGCCCTTAACATCAAAAAGGTAGTTTCTTTGCTAGCTGGCTAGTTTTTTCTTCAATGCTAAACAGTCTAATGCTAGCATGCTAAAACTGCTAACGTAAACTTGAGTCTCCCGTGTCAGCCCAGCAAAAAATCGTTCCTCTCCACTGTAATGTTCAACAAGTTGTCAAAACCCTGAATAGAAACACGAACATTACGATTAACATGTACTAGGGTCAGTTAAAACGCGTAAAGGCAGCTGTAGTGAGAGTGGCTGCCATCGCTGTCATCCTCCCGAGTGCGATGGACAGATTTCTCCTGGAGCAGACCGCTGTCCTGGGCTGTCTGGGATTGACGTTGTTGTCCCCCCTAGTGGCACAATAAAGTATTACAGGAACTTAAATTCAGTATGGTTTTGATTTTTATTGAAGTTATATAGACAACTTATACCAGGGGTGTCCAAACTTTTCTTATTAAGGGCCACAAATAAAAACACAGAGCTGAGGGCCGACTCAGGGCTATAGACTAGTCACCAATATAGTGAATACTTCAAATCTGTATTATTACAAGTTAGACTGAACCACTAGACCTTTGTTCATGCTTACATCCTCAGTGGGACACATTAAATTTCTGATATGGGCTTGTTAAAGTAGATTTTCAAAAATGTACCGTAAAAAGTACTGTAATACGGGTCAATTTACCTGGAAGCTTGAGGGCTGCATTTGGCCCCCGGGCCACAGTTTGGGCATGCCTGATTTATACAGACTATGTAAAGACAAACACAATAGACAAACACATCATGAAATAAACTAGAAGTTCCCAATCCAAGAAAAATTTAGGTAAGAGCCTGGATGAGTCCTGTTTAAAATATAGGCTATAGGGGGGGTGAGGTTCACATTCACCATACAAGTCAGTCAAGACACTTGTGAAATTTCTTTATTTAAATCAATGGTATTGTATTTGCTATGTTACACAAAAGTTGTTGCAACAATCTCAGATAAACGTATGAGTAAGAATGTGTTGAAATAGCATATTTTATTGTTTTATTAAACTAAAACCACACTTCTGAATTTAAACCTAACATTACTGTTGATGTTAGGTTTACTTCTTCCTCCCTCCTCTCTCTTTCAAAGCCAAGTGAATGACAGACCCGCTGACCATGTTGTAGTAAGCAAGGGAGTTGGAATCCTTGATGAAAATTCCCTAGAAAGTCAAAGTCACTTGTATTAGTAACTTAAACAATCACACACAAAACCAACATAACTAAATAAAAATACCTCATATTGAAGCTTCTGTTTTCCAGCAGGCATACCAGTAGCTTCATGGATCTTGACTTTGATGACAGATACCTGTAAAGATATTGTAATTGCATAAGACACCAGTAGCCTGTGTGTACATATAACAGTTCTAGGTAAAGCTAACACACCTGGTCAGTAAGATGAACGGTGAAATTCAGCACTTGGCCATTCAACTTCCATTCAGTCTTATCCTGCATGTTTGGAACCTGCACTTTGACAGCCACTGGACCCTAAAAAAGGAAAACAGATGTATAATAAAATACTATTAGATAGCTAGAATTAGGTGTATGGAAGTGTAATGGCTTGTTTATTTTGAAATGTTTAAAAGATACCTTGTTTCTGCGGAGAAACTCCTCCTCTGGAATCAGGTTGTCCTCAGTCTTCATTTTCTTGTTGACTGGTTCATCCTCGTGAGGTGGAGGAGGGTGGACTGGAGGTGCAGGAGCAGGAGGCTGTGGTACAGGTGGAGCTGGAACAAATGCTGGAAAAGGGTGTAGATTTAAACTTGAGTGAGTGTATTGCAGTAGTGTGCTGCATATTTCAGATTTAGTTTTAGATTTACTTGTATAATATAAATGTTTAATAAGGTGAACTAAGAGTATCTAGATCAGTCAGACTCTGCCCCCAGAAAAGTGGAAGAAAATGGATGGATAATAAGCCTGTCACATTTACCTGCTGGAACCACCATTGGAGGTGGCCTGGGGGCCATAAGATGAGGAGCTGATGGGGGCATGGGGACCACGTTGATGCGAGGAGCAGGAATCATTGGTGGCATTGGGGTGATAACCTGCCCTGGAGCCAAGCGTACAACAGGGGGCACAGGTGGCCTTGGAATAACAGGTACAGCAGACAGCAACGTGGTACGGACTGGAGGTGGCACCTACAAGAAAATTCCAGAACTACAGAAATCACCAAGATAAAAAAAAATAATAGAAGTTGACTGAGTTGCATTCAGAACAACTTACTGCAGAAGGTGGGCGTGGGACTGCAACAGGAGATGGTTTGGATAAAGCAGCTGAGGATGCGGGAATGGGAGGCTGATGATGAATTTCACTGGGTTTGCTGGGACCAATTTTCTCCTTGGTGTCATCTTCTCCAACCAGTCCTTTGGCTTTATGAATGGCTTCAATCTGCTCTTGGAGAGTGATATTGGCCTGTGCTGCCTGCTGTGTGCGTGCCATGCTTCCTGAGTGCCCATCCCAGGTAACCTAGTTTTTGGTTAAATATAGGAAATTAAGAATATTTGCCAAAGGAACTACTTACTTTTACTAAAACCAGATCATATTATGCAAAATCTACTGTTAACTATATCATAATGGCCATGTCTTTGATCCACTCCAAGCTTGCTTGTCTTTAACATAATACATTGTGATGTTACAGTGACCCACCTTTTCCTCAGGTTTTTGAATTTCCTCTTCACCAATCTTTTTACCAATAGCAGTTTCTTCAACACCAAAGATATCAGTACGCCTTTCAGCCAGTTGTTTCAGGCTACTTTCAATATCCAGACCAGGAGCGTACACTTCATCCTCTGTCTGTCTGTCTCGGATGCTGCGGTCCCTCTGTTCCCTCCAGCGTGGATCTAGAAGGCCAATACGCATGTGCTCTTGCATCTTACTGGCTGGAATCTTCTCTCCAGTTATGGGTGAGATGAGGTACTCATCTGGTACAGACACTGAGGGCTGGGGCCTGGAGGCTAAAAAAACAACACATGAATTAGGTCAAAACACAAACAATAAAAACACCATGCTTAATATAAACAATGAATACCTTTAGGATCATAATCTCTGCGAATAATAACTTGGTCTGGTGTTGGAGGCAGAGGAGGTGGCATAGGGGTCTCTGGAGGCAAGGGTACCTTCATTCCTTCATCTTCATCATCAGATCCCTAAACAAAGCAAAAGGCAAAGTATAATGTATGTATCATTAACACTGTAAACAAGTATGGGGTGCTGCCTGTCACCAGGCTGTCAATTCCTAAGTCTGACAACACCTTGTGGGTCCTTTTGGGCAACTGGATACATTTTCCAAATGCAGATAATAAAATATCTCATCTAATCTTAATCTATTATTACATACCTCATCCATGTCTTGCACTTGTGTGTCCTGATCAGGCTGAGAGGGCTGGCCTTCACGCCTCTCCTCTCTTTCATCATCTTCATCCTCACTTTCCACTTCCATCTCCACTTCCTCGCTTTCCCCAAACTTCTCATAGCGCTCTTGGATGAGAATACGTGCTCCAAGCTCCTCTGGTGTTGTTGGTGGAGGAAAGTGACCTGTGAACAAAACCACTATTGAGAAAGGCTGACATTTTGAGGCTACATCTAATGATGCATGAGATAATACCTTGTTCATTGGGTTGGAAGTCCACTGTCTCCACCACTACAAAGTCATGCCAGTCAATTTGTGCATACGCAACGCGCTCCTTCTCTCTTTCTTCCTCCTCCTTTTTCCTTTCACGCTCCTGATACTTTGCCCATTCAACACGGTACTTCACCTATAAGTTTTTTCAATATTTTTTTTTGTCAAACATACATCAACTTCTTTACACAATATTACTGTTTTTAAACGTACGGTGCCAACCACTCTCATTCAGTGTACTTCAAAACTTACCTGATCCATCACTTCTTTTGCATTTTCAGCCTCTTTCTTAAGCTTGTTGAGAAGGCCTTTGGGAGGTATAAGAATCTACAAAAGGAAAGAATAGGTTAAAATGCATTTTAATTTTCAGAATCAAATCTCAACAACAACATCTCACCTTAGTATACTGTTCCACCAGTTTGGTAAAGTAGTTGAAAAGGCTGTGCTGTGGTCGCAGAAAATCAAATTGATAATTCCTCTGTTCCTTCTGCATGAGTTGAGTGAGAAATTGTCTGCCATTCCGGGCCACAAACTGGGCAGTGAGTTTGACCACATCCAGATCAAATGCTGAGATGGATGGTGGATCTGCAATGAACTCAAATTCAGGAGGAGGTTCTTTTGGTATCACAGTTTCCTGGATCACTTGGGACTGCACCTATGATAAAAGACAAGTAATTTAATATGACAAGATACTTGCCAAAACTTAAACCATTCAAAGTAAATTTAGTTACCTTTTGTGGAAGCTGTTGCTGCTGTTGTTGCTGCATAACTTTAGGGATAGCAGCTGATGGCTCCTGTGCCTTTCCCTCCTTAAATTCATTGACCTTATGGCGATAATAGGCATGGTATGGGTCATTGGGGTTGAGAAAATTGAACTTGGGATTGTTGATCTCATTTTGACGGATTCTTGCTTCAAATTCTGGTCCATTTCTGCAAAATAATGATAAGATAATGATAAAGAGTGTTACAGACACCAAAGTAGACGAAACAAGGACAATCTTTAAAAAACAAACCTGGCAACAAAGCTGGCTGTTTTGTCAACAATGTTTCGGACCTCCGGAGGGGGGTAGATGATACCTACAATGGGTTTTGTGGCTGGAGTTTCCTCCGCTGTATCATTCTGTAATAACAAACGACAATGAATAAAAGACTAACAACCGTGGGACCCACGGTACTTCTTAAGTAGTGACCACAATCAGCAATCGGTGGGCACTACTGTTAATGCTAAAAATGCGGTTATCAGCCTCAGCATGCTACTATAAAGGATCACAACTTACCTTGTTAGGCTCAGGGGTAACAATTTGAACAGGCCCGGGTGGCATGGCTGATTTTTATTGAAGATGGCCAATTCCTGTAGGTCAGGAGCGATTAATATACAATTACTAACCAACACACCAACGCGTAATAACAAACTTAATGTGTAAAAACACAACAAAATAGCTATATTAGATAACTTACTGCGTGTCGCGCTTTCTTCGTCGTTTCAACAATGGCGGACGACTACTTCCGGTTTTACCGCAATGTATTCTGGGCACTGTAGTCATTCTAACAAGTTGTCAAGGAAACAAGATGACAACAAGATGAATTTTCACATATTCTACTGACAGAAATCGCTTAAAGCACCATGACTGAATTCTTGGGCCGTCAGGATTGTATTGAAAGCTTGCGAAAAGATTTGGTGGATTTACAAGGAACCATTTTAGACGTGTTTTCCCGAACGGGTCCTGTGCACTTTTCCTCCTGGAAGTTCCCCGATAAACTGTCTTGTAATCTGGACATGGTTGCTCTGTTAGACCAGTACGACTTCATAGAAGGAGAGGACATATTCAATCAACACTCACACATTGTTTTACTGGAGCTTGTGATAGACAGGTAGGCCTATTGATTATGCTTATTCCTATTGATGCTTATTCTTTTGTTAATATATATGCTACATTTTATTGTAGTTTTGTCATAGTTCATAAAACCTAACACGTGTCCTTTTGTAAGTGATATGCCCCTATACAGATAGATACATGTGCACAATATATGTGTGCCACTATACATACATACATACATACATACATACATACATACATACATACATACATACATACATACATACATACATACATACATACATACATACATACATACATACATGCAGTCCTCTATTTTGGTTGCTGTAAATTCATATGTATGCATATACCTGCATGTGTGAAATCAGATGCTGCTTGTTCTCATGTTAAAATTTTCTTCTACATATAAACTAGACTCCTGCTTCTTCTACAAAGTTTCAATGTTTTTGTGGATCAACTGCCAAACTTATTCAAGAGAAATCAAAATCAGGAGGAAAAAGGATTTGTGTCGCTTGGCCTTCTGGTCAGAAACTACTGGAGTAATCTGGTAACATATAAAGTATGTACACTTAGAACCCTTAGATTCTTATTGATTAGTCTATTCATCTACTCTGTTTTACTTCAGGCTTCCTACAAAAAACAGACACTTTGTGACGATGTATTTTCATCTCTCAAACTAAGTCAAAATTCAAGAAGTGATCACTATTCATCTGCAACACCCTCTACCAGCACTCTGACATCCTGGCCACATAATCATGGTGTATGCAGCTCTAGCCAAAGCACTAAATGCACTGGAAAAGTAGACACTCAAAATGTCGGCTCTCAGACATTTGAATCATGTCTTGTCCCTTGTGATGCCTGTTATCAAACTCAGTCTGTTTTGAGAAAGACTGGAGGAGCACTAATAGAACTGCTTCAAAGCGAGGGATTGCCTTCGGCATTGCAGCCACTGTCAGTCGCTGTGCAGGATACTGTGGACCTAGGTCGAATGACTACCACTGATGTTGCCCAATGGGGGGCTGAGGAGTGCAGGGACTTGCGACGGCTAACCAAACACTTACAAGATGTGCGTGGGACAGTGGAGCCACTAAAAGCCAAAATAGTGGCTGTTGAAAAGGAGGAGAGATTAAAGTGTGATTTGAAAAGACTACAAAATGAACTAAAGGAAAAGGTTGAGAACTACCAGGCCACCAACGTTCAACTTGAGTTTTCATTGCAAAAAACACAGAGATCTGCAAAAGAAGCACAGCAGAGCCAACAAGAAGAGCAACAAAAAAAACAAAGAGGTACAGTGAGATTAAATTGAATATTTGTGACATAAATATTTCCGTATGGGTAAACCTGTGCTACTTGTAATAGAAATCTTGTTCTTGGAAGAAAGAAACTCAAGTTTGATGGAGAAAATTGACTTGCAGCAGGATAAAATAAAAACCCTGGGTAATATGTTTATTCCTGTACAACAACAATAATATAGTATAATGTAAGTTCACATTGATACAGATAATACAGATGACTGTGAATAATATCACACTTGATCTTGTTGCAGAAACTGAAAATAATTTACTCCAGGAGAAGGTCAGACAGTTGCAAAAAGAAAAAGAAAGCCACAGCCATCAACTGCAAAATGAGACTCAGAAGTTACAAGTTGATATTTCTGAACTCCACCTCTGTTTGCATAAAGAAAAAGCCAAATACAACAGTGCATGTCGCCAACAAGAGGCAAGTCTCCATCACTGCAAATGTCTATTATTTAGATATGCTCAGTTATAGATATATTTAAAAATATTTCACATAATCTGTTTAGTTGATGCAGGCCAAACAGAAATGTCTTGTGGAGCGTGTGGATGCATTGGATGAAGAGTGTGAGCAGTTGCAGAGGCAGCTGGCAGAAAGTGAGGAGAAACAGAACGAGCTTCATGGTCAAATACGACAAATGTCAGAGAAGAGGGAGCAGCTACAAGCCACAGTCGACCAACAACAGGTAAACAAAATCCATAAACGCCCTCACATTAAAAAAGCTTTATACAAGTAACAATAATTAAATAAATATCGTGTTAAGGAGTTATGGCATGGAACAAAACCGGCCCCCTCCCTGAAGTGGCATTGCACAGCCTGGATAAGTACAGCATGTGGTTCCAATAGCTTGCTACCAAAAAATTTATAATTAATAGGATCTAATAATAAATCTAAAATAATAATAGTGAATTTTATTTATAGTGCGCTTTACATCTGAAGGCAAATCTCAAAGTGCTACAGTCAAAGAACAACAACAGTAAAAACATCAATAAACAGATTAAAACTTTTTCTAAAAAGGAAGGTTTTTAGATCTTTTTTAAAGGCATCCACCCTCGTTCCACAGACGGGAAGCGGCCGCCTCGAAGGCCCTGTCTCCCATGGTCTTGAGCTGTGTCCTGGGCGGGAGCAGACGGCGCTCTTGGCCTGATTGGGTCCTGGCTGAGCTATGTGCTGTAGTGTGTGAAAGACTGTTAGATTTGAGGGTGTTTTTGATGGAATGGTGGTGTGCTTTAAGGAAAGAAGTAGGATGAGGGTCAAGAGAGGGGTCAAGGTTTAGATCTGTTTTGAAAGACATGCTCCAGAACATGACCAGAACCAGGGAGCAGAACGAATGAAGGTGACTATCAATTTTTTTAATGGAGCATGAGAGTCCAGGATGGAGGTTAGACTATTATTGTAGAGGATGCCAGGTAACCCAAACTGCAGCAGTGGTTGAACAGGAAATAAGTGCAAGTTATGCCAGTGGGTGATCACACGATGTTACTGTAGTATTATAAGCTTTCTTAACACCACACAACATTAAAGCTCCTTAACCCTAACCATTAAATAAGGGAATTGTGATATCAATCTGTTCATTTTTTAGCTAAGCGTATTCATTCATTTGGTTCAATTTACAGGGCTTCCACACAACTAACTGATCCTACTTAAAACCTTTTACCTATCTTAACAATAGGAGTCTTGTGTAAAACTTCAAAAGGACAAAGAGACACTTTGCACAAAGATAAGTGATCTGGCAAATACAGTGGCTGAACTGAAACAACATATAAAGGTGTGTGCAGAGAGAGAGCGACTATTGGTGGCTTTTCCAGACCTGAACCCACAAGCACAACCACAAAGTGAGTCTCTGTTTACCTTTTACCCTTTAAGTAAAATGCCCCAAACTAGTCTTGTCTTCTTAAAAAGGTACAGGCAATGTGACTTTGGATATGGAGCAACAGTTCAAGGCAAACTGCTACCGTATTCAAGTTTTGGAGCAGGAAAATAGTACTCTGCATAGTACCCTTTTGAAGCTAAAGGAGAGAGATGAACTCAATAAGGTAACTGTGTCATGTGTAATTAATTATACCATGCAAAAATGAGGGGAGGTGCAAATAATGTAAATTGATATTGTACTTTTATGTTGCCAATATTGACATAAAGAAAATAACTTCACTAACAAGCATACATCAAACATTCACAGGAGGAGCCTCAAAAAGTATGGAATGACAGACTAAGAACTGAAGAATATCCATTCAATGGTGCACAAGGGAGTCTACTGTAAGTTATTGTGTTAAAGAAGTTAGTAAAATCTTATACAATGTCCACTCTCTACAGAACCCAATGCGTCATAAATACTGCTTTTGCCTTGTTTTTTTCCTCTGGTGCAGGCCAAGTAGCAGTGCCAAGCGGCTTCAGCGATACAGTAACGACAGGAAGGAAGCTCGAGGGGAAAGTAGCCTGAAATCAGCTACATCAGAGGATCAAATGTCTGCCTCTGCCTCTGCCTCCTCCCTCTCTTCTGTACAAATCCACTTTCAGACTCTACAACTCCACTCCTCTTCTGCTAAAACTAGAAAGAACAGCCCCACAGTTTTGTTTCACTCCAGGACATTTAAACACAAAAGGAAGTGACAGCGTTAAAAGTCAATATTAATATAGTATTTGTGTGAAAAGAGCTGGTAACTGGCTGGTGTTTCACTGTACTTTTGTGAGTGTGACTACTGACAAAATGTGAATTATTAGTGACATAATTATAATGAACTATAACATTTCTACAGCTTTCTACCATTCTAAAACTGTTCTCCTAAGCGCTTTTTATCCCTGAATTTTCTACTCTACTGGCAAAAAGATTTAGGAAAAAAAATAAACTTTCAAATTTGGGAATTATTACTTTTTATTATGAACCTCAAATGTTTATAATAAATTTGGACAATGACACATTTACATTTCTGGATTGTTTTTTTGTGTGTTTTGAAAAGCTATTTGACAAGGGTGGAGCAAAACTTGCACCTCTAATCTGTTGACTTTAAGTCTTCTTCACCCTGTTACAGAGCCAACGAATGACAAAGCAATCAGTCTTTAAAAAAAAAAAAAAGAAAAAACATCTGCACTTCTGACAAATTACTATGTCTAAGGAAGTTGCTCTAACTATTAACGATAAACACACGTTAATGCTGCTTCAAAACATTTATTTTTTTTGTCTCTTTTGTGTTTATACAGACATTTAACAAAAACATAGGGGACTTTAGTGCTGTACAGAGCAAACAGTTCCTGAGTGATAGAAGAACTGGGTCAAACTGCACAAAAAGACAGAAAAGGAGTGGGAGGATTCAAAAGCACCACAGAAGTCACCCCAACAACAAAAGCATAACACAAAACGTCCATAGACTTCAATGTGCAAATTTCTCTTCTTCTAAAAGCCATTTGAACAATACAAGTTGTTCACTGTACATTCTCTGCCATATATATTTGGTGTAAAATATTCCTTACAACTATTTCAGCAAGATATGAATTTAGACATTTAGAAATATTAAATATTTAAGGCTATTGGGTTGGGTCACATGCAAATTAGATAAAATATAATAATTAATAATAATAATAATAATAATAATAATAATAATAATAATATAATATAATAATAATAATAATAATAATAATAATAATAACAGCAACTGCCTGCACAAACCAATGTGTAATGTTTTACTAACACAGTTGGTAATAGAAATTGGATAGGTTGTGGGAATGTTGTCAGTATTGTCACATAATGTGCTTTTCTCTAATCTAGGTCAAACTGGCTGATGACAGGGGACTGCTGCAGATCTGATGGGATTAAGAGTCCCATAGACATCACACACCCTATGCATCCCCCTTACTCATACCCTGTGTGATATTCATATGCTTGTGCTTGGATTATGAGAATATGTGCCAACGTATTAGTATAGTAATAATAATATAACTGAATACCAAACCATTATTAACTTAGGCTAAAAGAGCAGAAATATATTTTTTTTAAAAACCAACATCTAACTATAGGTCAGATATGGGGTGCATAATATACATAACAAATTCTGAAAACAATAAAAAAAAAAAAACAGACAAACATGAAATTCATGCAAGATATGAAAACATTTAAACCAGTTATGTGAACAGTTATGTGAAGGGTTTTAACAATGTGAATACGGTTGAATGTGTTCTGCTCATCACAGATTATTAAATAGTATGATTTTGTGCAAAAATGAAACCAATATACATATTGTTTGAACTTCTTAAACACAAATGAAAATAGAAAAGTGTGTGAAGCATATTTTGCCTGTAAGGCAAATCTGATGGAGGCAAGTGGTTACATTACATTGGCAAAAAAAAAAAAAATTAAATGTTTAAATTGTCTTAATAAATACTGATATTTCTGTGTTTGTATGGAGGAGATACAATGTCAAAAAGCTTTTGATTAGAAAAAAGGCAAAATGTAAACTTGCACACATGATTCTTGTGTGACTCGAAAAATGTGCACTGAAACAACACCCTACTGATTATGATAACTGCTGGCCAGTGCTTAATTTGTAAATCAGACATTACCGGAACAAAAAGTGGCTTTTTGTTCCGGTAATGTACAACACAATTGACCATCTTCTTAACCATATAAAAAGCTTTTATTTGTCAGAGCACGTTGGCTAAATTAGAATAAAATAACACTGTGATTTTGGTACATTTGTTTTGGTGCTTGTATGTACAGGTAAAACAATAATATAATAATAAGCAAAAGAAAATGGGTCTTGGTCAGAAGACATGATGGTGGGTTTTACAGAGCAGTTAATAAAGCTCTACTGTACATTCGAGTATTACAAGTTTTACAGAAATCACATAGACACAGAGCGAGCATCTCATCCTGCTGTGCTGACACAGGCCTAAAACAACACGTACAAACTGTGGCAGGCTTTACACTAAAGGAGAGAGGCTGGGCAGTTAAAACCAGAGGGGGGTGTAGAGATGTGTCTACTCTTTTTTATGTGAGTCACTATTTTATTTAAATGTTTTCTACTTTTTGTTTGTAAAGAAATGACCCTTTTTGAATTTTATGTTGTTTAATTAAGATGTAACTAATTTTCATATTTTGCATTGTTTTAAGAAATATAAAAATGTGGCTATTGCATGTGTTTGTTCCAAAAAAAGAGTAGATTTTCTCACCAAAATACATTTTACTTGTATCTGAGTACTGCTGTGCTCTTTGGCTATTCTACCCACCTTTAGTTATAATGCCAAGGAATAGGAGTCGACAAATTAAACCAGGCAGTGGTTTTGACCATTAGTGCTAACACATCATCTCTTCTCTCCAAATTCACCCCCTGTGTTAACGTGGGGTGCAGAAGGCTCCACCTGTCCGTCGGGCTGCACTGACTGGACTGTTTCCACTAAACTGCCACTGGGGAGCACCACGTAACGGGCCGCCATGTCTGTGGTCTGCAGGTCTCGCCTCCCCTCTTTACTGTGCCAGATTCCATAGCTAAAGTACACCACAAGACCTAGAAACACAAACATAATCAAGTACATCAACTGTGTGACCTATAGGAACAGTTTGATTCACTGAAATACATTGAAGGGGACCTATTATGTGGAATTAACTTGACCATCATTTTAATAAATTGATTTGTTAAGTAGTAATACATGTGTTTCTATATTAAAAAGTAGGATTATTATGAGTGCCATTGCTGTTTATATAAATTGATTATGTATAAGTATATATATATACATGTGTTATCTATATTAAAACACACAGGACACACACACACACATATATATGAGTGCCATTATATATATATGTATATATATATATATATATATATATATATATATATATGTATATATATATATATATATATATATATATATATATATATATATATATATATATATAAGAACAGAAAACTTTTACCAGCCCCCATTTTCCCAAGGGAAAGCAGGCATTGAGATAGGCCTTAATGTGCTGTCAGGTGTAATGTGTATCTTGTTAACCTGCTGCGGGCTGACAGTTGTGTTTAAATGGTTTAGCGATGGAGAAAAAAGCCCCAAGCTAATGCACATAATCTGTTTCCATGGTGATCCCCTTAGTGACCATGCAAGTGTTTCCAAAGAGGAAAGTACTCCCATTCATTGACTAATATAAAGAAAAGAAAATAATGCTATATATTTTGATAACCATTTTTGAGGTACATGTTTTTTAAATCTTCAATATTACCTAAATATCAAATACTTGGTTCTATGGCAAAAGAAATGGTGCACATGAGGTCTTTCTAAAAAAAAATGGTAAGTACATGGCCTGTAGAAACACCAGAAAATATACAATAAAGTAATACATTTTATATTACTTTGAGATACATAAACCTAAACACAAAAGCCTCTGATACATACATTTGATCTGGGGGAAAAATGTCTAAGTGAATGACAAATGCCTCCTCCACCACTGAAGGCTTGCTTGTGTCTGTTTTTTTTATGTGACAGATCAAGGGACAGGTCAGTGCAAGTCTAGGTGTGAAACATTTTGTTTGTTGATGGACCTGGTTAACTCTATGTGATCTGATCTGACATTTCACAGACTTTCACACATTTTAATAACTAAAACAAGTGTGGTGGGTATTCTTACCTATACCAATCCAGACAGCAAATCTGATCCATGTCATTGCACTGAACTTCATCATTAGGAAAACATTAACAAGGATACTGGCCCCTGGAGTCAGTGGAACAAAAGGTACCTATGCAAAAAAGGTTTCAGTCACATTTAGTAAAAAAAACAACAAAAGCACTGATCAGGCATAACATTATGATCACATGCCTATTTCTGGCCCTCATATTAGCAAGCACTTTAATAACCACATGTCATGCAGTATATACTGTATTGGCCATCACTTGGATCAGACCACACGGGACAACCATCACCAAACATCTCCCCTTTTTAGAGATAGAAAAGCTTACAAGTTAAATTCTGAACTTTTTTCATTTCAGTTTTTTGGTTTGAAAGAGTGTAAAGAGTGACATGCATGTTAACACAGCAGACTATAGTAACTGGCTTATGCACATTTGCCTAGTGCATACACTTGTCTACATCAACACAGGAGGCAAAGAGGTGACCCATCCGACCAGTTCTTGGAATGTGCTACAAAGGAGCCACAGTCACCCAAATTCTAGACATTAACTAGACATTAACACGTCACTTCCAATTTTTTAGCCAAATAAAAGTTGTTTTTTTCATTTTGGATGATTTTATCTTTAAAATGTGGGTTTTCATCTCCAAAAGCAGGACTCTTATTTGTCCTGGAGTAGGGCCTCTTTCTGCCTGATTCCATAGAAATGCTGCCTATAATCTTTTCATTTGCATGTAGCCATGCAGGTGATGTGCCACCTTCAGAAAGTTACATACTGTTACTTTAAAGGTACCTTTATTAAAGGTCAAAAAGCTTTGCCTGATATTTATAATTATTAACAGTAAATGGGACATTTACTTTACCTGGAATGTTTTGGTGTCTTTCTGTGGCTCGTGAGCCCATATAAGAGCCAAGCTGATCACAAAAGCCAGAATAAAAATCACAATCAGCATTGAGAGACTCCACAGCGGTAATTCAAGTGGCTGGTTTCCAAATGTCAGCACAGCAGACAAGGACACGGAGCTAACCAGGAGAATAAGCACACAGAAGGCCACCACTTCACCTGGTTCAAAATCTCCAACAAAACGCCCGAGATATGGTTCATAACGTGCCTTGAGCTGCCCTGTTGCACGCCTTTCCTTCACCTTGGTCCTTTCCACCAACTGGAGTTTGTCTGAGAAGGATTCATACTGCTTTAGCTCACCACTGTCCTCTTTGAAAGTCTGAGACTCTGAACGTGCAGGAGAGGGCTCGGTGTTTGCACTAGGAGATATGCCATTTTTCACTGTTGCTTTTTCAGGGTGGAAGCGTAGCACAATAACACTTGCGGCCACAAAAGTATAAGCCAAGAGTGTACCAATGGATAAGAACTGAACTAAAGCCTGTAGGTCAAAGATTAGGGCAATAATAGACATTAAAAAACCAAAAACTAAAATGGCATTGACAGGGACTTTGGTGACAGGATTGACTCGTGCAAAAAAAGAAAAGAATAAGCCATCTTCAGCCATGGCGTACACGATCCGAGGGAGAGAGTAGAGGTTACACAGCAGCACAGTACTCATAGCTGGAAAGAGAAAAACAAGAACAAGAAAAAAACATTACACTATATTCAATAGGTATCATAGTATAGGCCAGTATAGTGTTGATGTGGTGGGATAGGAAAATATACTTTTCATACTTTATAGTGTGGCTATGTGTATGGTTGGATAAATATAGTGACATAGGAAACCTTGCTAGGAGCAAAAATAATGTTTATAAAGGAAATAAAAAAAAAAAAATATATATATAATATATATATATATATATATATATATATATATATATATATATATATTATCATTTTATAATGTTTATAAAGGAAATAAAATATAAAAAATCACTTGCATTTTGTTCTCACCAGAGATTATGGAATCATCACATTCTAAAAGCAACCATCACTACAGTGTTATTACACTGAAATAGACACTTTTAACAGTGTATGCAAATGTGTGTGAGGTTGGCCACTATATTGATAAATTACTAATAAATATCATAAATGAGTACTAGCCACATGCATTCATAATTGACAATGAGAATGGTCAAAGAAGACAGGAGAAAACCCCTGCTAATGATAAAGAGCTGCTCACTCAAAAACTAACCTTATATGCAAACAAAGATACATGAGATATAAGAGCTAATGTGAAGTCAATATATATTTATATTTCCCCTACAAAACGGTAGCCATTAGCCATATGAAATAAACTAGTACTTTCTGATTCTGAACACCTTAAATCATAAAGGCAGTTAACTTTACATTAGCACTATTACAACTGAGTCACTATGATAAATCATGTTGTGATTAGGTTTCCCCACCTGTGTGCATTGAGTCTATGGAGATAACTTTGGATGAGTTAGTGTTACACACTGAAACAACACTTACCACAAAGAGAGCCTATGACCACAATGAGCCCAGCCCAACTGTAACCACGACGGAAGAAGGCATCTGACAGAGCTGAATCTGGGTCCAGGGAATACCAGGGCACAATCAATGTAAGCACCGTGGAAACCAGGATGTAAGCCATTGCTGACAATCCCAGAGACACAGCAGTGGCGATTGGTATAGCCTTCTGAGGGTTCTTGGCCTCCTCACTGGACGATGCAATCACATCAAAGCCCACAAATGCATAGAAACAACTAGCTGAACCTGCCAGTATCCCTGATATCCCAAACGGTGCAAAGCCTCCTTCTTTTTTACTCCAGTTTGCAGGCTCAGCAAGCATGAAGCCAAAGACCAAGACAAAAACAATGACGCACATGCTTATAAGTGAAAAGATGTGGTTAAGGTATGATGACACTTGGACCCCAAATGAAATAAAAAGAGATACAACAAGAAGAAGTCCTGCTGCTAGTAAGTCAGGGTAATGGGCTAGAAATGGGACGTTCCAGGACATAATGTGTGACTCTGTATAGTTTTGGATAGCATGGTTAAAAACTGAGTCCAGATATCCACTCCATGCGCGGGCCGTAGCAGCTCCACCAATCATATTCTCCAGAATTACGTTCCAACCAATAAGAAAAGCCCAGATCTCTCCAACAGACACATAGGTAAACATATAGGCGGATCCCGTCTTGGGTATGCGTGCTCCAAACTCAGCATAACAAAGTGCAGACATGAGAGAGGCAAGTCCTGCAATTACAAATGACAGAATGATAGCAGGTCCCACCATGTTTTTGGCCACTGTGCCAGTCAGGACATAGAGACCAGAGCCAACCATGCCACCAACTCCCATGAGAGTTAAGTCCAGGGTGTTGAGACAGCGCTTCAGGGAGGTGGCCATCATGTCATCCTCTAAAGTCTTGAGACGGTTCAGTTTCTGGCATAGGCGCACAGCCGGAGCACAGCCTCTCTGACAAGACGCCATGGTTAGAGGGGTGTAAATGGTGGAATGATGTGGTACCGCTCAAAGCAGATTCATCAAGCTAGTATGAAGGTAATCTGCAATTAAAAGAAAGCAAGAAGGTGTTAGTTAGACTGTCTTTGTATTACACTTTTTGACAGAACTTTACAAAGAACACAATATAGAAGGGGCTGGCTCGTCAGGCACGTCAGTTACCAATACATCACACAGGGAGGCGTATTTCAGCAGGACTTCCTACTTTCTGTCCTCCTTGTAAAGTAGCCTAGAAACGCGTACTACCACCACTATCCTCCTAGGCCTACTAACAATAGGCAGTTTTAACTGGCCAGGCAGTGAATGGTATTGGCATCCTTAGAAACAAATAACAGTAAAAGCGGATAGTCCAGGGCTCGGCCTATTAACTATTTACGCATCCAGACAACAAACATCTGTTTTTTCTAGTTTCTCATAGGCCTAAACATTACGCGCCAGCATCACAATAGTATCCTATCTGTTCACGTAGGCTACTATCTGAAACAATGAAACACGCATCTCTTAGTGATTACATTGAACGGTAGGGCTGAAGCCGGACCCTTAGGGTGCAGCATCCTGCCCTCGGCGGCATATGGCGAGAGCAAGAGCGTCATTACGTAACGCTTTATTCCGCACTAGAATTAAAACTGCTGTCGCACAAAACAGCAATTTGTAATATTTCCACACTTGTCACAGTCGTAGGCTGGATTTATGCCTTTGATTTTCAGCCTAAATATAGTTTAAGTATTATAATAATGTTTCATAACAAAATGGATACAAGTGGACGCTCATTGTAGAGCCGAGACGCAGAGCCACATCACAGAATGAGCAGGTGAGGTTATCTCTAACACTATTGTAGGTCCATTATAGGTCATGGCAGATGTTAGAAAAATAGAGATGTGCTAATCTTACCGATTTTGTAGTGAGCGGGGAGCGGGATGCTGCCAGACTGTAGCGGCTGATGAAGGACTGAAAGGTGCAGAGGAATAAACCAACATGCAGCGCCTGATCCACGGGCTCTTAAAGGAACAGCCGCCTCAACCACGGCTTCACCCGACCCCACCCTCAGACCATAACTCGCCCTGACATCAGTGTGAAAACCGGTAGAAATACGGTGTGTGTTCAGACATAGACACACACAGACACACACACACACACTTGTCAAAGCCTCTCAAAGCGCTGCACTATAGTCATTATTCATTCACTCCACACTTCGTGATGGTAGCCACAGCTGGGGCAGACTGACAGAAGCGAGGCTGCCAGTCTGCGCCATCAGCCCCTCCGACCATCACCAATCATTCGCGCACACACTACTTTTATACTAGGCAATGTGGGTGAAGTGTCTTGCCTAAAGACACAACAAAAGATCTTGGTCCAAGTGGGACTCGATCTTCCAACCTTCGGGTTGGGGGGGACCAACGCTCTAACTACTGAGCCACTGTTGCATTAAGTTTATGAGTTGTTTCTTCATTTACTCAAGTAATGAGGTCATCTTTGCACTATAGCCATATTTAACAGTCTGCCAGGTCTCAGGTGGTCTATCATGACACTTATCTGTCCTGTATGTTACATATTTGTTGTATCTGTGTCAGTCAATAACCTGCCAATCAGTCTATCAGTTTCACTGAATGTCCATGACTACAGTTTTTTGTAATTTTCTTTTTTTCTTTCAAAGTATTTCCACTTGGGTTTTTTGTGCAGTGCTGGTTGTGAATCCCTTCTGTATCTATTAAGAGGCATCAACATGTATTAGATGTCGTAATTACTGCCTTAACCATAACTTTCCTTTGTCAATCTTGTCCAGTTTAGCACTATAATATACTAACTGCAAAAACTCCACCTTTTAACAACACAAACTTTATTTTATCCAATCAACATTCATATAATGATTTATTCTATTTGCAAAGACTTAAAACATTTTAAAACTGGGTTTTCCTAGTGTTTAATTATCTTTAAGTTTAGACACATTTATACTTTTACATTATATGTTTTACTTTACTTACTACTTTTACTTACATACTTTTACTTATACATTTTGTTTTTCATATTTCAGATGCTCTTAAATTACTTTACTTTCACTACATTATTTAGTTGTCGTTGTTAGAAAGAATCATTATAATTGTTACTATTGAGAACCAATGGGCTCTCGGCTCCATCCCTCCTCATTTCATCCCTGTGCCGGTCCATGTGCACCTGGTCTACACAGGGAGGAAAGTCAGCTGGGAGTCTACACCTTAAGTATTCTCTCTCAAGAATTGTCTTTACAAGCATTAAAAAGCCAGTGTTTTATGTTAAAGTAATATAATTTAGTTTGAAATGCAAATTTCAAACACATTCAGGAGTAGTGACATTTTGATGTAATATAAAGTATCATAGTATGTAAACTAAACATTTACAACAAACCTTTAAAAGCCTTTCAGAACCCAACGGTCTCAGGTTTCATACATAACAAGCCCAGATATTTTGTTGTTTGCACTGGAAGTTATACTGCTTAAAAACTTCAGTTTCTAATTTTAATTGTGGCTGTTCTAAATGGCGTTTTCCAGTGCCACAGCGCTGATGTACAATGAAAAGAAACAGCCTAAATAATGCCACATTTGTAAATGGTTGTTTTCAGGAATGCAGCAACAATGTTTAAAAATAAATGAATACAATTCTAAATTTTGAATTTGGTTAAAAACTAAATACTTAACTGTGTGAATCTGAGAACAGGTTCCTGGTTTATCCATGTATTGTTCACATACACAGAGACACACACAGAGACACACACACAGAGACACACACACACACACACACACAAACACGCACATACACATACACACACACACAGACACATATAGACACAGACACAGATGCAGACACACACACACAGACACACACACTCACACAATGGGGACTTGCCTCTCTTATGGGGATATAAATCAGGATATCATGATGTTTTATTGTTCTTTGCCTATGTATCATATCTGTATATTTGTTTTTTTGTTGTCTTTTTATGTAAAGCACTTTGGACAACTGAAATTGCATTTAAATGTGCTATATAAATAAAATCTAATTGAAATGAATTAAAGTTCAGATATGGGTTAAAATAGGTAAGGTTTAGACTTTAGGTTAAGGTTAGGCAAGTAGTGACTAAAAAACTACAAAGAGACTGCAATATGAACTGACAACTGTTGTTTGTGGAGGAAATTATAGGACTTCCAAAAGTGCAGCCTTTGAGATTCTCTAATTTTGTCCATTCAAATTGCAATTAATCTTGCAGTTCTAGTAGAGACTATGGTTAATGTTAGGATTAGTCTTCAGGAAATGAATGAGGCAAAATAATGTCCCCAACAAGCACTGAAACTCAACATGTGTGTATCTGTGTGAAGGGTCTACAGCACAGGGCTTTCTCTAATTAAACCAGTGTCTGCCTGAAGAAACGAGGCCGGGTCAAACTGATGTTTATATTAACTTAGAAAGACACGTGGCTGCTCAGTGCTCACCCGCTGCATAGCCATATGTGGTCGTGCTATTGGAGGAAGAAAAGGGTGTCTCTGTAATGGTGCACCTCCATGGTTAACATAAAGAGTTGTTCTAAATGTGGCACAAATATTCTCTTAAAATTGAATGTAAATTTCATTTGACAAGTGAGTTACAGTTAGTACACGGTGTAATCTGGCTGGAACTTGAAGCTGCTCTTCTAGAAATTATTCATGGCAACCTTTTATGGCACATTACTTAATTGCAAGATGATATACTAGTAATGAGTAGAATAAAATACCTACCTAAAATTTAAGCTACAAAGTAATGCTTACACAATGGGTATTCCCTTGTTAAATATTAGCCTAGTTATTTAGACTACATCTGAACAAGTATTTAATCAATTTGTAATTTATATTTTATTTTATTTTCAAATCACTTCATCAGTCAACATGTCCATATTATGACCTGAAAAAGCACACCCTCCCACAGAATGTTTCTCACTATAAACAAAACCTTGATGATTCAATAACCAGACATACAGTCTTGAGAACTTTTCCACAAAGTTCAATAAAACAGTTTTTTTATCCAACAAAAGTCCAGATGCTTTCTTTGGTAATAACACACATAATATGGCCTTTTCAACTTGGTAGCCTAGTCGGCTTCACTCTTTCTTTCTAGATGTCCCGTACACATATGCACCACATGTCACCAGCAGCAGGTTACTAATAGCCATCAACTTTGGGCAGACCTGCACACTCTGGGCTTTTGTTTTGTGTTCTACCCAAATTGATGTTGGATTCAAATTATTCCTGAATGAGACTCCTTTTGTTGAAGTTTCAGAATAAGTTCAAGAAGATTCATCTGCATTGTCAGCTCCTGGAAAACAGTAGGTTTGAAATTAATTTAAGTAGAGAGCATCCCCATCTGCTGGACAGCTGATATTCCTACAGCTAAAAAGTCACTACTACAACTGGATGAGTTAACTTGATAGTACAGGTGTGCCAACAAGCTGTCCAACAAATGACTGTAGTAAATTGAATAAACAAAGGAATATTTACCTGAGGATTAACGGTGACATAAAACCCAGGCACTCCAGCCTTCTCAAGAGTGTTCTGTTGGTCTATTACTTTTTGATCCATTTCTGCTACAATCTTTTTATCCATCATCCTTTGTTCTTCTCGAACACGGACTTCCAAAGCCTAGAACAGAATTACATTTTACCAAATGTTTACATGTTCTCATAAATACATTAAGCATAGCTGACCTCTAGCTCTGCTTGCTGGTTAGATTTTAAAAGAGCCAGGTTGTGTGACTTGCATGTCTGCAGAGAATCTTTGTGCTTCCTTACAAGCTCTTGTTTAAGTGCTGCACAAAGTAAACAGGCATTTAGATAATTAATGTGTAAATAAAACAAATGTGACTCGTGTGTGCATTAAACATTACCTTGGTGTTCACAATGCAGCTTCTGCCTTTGGTTGTACAGATTTTTCTCTGTCAAATGCTGAATATCCAAGAGTCCCTGCACAATTTCATACACAGTCCCATCGATCAGAGCCAGAGCCAGGTCACTGAGAGTGTTATAGGACAAACGCTGCTGGAAGGAACTGAACAAGAAAGAAAAACGGTATATACTACTTCATGAATACATAATAAAATGTGACTTATTTAAGAAAGGATACCTGGGAAGATCTTTGACTAAACTTTGCAGTTCTGACAGGAGGTAATAGTGTCTCTCTTGTTGTTTTGTAGGATCACTGCCAGAAACTCCAGTATAAGCGTCCATCATCTTCTTTCTGCAAATTGCAGATCATTTGTTTACATCAAGTAATGGTTCAGATCTATAACTAGTTGCTAGCTAAACCAGTTAATGTCGGACAAACAGTTTGATTCAAGTACAAAATAACAACCCGTTAACGTTTCGAATAAACTGTAAAATACATAGAATTGTCTAGAAGTCAAAATTGTGCGGCTGGAAGAGAGGAACAGTGAGTTTTGTTTTAGTTTTAAGCCATGAGGACCCTTTAGCTGTCTTATAAAATGCCTGTCTAGATTTCCTCATGTCGAGACAGAAGTAGCGCGCATTGACCGCCAGGTGGCGCAGTGTGTCACGTTTAAAGGACCTAACGCTCATCAGGTACGACCACACGCGCAACAGCACCAGTCCGCATTTACAAAACATACATGATGCTGTGAAAAGGCGTCGTCGCATTTGGCGGTCCTTTTGTGAATGGGGAAGGTACGTCTGCTTCATCTGCGAGTGACTTTTCATACAGAATCAGGCAAAAATTGTTCAGTGTTTTATTGACCTGTCTTTAGGCTTAAGGAGGGGCTGCTGGGGGTCACCGTGACATCGCCAAATCAAATCCAGTTGCCCACACAGTTGCCTCGCTGTGTAACCTTCTGGACTGAGTGACTCCGTGCGCGTCTCTGTGGCGCGCTGCTGGTGGGCTGTGCGCCGTCACTATGAAATAAAGAAAACTCAGCTGCGGAAGAGAAGAGCTATTTAACTGGACGCACATGGAAACAGGAGATATCGCTTGATCTATAAAACCTCCAAAATGGCTAGAAATACTTCTCTTTATTTTCGGATTGTAGAGGGCAGGAATCTCCCAGCCAAAGACGTGTAAGTAAACCCTTTCACCGCTGGCATTTCTGGATAGGTGAGAAATTAGATTGCATGTATTTGTTTAATTAAAGCTAATCAACAAGCATGAATGTAGTGGAGTGTGAGGAATGCATTTTGTGCCCCTGCTTTTAAACCTTAGGCTGTATAATGATAGTCTTTTCTCTTTTGTGTAATATATTTTTATAACTAGGTCTGGAACAAGTGACCCTTACTGCATTGTTAAAGTTGACAATGAAGTAGTGGCCAGGTGAGTGTCCACTGTTGTCCTGTGTGCATGTAGTTTTATTCATAGTCGGTGGAGATCCGTGTATTAGGCTGTAATTCAAAGGTGAATGTATTTAAACAAGGTGGAGTTGTAGTGTTTGGTTAGTAATAGTGGTGCCAACAGCATGGCTCCTCCAACACCAGAAAACCTGATCCTGGTTTGGCTCAAAAACAGCCACAGGTAACCATGGAGAGGATGCATCAATTAGCTCATTTCTAATAAACAGGAACCACTCAGAGGCACCATCACAGAGGTGCTAGATGTAGATATTCATATGATTTTTTTTATTTTTTATTATTTAATACTGACCCCTTCTTTCACTATCAGAATCATATGGATTTGCCAATGCTTAAAAGTTGTGGCCATTAACAAGAACAGGAGGCGAGTACAGTAGCTCCTGATCCATCTGGTATAGCGCGGGACACAGCACAATGAGTCACTATAACACTCTCACTAATTATCTAGTACTTGTGGTTGAGTTTCTGCCTAAATGACTGTATGATGTTCACAGATAATGTGACAGTGAACACAAGTGGGAAATAGCTCGGCCCACTCGCTAAAACAGTGATTAATAGTTAAGACCACAGACACAGTATGCTTTCAGCTATATAAACTACTTAACTCACTGCCTGATCTATTTAAAAATGTTTGCCCATTTGTCTCAGACATGTTAAATAATTACACTTTATGGAGTATTATCTTTGCACCACTTTGAACCTTAAATAGACACCCTCAGTCAGTTTGGCCTGGACCTGCCACTGGGATAAGTTTGTTGAATGTTACTAAGTAAAACTTTTGTGAACAAACAATTTGCTTTCTCACTTAATAAAATGCAAAGACATTTTGTAAAATTTTGTTGTTTTGATTTTCAAGGACAGGGGTTATTGTTTGTACAACCAATATGTCCAAAAGCAGACAGGAGCAATGGATCAGGCTTTGCATTTTACTAAATGTATAGCCTTTAATTAGGCAACAAATAAAAAAAAAAGTATAGTACAAAGTATTTAGTGCTCTTTGACTGTTTTTATTGCTTCCCATGAATGTGTTTTCACTCTGGCTGTGAGTTCTTCACCAACCTTAACATAAAGAAATCTTCAAAAGGTTTTCTAGTGCCTCACATTTACAGTTATTGTTATTCTAATGAAATTAGCTCTCCCAAAAACCTAGAACAAGAAAATTAATACAATTTATTTGGCTTAGTAAAATATGCTTAAAGGCAGTAGTACTGGACATATGGTGTGTAATGTGAGTTGTCTACCTGTTCCAGGACAGCCACAGTGTGGAAGAACCTTAATCCTTTCTGGGGTGAGGAGTACACGCTGCACCTCCCGATGGGATTTCACTCGCTGTCTTTTCATGTCATGGATGAAGACACAATTGGGTAACATTCACATCTGTCCCTCAGTAATTTCATTTTTACATTCAAGTCCTGGGATTGTGGAGATGATTAAGTTGTGGTTTTCCAAGCTATTTCTGGGCTGATTAATTAATGTTTTGGGTTAAAGGATCACATTAAGTCATGGAAAGACTCAAATCTTTGAATAGGTAAACAGTATTGGACAGATGGTAGCTCACAGGAGTGATTAGGTCATGTTTTTCCTTGTAATGAGTGCATTGGGAGTTCAGTTAAATTTCTAACCAAACCAGTTTTGTCAATTTGTCAATCAATTTTCTTCTTTCACTGCAGCCATGATGATGTGATTGGCAAGATTACTTTGACCAAGGAAGCTATTGGATCTCAAGCTAAAGGTAAAGATATGGAAAGGGGCATGCATAGTCACTAATAATGTCTGGAGTGCATGGCTGTTGCTTTGAGGGTAAACATGCACAGATTCCTATAACAACACTGGGCAAAAGTCGGAGCCACTGAGGAGCCAGCCTGCTTCACAGTTTATGGGAATGTCTGCAGTGTGGCCTACACTGTGTTTTACTTCAGTATAGGCATCATCATTGTTATTCTATGAAGATATATATTGATCAGGCCACATACAAACACTGCACACAAGGAATAAACTAGAAGAGCCACCATTTGGGAATTTTGTGTATGTTCAAATAGCAATCACGATTTAGACGCTTTTCTCCTACATGTAGCAAATCTCCTCTGAGAGCATAACACTCCCTGCTCCTTAATATAATCCACCCACAAACAGGTGCCTCTATAAAGACTCAATCTGTGTTATTCCCCCAATCTATCAGAGGCCTTAGAGTTATACTTTCTTGGTATGTAGCTCTCATACTTCTTAAGCAATGCCTATCTTTAGCTTTGTGCCTCAAGACATAAAAGGGTTAAAAACCATTTTGTATTTTTCAGCAGCTTGTTGATGCCACTCTTAAGCACCACCTGGCTGGCATGGCCTTCAAATCTATGATTCATTGCTACATGTTGCTACTGAGTCAGTTCCTCCTTCATAAGAAAATCTTGCTACAGTCTAGCTGTCACACTGTAGCTACCCATAATTAATTAATAATTCATAATTATTGATATTTGGTTTAGTCTTCAAATTAACTGAAATGCATAATAACATTTTTAATACTATTGGTTTAGGTTTGGACAGCTGGCTGAACTTGACACACGTCGACCCAAATGAAGAAGTCCAAGGAGAGATCCGCCTTAGTCTGGTCCTACTCAAGCACTCAGAGAAGATCAGCCTGAGATGTCAAGTCATCGAGGCCAGGTAACACAATCACAGGAGTTAACGCTGCTCTAGGGTATACTAGATTATACAAAGAAATGCCATTTATGTCATTTTTATGTAAATGTTGGAGCTTTAAAATTGCCTTGTTTACATATTACGTATAAACAATGTGTGAGGTTAGTTTGTCCTGGTATTGTTTTAACTGTTGTGTAGATGAACCTTATCAATTATGCCCCAGGCCTTTTCACTCCTCTTCATTCTGCTGCTATCACACCATTTAGTCAATGCCCCATCTGTGTGTCCCAGGCTGCGAGATCTGTCTTTCTGACATGTCGCTAATGAACATGCCAATCAGGGCTTCAGTACAAGGTTATGTTTAGCTGAATGACTTTAAACTTTAAATAACTATAAAGCACAGCCATCCAAATCTTCCTTTTTTGTGGGAAACATTTAAAGCCTAAAATTTTCTTTTTGAACGTCTATGTTTTTGTTTTTCAGAGATCTTGCCCCTAGAGACACCTCTGGTACCTCTGATCCTTTTGCAAGAGTCATCTTTAACAACCACAGTGCAGAGACCTCGGTAAGCTTTGTCTGTGTACACCATGTTCTGTCTGTGCTGAGGTCACAGCGTCTTGTTTCTCTGATGTCATTCCCTGCTGGAGGAGAAAATATTGTATGACATATGGGCATAAAGAGGATTTATTTGTGCCACGTGTTTTGGGTTCAGATTATTAAAAAGACACGGTTTCCACACTGGGGGGAGACTCTTGAGCTGGAGCTTGACCCAGAAGAGCTGTGTGAAGAGGGCCCTATCACCGTGGAAGTGTGGGACTGGGACATGGTTGGCAAGAATGACTTTCTGGGGAAAGTAAGTTATCATTTATACCATTTAAAATAGTTTTTGTACAGGGTCGTCTTTGTATATGTGTGACCAATCAATATTCCACTTAGCTAATTTTGTATTGGCAGGTGGAAATCCCTTCGGCGTGTTGGCACAAGTCACCTCATCTGGAGGGCTGGTTTCGTTTGCTGCCCTTGGGAAACAATGAGGTTGATGCTGGGTGAGAATGTGTGTTCCTGTTTATGAGTTGTACTGTGGATTGATTGCCCGAGTACTTCCAGGCTGGGAACCTGAAGCAGCAATTAGTGTGTTATTTTAAACCATTTAGTGAATGATGCCTTGCTTATAATGCATTTAAATTGTCCTTACAGGTACAATTTATGTAGCAGTGTCTGTCATCGTCTCTCTAAACAATGCTATGTATGCATTATTTAGCTTTTATCTATTCTATTCTGAAATGTAGGATGCTGCTAAATTTGGCTTATGACATAACAGCATTTTATAGTTGTGTTTAGCCAAGATGGGGCAGCTAGAAGTACTGTTTTTAACTGCATTTTGAGTTTGGTTGCATAAATACAAGCCCTTGTCCCTATCTAGATGTGTACTTATCACATTCAAATCTAATGATAACCAATATTTTGTGTTTCCTTCATTTTATCTCCCAGTGGTAAACTCGGGGCGCTGCGTCTCAAAGTGTGTTTGGTGGAGGACCGTATTTTGCCCTCGGTGTATTATACGCCGCTTATTGACCTTTTGGTAGAGTCAGTCATCTCTCCTACAGACGTACGTCCTGGTATTATGTGTAATACTGTGTGGTTTTCTCAGTTACTAATGACTGAATTAGCAATGTATCCTTGTGTGTGTTGTGGTTTGTAATTGAGCCTGTTGTTCTATCACCAGGTGGAGGAGACTAGTGCTCTGACCATGTTGGAGGAAGTGACCACAGTAGAGAGCCGTCAGGATGTGGCCATGACGCTGGTAAAGATTTACCTGGGCCAAGGCCTTGTGGTGCCATTCTTGGATTACCTCAACACCCGCGAGGTCAACCACACAAGTGAGCTCAGATCTTTTATGAGTAACACAATGAAGAGCTTTTCTTTTTTCATTACAGTGTCTACACTGTAAAACTCCATTGATTAGAATGAGCCCCTCTAATTATAGAAAACAGGAACATGTTCATGTGGAAAAAATAACACAATAAGTTAACAAGTGCTTGGTTGAAGTAGTATTTGTCTTGAGTTGAGTTCATTTTGACAAGATTTGCCTACAGAACAAGCACAAAGCACCAAATCAAAATGTCTTGTTTTACTTATAATACGAAAACAACAAGAATTTTCTCACCTGAAATGAAGAGACAAATACTCCTGCATACTTGAAATAAGAAAAAAAGTACTTGCTCTATTGGCAAATCTTGTTTAAAACAGTCAAAATGTACTCAAATCAAGATAATTGCTACTTAAATTAAGTACTTATGAACATATTATCTTAATTTAAGAAATCTTTTTCCTAATGTAATGGGACATAGACTGATGGAATCTGGAAATTTCATAGACAATAACTGCAATAACACAGTATGATTTTTAGTTTTTATCAATCTTAACACAGATATTGCAATAGCAATAGACCCCAATATATTACAACTCTGAATGCCTACACCAAAAACATGACATCTTTGCAAGAACAAAATAATGTATAACAATAATAATAAAAATGTATTTAAATCTCACTTTCTATAATTTATGTGACATCAATGAAAAAAGTTGGATATTCTCTAAATAAGTGGGGCGAAGAAACAAGGGTCTAAATGGTTATGCGAGACAACCAACAGATGGGCAGGTGGTCCTCCTAATATTGATTATATTCTGGACGAACATAGTGTTTTTTCCCTTCTGCACTGACCCGTTAAAAGATTCGGCTACTCATGTTTTGCGTGGGCATAAAAACCTACCAGTGCTGTATTTATGGCCCTAATGACAATCACTTACTCACCACAACAGTGCGTTTGTTCTCTGTGGTTTGTGTGTTAGTCATGTGAAGCCTCCACAACACATCCCCATGTTGTAATTCACACTCAGTTTTGCGCCGTCGACGGGTTTTCTCTGTTACTGTCAGATAATAAGCAAAGAGTTTCTATAGCAACGACTCACTATTCAAACTGTGCTTGATTAAGGAATAGATACTTTGGAGGTATTGACTCAGTTTTCAGTATAACTGGTAGGTTATTTGCTTGTTAGTTAGTAGTTATAAAGCTCTCACTTAATTGATTGCCCCACTGTTCAAGTAGGAAAACGTAAATTTGAACCAGGATTACATGCAGTTGATGAGCTGTGAGTTGCCAAATAGAATCTGTAATATTGTATAGCTATATTTATATTTCATTGTAGTACTTTTGAAAACATATCATTC
This sequence comes from Periophthalmus modestus, assembly GCA_019594935.1. NCBI lineage: Eukaryota > Metazoa > Chordata > Actinopteri > Gobiiformes > Gobiidae > Periophthalmus > Periophthalmus modestus. Next base: position 9,450,270 of record JAIEZT010000012.1, on the reverse strand, counting down.
TTCCTCAGTTGTATTTGAAGTCTAACCTTTCTATTTGAAAGCAACGTTAATGACTGCCTAATTGATTGTAGAAGATTGTCAAACAGAATGATACAGGAAATACTTTACACCACCCACCCATATACAGAACCTTACAGAAAAGAAAATGTGCTGAAAATTAAGTCATTGTTGCCATGGCTATATCGGCATTGTCACCGTGAAGAATTTATGTAATGCAGCACAAAGCTTGGTGTGTCTCCCAGTTTGACAACATTTCTGAGTCAGACAAGCTAATTATATCATTGTGTAGCATTAAATAAATGTAATGTATGGATTTACAAAATGACTGCACAATATTTTCTTAGAGATTAAGAAAAAAAATACAAATTATATACAGTATCTAACACTACCTGCTACCTTTGTTATGCTGATAAAAATGATAAAAGTGATTTTGAAAGATTTTTAGAAAGATTTAGAAAGATGAAGATATCTCAGGCCTGATGACATTTTATTGCTAGCGGTATTGGTTTTTACATTTGTCAAGTATATTTTCCCTAGAAATATGTATAAATGTGTTTTAGATGTGAATTAGATACTACATGTAAAGTAAAATAATGTAAATTTCAGGCTTTATTTGCAGTGTTTTCTGTGGGGAAGGAGTTGGGACAGGAAAAAGTCACATGAAGTGGCAATGAAATCATAAATAATCAAGAGGTCTGTACTTGTGTCCAATTTCACATTCATTCAACTGGTCTTTAACATACTTTAACATATTAAGGCATCTTGATAGACATAATTGCTTAGCCAGAGGTATTTTTCATACAGCTTGTAACCTCTTAATTAAAAATGATTCATTATAATTTTTTGATAATTAATAATATTTTACCTGTTTTGTAGCTGATCCTAACACATTATTTCGGTCCAACTCCCTTGCCTCCAAAGCAATGGAACAATTCATGAAGGTGTGTAAAATGTAAACATGTCTTATATACCAGATAGGTTCATTTGTATGTTAAAAATATGGCTAGATAAAGTACTTTGCTGCATGTTTTTGTTGCCAGGCTGTTGGCATGCTCTATCTCCATGAAGTCCTGAAGCCAATCATCAACCGGATCTTTGATGAGAAGAAGTACATTGAACTGGATCCATGCAAGATCGACTTGAACAGACTCAGGTAAAGATACTCAGCATGTTCAGCTTCTCTTTTCAAGCCTAAAATCATTGAACCATGCTGGATGCTGGTGCTGCGTGACACATGTTACACATGGGAATTTGGTGTGTGCAGTTCACGACGTAGGCGTTAAAATAGTCAAATGGAAAGCTGCCACTGGAGAGAATCTGCTTCCTGTTATACTTTGCCTCTAAGAGGAAGACATTGGTGCAAAAGAAAAAAAAATGTAAAAGGAGAGAAGTCTGTTGCCTGGCAACTGGTCTGAACCCCCAGAGATATCCATCAGAGCGGGAGGGGCAGATCCAGGATCAGCCATGACTGCAGCCGTCATAGAGTCTATTTATCTTTCTCTGTACACTCTGGTGTGCTTGGCATGCACCAGGGATTGGCAAAATCAATAATCAAAGCTGCCAGCTTGTATAATTATGAAAGCAGAAATTGTCATGGATTATAATCATGGATGCAATCTCATATTATATTCCAGGCAGATGGGCTCACCAGTGTACTCTGTGTATAGTTTTTAAGACAGGATAAACACCAGGTTGTGTTAGGAGGGGCACAATCATTAAATATTTTAAACATTGGATTGACGCAACACTGTAGATACTGCCATTTCCATATTACTGGTACAAACTAGCCTCAAAGCATCCAGTGTAAGTACATATGCCCAATTAACTTTTCTTCCATGGTTTGGTTTTAAAAAGAGTCAAAGAAAATACAGAACAGTTTCAGGATAACTGAACAAAGTGTGATCGCTTGTTCTTCTTTCTTAAGGCGGATATCCTTTAAGGGTGGCATGTCCGAGGCTGAGGTGCGGGACAGCAGTGTGGAGATGCTGCAGATTTATTTAACCAGCATCATCGACTCCATCGTCAACTCAGTCGATCAGTGTCCGCCTGTCATGAGAGTGGCCTTCAAGCAACTGCACAAGAGGGTCGAGGAGCAATTTACTGAACCTGAGAACGAGGTCAGTGTGGATGTTTGTAATAAAAAGCCTTTAGCAGCCAATTGATTTCACATTAAGTTTGTATGTTGAATGTTTTTCCACAAAAAACAAGAAGTTTGTTACATTTAGGAGTATTTTATAATAACCCACACTCTTAATTAAAATTAGGTTCCCTAATTTCCAAACCATGGAAGGAGGAAGTATTTAATTCAAATTATTTTCTGCTAAAGGTAGGCAGGTTATCGAAATAACAATTATATGGTGAATGTTGTTTTGAATACATGCAAAATTTGAATGTTAAGTATATTTATATTATATAATTTACAATGGAAAAATGCAGCAAATAGAGGTGTAAAGACATGCTTTAACACATTTCTGTTGAACGGACCTGTTATTGTCATTGTAATCCTTCTAAAGATATTAATTTTTTTCAATATTGCCCACCCCACCTGTGACTCTTACTTATTTCTAACTCTCACAAATTAATTTAGAACATTGATAGTGAACACATGCATGCATCTTTGTTTCATAATCAATAAAAGGGTTTATACTATAGACATGTACAACTGCTGATTTTGGCAAAAAACAATTACTTTTAAGGTGGTACCCCACCTTCAACCATTAATATAGCTACTTTTACCAATTTTACCACCCAAATGCAATAATGTTTTGTAACCTTTGTGTTTGTGCGTGTGATAAATATTTTCAGGATGTGAAGTATTTGGCCATCAGTGGATTCTTCTTCCTCCGTTTTTTTGCTCCTGCGATCCTCACGCCCAAACTGTTTCAACTGAGGGACCAGCATGCTGACACCCGCACGAGCCGAACACTGTTACTACTGGCCAAGGTATCACTCAAAACATGCATTTAAATCTGTCCAGAAATAAACACAGCATGAATAATTTAGCTCAGTCTAGACATCACACTTACAGTAAGAGCTGGGGAAAAAAACAATAGCAGCTTTGTGTAAATTGACGTGAATGGTGGTACATGTAATTTGTATCTGTGGAAGTAATTTGAAGTGACTGCATGAAACGGCATAATTAATAGAGATGCATGCACGGTTGGTCAGTTTGTCCCTCACAAGAGAAAAACACACATCATTAGGAGAAGTCTGTACCATTGTGAGATAACCAGTATTTTTACCATTCGCACCAAAGCATTGGCAGAACTCTATCCTGGTGTATTTAACCCTTGTGCCTTGTTGAAAAAAATATATACAGTAAGAATGTTTCATACAAATTGTGTATTTTGGTTTTTAAACTGCAGAATTTTACTATGATTTTTTTGTGTGAAGGGGTTGTCTTTAAAATTACATATTGGGATTATAAATTACCATAATTTATTAACCCCTCAGATGCCAGTTTTTGTCACATACCACCTACTGCCAAGTTGAAAAAAAATGTGGAAAAAGTTTTGATTATAAAACTTTTATTTTTACTCTGACTGTGATCAATGTGACTGGCTATCAGTGTGGATATTCAGTGTGAATATGGACTTTTAGGCATTTTTTTTTTTTGAGTAAAGTCAATTTGAAAAAAAAAAGTTACATTGGGAGTGCATCCAAATTTTGTATTAATAGTTTTCAACTGCCATAAAATTGTCAAATGTTAATATTTTATATATATATTTTCTCTCTTCAAAATGACACACACATATATATATATATATATACATATACATGTATATATATATATATATATATATATATATATATATATATATATATGTATATATATATATATATATATATATATATATATATATATACATATATATATATACATGTATACATATATATATATACATGTATATGTATATATATATATATATACACACACACACACATACATATATATATATATATACATGTATGTATATATATATATATATATATATATATATACATATATATATATATATATATATATATATATATATATATATATATATACATATATATATATATATATATATATATATATATATATATATATATATATATATATATATATATATATATATATATATATATATATATATATATATTTATATGTGTGTGTGTGTGTGTATATATATATATATATACACACACAAAAAACATCTTGAGGCTAAGTGGGGTGAAATTATGCGATTATAATGGAAGTCAATGGATACACAAATTTCTGAAACACATCCAGTGTATACAAAACTCTTGCCAGAATGACCCACACATATGTGTGAAGTTACCACTATAATTGCACCTTCAGATACACACATTTTTATGTAAGGACATGTGATTCAAAGACTCACAGAAACACTATTTGAAACTTTTTTTTTCTTTCACTCCAACTATTAAGACTTGAAGAGGTACTCACTACCAACACATCCAAACAATTTTTGGTGAAAAAAAAATTTAAAAAAAAAAAAAATCTCAGCTGGGTTCTAGGCAACAGTTGTTCAAAGATGGCTGTTTTTCAAATAGGGTCACAATAGAAGTGAGGAGAGGGGGTGCAAAAAAGTTGGTATATTTTTTAAAAACATCATTTTTACTCATATTCATTGGGTTTGCTCCAGAAAAATGAACACTTGTACCAAAAATGAGTTTCACCTTGATTTTTAGAGAAAAGGTAAAAAAATAAGTTTATAATGGAAGTCAATAGATACACAAATTTACGAATCATGCTGAATGCCTACAAAACGTCTCTCGTCACCAAAATTGGTCAGATTGGGATGAAACTCACATATGTCTAAAACCTGTGAATACACACAACTGTGTGAATTTTCTATTTTCTATGTTCTAATGACATCTATCGTGATAACTTTGGCTATGGCCACGATAGATGTACTTTCAGATACTCAAATTTTTCTCAAGGGTTAAATAGTTTTTGTTAAGAATTTCCACACAATCATAGTTAGGTATGGAGTTTTTAATGATCAGATTTTGATTTGTTGAGTACAAAATTTTAACCTTTTTTTATAACCAAGTAATGCAATACTGTGTAGTGCCAAGTCAGTGGATCAAGTTTCCAGGAAATGTGACGCCATTAAAAACCCATTTTCTCCACACTGACAAGAAAAGCATTTTTAGCTATCATGACTTAAGTTTAAGCTCCTATCTGTCTTCAAACCTTGTTCTTTTGAATGAAGACTTAGTGGTTGGTTTAATGCAATGTTATAGACAGGCTTTGATGAGGATATCATAGTACTAAACATGCAAAAGTAGTGGAAAATCAGAATTCCAAAGATAAAATACCCACATTTCAAAAATGTTATTAGACCCATTTTAAATGAAGTATCATCCCTACAATCAGTATTATTTGTAACTTACACCTAAAGTTAGACCTTAGTATCTTGGCGTTGGTGGTTGCTGTCCATGGTGCTGAAGTGCTGTTGCCATGGTCTTGAACAGAGAAAGGGGAAGGTGCTATTTTTACCCCTGTGAGCTATGGCCTGAGCCTGGTTCAAAGGGGAGCTTCAGAGAGGTTGTCGTAAGGGGACTTCCTCTCCTCCACGGGCCAGGTGTGGGCCCCACAAAGGGCCGCGCAGCAGGAGTGGCCCCATGGACCCATTTGATGTCACACTTTTAGGTATATATAGTGTGTACTTCACTGACAGTCAAAGCTCAAGGAAAGTTAATGGTAAGCTCCAATCACATTAAGGAGAAATATTCATGTTATTCATAATGGAGGTTTTCATAAGGGAACGGTGGCTGTACCATAGACCTGTAGTTTTTGAGGGACCTACTTTTAGGCAACTGTATAGTAGACAGTTCTCTTTGATTGACCAACTGTTTTTCAGTTTTTTCTCTTTCTATTTCAAAAATCCTAGTTCAAATTTTGTACTGTTTTAAACTGTGTTAAAAAGCCTCTTATGGACAGGTGCGGAAAATTAGCATTTTTTCTATAACAGTAACAATACACCTGGATTGTCCAGTGTAATTCTTGTGTCTATATCATACATTAGATAGATAAAAAGTTCCCAGGTGAAATTCCTGGAGCAGACGGGATTGTAGGGGACGGTATACAGCTTCTATATCATCCCTGTGTAGGTTTTCTCATTGCTCATTTCTCATTTTTCCCTTACTACTAAAAGCATGTACAACAAGGTCCACTTCTTTGTAAATGAAATACAGTTTGTAAACAGGGTTAAAAAGAAACAAAAACTCTTAAGGGAAGACAGCAGACAAAAAGTAAAAAAGGATGTAAATAAACATATATACAATCTTCCTTCTTCCTTCTCCTTAATTTGTGTTATTAAATTTGACTTTTTGTGATTTTGTCTAGATTGTGTCTTTGTGTCTTATTAAACTAACCACTGACAACACCGTGGCCTTTATAAAATAAGGCTTACTATTAGAATAACCATATGTTTTTCTCACGCAGGCTTTACAGAGTGTTGGAAACCTGGGCCTTCAGCTAGGCCATGGAAAGGAGCAGTGGATGGTACCCTTGCACCCCATTATCCTCCGCAGTGTTGCCTCAGTCAAAGACTTTCTGGACAAGTTAATTGATATTGACCATGACACAGGTAAGCACGCCAACCACGTGCACTACCCTGCTAAGGTTCAGCGAACACACTATGAGCTTATTGGCTCTGAGACAGGTGGTAGATAGAGAGGTACTGCTGTTGCGTGGTGTGAAATATTCATAACTAGCTGAGACAGAGAAGACATGGTTAATGAGCTGGCTGGGCGTTGGGGTGAGAAACTGCAAGTGCTCACACACGCTACACTGGTTAGCCTACATGTCTTAGCTGCTTTCTTGTCGTCTTATGTCAGAGGTTGTGGTTGAGTACCGCCCCCCTTCTGGAGATCAGGTTTCACACCCACTGTTTATCCTGAAAGGCCAGTTTGACATTTAGTGCAGGTCAGGGGGGATTGATAGACATAAGAGGGCTCTTGTTAGGTCATATAAGTTCTCTCTACTATTGTGCCTGTTGGCCCCAAATATTACTGCTGCAAGAAAAATAAAATATTTGTCTTCTGCAGCACTACCTTGTGTGTTTGTGTTGTGTTTTAACTGTGCTTTATGTGAAACTATTAGAAAATACGCCATGGTCAAGGAAGTGGTCCTATTGTCAAGCTATTATTAACACCTGCTGTGTGAATGTGTGCATGTTTCACAGTGTCAGAGGTCCCACAGAGGGCTGTTTTCATGCCCTCGGTCACAGTCAAAGAGGGCTACCTGCAGAAATATAAAACTGAAGGACCACAGCTGTTATCCAGGTTTGCCTTTAAGAAACGCTATTTCTGGTTGACCAGCGAGACTCTGTCCTATGCCAAGACATCAGACTGGCAGGTGAGTGCTGTCACCTGGATTATGTAGTAGAAAAATGTTTGCTTAAACAATAAAACAACTTATCTGAGCAATCTACCCCACTTTATTTATATGCCACATTTTATAAGCAAAAATATTTTCAGGTGTATGTACCCAGGAGGGAAACACTATGTACTGTATTAGCAATATTTGGTTAATTATATTAACACTGAATGATGTTTTTAGAATATTAGCTTTTTATTACTCATCTTTATTAATCATCAGTATTGCGTATTATTGGAGAAGTAAGGCTTTTAAAGGAATCAGGCAAATGTTGCAGTGTGAGTCATCGTAAAGTGTTACTCGATCTTATATTTAACTGCAAGAACCTATACTATTTGCAATATTCCTTCCCATTTGACCTGTGGTTTTGAGCCAGAAACAGATGAGTAAACTTTTGAATCAAAGTCATACTAAAGTGACTCATCCATTATTAGCAGCTGATATGCTCCAGTGATAAATCAGGCTTGTCCTTTGAAGGACACTTATCAAGCAGTTTCATAGAGAACATTTTAGTAATCCGCAGCTTAATGCATTTGTGTTGATCTCTTTGTGTGGACGTCATTAGTTATTACTGTGTGCTACCTAACCTTGTGATAATGATGCCTCATTCACCAAACTCTAACTGAGCGATAGTGAGTGGGGACAGCCACTCTCTGTGGGCCTGGAAAAAGCTTAGTCTTTGAGCCTTCCTTCTGCTTTGTGTTATTGGAATAAAGGACAAGGGTTAATTGAAAGCTGTGGATATTCATGCTAACATTGCAAATCAGATTTTAGACAATGTCCTGGCCCCTTTCTTCCATATTGCAGCAGTGTAGCCTCAGTCAGACAAGCTCCCATTGGAAGTGGCTGATTTACACTTTAAAGTGGCTTTTTTTGCTACGCTGATCTCATTAGGTCTCCCTTCTTGTCTCATAGCTCCTGATAATCTTATGCATGTAAAATATTTCACTGCAACATACTGTGCTGCTAATTAGCCTCCTAATCATGTTACATTCAATTTACACCCCTGACATATGTTAGTATGAGTCGTGATTACCATTGTGTACACTTGTCTTAATTGGAGTTGTTATGTGGGCTGAATTGTTGCAGGTGCGCTCTTCAATTCCCATTCAGTGTGTATGTGCCGTGGAGAGAGTGGATGAAAATGCCTTTCAGCAGCAAAATGTGATGCAGGTCGTCACCCAGGACAACGACGGACAGCTGCACACAATATACATCCAGTGCAAGGTTGGCCTGTCAACAGCACTTAGAGCACACCTACACATTTACAACAACTATGCACCGTTTGTTAACTATTACTCTTAATGCAGCATCAAACTGTACGGTCAAACTAGCCACAAGCAAGCATAATCTTTATCTATACCAAGCCTTGATATATAAGAATGTTTAGAAAGCCATCCAGTTAAATGTAAGATTAAATATAAAAAAATCACTGCACAACAGAAAGAAGATAAGCTGAATAAAAGTCTTATTGCTACTCTACACACATCCAGAATCTCAGAATAGCGTTGCATTTGTATACCTTGAATAGTTTGTGTTTAACTGCATTTTCCTCCCTTAGAATGTCAATGAGTTAAACCAGTGGCTCTCAGCAATCAGAAAAGTCAGTATCTACAATGAGCGCATGCTGCCTTCTTTCCACCCGGGAGCTCATCGCAGCGGCAAGTGGACATGCTGTCTGCAAGCTGACCGACATGGTACTTTTTATTGACCTTCAAAGCTTCAAATTAAGTATGTTTTTTTACAAAACAACTTTTGAAGCAAAACAATTATGTAATTTCTCTTGGAACATGGATATCTGACTTTTTCCAGCTAACCACATCTCTGAGAAAGTGTAATTTAATTACAACAAGCAATTTGGCATATTAAATCTATAAAACTACATATTAAAGAAAATATGTAAAGCTGTGTTTGAAGGGAGATTTTCTTATTTTTTTTTTTTTTTTTTATTTTTTCAGTTACAGGCTGCAGTCGGACTCACTCTGCTGTTACCCTTGGTGATTGGAGTGACCCCCTGGACCCTGATGTAGAAACCCAAACCATTTACAAGCAGCTACTCCAGGGCAAGGACAAACTCAGGTCTGTGGAGAAAAAAAACAAAAACTAAATTACTAGCAGTTTAGACTCTGAACACTAGAGGGCAATGTTGCAACAGTCTGATGTCACTGTTGGTCATTTTGATTGCAGAGTTGAAAGAGTATGTAATGTATGGTAATGCAATGATTATTGCTTTGCTGCAGGAAGAAGTATCTGGAGATTTCAGAGGCTGATCAGAAGTCAAGCAATAAAGAAAAGAAGATCAACTCAGGTGAGATAGCATCTCTAAAAATAACCATGTACAATGACAAATGGTGGCAAAATGTGTATTCAAATGTATCAAAAATAACTCAAACAAAACATTGACCCAATTTCATAACACTCTATCATCACATTATAAAGTATTAAATATATTGCTATATATATTTTGCTTAGTGGTAATTATGATTGTGGAATTGTGTTGTAGTAATTTTGGTGAAGCAGTGTTAGCACAGTATTTGTAAAATTGTAGTATTACTGGTATATTAATGTAATTATTAATGTAATTATTTTTTACTTGTGTGTTGTAGAAGGTGCGCAGTGCAACGTGAAGACAAAAGCAGGTCTGAGTGTCCCGGTCCGTCTGTTGGCAGTGATCACAGATTTGGAAAAGGCTCATAATGCCTTCCAGCGCCGAGAGAAGGAGGACCCCAACTGTGTCATATTGAACCACTAAACCCCACTCTGCCCTGGGACACCGCATGAGGGGGCAACACACTGTCCCATATCTGGACCTATGAAAATGATCTTTGAGTATCTCTAGATCCAACATTTCACTGGATTCTCCCCAAAGAGGCAGACGTTGCTATACTCAGTGCCACCAGCTGCCAAAAGGGCGAGTGATGATGACACACAATGATAAAGGGGACTTTGAAGCAAGATCCAACATGATCCTGTATGTAGATAACAAGCTATCTGTTGCATGCTCCAGTCCACTTGATATATGTGAAAATAAGCTTTTATACTGTATATGGACATTGTACAGGACACAAGTCTGTTTTTATGCAAAGCGGAGCTTTTTGTTCTTGTGTAATGTACAGTTTGTAAAGCATCTTTTGAATATTGGGTTTTATGATTTTTTAAAATTATTATTTTATAAATACTTTTAATTAATCACATGGATGTAGCATTTCAGTCTAGAGTCAGACCATCAGGTCATAGTGTACAGTGTAATGCTTTTGTTTGGTGCTATTACTTAAACCAGTGCTTTTCAAATGCAGTTCAATTTTCATCTGCTTGATTGGTGTTTTTCTAGTTTAGGATAAATTGTGGAAGCCATTGCAAATGTTTTACGGGTAACATTTACCTTAAATTTAAAATGTATCATCATTATATAATGGAACGTATGTGCCACTGTAAATGGCTTATGTCATCATGTTTAATATGCTAATTTCAAGAAATTAAGGCATGTTTTGAAAAGTTTAATATGTTAACTATACACGTGCAAGTAAATTAATTACACTAATGTGGAAAAAGTATAATTTTTAATACATTTGTATATATTGTTTTGAGAGACTACATTTTAAGCCATAACAATAGTTACATTTATAATAAAGCACTGCACCTGGAGTCCAAATCTATATGTATGTTTTGAATTTAACTTCTGAAGCAATGTAACTACTACTGTACTTTTATTTATTTCTAAGATAAGGTCCAGACATGAATTGTTAAGCAATCTTAGGCCTGTGGACACAAAATGAATGTAATGTCGGCACAGTCTGTTGATGTTGTTTTTCTTTAAAGACGTAAGACTGTAAATACATTAACTGCCTTTGGACAAGCTGAAGAAGCGACAATCAAAAGACAGTGAATATAGTGCTTTAGGAGTGTATTATTTTGCATTGAATTATTTCACTATGTAAAATTGCCTAAAGGAAGTATATCCAGTTCAACATCTTGTCTTTTATTTTGCAAACACAGTTGTTGGTTGTTAACTGTGACACAGAACCAAATGTATTATTCAGTAAAATCTTCAAATACAAAAATTAAATAATTAAAAATGTTCATTATTATGTTCACATTATTCAGCTGATAAAAATGGTTGACTGGGGACAGAATGACATCCATCGATTCATGAAATTACTGGGATCTCTAATGGTCTTAGAGATCCCAGAACAGCAGTATGGTAACAGTTCTTTGTTGTCTTATTAAATAATTTATTTGAACTAAGAATTCAGAATTGAACAGGAACCACTTACTTTGGAGGTCAGACAATATTTACCTTCTTCACTCAGATTGGATAACAAAGGATCTTTGTGAGAACTCATGAGGGTGCATTTCAGTGGATAATTTTGCTTTGCTTTACATTCTCAAAATCTACTAAGATAGTAAAGGAAAAGTATGTAGCCTGCACTCTTAGTTTAAAAAAAAAAAAAAAGAATTACAAACACAACTGAACGGGTTGCTAGTGCCTTAACCTGCAGATAGGGGACATATACAAGTTTCTCATTCTCATCGTGGGAGAGCTCAGAACCTCCAGAATTCATTCACTGAGCTGCAGAGGCTGCACTAGCAATCAGTAATGATTGGCTACATGTGCTGTGGGTTAAGTAGTGAGGATTCAGATCAGAGAGAGTACTTTGTTGTGAAATCCAGTTGGTTTCATCCTAAAACAACTTGGCCATCATGTCCAAAATTGTTAAAGTAACAGGGACCGGAGACACAGGTCATGTTTATGGAACTTAAAATCAAAATCTTACACATAGTTCTTTTAAGTTCTAAGATTTTTTTTTTAGCCTCTGTGTCAGAGCAGTTCTAGTAATAATAGTTGCAATGAGTATATTGGGATTACTCGTCCAATTAGAAAGAAGTCACAGCTGTGTTTTTGGTGCCAGTCCCAAATGTAAGTAACCCATCATAAACATATTATCTAGAAGTAATACAAGAGTATTAGATCTAATTACGTAATAGCAAAATTTCATTAGAAGGGCGAGCAGAGCACTGCACATAGAGATTCAGTTTTTTGACAGCATGGTGAAAATAAGTAAAAATACTGGTAATAAGACAAAATCTAGCTCAGCTCATTTCTATCCATCTAATGAGCTGTGCACAAGGGAATTCTGAGGAAAAAAATACTCCAAGGTGACAAAAGGTCAAACCAATTCCCCTGCTGTGGGTATGTTTATTTTCCACAAGAAAGACACATACATGCAACAATGTCATCACCATCCAATAAAGACTGATTAGGAATAAGAAGCCCTTTATAGTTGAACCAATGACTATATATGTGTTAATATGAAGACACTGTTTACAAGAGAAAGTGTGAAATGGGCACTTGAAAATGCTAAAACAATCATGTGGTTTACAGGTCAGAAGAGCAAGAGGAGTAGCCAAACGCCGCTCCATGACCCCTCCCTCGGCTAAAGATGCACAGTGCTAAGTCACCACTCTATTCTGGTGATGTCTCCTACTGAAGCTATGACATTTTGTACACAGAAAAAGGCTATTTGTTGGACTTGCTCACAGGTTAACATGCACCTCTAGGAGAACATTACTGTACTTTTAAAGGACATGAACCTAAATTCAATTCACTCTCTCACACAAATGTAGCAAGACAGCATTTAGGAGCAAGTAACAGTTTGTAGTGGACACAGAAGATCTACACCGATCAGGTATAACTATGACCATCAAACAAGTTCCAATAAGGACCACCAGCATTACACTCAATTCAACCCCATGGGCCGCTGATTCACCACGGGTTCATCTTTGCACTGCATTTGGGGATGTGAACAGTTGTAAACGTTTTGAAGAGCTGAAATTGTGAAAAAATCCATACAGTTCTTTTAAGTTAATATACATATATGTGGTTATAAAGTTACACTTGATCGGTGTGGTATATATATATAGAACTATGTAATGCCTGGACAAATAATATTTTTGTCTCATTTGTAATACAATATAAAACACATACTGTATGTAACACATATCAATAAACAACAATGTTATGTCATAGTTCTTTCAAGCACATAAAAGACATAAAAATATATGTTTTCTAATACATTGCATGGACATCCTCAGATCTCAACCTTTAGTTTAAAAACAGAGGTAGGCACCCCAAGGAAAACATCCATTGTCATTGAAAAAACCCCAAAACAAAACAAAGATTTGCCATGTTGCTACACATAAGTAATGAAGAATATATATTTTGACAAAAGAGTAAATTGCATAAACACCATCATCTCTCTGACTTATTTGAGACAAACACAAGAGTTCACAGAATCTGTACACACCTGAAAAGTCTAAAGGGCCGGCATCACTTGCGTTAGTTAAAACTGACACACGGGAATGCAAAGATACTTGACACCGCAAGATTCCCTGAAACATTGGAAGCATTTACTCAAGCTGTCATGTTTTTGTAAAGGGCACTGGAATTGTGGAGTTCAGAGTCACAAAATGTTTACAGGTGCATATCAATAAATTAGATTTTTGCACAAAAGTATTTTTTATTCATTTAGAGTGAACAGATATGGGTTATATGAGAAATAGAATATTCATGACTAAATTAGATTAGATATTTTATAAGCGATTATTGCTCAAAGTTTGTATACTGGACTGTTACATCCTGCAGGTGTGCTAATTTCCAAATCCGGATAAGTGCAAATGGCATGAATGGTAACATATGAAGAGTCAGACATTTTGAACGATATTGAACTGAAAAACAAAATTGACTTATAGACAATATAAAAAAAAAAACATGTATGTTGTAATGAAATATAATGACAAAGACCATCTTACTGTGAACTCTGCAATATTTCTACAATACCCTAATTTATCAAAATGCACCAAGAAATATATTTTTCTTTCTTATCCTGGTATCATGTTCTTCATTCCCTTCTCATTAAATAAACAGAAACTACTGGCAGTTGCTGGCCAAATAAAAATTAAAATAGCCTTTTGGGGTATTAGCAGTATTCATACACACGTCTCACGCTTCCTTGTGAATAGATTTGATCATGAGAACCCACAACTCCACATGAGGACAGCTGTACAATGCTTCATTCCTTGTATTATTAGACGCTCATAACATGTCATACATATTTCAACAGTCCCTGACCCTGACAAATGTCTCTTTGCCAGATTTGTATGTATTCATGTTAATATGTGCCGGTCTATATCTGGGCCCCTAGAGTCATCATCAAACATATGTATATAGATTATATAAAAATAAATAAACTTACGCCATTGACTCAAACTGAACTTCAGTTTAAAGGTACATACAGTATAACACATCTGGAAATGTATAATATATATATAATTTTCAAAGCATTGCAAGCTAGTTATAAACACCAACCTAAAAAACTGTTGTAAATACAATTAAAACATGAAATCAAACAGTTGCCTCAAAGTGCTATGGAAGACTGTGATTCACCCCATAATGTTGCCCACACAGTAGCTCAAACTCTGCAAATTATAATTGATTGGATAAATTTATGTAGAATTATGCAGCTTAATCTTTTATCTCTGAGTGAAGAAAGCAATCTCCATCTTGGACCTTCAGGATGTCCTTAGCTCAAGGGCATTAAATCTAAAAAGGGCAAGACATGGTATCAGCTAATTGAATAGCAGTAATATTCAAATTGTATGCTGGTGGAGAGGAGCCAAGAGAGACTGCAAATGGCTCTAATAATAACACTCAAGTAAGAGTCACTTTAGCAAATAAGCCAGCTCTAGACCTGAATGCAATGACTAAAGAGGTATACAAAATTTGTTCTCAAACTGTCTGCTGCCATAGTACTATACTGTTACAGGTGTAGGGGTACTGGTTTAGACACTATTGCTTAAAATGCATTTCCTATTCCTAGTTTAAGTCCCATTTGCTTTTGGTGGTTTGTTACTTTTTCATTTAAACTAGTTTGAGTCCCTTTTGAGTATTTCTTCTTTAAATCCCTCAGTCATCTAGGTCTGATCCATAGTAAAGAAAATATCAACTGGACAAAAAGTTGTACTGCTACAACTTTTTGTCCAGTTGACAGATTTTATAATTCCTTTTGAGTATAATTTTTTTTTCTGAGTGAAAAAAAAAGTACTTTTTCTGAAGGGCTTTTTCCGAAGCATTGTGGTTTCAAATGAGGATATATGTCACCCTCCTTGCACCCGTGTTGATTTTCTCTTCTAAATATTGCCACAGTCACATGTTATAGTGGCCTGTGATGGGTCGTGCCAGCGGCTGCTCAAACAGTGAGAACCATAATATGGACAGTACATTTGCGAGGGTCGGCGTGAACATAGTGCAGACCAAAACAAACAAGTTTACCCTTGGACTGCAACAAATCTGTTTACCAACCACATCTTTGAACAAGCAACAAACTGCCAAGTGTGCAGCCTATATTAGCAATTCCCTCCAAAATGCACAACTCCACAAGGTTAAGCACAATATACAAATGCAACCGACAAAAATCCTTCATGTATCTATTTCATGCACTCCATAGGATTACTAAATAGGGCTGCTTGTAAAATGGCATCAATGTTCAGAGCACTTTTAAAGCCAAAATCCATTTAATTGAATAAACAACATTTCAAGAGTCAATTTGCAAAATAGGGTAAAATTACTCATTTAACCTCAAAATCAGTGCTATATTTTTAGCCTAAAAACAGCATATCCTTCAACATCACTGTGTGAAAACATTGTGTATAACATTCATTTTGAGGCGTTAGCCATCTGACATCTTTCCACTCTTTCCACTTTTACACGGAAAGTCAGCACCGTCATCATCACTACAAAAGCAACGCGACAAGCAATTAACATCCACTGACCTCCAGCTGCCAACATTGGACCATGTCAGTACATTCTTACACCTTTAAATATGGTGTGAACTACATGCTCACAGGGGAAATCTCTGGTTACATGAATCAAAATATTACTCATAACCATATCATGTGGTTGCTCTTTTGCCACTTCCACAGTCTGAGTTTGTGGGCGGCATGTTGGACCATCATGCAATGCTCCCTGGCATGAACGGCAAATCAGCAAAGCAGTTGTAGCCACTCATCAGTCCTTTAAGTTGTCCTCGCCAACCCCTTGCGCTGCCAGCTCAGTGAGGACATTGTCTAGATAGTTGGGGTCCGGGTAGCCGTGGCCCGTCAGGTTGGAGCCAAATTCAGTTTTGTGGTGAATCTCGTTCCACACCACTGTGTCCGACTCCCCCGTGGTGCTGGACGTCCCGATGGTGAAGATAAGGCGGCGGTCCCAGGCCATGATCAGCAGTTTCAAAACCTAAGTTTAAGATAATCGTAGATATGCATTTAACTGATCAAGCATAACACAATTATTACAAAATATATACCAATATTTCACATTATGAGATAAAAACTGAATGTATAGACTAATGGAGATTAAATGACTTTGTTTGAGACTTTCCTGGACCTTCTCATAGAAAAGTAATAGAAAATGCAACCCACCCCACTTTGTTGCAATTTGGTGACTGTAATGCTTAATATTCCATCCCAAATAACAGTGAACACAGTGATAAGCGTACATGCAACATGCACACAAGTTGAAATAAAAAAACACCTGCACACCTTCCTGCCTTTGTCATTGTCAGGGAGGTAGCAATGTCGTGGAAAGCCTCTTGCACTGAACTTCTTTCCAGGGTTGGGATGCTCATTGGTCTGAAAAAAAATATATAAATAAATACAAAAATGAATAAAACATGGATCATATGTCCAGCCACAAAAAGACAATAATTACCCTAATCCAGAATAACTTTGTATCAGAAAGGGGCTACAGAATAAAAGCATAAACCAATAAAGATAAAAAGACAGGACCAATTTTACAAATTTAGGCAATTTCAAGGACTTCTGCAATTTGTGGGGATGCTTCTTTCTCCAGTATTTTAGTGCAGCTTCATAAGGATTCAGACCTATTGGACCATACATTAAACTTGGCCTCCTCCTCCTGGCCTGAAAAATGCATTTAACTTTTCTGATAAACTAACTCAAATATTATGGTTATTATGGATAATATATTAATTATGTCCTCTCGAAGCTAAAGGAATATTTGTTATCTTCAAATTCAAAGTGAGTGAAGGTTGGGTGTGAAATACTGCATTGTACTCTGCTGACCTGACCTGTCCGATGACCTCCAGTATCATGGTTTTCCCAGGGGACACTAATCCCGCTGCTTTGGTGGGAAAAGGTCAGTTTATTGACTCTATTAAAGCTGGTCTCTGCAGTCAGGATGAAATATGCCGCCCACTTCTCCTGCACAACCTTAACAAATCAACCCACCAACCCAACACTAAAGAACCAAACGACCTTCATATACAAGCCATAAATCTACATTCATCTCACAATTTACTGAATGTATGTTTCTATGCCACGATTTATGATGGCACCTCTCAATTTGTCTGATTATGTGAACCAATGTTTCTCCTGATAATTTTACTGATGCCATTTTTTCATTCTTCTACTATGACATAGGCAGGTATAAGTTATGTAGTTATAGTTATGAATGTAGTATAACATTTTAGTTTGACACCTTTCAAATTTGCCCCAAAAATAAAAAAAATATCTTTCACACAGCACATTAATTTTTAAAACATTTTGCCCTTTATCAGGTTCAGATGACACTGATCTCAACAGTGTTAATTTGATAAACTCAAACTCAAAATGACAATTAGTTTTAGAGAAATAGATTTTTAGATAAGTTAACCTCTGACCTGGATGCCAGCAGGAATGTCGTAGACGATGCGGATGGTTTTGGAGTCTGGGTATCCAGGGAGACAGTGGGGGATCACATGGTACTCCATCTTCCCAGGAGGCTGCGTTCCTGTTTTTTCCCCATAAATGGTTTTACATGTGGGGCACTGCAGACTGCCATCCTAAAGACAATACAGGTAAAAATACAGGTTAATGTTCATAGAATCAATAGTAGAATTGTTCACCCATTTTAAATAAGCTAGTGTTTCTAAGGAATGTTTAGTTAAGTAATTATAATATAGGTTATAAGGGTAGACTGCATAAAATGTAACGCTTTCGAACCCTTGGATACACCCATTTTAGTAGCTATAAACGCACACTGAAATTGCACATTATTGCACATCACTGAAATGACACTGTCAGATTTCAATAGGACCAACAAAGTCATTTAAGTTTCTAAAATTTATTGTTATGCAGCTTTTGTGATTACTTGTGGAATCTTCTCAAAACTTATATGCAAAGTATTGTTGCATATAGTGACATCACACCAGCGTCTGGCTGCTGGGCCTGTACCCACCTTATTGCCATTGTTGTACATGGCCACCAGGCACAGCAGATGGTACATGTGACCACACTTGCCAAGTTTGCCCACCAGCTCTGGCTTGATGCCTCTGTGCTGCAGGACGCCCTCATATCCCGACGCCATACACAGCCTCTCCATACAGATGGTACAGTCCTGGAATAACCAACCAAAATACTTGAGCTGCCATTGGGCCAGATAGTGTGCGTTTATGACACTTTCACACTTTATTAGGACGTCAAACTGTGACAGACTGTGTCCCTTCCATGCGCACATTTTTCTCTGGTACTTACTTCATCTGGTGCGACTTTAATCTTGTCTGTGTATCGTCTCACAACGTCCTCAGGATTTTTTCCTACAGGAGAGTTAAGACAAAAAATGACCATCAGGGACATACAGTTCAAAGAAGTAAGGCAGAAAGATGATAATGTCACCAAGGTTGGATACAATGCTTTTTGAACAATATCAAGATGCATCAACATACATAAATCTGTCACAACATTTTATCCTACAAGGAACATACTTAATATGTTAAGTATATGTTAATATGAGGGAGAGAAAGTGAATAGGCCTGTCTTTTGAAATGAATTTTGATGGATGACCGAGTTTCCTCCAGTTGTTGCTTTTTTAACTGAAACACAGTATAGATTTCTGTCACTTCGAAGAGGTCACCTTCAAACTGACACATAGCAAGCAGCCATCCAAGCACTCCATGTTAATCCCCAGTGCAGCGGTAAGCACGGCTGAGAGCACCCCTGGCTTAAACTGCTAATACGCTTACACACAACCTCTATTACCCCTTTGTTTGTTCATTTGGGCAAACGCCAGCGGTCAAGGGGGGCAGACCAAGGCAGAAAATTGTCAGGTGTAAAGGAGAGGAAGACAAGAGAGTCAGGTGTGAACTGCCACTAGTATTTGATGTCTTAATTAGTCAGATCACAGCTTTGACCTTTTAAATTAGTCAGAATCAAGTTCACTGCACAGGAGAATACCACATCTCCAGCCAGGCATTAATTCAACACTGTTTTTCTAATTAGCATACGGTATAACATTATGACCCTTAAAAAGAAAATGAAATGGATTACTAGTATAGCATTCTGGGATATATTGGGTAGCAATACTGAAAGTTCTCTCTCATACAGACAAACAAAGTTTGACCAGGCCAACAGGAAGGACTGGATCATAATATTTAATAAATACACCACTCCTACACCGCTCCTACACCCACTCCTACACCACTCCTACACCACTCCTACACCACTCCTACACCACTACATGTCACTGATCTTCAATGACAATTATCTAGGATCAAAGGACACTCAAGGAAAGGCTGAAGGCAAGTGATGCAATAGGGACGATAGAGCTGGCTGTTGGAAAAGATCCAATCAGACAAAATACATTTGAGGAAAATGAAAAAACTGCTATTGGCTCTAATTGTAAGTGAAAATGCAGTTTATTACAGTTTTACCACACTGGCAAACATAGTAAACAGGGGGGGGGGGGGGGGGGGGGGGGGGGGGGGGGGGGGGGGGGGGGGGGTGGTATGTATGATTTGTGTTTTTTCTAAAAAACAAAAACACCCAACACTGATCTTATTTATGCAACTCTTGTGTGCATCCATGTGCACAGTAGGGTAAACTGCTATGCAGAGAACGAAGAAAGACAAGCTTTGTGCAAGCAAATAAACCATATAGCTTCAGCGATCAATTAGGACAAAGGCTCCCTGGGGAGGCCAGTTTCCACAGCTCACACTGACCAGCACTTATTTAAGTAGACGGACGTCCGACTGCACTCTAGATCCACTCTGAGACACTGGTACAACTATCCCCTGTTAATTACTGTGCCTGCAAATGCCCCCATCAATCAGACTAAAGAGTAACACCACTTACTTTTTATGGAGGTTTGAAATCTACGGCTATTATAGTATCCACAGTAAATGGAGAAGATTAAAAATGTAACAGTGAATACATGAACAACAGTGTTTAAGTGGCCAACTAGTAGTAAGTTTGCCTTTTGTATTAGGCAAATTGTACTAATCGGCATAAACTATATTCATAACACAAGTTAAGTTAGTTGTATTCTCCAGACAGTAGTTTAATTAAGATAAGTCTAGACTTTCAGATATCGTACAGCTTGATAATCGGATATGAAATCTATCTTTATCACCCGATTCTCACATAGAACAAAAGCATATTTCTTTTGGTTAGCAAAACAAAGCCTGCAAACTGTCAGTGGTTGGCCCATTCTTCGCTCCAGTGAATTTCATATTTTTCACTTTACACTCTAAAAATACAGAGTGTCCTCGCTTGCGCTCCATTGCCCCCACTGTCCTTCCTACCTCTCCTCAGGTGCTTCTTTTTGGTTTTCCGCCGCATGCCGTTGATCCCCGGGACGGGCTTTAGGTCGCTCTTGTTGATGGGAGGCGGGTGTAGGATGGGCTTGGGGGCTCTCGTCAGACAAACGGGTAAACCTGCAGCGCACATCAGGATACCTGTCATACCTGACGCATGTGAACATCAGCAGCCACATCACACCAACAAACGAACAACACACAGGAGAGTGGAGAGAGCAATAAATACAGCGTGCTCGTCAAAGCAAGTCAATAAGAGTAAGAATGGGTACTACTAGACATGGGGCAGGTATGGGTTCAGTTTAGCTGTGCATACGACTAAAAGGATTTTATTGTGCACTCTATTCTTTTAAAGTTAATTTTATTATGTTTTTATTTGTTTGTATTGTGCTTTTAATGTCTTTCTTTGCTCAACACACTTGCTTTGCCATGGGATTAAAACTTACACCACTGTTTCCCAAAATGTATCCATAGCATACCATTATTGGGCAAAAGCATCTATTCCTAATTATTTAAATAACTTTTTCTTTGTAAATGAATGCTTGAAGTGTTTACTAGTGTACTTGTTTGGTCATTTCACCCTCTCCCTGCACAAATTTAGACCCCTAAAAATGAAACCTTGGTACATTTCTTTGCTTTGTTTGACCCATACCAACTCATGCCTTGACATAATATTGTTGGGATGCTACAAGTCAAACTGTACCTGCAAGTGCTGGATGTACTGGTCCAGATCCGGTGAGATTCTTCACCGGGAGAGCAGGAACACTAGGAATAAGACAAAAACAAAACACACATCTTCCATTAGCAAATATCAAAACACTTAATCTCAAGGGAGCTAATGCATTCTTCACACCTTGTAAACAGCACAGAGGTCTTGGGTCGTGATTGCTATTAAAGCGAAAGAGAGGGGCATGTTGTTCTCTCTACGTGATATAAAACAGTGGTGATAAAATGTCACATGCGCTTGGCCGTGGAGATGCAGACGACCACGATGGGATGAGACAGTCCGAGTCATGGACAAAGCAGAGCAGCTAAAACTGATTCAGGCTGACATTTGTGGAGGGTGGAGTTCAGTGCATACACACAGTATGATTTTTCAGAATCAGAATCAAAGTAAGTTTTATTGCGATTGTCAGTGAGCAATTTCAATTCAAGAGGTGTTTAGAAGTATCTTTTTAATGATTGTGACACCAATTACCCGTATATAAAGCTTTGTTGCAAATTCAGTATTTTAGCTGCATTTGACATTCATTTTTTTGTGCAATTAGATTCTGCCCAAAATATAATTTTGTGGAGTGGACACTCGCATGTTTTATTTTCATAAGTTTGAATGCCTAATATGTCTTGAGGTCGCACTATACAAGATTAGGCAGTGCCAGCACAAATAACCAAAGCTGGTTTTGCTCAAGCAATCAAGATTCCCAGAAAAGTATTGTTTAGGTACCGGTAATACAAACATCGTATGAGTAATTGTTTACGTACCCTTATGAAAAAATGAAAGGTCTCAAGCCATAAAATGTACAAACTTATTAAAGTAAATATAAAATAAAAATTGGTCAGCAACATGAACTTAAGGGTGAAAACAGGACTATATTTATATTAAATCAATTCATACATTCTAATTATATAAAGAGGTACAAGGTAACACAAACTAATGAGATGCTTCCTCGCGATCATTAACTGATGTTAATAACCACAGTAGCACATAAATATGAGATGTTGAACTGTGCAGTGGCTGAGGTCATTTGCCTGCAGCGTTTCACAAATCTGCATCAAGAGAGTGCTTTGATATTAGCAGAGCTCTGTTCCTGTGCCAGAGTGCAATAACAAGGATGCGAGACCCAAGCGAGGCTGTCCAATCTCATCTCTGCGCTGGAGAGGAAACACGCACCGTTTCGCACACCAGTGGTCTGGATACAAGGAGAGAGGATCACCCCTATTCTGTGCATGGCCCACAATAAAGGACAAATAAAAAACAGCTCTTACATGATTCAAGTAAAGATTATAGTGGCTGATTTCACACTTGCAGTCAGAGGATACAGTGCGACAGACAGAGAAAAGACAGGGTTTAGTTAATACCTGAATGCACTAAATGTCATTGGAACACAATAGAGAAAGAAGCAGTTATGCTCATCATTAAACATACAGGCACTCATGCTGACGTGTGAAAAATTATGATTAAATATCAAGTTCTCTTTAGCGAACATTCCATAATGTGGCATGATTGCCATCTATCAGTTCTGGTCTGGTGAATGTTTTTTGGAAACTGGAAAAATCTAATACATTTTTACAGTGTGGGACTCAAAGAATAAACTTAACCTCAATAACAAAGCCATAAAGTACTGAGGATCTTATGATCATGTGTAAGGAAACTAATTAGAAATGCCTTTTCATCTACACTGGTTGTGATCATCATAATAAATATGCAAGGTTGATGAAACAGCTGCACACACGCACAAAAAACCCAAGCCAGCAGCACAAATTAATGAACATTAACAAGATTACTGTAAAATAGTTGCACAACAAGACAATACAACTGGCTTTATCTGTACTTCATTAGGCATGAGTTATCAGAAGTACATCACAGTTACCGTGTACACTTCAGTTCAGAAATGTCTACCTCAGTGCCCCCTCCACAATTCATGTCAAATGAAGGACAGAGCTTATGTTATGTTATATGTACAGTATGAGACTAGCTCAGTCTCTGTTCTTACTGTTCTTAATCCTGGTGTAAACTAACCTTGCACAGCAAGATGGATGTTTGTGGCATTTGGGAGTTCACAACCTCCATCTTGAGAGGCTCCCACTTTAAGGTGAAACGGGTGGGTGGACCAATCACAGAGCAGCATTGAGATTTGTGCAGAAGTTAAAAGGCGAAGCGCCCAAACAAACCAAAACAACCATGGCAGAGCTGACAGATGTAGTAAAGCCTATAAAAGCGAAAATATGCACCCTTTTGTTTGTGACAAAATTTCTCTCAACTGCATTTAATGAAAGTTTGATTTTGCAGCTTGTTCTGCTGTTGTGACCAATCGGATTCAAATAATCACCACGATGTTCTGCGTTTTCCAATCACTTTCAGAAAGAGCCATCCCAGACTGATAATTTGTAAAACTCAATTCAGAGAGCTACATAGATCTGTGTTCTCCCAGTTTTGTCCTAGAATGCATGCACACACTAAAGCAATACATCTTTATGGAGTCAAGAACATAGCAAGCCGCTCATCAGAAAAGTTGCATAGTGCACTAAAGGTGAACTACTGAAAGGCAAAATGTTCAAGAATCCCAGAATACATTATATCTTCTCCTTCTGCCACTGAACCAAGTCTCCTCTGCGTTCTGTTTGACCTGGCCACCTGTCGCCTACTGGGAATTCACACGCCTGTCTGGCTGGTTTCGGAAAAAGGGCACATGGTAAAACTTGCCATTCCTGTGCAACAAAAATAACCAATTGCCTTTTTAAAATGTATTCGCGAGAACTTAAGCATAAAAAGTGACTTGTGCCTTTGACTTCAGATTAACAACAGTGATTAATGACACAAAATCACAAACCACTAATCCCAGTAACGCAAAAGTTTAAAAGGTTTGAAAACATCTTCCTGCAATAACAGACTTTATACATCAGAATTAAGGGTTAGTTTAACAGTTTAGCAGTCATAATAATGTACCATTTTTAAAATAAATGGGTCTATAGTACAGAAACTCATGTATGAACGGTATTTCATTCATAAACACAACACTGATGAAATTAAGATTCATTTCCTGTTATTCCCAAATCTTACTCAACCTAATCACTTCCAAATTAAGTTTCTAGAGCACTTCTAGTACAAAAATGCTGATGCCAAACTAATATGTAATCATGTGTTGATTATGCAGCATGGAGATGATGGGAGAGGATGGAGGGAGAGCCCATTGCAAGTGTTTAATTACACTGATGAGAGTAGTGGGAAGCATGTCCAGCCCACAGAAACACAAACACTGTACCACTCCCTGAAATGCCCCAAGAATAAGCATCAATAGCACCAAAAATGCCCAAAATGTTTGAGTCGAGTCCCAGTTGAGATCTTTTATTCATTAAAGCTTTATTATCTATCCATTATATTAACTTGAAAAAGAACAAAGTACTGGATAATTATACTTAAGAGCAATGTTCCACCAATTACATTAGGTGAAGATCCTTATATTATTAAATGGAGGCACAAAAGTGGTCATTTTGGCACCTAAAGAGCTATATATCTGACTGGGTAAAGGTGCATTGGTCCCAAAACATATGCTCGTGGCCCTGAATTGAAACCGATCAAGTCTGTACAAAATTAGTTCTAGATTTACAAGAAAGCAATACCATGCCCCTATTTTTTTATTCTAAAGTTTTCATGGTCCATTGGGGGTAATTTTACCAGTGCAAAGCATTGCACCACACTATTTGTTTGGAAAAATGATCAGGAGAAACCTCTGCTGGTTCAAAATAACAATGGGCCTATGTTCTCCACAGTAATACTTCAGTGAACCAAACTTGTTATACTAAATACCAAACGTTTTTCTTCAATTATGTTCAAAATAACAAACTTTCATGAACACACTGATAAACTTAATACAGTACTCAATTCCTACTATTCCTAAGTCTTACAGCAAATAACTCCCAACTTAAGTTTCTAGTAAAAGAAAATGCTGATGCCAATCTGATGTGTAATTATGTACAGTCAACTAAACCAATTTTGGGTTCACTAAAGATATTATCTGCCGATCGATTAGCTGATTAAAAAGGTGGAAAAGCTCTCCAAACGATTACGCATCTCTATCTGACCCTAACTGCACTCACAAGAGTACACCTGCATGAGAGTTCATGCAAAAAACATCCACTTATTAAACAGATTCATTTGAATCATGAGTTTAATCTGCTTTTTTACATTTAAATACCAAAATTACCAAATGTTCAGCACACTCACCAATTTATTTTCTGCTGTTGTCCCCTATAAATCCTTATAATCTAAATAAAAAATTATTTGACTAATAAAGATTTTGGTCGACTAAGGCTCCATCAATCAATTAATTGACAAAATTAAAGGCCTATAGCCCTAATGAGTTGCTTATGCAGCGTGAAGATGATGGGAGGATGGAGGGAGAGCCTATTGCCAAGGCCATTTTATAAGAGTAGGCTACATAGACTATAGTCTACAGGGTCGTGGCCAGCAGGAGGGCTTAAGAAGTGTCTGATTTACATGGCTACAGCCCCAAATGTTGATGAAAGTTAATGAAAGTTTAGCCTAAAGTCTTTGCACATCACATCAGCCCGCATCATCTTTCCCCTTTTGAGTGACTTTTGAGCCCTTTTGAGTCCGTCTTGATCTACAGAGAAGCATCTGTATACATGAGAGACGAGAACACTAGGCCTGTCACAATAACAAATTCTCAAGTTATATACATGTATGTTGGTGAAGAACATATAGATGATAAATGATACGATAGGCCATAGGCCTGTTTTCAATCACAATAGCATAATATATTGAGGAACCTAGCCTAGTAGTATAAGTATTTTATTTAACTCACCTGCTTGTTAATCATTGATACCGGAACATTTAATACCAGATCACATGGCTGCATAAGGCTAAGGACCAGCTGCACCAAAAATGTAATACACTCCAAAAAGAAAGCAAAACTGTATAAGTTGGTGACATAATTGCAAAGAACTGGGTCTTTATTTCTCTTCCCTCTAGTCTCTATAGTGGGACGCAGTGAGGTGCTGATTTGGGTTTAGAAACAGACACACGTAAAAGACGCACGTTAAGACAGGCGAGTCAGGAATCAAAAATTTAGAAATCTGTATCTCTACCTGAAATACCCCAAGAATTTGAGCGCAGTATCCCAATTACTCAAGTTTTCCCTTGTACATGTTGCAATAAGAGGCTATTCTAACAAGGGACCAGATAATGATTAGTTTACAGAGCATAGCATTACCTTGACCTAGCAATGTTCAACCAAATGCTGACAAAAATGGTCATCTAAAATGCACTGCACATGTGACAACAACTACCGCATTAGAAACAGATGTGCACAGAGAAAGAAAGGAAGTGGTTAGCACAAGCCTGAGAAACAAATCATGTGAAATTTACATATCACTGCCATTCATTTGAGTCGAAAAACTGGTCTGTTAGCATTCATACCTATAGATTTCACTGGTTAAAATGTTCATTGGTCCCAAAACATAGTGATCCTGAATTGGGCCGGTCAAATACGGATACATTACAATTAAAAATCACAAATGCATTAAAATTACAACTTATAAAACAGTCAAAATTGGCATCGACAACTGTATCAAGTTGACAAAGCATGATATAATGTATTGACACCAACCAGCACATTTTGCCACTCCTAATTTTCACCAGGCAACATAAAAATGATTGAATAGGCAAAATAAAACCTCCCCCATTACACACACCAAAACCAATTGTTCTTCAACATCAGAAGATCAATATGTAAGCTTTAACCTTTGACCTCTATAGAATGTGGGTCTTCTAACATAACATCGCCTATACAACACTAAATCAGTGAAACAATCTTATGTTTCCATTTTTAAATGGATATAAACAAACAATGGCCAACACCTTCCCTGTACCTCACAGAGTGTGTTTAGGTGTGGGCGTGTGAAAAGTAGATCAGAAGTTTGAAGTGGTGTGTGGGTTCCCCTCTTTTCTGTCTCTTGCAGTGTGTGTGGGAATGTGTACATCTGCGCCTGTACAACTGTGTGTGTGATGTGGATGTGTGTGTGCGCGTGAGTGTTCATGTCCCTCAGGGTACATGTTAACCACACTCATCCTGTACAACGAGCCACCCGCCTGGGAACCTACACTGCACCCGTTCTCTTCCTGCTCAAACTCACATTTGAAACACTATACTTTACAATACTATAAATGATTGTCACTCTAGAAATATGCAGCTCTAGAACTGGGAAAATGGCGGGTTAATCAGGAATGGGGCTATAACAAGTGTTAACGTATACCGCAGTTTTAAAACGCAGCGTTATCAGTATTGTGAGGATGGGTAGTGACAGAGCTCATTTATTGTTCGTCTCCTCACAGACTTCATGAATAGATAAATTTGGTCATCATATACATCTATGAACTAGCATATAACCAAGAAGTATCCACTTTTTAGTTAATAATTCTCTTGTTTTTGTTACACAGGATGCATAAATCTCCACAGATCAAGGTCATCATACTGTGGAAATTGCAACCCAGGTTTAGTAGGAACAATAATTTTGAAATGTGTGCAGTTCAAACGGTTAAACAATAATTACATCTCATTCTACCTTGAGCAAAGTCTACAATAGAAAGCTGAACACATACACACTGTGTGAAAATATGTTTATAAAGAGAAAATACTCCATTCTTGCACTTATAGTTTTAAAAATAGCAATAACCATGCAGCCAAGGACGCAGATTCTGCCAGAGCACTTTGGCAGTACCCCAGCTCTTCCTATGGAGAAGGTTATGGGGGTTGGTGGGTTGCCGTTTACCAATAAATCCTGCATATCGTCACAGATCTTCTCAGATTGTAAAACAAGGTCAGATCTAGCCACAATGAGGTGATCAGAAATGGGCCACGGCAAGTGCAAGTCTTTGTGAGGAACTATTATTCAAACTTGCAATAAGTGTGTCTTCCCCCATGAGCGACAGAACTAAATCAAATTGGATCAGGAGAGGTTTATTTTCGTAAAGAAAGCAGGATAGAGACTGGAGCATTGGTTATAAAGGCTGGGCTCAATATTTTTTTTATATTTTGTTCATTTCGGCGAATTGCTGTGAGGTCAGAGCGCTCTGCTGAAGCTCCCATTTTTCCTTGATCCATTATTCATCCTTCCCCAGTGGAGCTCTGCCTCTATGGTAAATGGTTTCCACAGCTACACAAGAGCCGCCTTCCCAATGACCATGCACACATCATGAAACAAATATGCACTTCTTTGCTGTGATGGTCCACACTGTACATGTGAGACTTGCACATCCCATGACACAGCAGCAGAAGCACACAGTGTGATAGTAACGAATGAGTTCAAAGCAGGAGCCGAGTGAATGATCCAGTGGAGCTGCAGTATTTCACGCCTATTGGGGCCAACATAAGCTCATTATGGAGCGGTAACCACGGTGCACACACACAAATGAGAGAAACTAGTACTCTGAAATGTCAACACAAGAAAAATAAGTAGCAGTTTCCAATAGTTGACTAAAAGCAACCACAAATACACTGATAAGAACGTTTTTTTAAGTGTCACAGCATGAGGTAGCTTTTGGAATAGTTAATTCTGAAAAAGCTATTAAGACTCAACCCTTTCTTTGGAACAAAACCTTATTTGATGTGCTGTGTTTATAGCTGGATATTTCAATGAAAAAATTAAAGACTGAAAAAAAAATAAAAATAAATCCAACACTCGTCCAAACTAAAACAGAGCTACACTGTCAAGTTTGCACATTGGTCAAGTATCATTTAAAGCAGGCGTGTGCAATTCAGTTTTCCCTGAGGAACATATTAGAATTGCATGACATGTGGATCATGGATTACAGAAATTTGCTGATCAGCATTTGTTAACTACAGGCTACTTAAATGTATTAATATGCCATCATGAACAAAAGCTTACTGGGTGCCAGATTAAAGCTACTAGCTTTAAAGCTAGCAAAATCAAACTTCTCTAATGTCAGATTAACAACATTTAGAGCTTTTCTCACTGATTCTGCAGATGTCTGTCATATTTCCAGTCTTCTGTACTTGTTTTCTTTTATTCCGTTTTGATACAGATGAACCATGCTTTTACAATCACAATGACAATCAGAAAATAATCCTTCCCCCTCAGTCAACACATTGCACTGATTCATTACTGAGTTATGTAACCGGATGTTACTCTTACCCTGGAGGGATGGATCCTCTGGCTGTACCCATGGAAATCCGCTGGGTGCCGGGCCGGTTCAGATTGTTCTGCCCGTTGATAGTGAGTGCGTGGTGGCCGTGTGATGAGAGCGAGGGCATCACAGGGGAGCAGGGGAAGTTGGCTTTGGACAACGGCACTTGCACCTGTTCAGCTTTGGCTTGTCCTCCCCCTACACTAATGTTATTGTCATTTGTGCCTGAGGAGTTGGATGTTGATGACCAGAGAGAAGTCCCAGCAAATGTGTTGCTTTGCCGCACTGTTGTTAATGTCCCTGTAGCGCCTGCGTTCCCTCCTTGTCCGTACAATTTTCGTCTTTGAGAAGCGAGGATTGCATTGGAAGCTGCTCGTGTACTGTTGACCAGAATACATTGTTGACATGAACAGGGCTGACCAGAGCTCGCACCCACGGGCCAGGATTGAGATTTGGGTATAGAGCCCATGATGAGAGGGTATGCCAAATCCATGCGTCTGCGTAGTCTGCGCTTGCGTTGGCTCTGGCGGTTGGTTTGAGCCATGCTGTTGAAGTCAATGAGGTAGCAGAAGCCCAGAGAGGTGAGGTCTAGCCAGGGGTGCTGCTTCTCATAGGCGTTTTGGATGGTGACGCAGATCTCCATGTCGTATGGCGTCCATGAACCGTTGTCGTTCTCCCATTCCCACACTACACCTTTTCCCGGAGCTGATGAAGGCTCATAGAAGTTCCTCTGCACTGGCCTCATGGTGCCTAGAAGAATAGAAAGACAAAAAACATCAGTGTAGCTGCAATATTTAGGTGTTGGTATCTGCCTATAGGATATGGTAATAGGGCATGAGGCAAAACAATCTGCTTTTGACTCATATCTTAGTTCAATTCCAAAACAATTGTACGTGAAGAAACAAATATAAAAAGAGAAATCTTTCTTCATCAAAAGATCATGATGTGACACATTTTAAGAATAAAATTATTATTCCAGACCCATCCCAGAATATACCCAACAGTGCATCCCATACCTGCACATTAGCCATTAGATTTATCATTACTTGACATTTGTGGCACTAATTAATACATGTGTAACAAATGATTAAGAGTCTCCTTCGACAGATGCATCACCAGTGACAGCGCAGAGTCACAATGCGCTTCTTTAGTCAGGATCATTAAGAAAAGGGTTGGCACAGCAACTTGACCGACAGCAGGAGGCAACACCCCGCCATCTGCCCCAGGACACACTCACCAGCACTGCATTAGAACTGCAACTCTACAATGTTAAAGTATAGGGGGTCAGACAACACTTAATGACAGGTGAATAAAACCCAAGTTAGTTTTACTGAGGTTATAGAGGTTTATTTTCATTTTATCAACATTTTGATATTAGTTAATCTCTCAGGAAGCAACTCCTGCTAATTATATTAAACTGGCAAAAATAGTCAAATATAAAAATGGGGTATCACCATATCATCATATATTTCGCTGGCATGTTAAATATTGCTCAGAATTGACTTGTTTTTAGTGTGTCTGTCTTGTCTGCTGTAAGCACCTTCGCTGATATAAGGACCCATATACATTCTGATTGATTGAGTTCTTCCGTAATATTGTTTAGTCAGTTGTTTCACTGCATTAAATTGTAGCAGGAATTTCACTGCATTAAATTGTAGCAGGAATAAGAGTGGCACGCTGTCAGTAACATTGTGCCTCTGGTTGATGGCTCTTCGGCTCCTTCCTCCATTAAAACACAATTACAAAGTCACATGGGAAATCAGGACACCTTTGCCAATCCATCTCTGCGGCACACGTCAGCAGCTGAGATCTGGCACTACAGTGAGGACGGAAACAGCCCCAGCCCCCTTCAACGGCTAATTTAACGGGCAAACGCTCAGTTCCCCTGGCAGGGAGGACCACAATGATAATGGAGAGAGTGGGTGAGGAGGGGTGCAGTGTGAACCCCTCATCTCTCTATGGTGCTGCTCTAGACAAGAAAATGCATCAGCAGAAACGGTGACCTTGAGTCCATGCTGCTAAAGGACCAAGCTAATTTCATTTGGAGCATGCTCAATTGGCCAGTTCCTTCAGTCACATGACCTTAGTCACTTGTGTAGATTTCATTCACATTAGTCATTAAGGCTGAACAATATTTCATGAATTGATCAAATTATAACATATCATAAAAGCAATATTCTTATAGAAAATACATGCATTGTTGTATTACTGTCCATTATGACGATCCATTGGACCAAAATGTACAAACTTTACAAAACATGACTCCATGTTGTAGTATTCTTTTAGATTCCTGGAGCAAATGTCAACACAGTGACACATTTGATTTATCATAATTATCAAGCAGGATCAAATTCGCAAGAAACATACTTATGCATTTTATCAATTAATTTATCCTTCAAATTATGATTTTTAATCTTTTTGTTCCATAATTATGCTGAAAACGCATGAGGCAGATGCCAAACTTTTCTCACCATTTCCTGGGGGATGCATTAAGTCTAACACTTTGTGCGATCAATAATGGCACAGTTCCAGTAGAAACTTTAAAAAGTGCTTCATAAATATTACAACATATGTGGAGATGTTGTATTATGAGACATCAATTCAAACACGGTAACGCTGTTGAGTACATTTTTTTCCCCCCACTTAATAAAATAAAAAGGAAATTACAGGTAACAACTTACTGGTGTCTCTAGTATTACACACAGACAGGGTGTGACTCAAATGTTAATCTAAATCTAAATCTTTTTTTTTTTTTTTTTTTTTTTTTTTTTTTTTCCCAAGGTAAACCAATACACCAAAGAGCGCAATGGCATTCAAAAGGAAATTACTCTTTTTTGATTTTTTTTTTTTTACTACCCTCCAATGTTTAATTCCTGTATTTATTGACATTCATTACTGTCAAACTTACAAGGGCAGGCAAATAGCCCACCTATAAAATGATCCACCACACTATCCAAAAATCACCCTAGGTCTATGCAATGCTTTGTTTTTAAATATGTCTAAAATGTTTCACAGTTTATTTGCAAATGTCAATAATGGTTTGTGTTTCCTGATTGCTTTCATCTCGACCCATTTACTTGTGCACCCCAGGGAAATCAATCTCAAACTGAAAAGCATTAGGATTGGGAATAAAAGGTAGCATTGTTGATCAGGCTGTAGTAATTTACTCCATCAACTTTCAATTCACTGTAATTCACCATGTGTGAATTTGACCTCCAGACATTTGCACTGTGACCTTTTGTGCTCGTTCCAAACAGGAAACAGAGTTGGTGTTTCCTATTTGACCCAGCGCATGTTTGGCAGCAGTCTTTCCTGCCCATCCTGGCGTCATGTCCTCCAGTTGTCCTTGACTGACACTGCAGTGGTTTCCCTTTTGGCGGGCTGTTCTCCTGTGATGTATTAGATCTACATCAGGCATCTCAATGGGACACTGACCCATATGACGTATGAGGCCAGGTGAGTTCAGGGAGGCATCCTGCAGACTGTACTGTACGCCAGATGTTACTTTTACCAAGGAAGTGTTTTAAATAGTCTGAGTAATTGGTTTCTATTTGACCTTTTACAAGATTAGATCATGGAACAATGTATTTCCATTGTAAAGCCATCATAATGTTTACATGTCAGTACTGGGGTTTCAAGATCAATTTGAATGCTGCAATAAGCAAATAAGGTACAACAAACACTCTCATAACCTGTTAACCCTGTGGTTTAGACTTCTTCAAACATGTTCTGAAAAGCATGGGACTCATTTATTAGTTAAGCATTTCATAATTCAGTCTTTACCCTAGTGTCACTGCTCCTGTACATGCTAAAAGTATGCCCTTTCTCTCTGAACAGAATTCTGTAAAAAACAATTTGCAAATCTAATTGTAACCATTATGCTTGTCAGAAAAAAAATGTGACCTGAATAAAAAAGCATAAGGTGAATGAAAAGACTAATGACTGGGGACTAAAATGCTGTAACTGCACTATAGCTGCTGTTTTGTCAGAGCAAGAGAAACATTGTTATGGAGACTGTCCCAGAGGCTCAGGGGAGGAGGATTCCCACTACTGAGCAGAAACACAAAGCTTCATTCCTCCAACACCCTCTGCCATCCCCCTTTCTCTTGCTCCCTTCTTTCTCCATTCTCTTTCAGTAAGTGCCTCTACCCTCATCTTTTTCCTCACTCTCGCATTTTACCCCTTTTTTCTCTCCCTTCTCTTTACCTCTCCATCTTTCTCTGCCACCCCCATCTCCCTCTTCTCCCACTTCCTCACTTCATCTGTCTCCACCCCTCTGCCCTCCCCTCTCTCTATCTCCATCTCTCTCCCTCTTTCTCCCCCCCTCTCCTCATCTCCCTCTTGGCTCACCACCAACTCCAGTCCTGAGCCATTCTTCACATTTTCCGCCCTGTCACTCGCGGGACCACAGCCTGCACTTACGCACTGCTTCTTGGACAGAGAGCAGAAACGTGTGTCATTGCATCACAGCCTGCATCACCTTGTACTTAATGCTATAGTGCTACTGCCGAGGGTGTTGAGAGAGCGGAGAGGCAGTTTGAGGGGCCACATCTAGCTCCATAATACATCCTTATAATTGACAAGCTTCTCCAATTTCCCCAATTTCCCCAGGGGCGGCAGCAGCGAGCCCATTAAAACATAGCACTGCATTTTTCCCTTAACTACTGTATTGAGTTTAGCATCATAGCATAATGCTGCCTGAAAGGTGTTTAAAGTTGGCCACAGCATGCAGTCAGCTAATGGGAAGAGCAAGAGAGGAGCCCACAGACAAAAAAAAAACAAACAAAAAAATCAACCCATGATGTCCTTCCTCAGAATAAAAAAAACATTGGCTCAATAAAATGTTCACAAAAAAGTCTAAACTAGCTCCAATTTGCATTTTATTTTTCTTTTTGAATTTCTGAACGATTTCTGCATACACAAAACAGAGGTTTAACTGGACTAGTGATATAATTTCAACAATTTGTCAACACCAAATACAACCATTTAAATACTTTTGACTTTAGAACAACAGCAAATATGCAAAACATATGCAACCAGTACATAAGTCAGTACAATTTCTCCATTGTACTTTTCTAAACTGGCTCTCAATGTTGACAGTTTTTATACTCAAACTATTCTATTTTTACATAACTGAACAAACACAATTTGTGCGCTGTGTGCAAAGGCAATCAGTGTGTTATCATTACATAGCATTCATAATGTCCTCACATAAACAGTGAATGAATATGCTAATAAATTCAAATATATGGGACGTGAATAAAATAATTGAAGCATGTTTGATGTGCTCTCATAAAGCCTAGACAATGTTTGAACGTTTGAAAAAAAAAAAAAAAAAAAAAAAAAAATCTTTTATAGCCACAAAAAGGACATCAACATTCAATAACTGCAGCCTGTACTGACTTTAAAATGACCTCAAATCTGCCATTTTTTTTTTTTTTTTTTTTTAAATGCTTTCAGACAAGTCATACCTGTACATCAAAGTAGGTTATAATCCAAGATAAAATAAATGATCAAAAAATACTGTGATAAAAAGCATAACAGCAACCTAGATTTAAACATTTAACTAGGGATAGGAGTTAATGTCAGTTCAATATCGGTATCCATTAAAAAAATTATAAATATTTCTCTATGTTTACAAAATCATGCAACAAATGAGATATATATATATATATATATATATATATATATATATTTTTTTTTTTATTTATATTTATATCTCTGATAATACATTGTTATTTTTACAAAAGTGAAAATTTGTGAACTTTACTTTAAACTTTAAATCCCTGGCATATTATATAAAAATTGTATATATAATCTTGGTAAACTGATTTTTTATTGTGTATAAATAGTTATTTGTACTTCATTTCCATTTCGCAACATACAAAAAACAAAAAAAAACCAAAAAAAGCTGTCTAAGTAAAACAACAACATACAAAGACATCACACATTTGGGCTTTTTTGTAAGACATGCGATGACACTTAATTTTCCTCTGAATGCATTTTTTCATAATGAGCTATGCTAGCGAGAAGCCACTTGGATTCCCCTAAGCGTCCTTGTCTCTTTGTCAGCAATGGTGATAAATGCAAAAGAGCAAATGGGCTGTTTGGGAGGAGAGGGAGAGAGAGGAAAAAAGGACGCAAACAAAGTACTGTGAACAAGGAAGGAAGGTCACGAGGACACTAGGAAGTTGGTAGAGGAGAGATACTTTCTGCCAACAAACAATAAAAAGATGCTTCAATCTTCAAAAGTTAGCGTTGCAGTAAAAAATGCAGTCTGCTAATACATTTTTCCTGCCAGCGTGAAGACAAAGTGCTAAGTAAAAGTGGTGAAGCTGCATCCTAGATCCTCGTACCTCCCCACCACCCCACAGCTCTACGCAAATCTCAATACAGCACAATACAATACAGGGAATAAGTCATAAGTGCGTTTACTTGAGAAACAAAGAAGACAAAAATTAAGTTACAGTCCAGTCCACATGCCAAAAGCTCGTAGTACTGCAGTGAAGTAACAGACCACGAAATAACCTTCCTGCTCTGTGGATCAAGGAGATAAAAACTTGAGCAAAACACTTTGCTGTGCACAATAATAACTCATGATGTTGGAACAGAATAAAATAAAAATAAATACACACAGTTTTACCATCTAAATGATGACAGCACTATATACATATATATGAAAAAAAAAAATCCAGATACTAATTCATACCTAAACTTGCATTGAAACTAGATACTCGGTTGAACGAGTACTGATACTGGTGAGAATTAAAAGGAACTATTACATGTTAAAAAAAATTAGTGTACTATTGTCTAAAATCAAGTGAATTTTTAAAATCACAGTAGAGAGTACAACACAAAGGCCTATAGATTATATATCTGTAATAATATCACTGCTTTGTTGAAAAGTATTTTTTCAGCACTATACAATCATCTGTGCTTTACCATAGCAATATTGTGTGGCTTAGGATAATTTGGGCTAATGACTTAACAAGCACCGAAAGGACATCCATGCAATGAAATAGTCCTGAAGGAAACCTCATTATAATATTAAGAATGCAGAAAATATTTTAGGAGTATAGCACACATTATGGTTATGTTTATTCCCATCATGATCGGTATGCTCTTGTAGAAAGTCCCAAGACACAGGTGAAGGTGAGAATGCATTGTTGTCTGCTTTGTTCCTGCACGACTGGCTTCACATCACGTCAACTCTTCAAACAAAGTGATGTTGTAGCAGCCTCATGCCTCAGTCCAGCACCTGTCACTAACCCAGGATTACATAACTTTCTTTAGATTTAGATTAGTCTTTTGTAGCAACTAAAGCCAGATTTCTGCTTGAACTTTTCCTTGAGCAATATTCTGACATTATAGTTAATTATGTGGGCTTCATGCTGCTTTTTCTCAGTGAGGTACAGAGGCTCATTATTGTAACATCCTTGACAGCTGCCAACTTACTCACGACTTCATGGTTCTGAGCTTTTTAACTTGGCAGCACAACTTTGGCACAGTACTGGCAAGCAATAATATATTGTGAAACTAATTGGTCCAGTGTATATATAATTACTATTGTCTAAAATGACTTAGGATATATTCAAATTCTAAATAGTTTAAATACAGGCAGGACATTCCATTGAAGTACAGTCATTTATTATTTTATTTATTTTATCGTTTATTTGAATAGTAACAGATACATCAAACAGATTATCAATTCACTAATCTGATGCAGGCATCACAGTATTTGTAGCCTAGGCTAATTTGCAACATCAGTCCCCAGAAGAGATTTTAAAACTGTTCAATTTTCACTAAAAAGCAGTGGGATTAGTTGTAGAAAAAGCAATAAATACAGTGAATTTGTCAAGAGAATCAACTATGAAAATATTACACACTTAGGAACTCACACAATCACATTCCACTCTTTCTCAGAGTGAAATGTGATTGTGACAAAAAAAACCGTACAGTTGTACATGAGAACATAACCTCACCAACAAACAGAAGCAGGTATTTAACTCTGTCCAATTCATCAAACTTTAAGTGTGCTTCAGAACATACAGGTTCTTTAGTGGTTATTTAATAGCTTTTATTAAAGACAGGCTTATTTATTTAAGGTCTTTGTCTTTTAAGGGTATTGATTATTCATTCATTGTAAGGCTTGCATGCATGGACAAAGTTCAATAAGTTAAAATAATATTTACATGGCAGCACTGGCCGCTCTGGTGTGACACACATGTCCAAACCCACAGTTTTGATGCAGTGCACCATTTATCTGTGACAACACCATATTTTATGTCGGCCATTACAGGCAATATACAGGAGAGCTCTGGTCTCTGCAGGGCCACACATCTGACACAGCACAGACTTTGAAGCAGGCCACAACATTTTCTACAAATACGGAAGGAATAAGGAAGGACTTGCTTGTTTTTGAGTATCTCTTTCTAATTGTGGATATAAAGTTTTACTAATACGATTTTGAGAAAATGCAAGATAAAACCAAAATTAACAAAAATCTAACTTTGAGATTAGAAAACCGTGTAACAGTTCCAGTTGGGGAATAAACTCCCCTCACAGGCTTCACTTCTTCATAAAGAGAAAAACCTTTTCACCACTGAACTGAAGAAGCAAAGTGTTCCAACTGTGACAAAACAAAAGTCATTGTGAGGTCAGACAGACGACTGAGTCAGACCTCCTCCTACTGTTTGCCTCCTGTACCGTTTTATAATTGAGTAAGGTCAGAGATGGAGCAAGTTTGTTGCAGTAACTTTCAGATGCAAATATGACTTTGCTGAGGCAGGATTTTCATCGGTTTTGTCAGTCACACTTAGGTCTTATCAAAGGAAATGTCTGCTGGGCGGGACACTGTTGCTGTAGCTTACATAATGGTCAGTTTTCATCAGTGGTAATATGATGGAACTGTGGGAAAGAGTGAAGGACACTATTGCATTAGACTAGAATAACTTATACAGTCAACACTCAACTTCAATTAGTGTGTGAAAAATTGTGTTTCAGCAGCAAAATTTTACATTTCTAGAATAATTTCCACATTTTCAGTAGCGTTTGTGCCATTTTATAGCCACCATAAACACAGATGATCAGCTGTATTCAATAAATGAAATAACTCCAAACTTTGGTCTCCA
Organism: Periophthalmus modestus; assembly: GCA_019594935.1. NCBI lineage: Eukaryota > Metazoa > Chordata > Actinopteri > Gobiiformes > Gobiidae > Periophthalmus > Periophthalmus modestus. Next base: position 9,411,213 of record JAIEZT010000012.1, on the reverse strand, counting down.
AACTCAGTCATCAGCACTCTTAACTTATCCAGGCTATGAACCAGCAAAAAGACGACACAGCCGCCTGACCATCTGTACTGGACATATCAAAGTTAAATTCACTGAGAACCAGGGAATAAAATTGAGCATTGGATTTTATTGTCAGGCAATCATCTTTTCTTTTTCTCCTTTCCCAAAATGATGCTTGATCTTGATTACTAAAAAAACAAGCCTTTTTTTTTTTTATATCTTTGAGAGTGAGTGAGCATTAGTAGTCATAGAAACACCTTTTTGCAGTAGGTAAATGTCACAGGCTGCTATAAAATGAGGATCATGTAGCGATGAAACAAGAAATGTATCAAAGACTTAACACTACAGAGTGAAAATGTCAAGACCAGACCGACTTATTCACAAAACCATTTGGTCCTGGGTCATCAGTTGGACTGTGGATCAGAGGAAGTGGAAAGTGCTGAATTATAGACGGCTTCATCGTGGGAATGTGTTTTTTTTAGGAAGAGCATTATCTGTTTTCTCTAAAGTACAGTGAGTGGACTGTCTTGTACACTAGTGGTTTTTACAAAGCCTGCACAGAGGTTTAAAATAATTGGACAATTTCTTGAGTGATTTTGTACATACATGTACACAAACTAAAAGACAAAAAAATTGGATATCCCATGCAAAAATATCAATATACTAATGATACTGTTCTCAAATTTAATAAAAACAATAATTCACAGCAAAATTTGTAATGCATAATCTTAATTCCATTATGTAATGGTTTAGAGCCATCTATTATTAGCAACAGCCACAGCAACCTCTATAATAAAAATTCAACTCAAGGCGTTTGTGATATAAATCTCTCCCTCTATTCCAAGCTGCCATTAATAATGAATCTTGTAGGGAAAGGCAGTATAGTGCGATGGCCATTTTTACAGGTGCAACAGTGTGTCTGATTGGTGGTATCTGAGCACTCACCGGACCTGGACTCTTCCCAGGAACCATGATTTAGAAGCACTTTACAGGTGACACAGAGACACAGGAACACCCACATTAATATTCTACAGCGCGCCCCACCTAAGAACAATCAGAGTAAGTGATGGACCAGAGAGCATACGGAGGACAGTGGACCTGTTGTGGACATGTTATGCAACTTCTCATTTATAAAAAAGCAAGGCAAGGCATGCACATGTTACTTCAAAGTAAGTCAGTAAGTTTGTAGGCAGAGATTTCCAACTAAATATAGTACCATTTATAACTTCTTCATTCACATTGTGAATGTTGTCAAAAGAGGGTTGTCAAAAGTATCAAAAATCAGATACTAATTGAGGTCTAAACCAGTATTGAAAAGAGATACTCAATCGAACAAGTATTGAGACTGATACTACACTCCCCTTCCTTCCTCCTCCCCCCTAAAGCACTGTGTCCAAGCGTACATGGATAAATGCAGCATATAGAAGTGTATGTCTCTCAATATGGACCCATGTGTGAGCAGAGATACAGAAGAGCACTCAAACGCCTTCCTTTGTCCTATAGATAGCTTAGGCTGGAGCAGCAATGACTGTCTGCCTTTGAGGGAGCCACTCTGCTTTGAGCTTTAGAGATTTGTCATGCTGCAGCTGAGCTAAAGTTGGCTAAGAGACCATTTTTTTCTTAGGACACAATGCACAGAACAAAAGAAAAGGCCATCTCTAAGCCTAGTGTTCATAAGCCATGGATTGATGTATCACTCCCTGTGAACACGGGTTAAGTTTACAAAATCCAGGCAACAATTGCAATTATTAAAAGTACTTTTTTTTCAGGATAATGGTTATAGACCTAACACTATCAATCTGAGAAAACGACTGAGAGAAGGTGGAATGTCTAATACTTCAAGCCGATTAGGCAAAAATCAAAAACAACCAGCAGCGCAAGTAAATCAAACTTTTACTAAATAAGATTGTGGAATTTGTGCATGAGAAAGATGCCACACTCTTCCACTAAGTGTTTTCCTTTGGACCATTTTATTTTTGATTAAAAAAAGAGCAGATGAGAAAGTCAAAAGTGAAGCACCCAAACAAATTGCATCTTGTGATTGGTGGATGTGAGCATAAACACAGCAGCACAAGTGCATAAAGGTGGCTTCTAATAGTCCAAGAATTCATCTTGTTGCGTAAAGTACTAAGACTGCCTCTAAGTAAAATAAGCAACAAGTAATTATATAAAGTTAACTTAAAAAAAAACCCCACATACTTTAAAAAAATAGAACAGCAATTTTCCCAAATTCAAATAGGCTGACTGTATACTTTTACACCTCATGATTTTTGATTAGGTCATACAATATTCCAGATCAAACGGTCTTTGATAATGTTATAACTGTCAGGCTGTCCTATGTCGTCACATCAGCTGTCTGTGTTGGTGGGCAAAACTGGCTCCATCGGCTCCGCTGCTGCTGCTTGTTGTTAGCAATGCCCCACTTTGCCATTGTGCAATCCAGCCCCGCAGCTGGCCGAGTGTCCAAGTGTCCAAGTGTCCCCTCTGTTCTAGGCTGTCCCTGAGCTGCAAGCACTACTGTTTGTTATAAACAGACAAAAAGAAAAGCGCTCACATCATCATGCAAGTCCTAATCAGGCAGCCATTGGAGCTGTCAAATAGATTTAACATTCTTGACCTGAAAGAGTTTCCATGTCTGTCAAGTCACAACAAGTTACCATCCCCTTAGTTAGATCTTTGCGGGACATCACAGTGGCACCCACTGCATTATGACAACAAAAGTAACAACCATGTCCATAAAGATACCACAAAACATGAAAAAGAGGGGAAAAAAGTCCCCGCTGCAACATGTGATTAATCATCAGTCTCTGCCTCGGTTGGTAAGGGCCCAGTGTCCTTTACTGAATAAGACCTGTCCCCGGCTCCTCATCGGTTTGTCTATGGTACTGGTACGGGCTGAAACCGAGTGCCACCTTGGAGCTCAGGGATCATATAAACACTTTTTGCTGGTATTTATTGTGCACCTTCAGCACCCAAAAATACTCTTGAATGATGTATTTATGATGCTTTTTAAATTGAAACATTACGAGGTCCTAATACTGGGCAATACAAATAGTAACTGGCTGGGGAAATACCGAAAACGTTGAAAGAGCTATAACAATTTGAATCTCACAACAAATCAATTCCAACTAGACCCAATCCTAGAATTTTAAATAAAAAGACACATTCATTGATATAATCTTAACGAACAAAACTCATAATTATAACTCAAATGGTGTTGGGAGGGGAAAAAAAAATAAAAAAAATAATGATCAATCCTTGGTTCAACAGAGAAATTACACGTTTAATTAAAGAAAGAAATGCTGGAAAACTGCCCACACAGCTAGATCAGATTTGGATTGGGCAAAATTCAACTTCATGTGTGCACTGATAGTCACGAAAATCCAACAAAGTTCTGGAGGACAGCAAGAGCTCTCTCAGAACCTTATACTCATACATTACCAACTGACATTGTATTGGATTCTGCTATTGTGAATTGAGAGGAAATACGTGATGCTTTTAATAGGCATTTTATCTCTGCATGTGATGTTTTGGATGATAATGGTGGTCCTTCTGATCTGGATTATGTTGAATCTGAATCTCTGGAAGATAGCAGTATTTTTTTTTTCTTTAAGACCTTTCACTTACATGGAAGTCTTGAGAGATTTTGTAGCTTTTTTTTTCACTAGATTTTACAATCCTCTTGAAGCACTTGAAGCATAGTAGATCTGACAATACTACATGTAATTGTAACAGAATTCAGGCACTAGAAGCCAATGGGTTTATTTTTTATTTTTTTTACTTTAAGCAAAGGAGTGCCCCAAGGCTCAATTTTGGGCCCGCTACTCTTTACTATATTTATCATTCTATTGGTTAGAATTTAAGAGAAAGCCTCATACATTTATATGCAGATGATGCTACTTTTTGGTGCTTCCTCTGCTGATCAGGAAATTTTGAAACTGAAGCAAGATTTTGGCTTCACAAAAACTTATCTTTTAAAATTAGGTAAATGTGAATTATCCTTTTATTATAGAATCTCTTGTATATCCCATTTAATTACAGAAAATTGTTCAAGCAACCTTTCTTTCTGTACTAGATTATGGCGATATAACAAGCAGACTTCAGCCTCTACCTTAAAACCTTTAGATACACTCTTTCACTCAGCCTTTCGTTTCATAACAAGTGACAAATTTAAAACCCATCACTGTACACTCTGAAAAAGTAGGTTGGCTATCACATTCTGTCAGAAGAGAACAACACTGTATAAAATGTATTTATGTAAGTGCCTACTTGATAGGCTGCCTGAATATCTCACTTGTATGTTGAACTTTTAGACGGGAACTTACAAGATCTCATGATCGTCTACATCTAAAAAGTGGCCGCACTAGAAATGAAATGGGGAAAAAAATCTTTTGGTTATTTTGCTTCCCAAAAAAGAAATACATTTCAACGATATATAAAAACTGGATACCCTGGTGTCCTAATGGACTCTAATAATCTGGTGATAAACATTTATGATCACACCTGCACCTGTTTTTAATGTTTCATGGGCCTATGGAGTCATTTGTTTTGTTTGTTTCTATTGTTCTCCACTTTAAGACGGAGCTCAGTCCGGTACTATCATTGTGCTCTCCCTATATAAATAAAGATAAATTAAATAAATTAAATTAAATAACCAGTTCATATTCCAATTGCTCTAGCACTTTGGTGGTTACGTGAACCAAAAATGGTTTAGACATCCCTGTATACTACAGTATCTATAGAAAACTATAGAAATGACCATAAATTGCCTTATAACTCCTACAGAACCAGCAGAGTGCCAACAGACTCCAGATCTCCGGAGTGGCTGACCTTCCAGACCCACAGCGGCTTGCGGGGTAGATTTAGAGCTCCTTCCCCGATAGAGCAGTAAGATATCCACTTAAGAAGATGAAAGCCAAACGCTGGATCAGATGTGGAGGGTTGTGTCCTCATTCAAATACCTGGGGATTGCCAATGGATTTCCAGGACTGATAGAAAGGAAACGTGAACAAGGTCAGAGCAGCAGATAGTAAGTGAAGCCTTTATGAAATCAATGGATACATGTGAAAGAAATGACAGAAAATATCCTAATCCAATAATGGTAGTTCATCATTACAAAACACTGTTGGGATAAATATATTTGGTATATTTTACAGATCAAAAACAGAGCATGTATAATAGTACCATACAAAAATGTATTTTTAAACATTTGTATTAGGTGGAATTATTTCTGCCAGGACACATCTACAAGCTTAAAAATATATGCAAGTCAAAAAACAAAGTACTAAAACAAACAAGTTTAGTTTTTGTAAATCTCTTAAAACATCCCTGACTAATACAGATCCACTACAAAATTAACAATTTTCATTAAATAGAACCGCATAATAAAAAAATGAAATTCCTTGGATGATTTCCACATTTGCCTATAACAACACATTTATGAATGAATGTTGGCATAGAAATATGAGACACACTAAATACAATTGTTCAGTTTAAACAAGAATGAAGCATGTGTGAGTGAAAGAGCAGCCCATGTGCACAGCTGACGGTTTTTCAATGTTATTATCCCCCCGTCGGCAAACTGTCACTTTCCATCAGAGGAATGCTCCAGCTTTGTCTCTGTACTGTTCTCCTCCCTCACCTCTGTCACACAGCTCCCATGTACTCCACTCTGTTTGACCAGGCTCCATTCTGACGCCATTCATGTGGAAGGTAGCCAGCTGCTCAGGGCCACCAAAGACACCTGCGTGCATTGATACTGAAGCACCATTTGGGCTCTATGCAAGACATTTGTTCGCTAATTTGGCTAAATACAATTAACGTGAGCCGACATATTTGTACTTCAAATACAAGTTCACACTCAAAAAACATGCACCGTAAGTACAGTCCTCCAACTAAGGTAGTCCTGATCAAGCCCAGCAACATGATCATGGAGATGGGTACCTGGACGGGACTGCATGCCCGCTGCTCCCGATGAGGTGCCCCAGAGGCAAGGATGGGTCAAATGCAGAGGACAAATTTCTCTATGGAGACTATAAAGTGCACCTTAACCCTTAACCTTACGCGTAACTAATCTTACATTTGAATTAAATCAGCAACTTCAGGGTCACATAGTTTGAAATTTAAAAAGACAAGAAATGTTTTAAATATAACCCAGCTCAGAACAGGATTTCTCTACTAATTACTTGAACTCATTTTAATTTTCTTTCAGCTATTCCCACTCAGCTCAAGTGGTTAAAATGTATCCACATCCTCTGAGCCCTCTTCTCACGCTCTAAACAAATGACCATACCTGACATACATATATACATACACACACACACACACACACACACACAAACACATTCACAGTGATTGTAATATCAAAATTGTTCAGAAATTCAATAAGAGTAAGTAGCAAGTTTTCATCGATTATTCACATAGGCACTGCTGAGTTAACGTTTCTATAGTACCATCTTTGCACACTAGGGATCAAAGGGAACCACTGAGAGTAATGGCACCAAGCCCCAATTTTCAAATTACACTGTAGCTTTCTTTTTACGTGTTCGAGTTGTAAACGTGATATTTCTTGCTTCCAGTAGGTTAGCCAAGAGGCATTTTTAAAAAGCAACTCATCGTTGCATACACTCGTTTTAGACTCCCATCTCCTTAACACTTTTATCACAGCTAAATCTGACGCAACAGGGATTTCACAGTCAGAGCTGATGCATGCAGCCCCTGACCTTTTAGCACATAGTAGTGGGAACCCTTTATACAGCTTCCTCCTACAGACCACCAAAACCAATCCCACACAAGCTACTAAATACATATGAAACTACACGTCAAATAAATACGAAACACGCACTACCGTTTTGAGCATATGCTCAGTGAGATCAGGCCCACCACAAGTGCTGTTCAGCTGCTCCATATAAAAAAGTCATGAGATCACACGAAAGGTGCCCTCTGTTGCATTTGTAGTTCACCACAATTAGGGGTTTGGAGCATGAGGTCTGTAGAATAGGTGGTTTCTCACAGTCTCACACTACCAAAACAAACAATGGCCCAGTTGCAGCCAGCAGCCTCTGATAGGGTTATCTCTACAGTCGCACATGGGGCCACTCTGACAACACTGGAGCTAATGGTCCACTATCAAACGCCCCACAGGAACATTGTAAATCTCTACAACAGTGGTTTACAAACTTTTCTCAGTAAGTACCAAATGAAATGCTTTATACTATATTTGTACAAAATAAAATAATGCTTGACTAACAGATTAAAACAAAAAAAATGTAAGGAATAGGGATCATGCTGCATTCCTAAATAGGGATATCATGGTGTCAAATTTTAGACTCTAGAGAATTTTATGATTGTGTCAAAACACCATTTAAGATCATTGACCATAGTAAAATTACTTGCTTCTTAAACCATCATAATATTTGTAGTGCTTACAATAAAATTGTGACCTGAATAATCAATTATCTTGACATCCTTATTCCAAGGTCTAAACCAGCAGTCAATTCAAACCAGGCTAAACTCAGGACTATAGGGTAAGATACACAAGTTATTCTTCCAGGCACCACTACAAAATCCCAGGGTACTTTCTGGTTGAGAAGCACTGCACTTCATCACCCTGCCATCACTCATACCCACTGAAAAATGCCTATGTCAGGTTACATTGTCAACTTCAATATCACATTTCAAATATGCATGTTGTCACAGATTTGTCCTTTTTGCTTAGGAATGAGTTTCACTGTGTCAAACCTTTGCCGCCTGTTAACAATCTTTAAATTAAATGATGCATAGAGAAGCAACGTATAACAGCAGTTTCCGAGGCCTGAAAACTATCCGCATGCAGACAATTAAATCTGCTATTATAAACTATTTTTAGTCCCCACAACACTCCCACACAAATACTTTGCCAATCAGACAAGAAATGTTGAAAAATTGCACAGGGTGAGGAACATTTTACTCGGATAAGATATAATAATTTTCAGACAGTTCTTTTTTGGATCCCGTTATTGACCTGAAGCTAGTGGTACATATTAATAACAGCGATGTAGCTGAATCACCAGTCCAGTCCGCTGAGGACTGGACAAGTTGAGTCATGAGCACTCTGTGTCTTGCTCTCAGATTTCTAGTGTACAGATCCACACACAATTTCAAGTTTAATCAACTTGTATAAAAGTCCAGTCAATGTTTAAATCAAAATATTTTCAAGCCAACTACAGAAAAAATAGCAAATATATTTAACCACTGGAATGTTGATTAGTGTTTGATATAAGTGACAAATAAGGTTGCCATATGTGCCAAAACTGAGGTCTGCAGATTAACACATTTGTACTAGTATATACTGTATTAAGGCTCTTCATTGTGCCTCTCTTGTTCTTAAAAATACAAATCAAGGTTCAGCAAGAGTGTAAGTCCAGAAGGCAGCAGAAATAAGTGCAGTGTGTAATAGCCGTTTCACAAGTGTTTGTATAGGATCAAAGTGGCAGATAAGCCTGTGTGTTTGCGCTGGCAGTGGGTGTAGTGAAAGGGGATCAGTCCACAGCAGTGTTCAGAGGCCCCAACACCTCTCTGGGGAAGAGCAGATCGATGCTGTTGGACATGGGCCAGTCCCACTCAACAGCCTCCCTATAGCCCCATTCTCAACCAAAGTACGATGACCTCCATGTGTAATCATAACACTGATGGTGATATAGGCAACTTTGTGTCGTATTTTGGGTGGCTCTCTGATCTTTTAGTTCTCCCAACAGTGTTCCATGAACATTTAAAAACAAAAAAAATGTATTTATATCTGGAATTCTTTTCCTAACAAGGTATTTGAACAAGATAGACACACTTTTCCAAACTGATTGCACTCAGTTCTCCAAACCAAAAAGAAAAAAAAACTAGAAATCTTAAGGAATGTTTCCAGTTCCACCCAGTCAGTGTAGTCCACCAGCTATCCAGAACTGACACATTCAGAAAGGACAAATCAGAAAAGACTGAAGCTTAAATAGCCCAGTCTATTATAGGCTTTTTAAAATTGAAGAAGATACAAAATGTGTTCATGTGGAATACATACATGTTTTTAAGCCGAGATGTGTTAACATTTTGCACAAAGCAAATTTATATTATATCCTCATATTTTCCAAGGGTGCCCACATTAGAGGGGGGCACAGTACATAAGCTCCTAGGCAGTTTTCACACAATTGGACTTAGCAGAAGTTGTATTAAGTTGAAGTTTAGTTAAAGTCTAGATAACTAAATGCACATGTGTTTGGGCTAAAAGGGCTTTGGTGCCGTGTCTGTGGTGTGTTTGCTGTCGTCATTTTACAGTGATTAGAGGGAGCTGTAGAGAGGCTGTCATGGTAGTATTGGAAGGCTGCGTCCCACAGGGGCCCCTCCCAAAGCCACAGAGCGAAAGAAGAGTTCCCCTAAAAAGCTGAGAGGGCCACACCAGGTCTCACTAACATGACACACAGAATATGAAACACTTTATACATATAGTTCAACACATTCGATAGGTCACTGGAGTTCAGCTCAAAAGCAAAATGGTTTGCAAAAAGAGTTTATCTTCTTGGTAATATATAAACAAAACCATGTAACAAATCATGTCATGGCTGCATAATAAGAACATTTTTATCGATACCAAATGCTTCTCGGCAAACATTTTAGCCAATATCTTTTTTTTTTTTTTGTCAAATTTATGTCAGGGCCCACACACTGAAGTACAGTTTGGTTTAGTCCACAAATCTGTTTAGGATGCTTGTAGATCCATAAAGCCCCCACGTTAGATTCATTCCCATTAAAAAAAAAAAAAAAAAAAAAAAAAAAATCTGTTGAAAATGTGCCGTCAGATATAATGCAAAACGTTACCAACAAGTGTAAATGAAAATATCCCCTGACACCACCAGTACCATTAATAGCACTGTATCACATCCCTAAACTGACCACATAATCATACTGCAGTTTTATAAAGCATTCGGGTAGCTAGAATAGACAGACACAGCACTGGGTACATCACACACAGCTCAGTGGCTCATCTCATTCAGGCATATCCAGACACATGTGGTGCTCAGAGGGGACCCAAACAGCAGAAATTCAGCCAACCACAACTATATTGTTTTGATGCTTCAGTGTACCACACAGCAAAACCAATTGTGAGCTTGCTTTGTCACATGTTACAAGATGGAGGAACAGCACACTGGCAATATTCTATCATGAGAACCATGTTTGTATCCTTTGAAGAGGATAAAAACATTAATACTTTACTATACATGACGCAATAATTTTTGTATTAAATAAATTTATGATTGCTGAATAATCATCTTTTGGTGAAAGATTAAAATTGTAATAACTGATACTGTATTGCTATTAAAATCATTTGTCAGATACTGTGTTGGCATTAAACAGAACAAATCATTTATATTATGCATATGAGATGAACTCTAGCGTCATATTTGGTCATTTAATTTAGTATTGCGGTAATCATACACCACCAATATAAATTACACACAATTAAATTATGACCAGTAAAAGCAATAAAGCTGCCAACAATAAATGATGATATAGAGAGGACATAACTCTAATGGAAACATGGCAGGGTCAAATTCTCTTATCATGCCAGTGGTCTCTTTAAGTTATGTAATCTCTGACTAGGAGGGCTGTCCCTGAGGGTAATGGCTCTCACTATCAGAGCATCTTTATCTAGTTTGATTTTTTAAAAAGCTCTTGTACATTCAAAGCATTTCTGCAGCTCCATTTCAGACGGCGAGAGATGGAGAGCTTGGACCAGCAGCTGTTTAAACCTCCCACACATGTCTGCTTCAAACAGAAGGGCAGCAGGTGAGTTCAACACAGATGTGAGAAAATATACTAGCCCCAGTCACAGCCACAATCTGCAAAGGGACATAACACTATTTGAAAATATAATCCACTGAATCACTGAAGTAAACAAGAGCTGTATCAGATAAAGCTACAGCCCAAATTAAAGGTTACACAGTAAGAACTATAGTAGTGCTAAAAAAAAAAAATGGAGAGAAGGTGAACTACATTTTTCCAAATTAATAAATACACATTTTGATAATTGTAGAAATCAAAAAAGTCACCCCTTACTCTGTGTGCCAACAACTGGGGTAATGCTACTAAAAACAAGAAGTAGTAATGTAATGTACGCAGAAATATGGCAAATGTATAAACCAACATCCATGCATGTTCACACCACATAGATGGACCACAGAGAAGCCGCTAAAGCGGGCAGTTGCTGGTTTGATGAATGCACGTCCTCTTAAACGCTGTGACCTTTGGCAAGGTCACGGCTCACCAGCATCATCACGCACTACTGTATGAATAAACGATTAATCATTTGTACTGCCCCCACGACCCTGTTAATCATGTGTGCTAGTTCTGCACCGTTACTGCACGAGAAAAGCCAAAATCTGGCCCAAAACAGGTGACCAAAATAAAAGCTGGTCCAAATTTATGACAGATTAAAAAGTAATTATTCAAAACAATATTCTGTGTAAAAATGGTTCATGAATCAATTTTCGTTTTATGCTCATTTTGGATTTGTAAAAATATTTTTTATAAATTACAGTTAACAATAGGAACAAGAGTACTATTCTCTAATAAAAGGAAACCTGATTTTTTTTTTTTATTACTCTCTTTTTCTGTGCACATTTATAATCTTTCACACTTGGTGATGATAGAAATTTATGCCAAAAAAAGCATAATTTGAATTTGATCATTATTCATGCAGTTACTATAGTGTCTTCAAGGGCTTCTCAAAGCTCACACTACACTGTGTTATATCCACCCGTCACTCACTGGGGACATGACTGAGGCTGACCAATAAGAGGAACTGGTAGGGAGTCTGTGTCTGTCGAGCTTAATTCAAGAGAGAAGTAATAAATCATGTTATGACCAAAAAAAAAAAAAAAAAAAAAAAGATAAAAGCATATTGTCACTGGAATGACAGATCATTATTTGGTTTTTATCACCATATTGTCCAGCCCTACTTTATGAACACAATAGTAATCCAGCATCTTGGGTCATTCTTACCTGTGTCTTGTCGAAACTGGTGCATGGACTGTAGGTCTATGATGTAAGGGGAGAGCTGTGCATCCACCTGTCCCAGCACCACTGTCCCTCTGGCGTCCCCCTTTAAAACGTTCTCGATGTGGTGACACACAGCAGCACTGTAGGGTCTCCAGCGCCCATGTTCATTCAGCCATTCCCAGACCACCACACGGGCCAGGTTCTGAGGGGGATATCCTAGCCCGTTGAGCCCTGATCCTGGACGAGCCATCTTCTCTGTTGTGCGTGGTGTCTGCGCTTCAGCTGCTGGTTTAGTCCTGGCCTACTACACCACTGCAGCTTCAATCAGCTCTCACTCAGAAACATGTTCTGTCAGTAACAGCAAACAAAAAGCTTCTGTCAGCTTCTAACAGTTGTAGTCCTCAGTCATCTCATACTGGTGTCAAAAAGGCATTGTGACAGTGTAGGTCAAATTGCAGTGGACATGGAAGAGGCTTTCTTCTCTCCCTAGTTTCTCCCTCAAGACTAAATGACACTAGATCCACAGGACCTAGTCACAACCTGGACAAAAAACAAGGTAAAAGTCAAAAAAGACAATCCACAGGTGACACAAGCTAGATTTCCTAATCACTAATATTAGTTTTATCCAAGTAGGCTTTTCATGCACAGGTTAAGATTACATTTGGGAACTAGAGATATTTAAGCACAACATTATGAAAAATATATCAGAAATCTTGACACACATAATATTCAGTAAATATAAAAGGAAAAAAATATATATTTCGCTTGTGTTTTTCTTTGCTTGTATTTTCAAGCAGTGTCCTGGTGGAAAACGGTGCTGGTGATCCAGACCTGTGGGCTGCAGCGGTGGTCGTCCACATCTGCCAGGTAAACGCTGCATTTCAGATTCAAAGGCTGAAAAAGCACGTCGTAAAAGGCACATGTGCGATGTGTACCAGCCTACGGTCTGTGCTTTATAATTCTCTTCTTTTCATACACACCTCCTGGAGCTCGACTGAGCCGATGTTGGCGCCGAAACGTCGTTTTTCTTACCGTGGATGTGGTGCCTCACATCAGCTTGTTGGTCCGCTGTTGAAGTGAATGTGTGTCCCAGTTCCACGGCTTCACTAAATAAGATGCATAGATAACCAGTTGTAGTCGCGCACTTTTCTCTGTGACGCTTACATCATGCATTCGTGGAGTATATGCGCATTTCTTGTTGCTCACTATTACGCACAGCGGTCCAAGCGCACCTGTAAGGACAGCCTATGATAGAGACCCCACTCTGTCAAGTGTAGGACAAGTAAAAGGCCTTTTCCCGGTGTATTTTCAAAGTAAAGGCCGAGTAAAAATATAACCGGTACGGCTTCCTCTCCCATATAATCATGTTATTGCTTGGCATTATTGTGCAACGTTACATTTTAGAACGAATATGTTTTAATTTTCACAATATTAACAATAATGTTTTATTGTGATAGATTTGTCAAGGTCTATTCTCACATAAACTAAGGACTGAACACATTGTTTAATCAACAAATAAAAGTATTCATTGTTTATTTTAAATAACATTATATAGGTTAAAGTATATATTTATAAAGTTTTATATATGTTTTCCAAGGTAACTATTCGGAAAAATTAAACAAAATAAAATCAACCGAACACCAGCACCACCTGCTGTCCATCTCTAGTCTATATATTTGGCTTGGCTTAATAAAGTATACAGAGGAGACTCTGTAAGTAATATTTACAAGATGCCTTAAAGTCACATTATTTCCTACGGCAAAACAAGATATATTTTTTCTTAGCATAAAAGACATATTAACTTTTCTTTAATTCACATAGGTCCAAGTCGGGTTTCCTTAATTGTTTTTAAAGAATAGTTTAATGGCAACACCTTCATGGGCAAAGTGTAAAATTATACATTCTTTATATAAAACCAATGGGCAAAAGAAATGAGGTAGTCTTAACTTAACCAACAGCGCCCTCCACTGGCCGTTAGTTATAATCAACTGCGACATGCATTTGGATCCCAAATAGTTTATTTTTCAAATCCAGTTATCACAGTCCATTTGCTAATTGCCACCTTAGAGGAAAAAGTGTAAAATATAAAATACTTTAAAATAAAAATACATCAGAATCATAAAATAACCATTTTATCTTTTCATTAAAAAATCTGTACAGAATCATTACAAAATGATCAAATATAATACTTAAAATGGCAAATTGTTTGATCATGTAAAAATAAAATAATGTTCCATACACAAGATTAAAAAAAGAATCAGTCAGTATTTTATGACTTGTGTAAATTAGTCATTTAAATTACAGTGACAATTTTTCACAGAATAATGTATATGAAAAGGGCCATGATGGCGGCACTGATAAGTCCAGAAATGGGAACAGTAACAAACCACGCAATAAAAATATTCCTGAAAAGATGCCAGTCCACTGACTTTCTGGAGCGCAGCCACCCCACTGCCACCACAGATCCCACCTGTAAACACACATCTGTGATTAACTGCCAGTGGAGTTGTTTATGTAGTTGTTAGTTACATATTTATACATATTTCTAGCAATGAAAGAATCTATGCAGCAACATGCATGCAACAAACGAAGACTCTGACACGCTCAAGTTAGAAGAAAACAGTGTCATTTTGAACCAGTTTAGTTGACCTTAAGTTTACCTTGCAATGGGTTGTGCTTACAGGAAGCCCAATATTTGATGCCAAAACAACAGTTAAAGCCGAAGCTAGTTCTATGCTGAAACCACTGAAAGAAGACAAATAACCCCACAAGTTAGTGAAGATGTCACACAAATAATCAATGTATACACTTTTATCAGATTATTAGAGAGTATAAAAATACAAGAATTCAAGCTTAAAACACAGTTAAAAAAAACCAAACCTTGAAGGTGTAATTGGGGTCAGGTCCTTTCCCAAGGTCTGAATCACTCGTCGCCCCCAAACCCAAAGTCCAGTGCAGATTCCCACTGCTCCATATAACAGCAGCCAGATGGGGGTGGGACTATTAGACACCACTGAACCACTCTCATAGAGAAGCCACAGTGCAACCAGTGGTCCGATTGCATTGCTAAATAAAAGATAGAATAAATTCCTTAAAAATCTAATCTAATTAATCTAATTTTGGAAGCTGAAGAATCATATTAATTTGAATTTAATACAGTACTCGCTTTGTAGTGCTTCACAAAATTGTTAATTTAACAATGCAAAGTTAGAAAATCAAACAATGAAACAGTCATTGGTCAATAAAAGACAAGCAGATTAACCAACAACAAGGAGATTAACCTTATTCAACAGACCATCACAACTATTCAGTCTAAACCAGGACTAATGTCGGCCTACTAAATCTAAATTGACTTGTATGAAGTAATCAGCTTAAAAACCACTCCGCTGCAGAATTGTACTTACCTAACATCGTTCCCTCCATGGGCAAAGGACCCAAAGCAAGCTGTTAGGACTTGTAGAAACTGGAAAAGCAGTGAAACAGCGGGTTGGTCTATCTCCAGCTCATCCGCCTCCTCTGTAGGTTCTTTCCCTGTGTCCACAGCCACATCTGGAGCAACACTACCTGTGGTCACTGACGAGGTGTAGCTACTATAACTGTCCACCCTGGATCTTCTCTGAAAATTTCCGTCCACTGCTTCCTTGTACTTGGGGTCATCCTGAATGCCGTAAAGAGCCATAGTGTAGGAGGTGTAGCTGTTGTTTCTGCGGATAGGCCTCTCCTCTGTGTCACTGTCTCCAATGCACTCTCCGACTTTGGCCTTGTGTAGTTTGTGCAGCAGGTCTTTGTACAGGCCAGAGTCTTTGTGGATGGTGTGAGAGCGACCGCTGTGAGGGTCAGTGAGTGTCATGGGACCAAAGGAGCCATTCAGCCCTAAAGAGTAAATATATTATAGCAGACTTTCCAAAATTAGTGTCCTTATAATAGTGATCTTACTATTACCGCCACTATTCATTCATGCTGTTACATCAACTGGTGCAACTACAAAGATACTACAAAGCCCTAAATTAGATCAAATTTATTCATGACATAAGCGCCGAGTACTGTTTGTCACAAAGAGTTGTAAATATATTGCATGTAAAGAGATTTAAATTATTTTCAAATTATACTATAAGGTAAGTAGTGCATAAAACTGTCTATAATTTCTTGTTGTGCTAGATACTCACCATTGCTGATATCTGAATCCTTAGTCTCAATGTCAGTATGGTCCAAATCTGTCTCTTCAGACCCTCCTAATTTGAATGCTACTTTCACGCTCTCGGCTGGTGGTGTTTTGGGGGGAGGTGTGGAAACTGATAGATGTTCTGCTTCCACTGGTTTACTGGAACTATTCTCCATCAGCGGAGTCTCACAGGGAGCAGCTGCCGTTTCACCTAAACGGTCAAAATTATTCAATGACATAAAAAATCTGCACTACTCGATACAGTTGCTGTGAATCAAACTCAAGTCAAATTGTCAATACCACTTTCAGTTTTGCTACAAAACAAACATTACTCAACCTGCTGTAACACAGTAGTCATTCAGGTAAATACTAGTACTATTTATGTAAGTAAATAATTACAAGTCCCAGCAAAGTTTCAGATGGTGGAGTGGTCAAGTGAAGTAGATAAATAAATTTGAATTTTATGGTAGTATAGTAGTTTTATAATGAAAACATTACATTTTTGGACTCTAATAAAAATAATACAGCACTTACGCCTTATTTTCTTCTTGAGCCGTGGACACACCGCAAACCAAACTATGAGAGCTGTAATAATGGCACAGCCCAGTGAAATACAAGGGGTCCCCCACCATGGCACTCTGTCAAAACCCAGCACTGTACAGGGGAAGATAAGTGAATATAAGCGAGGGGTTGTTTACATGAAATATATAGTCTACTTAGGAAAGTGATGACATGAACTTAAGATAACCTTTTCTACTATAGTGAGCTGTGATCATGTGACTAAAATCATATCAGAGTGTGCTTTAGCTCAGTTCAGTTCGTCAGTATCAGTGGCAGTACACACTGCTCCTCTCAGATAGTATCCAGCAGACCAGACTAGTTAGGCAGTGATAAAAGCCACTAAAAGAACCTTTGTTACTTAAAACTCTGTCAACTGTATCTGCTTTTTATATAGCCCTGGCGACTTACCTCAAGCCAAAATTGTAGAAGGGTTAGAATAAACATTGTTACTGTTGATATAAGAAGTCTGTTGCTATGACTGTTTTATAGACGTAACATACACCAGAAGCAGTCTTACACTTTTTGACTTCTTTAAATTAGGCATTGACTACTGTCTCTGCTAAGAGGAAAAAGCATGTGTTATTTTGACACTCACGTGGTGCGCCTGTAAACATGATGGAGAAGAGGTTAACACCCATAGTGATCGCATAGAAGATAGGCAGGGCCCTGAGGCCATTGGGAACAGGATCCTCCTGACAACAAGAGTTTGAGTCCAGTCGGAAACACAACATGAAACTATTCGGATATAACAAACAAAACTGGGGTCTTACTTTATTCAAAATGAATTTACGAACAAAATAGAAGAGTATGGCTGACATAATGCCTGAAAGCACAGGTGACAGGAACCAAGATGCCACTGGGGAGAAAGAGAAAAACAACAAAAACGTACTTATTTGCACAAAATAGTTGTTATGTGTTATCAGGATATTTACCTATTCGGAGCAGCTCCATCCATTTGACCCCTTGGTGACCCCTGGCCACCATGGAGAAGCCAATTGTGGCTCCAACAATGCAGTGTGTTCCAGAGATGGGGAGCTTCAGGAAAGATGCAGTCAGCTGCCACACAGCTGAGCCTGTGGGTCAAAAACATGAGCAAGATCACTAAATAAAGACTTCTCCTTATTGTAAATATAATTTTGAACAGTACAAATACACATACCAAACATAGCACTTATAGATCCTGCCATCAGCACATGTTCAGAGCCATTGTACATTTGAACATCTATAATGCCCTTTCGGATGGTCTCGCTGACTTTGGCCCCCAGCAGCACCGAGCCCACAGTCTCAAAGATGGTGGCCAGGATACAGGCCTGTCTTAGAGTGACCACACCCGAGCCTACTGCCGTACCAAAGGAGTTGGCCACATCGTTGGCTCCAACAGAAAACGCCAGGACAAACGCAATGACGAAGCCCAATATCAACAGCCATAGGTATCCTGACATGTCAGACTGTGTGGCCAGTGCTACAGTTGTGACTGTGGCAAAGGCTGCTAATGTAGTCGAATCCATTCTTAAGAGTAGTTTTGTTTAAAATCCAGCAAAAAATTAAATACTATGAGGTAATGTGTGTGTAAATAAATAGCAATAGCATACAATAAAAATATATACAAGTGCAAATGTTTAATGTAGATTTGATGCTACGTAGATAAACATGGTTTATGTGTGGGTTTCATTGTAACGTTACAAAGTCTAATGGCTGGAACTATTTCCATGGTGTCAATGGACTTTAATGATGAATGCTGTAAAAAAAAAGAGGCAAACAGTAACTGTGATTAGCAATCCCAGTTCAGACAGATTTTATTACAACAACGGAGGTGTAAAGTCATATTTCCTTAAACAAACTGACAAGAACTGCAGCATCCACTTGATTTAGCATGGGGAAGTCCATATAAGAGTCACACACCTGTTTGGACAATGCCAACTACTATAAAACAGAATTAAAATTATAATCTCATCTTTATGAGGTTTAATCTATGTAGACGTTATCCAATTGAATAAATAATAGATCTTCTTCAAATTGCCCTAATAATCATAGTAATCACACATTTTTGACTCTTCATCCAGTGTAACATCTATGTTATGTGACCTGTTTCACACTATTCTGGTTAAAGGTGTGAAAACATAACTGTGTTACATAATGATCGACACAAAATCGACTTTTAGTGGCCTCAGTTCTTCCAAATCAGAGATAAATCCACTTAAACTTCAAAGGCGTCTCCAGAGCTGAAAATAATGACACATTTGTTCTCAAAGTGACTCTGTATAGAAAATATCGGCATGTTAATCTTCTTACGACCTTGCATTATTGAAACTTTGAAACAAAATATCCCCAGTTAAAACAAAAAGACACGAGACAAAACAGTGCAATAAAACACAGTTCACACTCACGTGGGTCACAGCAGATGTCTGAGCCGGATATCTGGAGAAAAAACACCTTTGACGCAAACTATACAATCTGCAAACTAAAGAGACCTTCCCCGCGGACAGAGGGAGGCCAGCACTGACTTTAGAGGCTTTGGTGAGTACACGGTTTATATATTAGTCCGCTTGGTACACGCCTTTCCAGTTTGGTCATGAGACCGCTGCTGCTAAAGCTAATGTTTAGCTTGTTTATTGACACACACAATTATAGTAGTCTATGTTATTATGGTTAGAAAGAAAATCCCTCAAATTCTCTAAATTAGCCCCACAGTTAAACAATGGCTGGTTGTCTATTTTTAAAGAATGTATAATTTGAGAACGACACTAACAATAGCCTTTATGTAGCAACCAACATGAAAGCATACGATAAAAGTAGAAATTTGTTTCTACTTTTCTACTTTTATCTTATGTTACAGAATAGACCGTAAGGGGCGCATGGCTGCAATTTAATAACTTTACTCTGGCACCATCTAGTGGCCATATTTATAAATGCGCTTATTTCCATTTGACTAGAAGGGAGTAATAAGAAAAGGTCACATGACAAATATGGGGTGGGACTATATCTAATAAATACGTACATACTTATACACACACAAACAAACAAACATACATAAGATTCCTATTTGATTATTGTTTGAATTTAACATTACACACGTTTGTCTATTTGAAACAAAAACAGTTGTATCTGTTTTCAAGTGTTTGTCCTTTGCCCACGTTTGTTTTCTAGTTATTCTGTCATATGCAGGTGAATGTGATTCCCGCAATGCATCGCTCTGCGGAAAGTGAAGCAACAGGTAATGTTACTTATCAACCATCAGGAGCCATTTTCCATCAGAAACTGGTGCTACAGTGAACGTCAGCACAATTTCTCTTTTTCTGAAATGCTACAGTGCTCCCAAATGTGCTGATGACTTCCTCCTCATGACTTATTATTAATGTTTGCCACGTGCCCTTCAGTCATACTTACTGCACAGTATTTGGTGGCTTATTAAATGCAACCTTTGTGGAACATTTTGAACCCCTTCTCTAAAACCTATGACCATTTTGAGAAATACTCCAAATTAAGGTAACAGTGAAGAACTTGGATTAGAAATAATTGCATTTCTACTGTCGTTTATCCAAGACTGTTATAGCTTATATTTAAAATCTTCTCTTCATATTATCCCAATCTCTAACAAAACAAGTAGAGACATTACACTTTTGTTTGGCAAAGTAATTGCAATATACTAAGCTTTGAACTGATTTCTATTGTGTCACTTAAGAACGGTTGTTGCGATTTTTTCAATACAGAGACAGTTGTTTAGTGCAATCACGTTCTCAGGAGATTAAAGGTGTATAGTGATCATTTACAAAGCGGTTCTTTGTTTGTTTATGGGGATTTATCTTTTGAAGGATCAGACCAACTGGAAACACTTTCCCAGAAGGCTTGGCCAACGATGTGTCTTCTGATGCATACTTAATTATAACTGCCTCTATGAAGCAAGTTAAATGTTGTTTTCTCTTTGAGGTTGTTGTCATTATTATCTGCTATAACTGTGTTACAAAGGCCATTTGTTAAGTTACCACGTGGGAATACACTGCTATAATATTCCCAGTGTATGCCAACTGTTCCTACACCACCTGTTAAAAAAAAAAAAAACTATGTAAGAACAATAGTCAGTGGGGTGGTGAGGTTTCTTGTGTTTCTGCAGCATGTTTTGCTGTTAAAATCCAAATATTTACAGATGGTTTAATCCTATTTTTGTCCTGGATTGTTATTGGTTGGCCTGATGTAGACTTTTCCAGATTTAATCCTGCTTGTCCTAGTTTACATTTATCTTCTTTTATTTTTGATTTATTTATTTTAATGGGTTTGTGTCTGTATTGTAGATTTAATTTGGGGTAGAGCTTGGTAAACCCACATTTTGTTGGTGAGACAAGTCTGAGAATCTGCTTTAGAATCGCTGCCTTCTAATAACTGTGGACTGAATTAACCTTTCCCAGTGTAAACTTAGAAACACTTTGTCCTGTATCCATTGGTATGCTAAGTATGAGCACCCACACTGCCTCTGGACCTGTGATTTTACCTGGCGGTGTCCGTAGCAACCTGACACTGTTTTTGACAATGGTCCCTATTTACCAGGCTCACCCAAGGGCCTCTAGATGGCACCGGTGCCCCTGTTCAGGTTGCACTGTGTGTATGTGGATGATGAATGCACTCCATATATGTGGAAATACCAGTTTCACCAAGGGAAATTTGGATTCAGCAGTTTGATCAGTTATAGCTGTATGCACAGGCTTGTTGAAAATTTTGTCTGACGTCAACACAAAGCAGTCTTCTTGTCTCCTTTGAATGGCATTTTTTCCATTTGATATTGATATTGTTCAGGAAGTTTATTGACTTCTATCATTAAATCAATATAAAGTTGATCTACTGTAGGCCTACTGCAAAGCACATTTTGTTTTAGTTTTGAGTCTCATGGCATTGCCCATTGCATTTTGATTGTTACCCATCAGAAACAAACCTCCACAATATCAACATATTTTCTATAAATTCAATAGCAATTATATCATTTCAAGTTTGTGAATTGTATGTGTTCTTTTATACTTAAAAGTAGACATGATAGGGCATGCAAATAAGTAACTGAAAAGCTTGACTAGTTCTCATGCTCAGGCCCATATTAGCCCAACCCTTGCTTTCCCTCTTCCCTCCCTCCAATCCCTTGCCAAACAGGATCTGTAGGATCTTACAGTCATTTTCTCAGGAGACAGGAATGTCAGAACACTGGGCCTAGTGCCTGCTCAAACCTGTAGCCCACATTCCCGCAAATTACTAAGAAAAAAGTCCCAAACGTGTTGCTCATACACCTTTTCTTATTTTTTTTTTTACTTCAGATGTACCGGACAAGTCCCAGCCACCAAATGACTCACCAGTCAGTGAATTGAGGTCATATATTCTATCTTTTACAAGGTGTAGTAAAAGAGTACGTGACCTTCAGAATATTAAAAATGGTCTGGCCTGGTCATTTATAACAACTGTCTTGTGTGAATGCTTCAGCACAGTTGTTAGCCTTATGTAGGTTTGGACTGAAAAACAATCAACAAACTAATATGTTAAAGTTTTTTTTGTTTTTTATTATTTTGTATATACTACATTTTGTTTACAGTAGCCTATTTACACTGCAAATGTTTTGGAAGAGGCCCCAGTTTATAAATAATAAACAGTACAATAAATCTGTGTCACTCCCACAGTTAAAAAAAACATTTAAAAAAAAGAAATGTAAAAGGATTTTGTCAGACTAAACAGCACAAACAGGAATTCACATCAAATTTAAAAGGCAAACTGCAACATTGAAATTTTTGATGCATTTGGCCAGTAGGCAGGTAACAGTACTAAGGAAACATTTTTAAAGAAAAAATCAATTCTGAAATTTACCAGTTTGATAATGATATCTTCTTTCCTTTTCCTCATGTCGTGTAGTTTCCTTTATAATAGCAAATGCCATGACACTACCCTTTTTTCAAGGTGATAGTAGTTTAGTGAATGCCATCTGGAAAAATCATTGCTAGTCAATTAGAGTTGCATTGAAATGTTTAGAGTCTCAAAGTCTTTTGTCCTTGTCTGCTTTTAGTGAATTGACCAGCGGTTGGAGCTTGTGGGCTCTCTGTACGGGCTGCTGCTGTATGTGGGTGAGTGGGTGACGCTGGGGCTGCTGGGAGGTGTGGAGGAACAGGATGAAGATTTACATTTGATTTGCTGCCATTTATCTCCCAGGGCTTTGGCGAAATGGTCATCTACAGAAACGCTGATGGAGAGCTGCTGCTGGGATTGGACCATTTTTTGGTATCTTTCTCCCAGGCTCCTTTGGAAATGCTCATCCACAACGCGGTCACAGTGGCTTTGGGAAACTGCAGGAGAAAGATGGACATGGCGAACATGAGTTACACACCTTACTATCATTGGTGAGTCAGAAAAAGTGAGTGTATGTCTGCGCACATGTCCCGGAAAGGGAGGGGTTGTCTACTAAATACGCACTGACCTGACAACATAGGCTTGTGGATGTCAGGCCTGCTGGTTGGGCTTCTTAAAGAAGACACACAGGTTATCACAGAGGGCCGCATCTGGATATACAAAATAAAAGTTGTTGTTAAAATTACATTTATTTAAATGAAGCATACAAACAACACATTTGGTAGGGCAGTGACTCCAATGAGTCTGATGAATCTTTAGTTCTGAGACACACTATCGTACATTTATATCAGCTATAGCTGTATGTATGCTAAAAGTGATTAAACTGGTTGGGTCGCCCCCTGCACAGACACGGTCAAAGGCATAGCTGTCTGTTTGGTCTTGTTGATGGCATTCCTCCCTCCATTGCTCACATTTTCTACCTGAATCCGGCTGGATTGCATTGCTACGACAAGCTTGGGCCTGCGCTAGCTCAGTCTGTGTAGATGGGAGATGTACCACCAAGTCCCCTTGAGCTACACTTGTATAAGTTACATAGAAGACATTAAGTCCCAGGCACACCTGACAGTTATACTTTGAAGAGTGTGTTCAAAGTACCTGTATTTGGTTGGTACTTTTGGGTTTCTCTTGTGTGATTTCGGGCTCCTTTCTGGGTTTCTTGATCAGGGCAAGTGGTTCGTCCATGATAGGTGCATAGTAGACGTGAGGAGGTACAGGGCTGGTAGGGCTGGATGCTGGACTCCAAGAAGAAGTTGAACTTTGTGGACTGTGAGACGCAGATGTGACTTGTGACTCTCTTTCTGCTGCTTTAGCCAGACTTCTGCTCAGAGCCCGCTCCCGTCTGTTACATAGATGATAAAGAAAACAGTTGGTCATGTTTGCCCTTCAAAAAACAGTACTACAAGATAAAGTATACCAACCTTTCCTCTAAGGTCAGCCCTCGCTCAAAGCTTCGCTTGCGTTTTAGAGCATTCCCACTTGGAGCTCGTTGTGGCTCAGTTTGGATGTGCCTAAATCGGTCTTCGCTTCTGTGATGTGGCTGACCTATAAAACAAATAAAGATAAGATCATTAATGTTGCTTGTGTACCACAGTTGCAACACACCAGGTAAATATAGTATTATACATATACACACACACACACACACACACATATTTTTATATATAAATATATATATATGAGTGGTTTTGAATGATCATTTGATATGGCCATAATATTGATTGACATGTACTGACAGCTAACTGCTTGTTTTGATCTATGAAAACCATTGTGCCTGACTAGTATTCGTGGGAATCACATTTGTCACCGTTAATTATAAACTCCGTTAAGCTGTAGAACTAGATTTACCAGATCAGTAAGGATTACAAAACGGCACAGCTGATTCAATGTTAACGGTAAGAGTTGTTTTTGTGGATGATGTTCACACCAAACCGTGTCAATGAGGCAATCAATTATTAGCTTTTATCAGTCCCGCTGTATTTAAGGAATAAAGTGACAGAAAAACAAGGAGCAATATGGTCAACTGTTGTAATCAGTGGAAAGAAATGTAATATAAAAACAAAATTAGTCCTATATTTTTATGTAATGTATCTATCAATTGTTATCAGATTTAGAAATTTAGTTTTTTTAATGAAATATATTGATGTATGATATTATATTTTTATTTCTTTTATCCTTTTGTGAAGTTGTTGTTCCTCCTCTGGTGGAAATGTAAATAAATGTAACAACTCATGCATACACAACCAAAAGACCAAATTTGTTTTCTGTCAGTTATAATTAACAAGTTAAAGACCCTTGTTGAAATTGAATAGTTTACATTGGCAGAACTGTTGCAATTCAAATTCAGTGTCAAAGCTTACTATATTTAAATTGCATTACAGAGGTGCCACTGCCATTAACATACACAGTTGAGACAAATGTTTGAATGAGGCATTTCCATTGTTATTTAAAAGAGTCACTATTCTTAAATATACACTTCAATTCACATTTCCTATTCAGCTCTACAGTTCAACACCTGTGAATGAGCGCTTGAGAGAGAGCCATTGTGGCAGAGGGAGGGAGCAGGTATAACCACACCTATGCTGATTTTCTACTGCCCCAGGCATAGTTATTTCTTCCTTATTAGCAGCCAGTAATATACAGCCTGACCTTCTACATTGTGCTTTACCACATTTCTTGCACAAATACCCTTTGACAATAACCTAATGTTACGTGTTAAAAATCCAAACTAAAAACACTGTAAAAACAAAAATACAAAATGATATGTACATAATAGTATTGGCACTTAAAATATAACACAGCTGACTTTAAACATCTGTGACAAGTTGGTGCAAAATATAATTCTTTAGATGATCTTTTTAAAGATTACATTTTAATTATTTAAAAAAAATCTAAACATAACACACATAACTTTACAACTTTTATCTATACAGGGTACTTTAAACAGAATAGAATGAGAAAATAAATATCTAACTTACCCTCTAAAATGTAGACCTTGAATCCACTGCTCATCCGAGTTATATACTGAAAGTTTGCCACGGCCATTGCTCCTGACTGCTCTTGAAGACACCTTTACTGCTGGATCTCCTTGTACACAATATGCTTCAGTCGCTGGCTGTAATGGAAAGGTAATGGTACGCCTTCACTGCAGTCAGCCAGGTAATGTATCAGGTGAGTGCAGGTAGGAGCTTCCATGTGACCCAGTGCTGCCTCCTGATTGGTTCATTTTTGGCCAATCAAATACTCACCTGAAGCTCAGCATTGTTATTGTTCTTGCAGGCAGAATGTGCTCCCAGGTAGGCCAGATTCAAAGATACAAAGTTGACCACATTTTGACACAAAATTTGTAACAATAAAACATATTTTGAAGTTTTGGTATACAGGCAAAAAACTATAATTTTCTTTTTTTAAGTGAACAAATTGATGTGCACCCCTCCCCTAAAACCATCAACATCCCCCATCTGCAAACTTGCCAAACTGCATTTTTTAGAATGCTTAGCCCACCGTGAGCTCCAGTCATTCCACTGGCCTGTCCATACATGCAGGCGGTGGCAGCATGAGCCTGCCTCACCAGTAATACACAAGCTTTTGTTGATGACCAGACAAAGACGCATAAGTCGTGTTAATGCTACCGCCGTGAGAACAATCCAGTTTGGACACTTTGAGATATTTGAAATCACAAACAATGCGCATGATCACTCTAAGGCTTTGTAAAACAGTAAATGCAAGATAACCCTGTTTTTAGACGATATAATCTTTTCTTTTTTTTTTTTTTTTATTAATGTGCCACATGGACATTCATTTGAGCAGTTCTAAACTTAAAAAAGCAGGTGATCATTTTCAAAAAAGTGTTTGTGGCACTTCATATGGTGTTGAATAACAATAAGAATATGTGTCTTTCAAGTTATGTTCACATAACTACTTTGAAATTCTTATGATCATCACTGTGGGATAATAAAGGCTTATTCAAAATTCAACTCAAGTGTGCCCCTGAAGGCATATGCTGCTAAAACATTCACAAGTAACTTGGATCAACTTCATATCCAAAATACATTGTAATACAGATTAACTTACATAGTAAATGCACGATATAGCCTATAGTGCACGTGCATTCTACACATTAAGTGTACACAGCAGCCTGACTGTCAGGTTTTGTTTTGTAAAACATTTGAGCAATTTAAAAAATCTGAAATAAAATTTCTAGGAATTTGGAAACAGATCAAGTTTTTCCAGTTTTTACTAGAACTGCATGTGGATGGATTCTTCTTGCTATTTTATTATTGCAATTTGCTTTTTGGAACTTTGTAGTGTTCAACTTTTACAGGATTCAATCTAATAATAGCACTCAAAAACAGATTTGGTCAGTTGTTTCCAGATTTCACTTCAAGTTTCTTTGCTTTTTTGTCTCTTTTCTAGCAAATAATTGAAAAAAAATAAAAAATAAAAATCTATCTGTTCTTAATAGGCTTTTTTCACTATGACAATTCAGACCATATAATGGAAATCCATTTCTCAGCTAAATGGATGAAATGTAAGTATTGTTGTACAATAAATTGAAATAGTCAGGAGTGGAAGAGTCATGAGGCTGGAGTTCTAACTCAGAGGTTTATTTACCATCAGTACAGGACACAGGACTAGAGGACATGAACCCTGAAGACAGTGTTATCCATTCCAGTCTAGTCCAGTCTGCTCACAGTCTAGTCTAGTCTGGCGATGCTTCTGTTATAGGGAGTTTTATATATCTGTGGTGACGTGGCCAAGATAACAAAGACTAGTATCTCCCAAGTGTAAAAATATCACTGTATGCTCTTATTTTGCATGACAGCCAAACAACAATGACGTATAAGCTATCTGTATGTTGATTGTTAGAGTTACGCCATACCTGACTTCCAGGAACATGATTTACAAACAGAGGCTCATACAGC
Source organism: Periophthalmus modestus (assembly GCA_019594935.1). Classification (NCBI taxonomy): domain Eukaryota; kingdom Metazoa; phylum Chordata; class Actinopteri; order Gobiiformes; family Gobiidae; genus Periophthalmus; species Periophthalmus modestus. The sequence goes on along the minus strand of JAIEZT010000012.1, from coordinate 9,383,667 downwards.
TGACCTGATGGCCTCCTCAGACAGAGTGTTAATGCGATGGATCTGTGTAAACCGTTTTCTACTCAGTTTCCAATCGATTTATAACTGCATTATATTATCAGCTTGCTATAATTTTTACCAGCCTATATTATCAAATGGTGTAGAAATACCAATGTACATTAATATAAATACAATTACACACAACTCTTTTAGAATCAACTGCATAGCCTATTGTTATTTGATACTGTCTCCCCTAACACAGACGCGGCACAGTTTCTATAGAGGCCCAGACACTCATGTCATTGTCACTTGTTCTCGGTATCAGCAGGTGTAGGCCCTATTTCTTGAAAAGATGTAAAATTTTATCAATCAAAGCTAGAGCATGAGTTGAGTGAGGCAGTAGGCCTATCATAAACCCAGAGCATTACTGTGCTTGCGGTGCGTAAAGGAGAAAGCCTCGCTCGCATCCTCAGCCCCTCTGTGATGGAGAAGTCCTTGCGTTACCCTGCTCTCCTCAGCACCACCCTTTCATCCGAGACTGGTCAAGTTTCAGCAAATAACTCCCAGAACAGGAAGTATCTCGGAAAACAGCAGACAACAGCCACTCCGTGCGTAACTCACCAAACATTTGATTTGTTTTACTATATATTTGTTTTGCTATTTTACAGTAAATGGTGATTATGTCAGATGTCCTGCTTATGCTTTAGCTTTAGTAGTCTTAATGAAAATCAGTTCAATTCATTTTGCTACTGTTTAATTATTACGTACGTTTACCAAAGATGAGCAGATTTGTTTGTCTCAGTCAGATTAATACGAAAACGAATAATAAGAGGCGCCACAATGAGCTGGAGAACTGTCTATGGCCCCAAGCTGTAGACATGAGGTTCAAGTCCAAAAAATAAACCTTTATTTTGTAACATCACAATCGGGAAGTTGTATGATGTGCGTAAATGTGACTTGACAAATGGTCCAGGTTTCCTCCCTCAAGATGCCTAGAGTGACGCAGGGCAGACGGAAAAACTGGGGCTGCTCCGTAAATGAAAGACCCAGAAAGAGTTTGAACTGAAATGGTCTATAGCCGACACCCGTCCTGTCCTGTCACCTGTCCTGTCACAGACTGGCCTGTCCGTCCACTGTAGCTGGAGGAGTATTCTGGTGAAGCCGCGTGTGCGCTCATCCCCGGGGCGGCTCATTTGGACTCTATTCCAAGGTATGCTTTACAATTAATACAAGGGGCGGACCACATACTACTAAAATTGCTGCTGTCATTTACTTTTGCATTAGCAATAGCCATCAGAGTTATTTGGAAGCTTTCAGAAGTGTGTTAGTGCTTTTCTGAGGCTCCCCCCTTTACGCATCTGCTACAGCCTCTCACACAGTCACGACATTAGCAGTTTGTCAATAATGTTGACCAAGCTCATGTTTAAAACATGTTTTCTCTTTAGGTGATCAATAACCTTCAAAGGAAAGTGGTGTAGGCTTTTTCTTTCGTTTTACTGCCTGGCCACCTCAAAGAAGACTTTTGCACTTCTATCATAACAAGTCGCCACCATGAATTACCTTCGTCGTCGACTCTCTGATAGTAATTTTATTTCCAACCTGCCCAATGGCTACATGACGGACCTACAGCGGCCCGAGCCTCCGCAGCAGCCCCCTGCAGTGTCTCCTGGCTCAGAGAGGCGCCAGGTCGGCAGCCAGCCTCAGACTGGGCCAGCGACAGGAGGAGGATCCACGGGCTTCTTCTCATCCATATCCAATGCTGTCAAACAAACCACCGCAGCCGCTGCGGCCACCCTGTCAGAGGCTGCAGACCGGGCTGGCGTCTCCAGCAACGCCAAGATCCTCCTGGTCATTGATGACCAGCAGATTGACTGGTATGAGCCACATTCACACAGGTGCTATGGTACCAGCTGAATACGGAAGTCAGTCAGGCCTTGAGACATTGACTTGACCAGTAGAGGTCATATGATTAATTCAGTGTCAAACAATGCTATAGACCTTCCATCATAATCCTGGTTTTACTGCACGCATATTTGCACATTAGGATACTGTTTCATTGACTGTTGTTGTGCAGGGTGAAGGTTTTCAGGGGAAGAAAAGTCCATGGCGAATCTGATATCAAAGTAGAACAGGTTTGTATTTAGCACCTTGTCATTTAGCATCTATACAAAATATTATATTTGTTTATTAAAGGATATAAACTACCATGTATTGCAGTATTTGCCTTTAACCTGCAAATCAAACCAACCTGCAAAGTGCATATAAAAGTGGTGAAAGGAATGTTCCACCAACCTTTTAGCTTAACATTGATCACTGCTTTGTTGTGTCTTTATTGTATCCATTTGCATCCGGTTTTCCAATATCTCCTCAGACAGATTTTTCATTAGAAAGTCACAGTCCTGTTTGGCACCTCAAAGTTTATTGATCATTTATTGACCATTTTATTGTCTTTTAGGCTGAATTTTCTGAAATCAATATTGTTGCAAATGCAATGGGTGCTTACAGTGTCACCATAGACGCCATCAGGGGTGGACACAAAGTTAATAAGTAAGTATCCAGGCAAGCACATTATGGTCATATGTGTGTTGCTGTGATTGCAGTTTCTCTTCATTTTAGCACTTCATCATGGTGCATTACTCCTAACATGTTAATATTTTCTCATATTCTTGTCCCAGGACTATTAAGCCGGATTTTGTGCTGATTCGACAACATGCCTTCAGCATGGACAAAAACGGGGACCACCGTAATATAGTGATAGGTTTACAATATGCTGGGCTGCCAAGTGTCAACTCTATACACTCTGTTTATAATTTTTGCGACAAACCATGGGTGGTAAGTACCAGTATTTGCTTTTCATCAGTCAAAATGTGGTGACATGTAAGAATAGAACAACCACTGATATGCAATGGGAACATGTAGTCAGAAGAATCCAAGGCCAGTACAGAAGTAGATACAGTAGCGTTTTTTTCACTATTAAAAAAGGGGCCATCCAAAAGGCTTACTGCTTATCGCTAATTGCTCACTGCTGTAGTTTCCTTCACATGCATAACTTATTATTTATCCTACTCTTTACAACCTTGAGGTCATGTGGTGGTAAATGTTTAGCACCTTCATAGGCAAGCAGCTAAAAATACTGATAGTTCAAGTTTTTCCCATAACTTATCAGTGATTTTTTGCTATTACTAAGCTAATATGGTACATACTGACAATACCTATTTTTCAGTTTGCTCAGATGTCCAAACTCCATAAGCAGATGGGTCCAGAGGAGTTTCCGTTAATAGAGCAGGTTTATTATCCCAACCACAAGGAAATGGTAAGCCCCTTGCCTCTGTCCACCTCTCTCCTCCCTTACCCTCCCTTGATCACTCTGATAGACAGCTTTTCAGGGCACAAAAGGCTTTTTGCTCTGAATGATATATATTAGCAAACTCATCCAATTCCATGCCAATATCTTATACCAAATAAAAGCCAGAATCAATTTAATTAATGTTAGGCTGGCTGCAGGTTGTTGTTCTCCTATTGCTGGTTAAAACAAGCTAATGAACTATATACTTTGTTACAGATCTCTTCTCCACATTTCCCTGTTGTGGTGAAGATGGGCCATGCCCACTCAGGAATGGGAAAGGTAAACTGTTTATAATTTAGTATACCATATAAATTCATGCTTGTGTGTTATCGTTACATATTAAAACATACAAGTGTTTTTTCTTTCTTTATTACCAGGTCAAAGTTGACAATCAATATGATTTTCAAGACATTGCCAGCATTGTAGCACTAACCAAGACTTATGCCACATCTGAACCCTTCATTGATGCAAAATATGATGTCAGAATTCAAAAAATTGGCAACAATTACAAAGCATACATGTCAGTATGATTATCTTTACCCTTGTGGTATAAACTAATTACTATTTCACAACCAATCAGTTAATAAAGCCTTCATTGCATTTTTGGGTAGGAGAACATCCATTTCTGGTAACTGGAAAACCAATACCGGCTCTTCAATGTTGGAGCAGGTGGCTATGTCAGACAAGTAAGGGCTTGCATAGGCATAATGTGTGGTACACAAGTGATGTCTTCTTGTGTTATGTATGTGTTTTAAAATGTAATTTTTCAGGTACAAAATGTGGGTTGACTCGTGTGCAGATATATTTGGAGGCTTAGATATTTGTGCAGTTGAAGCTCTACATGGAAAAGATGGCAAAGACTATGTAATTGAGGTAACAAAATGGTACACTGACCATTGTGCCATAAAAGAGCAGTACAATTAAAATTATGTTGTCCTCTCAGGTAGATGACTGTTCAATGCCACTTATTGGGGATCAGCAGGATGAAGATCGGATTCAGATTGCAGAACTTGTGGTTTCAAAGATGAGTCAGTGTGTCCCACGAAGCTCCTCTACAGTGCGTGGCCCATGACTGTTTTTTTTTTTTTTTTTTTTCTACTAACAACTAACTATCACTGCATCTACCTGTATCACCATTTGCACTCACACTTTCTGCTTTATTTGTAGAAAGCATCTTCCCCTCAACCAGTCTCACAGGCCAGAGAACCACAGTCACAACAGCGTCCATCTCCTCAAGGTAATCTTATCTAATTATGTTATAAGTGTGTGTTAAATAAAGTTAAACCTAAAAAATGAAATTTCCGTCTGCAGGTGGTCCTCAGCAGAGCCCACCCACTCAGCAGCGCCCGTCACCTCAAGGACAGCCTCCGGCCCAGCCTGCTGAGTCCAGTCCTCCCAAAACCAGCCCTGGTGTGTCCCAGCAGAGGCCTGTAGGACAGGGGGCTGCTCAGAAACAAGTCTCTGTGCCCCAGCAGCAAAAGCCTGCTCCCAGTGGAGGTGCTGCACAGAGGCCTGCTCAGCCCCCCAGGCAGCAGTCACAGAGTGGCATGCAGCCTAAAGGCCCTGGGCAGCAGCAGCCAGCCCGCCCTGGAGCAGCTACTACCCAGCAGCCACGACCCGCCACTCAAGGGCAGGGAGGACGACCCACAGTGCAACAAAAGCCTCAGCCGCCTCAGAAGCCAATCCAGGACAGCCCTGCGACGGGCAGCTCTCCACAAATAAAGTAAATACCATCAAACATATCAGTTTCATACAAAGTGACCCCTACAGCTTAGGAGGGTGTTCCTTTTGTCTGCATGGGGACAAGCATGGCTCTTAAAAAACAAGGCATGCTTCATCATGACACATGAGCTGCATGTGATTTACTGATGCTTTCAGGTCTGTCACCCATTCAGATCAAATTTCATGAGTGAAACAACTTGAAAATAGTAGCACATGGTAGTTAAACATAACACATCATGAATGTTCTTGACCTTGTTTAACTATCTGTATCTTGTAATGTAATCCTTTTTAGTGAAGGGAAAAAGACAACAGAAATCTGTACAGTGTTATGTATGTTTACAAGAACAAATTGTACAGGCTATGGACTCTGTGTAGCATATATTTGATTATGTATGCATGTATATCTACAGATTATCAGTGCCATATGTGGTCACAGTAATTAGCTTTATTATAATATAGGCATGGCGTTGTATTGAGAGAATCGAGCATCCACATCATACACTAAGATAAATGATATAAGAGACATTGTGGTTCAGTGAGTGACTAACAATGTACTTTTTGTCATTTTGGAGAGTCGTCTGCTTCAGTTCATTTCATGGGTTTGCTGCATGACTTTAATGCCTGTTCCTTCTCTATTGACGTTCTCTCTTTGTAGCAAGTCCAAGTCTCTTACCAATACCTTCAACATTCCAGAAACCCCAGTGCCACCAGCAGCCAGCCATAACCAGGAGGAGGAGAAGGCGGAGACAATTCGCAATCTACGCAAGTCCTTCGCCAGTCTATTCTCAGACTGAGACTTCATGAGCCCAACTTCAATTATAATCAGATGAAAAAATGGACAAACTACAAAAAGGTGGATTCCAGAAAACCAGGGCCATCTTTAAATGTACTGCCAAAAACACATATTTCAATTTGTTCCTAAATTAAGTTCAAGATGTAGTAAATATAGACACTTATCCAACATTCCTTGCATCACTTTAAGAAAGTCACTCACCATTATTTGAAAGTAGGTCCACACATGCCACACAACCACATATATGCATGACTTGTCACTACTGCCCCCTATTGTTAGTTCTGTGACACCATTGTGACCTTAATTAAGTTTCCATTTTACAAATAGTGCATTTGAATGTTTGAATGCTTTTCAGCAATGATGTTGTAACTGCATGTCGACCAGAGGCAAATTACCAAACTTCTCAACATGGCTGCTTGTAACTGTGTTGTCATATGTAGTTAAATCAGTAGTAGCCTAGTAATTGATGTTGTAAGACTGTTGTTGCTGCCTTCTTCTAGCTTTTTTGTGTCCCTCATGTTCTCCATCCTTCCAAACGCATGCCTTACACGAACAAAGAAGTCAACTGGAGTTGTCTCAGGGAAGTCAACTAGATTGTGATACTTATATGGGTGAGGGTCTTCCAGTGCAGTGGTCATTGTAAGACTACTTATTAATAACAATAATGGAACCGGTTTTTGTGTCTATTGTATTATTATAAAGACACATTTGCACAGTGAATAATGTTGATACTTGAACACAAACGATTATAGCAAATCATCTTTCTGTGATCCTCCAATGGACACTGTTGCTGGGCTGATTATGGTACCATTACAATTAGCAGTTTGTAAGTCCCTTAATTTCAAAGCAATGTAGTAATATTTCAAAAGACAGTAAGCCTACATAATGGATGGACGTGATGTCTTGTTAGATTTCTGTTTTAACATAAAATGTGTTGTTTATTGTGAAACTAACAAAGTTCCACTTGCAGTTTAATTTTTCAAAAGTCTTTCTCAATACATAGAGACCATGCTCCAAAATTAGTCAATGTATTCCCTCATTTTCCAAAATGTACACAGCCAAGGAATGTAGTGAATCACTAATCTATAGATATGATGTAATAATAAGGCTATGGGATGTCAGCTTGATGCATCAGTAGTAATTTTGGCATATGCCGTGTAAGTTTTTTGCACTGAACACATAGTTCTGTTTCCAAGCACCAAAAATGTCTTCCAAAAAGTGCTTTCTGTTTGAAAGTTGATGGCAATATCATGCTTTTATAGTGAAGACCCGATAGCCATAAGGTTATACAGTCCTTGCAGAGTTCTTCATGCTGCCTGTGTTTCTTAGTACAGGTTGTGTAGCCACAGTGACCCCTAGTGCTCAATGGTGTGAATGTCGTGTAACAGGTTAAATACAATGAGTAAATACTGTATATCTTGGAAGTTATGCAAACTGTCACTTGCTGCTATCTGTGATGTTTAGTGAATTTAGTATAAGGTCATGCGTTTTTATTGTTATCTTTTTACTTTTTTTATGAGTACATTTTTATTTAATGTGTTTGTTGAGGTTGCCAGGTTATTTGGAAAAAAACTTGCTAATGTCAAAGTTGTTGTCACTTATGGTTAAGATTGTCCATGATGCCTCTGATTGTGTAAACTGTGAAACAAACAATTGTTATTGATTTAATATTATATTTTTGCATTGTTTTAGCTGAATGTATTTTTGTCTTTGCCTTTTAGTTTATAAATGTTAAAGTGTGAAAGTTGGAGATAATTACATGCCTGCCACTAAGAATATAGGTCCATTTTATTGTAAACATACACAGTCTGTGCAACAATTTAAAACTTGAGAATTGTGTGAATCATAAAACAAATTACGGTGTCAAGACCTATTGATGTTATATGCAATGTAGCTCTATAATGTACAAAACATGCACATATCTAATAAAGTCCATAAAAGTGGTTGTTTAAGATTTGAAATGTTGAAAATGTGTTGGTTCTATTTACAAATTTGTTGTGTGTGTTTTTCCCACAACCATCCCCATTTATTCAGGCCAACTGAAGAAGCATTACCACCCCTGTACTCAATCAGGAATCACAACTCCTATTAAGGTTTAGCAATACAAGAATGAAAATTGCAACACAGTCAACTTTTGGTAATTTTATGACCAACATATCTAACTCAAAGGTGCACAATGTAGCTTTTCTGGTACCACCATCTGCCACCATAGAGATGTTATTGCTCTACCAAGAATGTTCCACATATGGCATTAAAAGTATCTTTCTTTTATGCATAAAACAAGTCTTTTTATTGCTAAAACACATTGCTGCTGTAAGTGGCGTTACCTCTCCACATATCCGACCAGTAACTTGGCCTGCTGTGTCACCTGCTTTTCTTCAAAATGTTTGATATGTTTTTTGCTATAAAGGTAAAACAACAAATCTCCATGGTGACAATCAGGAACCTTTTACAGCACACATTTCAATGGCAAAAATAAAAGATAAACTGGGGCCATAGAAATGGCTTAATTCTCCAGTACTCTGCTTCAATGATGCACCTTAAACACACTACTGCAAATGCATTTCCAAGGTGCGTTTTTCAGAAAATAATAATACATCCTTGGCCAGCAGGGGGAGTAAGTCCTCTGTTAAGGGTGAATCAGGGTCACATTTTATTGATGTTATACTGGTTTTACAGTTTTCCATTTAGATTCTACTGTTGGCCACAGAGTTGAAACAATTTATCAGCCTAAAGTTAAGAGAAAACATATTTTCATACATGACTCTTATCATTTAGAAGACTTTGCCAGTGTAACACATGTAAATGCTTGTTTTTTTAAGAGTTATGTATGTTTAATATATGCTATATTCAGTAGTTAGTGACAAACAAACATTAAGGGAGTGAAATACAAAACGACATTGTGAGTGCCTTCAGAGACATCCATTTTAATTAAACAGCCTCGTACCATTGTGTGCATTTACTAAATGTGTTCTTTACTAAATACAATTAAGCAGCTACACAATAGGAAACAAAGGGCTCGTCTCCTACTCTGACACTTATCACAGTTCACACTTCTCAATAAGAGTCTAATTTGTACTGATAAAAGGAGGCTTTTTAGTGCTGTATCATTATGGGATGCACAGCTGCCTCACAAAAGGGCACTGCAGCACCCTTCTCTTATTCTGGTACAATTCACAGTGTGTAAGTCTGATATTAAAACACAGATCAGTAAAACAGACACATTTCAGTCAATGCTAACAAATGCATGTGAAAATACACTTTATTGATAACAACGTGTACTTTGTAGGGTTTCTTGTGCTGGGTCCATTTCTGTCTCCAAGGCATTTATCATTTTTGTATTTATTCAGTTACATACATTTTTATTTTTTTTTTTTTTTTTTGGCCATAAGGGAAAAAAGTAAATGACAAACCACCCTCCACTAGAAAAGTTACATAATGCACCTTATATGGACTAATATATATATATATATATATATGACTAAATTAGAATATTAATTATGTGTGCATTTAAAAGCATGCATTTATATCTACAATAGGTTTTTCTTTTCCTCACTTCATACAAATAGCTGCTAAGTTAGAAATCCCATTAGTGTCAATGGCATGCAGTATCTTCTTCACTAAAGGTCAGTTTGATTTGTCATAGCCCCAGGTGTCCTCCTTTTCTATCCACAGCTACAGCGTAAACAGCTCATTCAATTTCTCCTTCATCTCCTTTTTCCAACAAATCCTAGTTTTCATCTCACCAGGAAGCATGCCGGAAGGAAATTACTTTGGCCTGTAATGTTTGTACAATGGAGCACTTGATATTGTGATCCCATTGTAGTAACCCAATGGCTGGTATGATAACACAAAGCAGCAGGAGGTGGCTTTGTGTCCTGCATCATTATCTGAAATCAATGATATGAAACATGCTTAACCACTCGACAGAACAACATTGTGTTCTGCTATAGCCACGCAGCCGGGATGTTATGCAAGCACTAGGATACAACTTTTATGACTTTGCACAGTACAAATAAAGGATTCAAGCATGTAGAACCAGTAATAGTGATGTTGTTAGAGCCAGGGGAATACACAAGAGGAGGAGGTCTACGCTGAGCGAGGATATTTCTGGAGCTGACCCATTTAACTGCACTATGAGCAGGTGCATCTGGCAGCACCATGCACTATGCAATTATATAGAACTTCAATGATGTGTCATAGTGGATCTGAGTTAAGGGAAGTTTCCTACAGAAACATATACAAGTCATATACAAAATGAAATGTAATAGTGATTGGTCTCCCATTATACTGTACATGCCCCATAGCGTTAGACAATGAGAGCTACTCACTGCTGCTTTCCATTGTACTGTTGGAGACTGGGATTTCATTTATAAAAGGCCTGCTTTGATTCCTACAGAACTGTGGCACAAAAGCTTCCCTGTCTACCCAAATTTCGAAAAGGGGCTTCACTTTACAACCTTTTTCTAACATCTATTTCAAAAACTATTTCCTCTGTATATGTAATAAGTGTGTCTGTCTGGTTCTGGTTACATAACAATATTAGAGATTATTGCTGAACAAAACTTTGGAAAAGCAAGAGGTCCAGCTCGAGTTCTGAATGTGTGTCCCCTTTAAAAAGTGTGCATGCTTGAGTGAGTGATTTCTGAGCCAAAATGGCAGATGATGAAGGATGAGAGGAGAGAGTGATTTAATTAAACTGCACCATGGGATGTCTTACTCCGACTCTCCAGACAGAGGAGTTTGTGTTTCCAGTGTGCAGCTGTGAATACTCTACAGTATTTGTACATGGAACAGGATGTAACTGATGCAAATACGCATACATCAGACAAAACATTGCAACCTATGACGAGTAAACAATATAACTATGTGCACGTGCAGTAGCATCTACTGTTGGGTATAATTCAGTGATAATTTGATGAAGGAACAGTTACCAAGCATCAGGATTTTAAAACTACAGCATGTAAGTAGTTAGAGAAATTCCATCATTGTATTATTACATACCACAGAACTGAAATTCCTCCAAAGAAAAGCAGGTTTGTTTAAATGTTGCTTGCATTTATTGCACTGAATGTATAGTTGTAATTTTCTGTTTCCGTGGAATGATGCAAGAGATGTGCCACCTCCAGAAACTTACATACTGTACCTTTAATTAATCTGACAAATTGTGATTTTCAAAGCTATAATTATTGTTTTCTAATAAGAGAAATTAAAAGATCAGATAATGCAAAATGATATGCAGGTTTTTTTTAAGGACTGCAAATTACTGTATAGGCAGGTGGTCATAATGTATTGCCTAATTGCCTTTATACCCACTAGAGTAAAAAGTACCTGTGTTTTTTCAAGGCATCATCATGTTTTATTCTTATAGCTGTGCTGCCAGAGGGCTCCCCATATAGAGGACAGTAAATTGTCAGTCTGTACTTAACTGAGAATAACTGTGAGGCACTAAAAGACATCCTCCACCTCCACAATCCTGCTGAAAGTACAGTTCAAATGATATACTACAGATGCATGCTGCTGAATCGGCCCATTTGCAGATTATTGTGGCGTGACGAATAATTTTGTACCATTTGCTGTTTTTCGAGTCATGACATATATATTTTAACCACCTCAAAGGAAAACTCCCATCAGTTTTTTTCACAGTTTCCTTTGAAATCATCAGCTCCCTCTCTTTTTGCTCCTACTCACCATGTGTTACCATGGTGACAGTTCCCAAATGGTTTCAGCTTGCATGTGAATTTGTTTATTCGTGATTCTTGGAGTGGATGGGAATGTTCTTTTTGTTATACAGCCAAAATAATCACAAATGGTTAATTAGGCAGAATCAGTAAATTATGTAATAGTTACTCAATGCTTCAAATCCTATGTTTGCAAATATTTTGTGAGGAATTTGTACTAGGAATTATGAACCCAAATGTGAATTACTCGGTAAACTGACAACAGCTACAAACAAATACAAATAGAATAGTGACACAGTGAAACACAACCAAATATGAAGTAGCCTGTTGAGAATGTTGGGAAAGCATCTTACATTAAATAATCAAAGCTAACTTTAAAATTGATGACAGCACATCTGAAACAGGAGCAATACTTAAAATGAATACAACTTATTAATCTGTCAGGCCAACACCAACAAGATGTATTGGTATTCATATGATATAGATCTTGAAGTTCAGAAATGTTCCTTAGAGTGCAGTGTAGAGGGTTTGTATGAAGAATTGTATCTTCTAAAAGGTAGAACATGAGGCTAACTTTGCTGTAGACTGATCCTTCTGCAGATCACAGCTGCTGCAATGCAGAATCTTCACTGTCTTGTTGATTATCCAAATGCTTCCCTTAAGTTAGACTAAATCCTTACAAAAATCCATGTCACCCCCTTGGAGGAGAGAGTGAAGAGGAGTTGACTAATCTGTCCTCAGTTCGAATTTAGATTGAATCACCCCAAAGTCCTTCATATTTAAAGATGGTTTGAAAGTCATGAGAAGTAATAACATTACACATGTCTGGACCTGAAATATAAATTAAACCCTGCAGTAAATAGCAGTAAGTGAAAATTGTGTCCACAGCCGTTTCTCTAGAGAGGGCCTTTGTCTCATGTGGTTGATGTGTTTTTCTTGTTGAATGCTCTCACAATCCAAAATGGGTGATGCTAAGAGATGCTTTTGAACTAATCTGGCACAATTGCTATCTTGGGTTTGTGAGTGCCTGGGTCTGGCAATGTGCCCTTTTCACTTCCCTTATGTAACTCTCTCCAACAGAAACACTTATATCACATAAATCAAAAGAAAGGTTTGCTGAGATGAGAGAAGCTTAATCAAGTTTATTGGATATTGCTTTAGTGAAAGAACATTGTTTGATCAAGTTGAATAAAAAAAAAAAAAATATATGGCTTTGATTAAAAGTCCAGTCTTTTTTCCTCATTTATGCCACTACAGTATATTTTGCTTCCTATAGGTCCCTTGAGTTACTACTAATCGATAACATATCACTACAAAACACCTCTTGGTTTACATGCCAAACCACAACTGAGGGCAATAGTCACAAATCTGTACATTTTGATTAGGATTTCTTCCTCAAATAATTCTGTTTGCTCCAAATAACTATCTATTGATGTCTGGTACAGCTTTGCATGGGGATTGTATAGCAACAAATACTAGGGACAAAACAATGGCTCTGAGAATTGAGCTAGTAGCCAAATGAGGAAGATCAAAGAAGAAATGAATAATACTTGGTGTAAGCAGCGAGAATGCAGAGGAGGTAGACCATTGTTTTACAGATGAAATTTATTTCAGTTATTATTGGTTCGTACAACACTGGCATCTACATTTGAGTAGCCTGGAACTGTGCCTGGCTGTTGCAGAATTTAGTGTTGTTCTGGTGATGTAATCTTTGTGGTGCGGTGAGCCTGATTGATCCTTGTCAGAGAAGCCTTTAATCAACACAAAGCCATTGATTTTGCCTTGGTAGGGCCTGTGAGGTGCCCGAGACACCTGCTAGCAGCCAGCTGACACACACTTGTGCAGTCTGGAATCCAACAGCTGACATGAAGTGATGCCAAAGCACTGTGCTAGAGGAGAGAGAGGGACAAGTCACACATGTACACACTTCCATCTACATACAGCACAGTGTCAGATCCGTTGTTCTGGGATTTATGAATCATTATGTGTTATAACACATATATGAACAGGGAATCTTTTGTGTGAGAACTGTCAGCGAGAACTATTGACAACAAGCAGCAGAATATCTGATCAATTATCAGCAAAACACGATTAAACAAGAGTAGAATCAAAAGAATACCTGTATCAAAAATTAAAATAGCCTAAAGCAGGATCAATATACTAAGCCAGGGATAAGCCATTTAAAAATCAAGTCTAAACCAGCACATAACTAGGGTTAATCCAGGACTAAACGAGATGAAAACATAAGCAAAACATCTACTAAACTAGCAGCCATAGAGATTAAAACAGTAATAGAATTGCTTATATTAGAACAGGTTCATACATTGGAAGTACCATCAACTGTACTACAATTTGAGATCTCATCTACTGGCCAAAAATTCATCATCATTGTAATAAAGTCAGTTAAGTAGAAAGTCTCTTTTGCTTCGTAATGGTCTTGGTAATAGAGTTAAGTCACATCTTGCGGTCGAGCGGTATCAGCACTCAGTCTACGGTTATTTCTATCTAGGTTCAAAGTGCTGCTTTAAGCACTTTTCCTGCAGTCACATGCTCAGGTCTGGGGCTCACAGCCAGCTGTCTCTATATCATAAATTCAAACAACAAACAAAGATGTCACTGAGGCCAGGTGACACAACTGTGGCATAAAAAAGGAGATACTTCTCTCACAGTGAAAAACAATTATGAAGTTAATTTAACTCAACTTCTGGCTGTAGATTTCATCAGCTTTCTTTCTTTGGCTTGCATCACAGTGCCATGGTAAATTAGACTGGCTCAGAGAATGTCAAATTGTTGTAGTTGAAGTAGGAGCAGTTTTTTTAAGTAGCCTATTACTACTTCTCTCATTCACTGGGGCAGGTTTAGCAGGATCTGGTTTCTACGCATCACCAATAATAAAAAAGCCTGAATGAGTGGAAGGCTACTTTTAAAGGATTCTGGGACTAATACTTCAAACTCGCGAGGGACATATGGTCCAATATGCATATCCTAGTGCTACTTGACCTTCATATTTACATAATTGTTAAGTATATGAAACAGATTTGTCTTTGTCATGGAGGTCATTCTGGCTTCACATAAATATTCATAGTTTATGTCTTTTGAGTAGATGTAAGTTGGCCCTAGCCAGTGGTAAACGACAGGTGGTTTAACTCTCCATTACTAACTCAGTTACTGCGTCCTTTCTTGAATGCTGCAGAAAATCCTCCTACAGTAGATCAGCTCCAATCTGTCCCTTTTCTCATGCAAGAAAATTCTGATCACAAAACGCAGTACGAGCAGTACAAACACCGGAAATAGCATAAACCGTTGTCCTTAAGGCTCTATATCGGGAGATGAGCGGATAGACTGCATTGCTGCTTCCATCCAGGCTCGGTACCCCCTCCCCGGCCCACCGCACATAAACACGCACGACCACGCCCCCAGAGACGCTGGCAGAGGCGCAGACTCAAGACACACCTCCTCTTTTCTCCATCTCTCTCCACTTACAGAATAGGTGCACATTACACCATAGCCGCATCTTGAGAAGAGGAACAAAATGTGAAACGCCATGAGGAGCATGTTTGTCTGTAGCAGGTGCAGTGTAGACTGCGCCTCTGCTTTAAGAGCCTGCTCCTCAGCCCAGCAGAGCTGCTCCTGGTGCTTCTGCCATAACACCGCGTCCGATCAACTCACTGGCGACTCGGTAAGGCCCTCTAATCTTCTATGTCCAAACTTTGTGAAACTCGTACCTGTTTCTTGTCACTGGTGTGATCTGACCTGGTTTGAACCTGTCCTCTGCGTCTTTATGCCTCGGAACATGATGTCATTCCCGCCTCAAAGGCATCAGGTCAGTCACAGCGGAGGGATGATGGCCGGCCGCGCTGCACCACCAAAATATTGGGTGCCCATGTATTTTATACCTCATAGTTCACCCACATTTACAAAACCTTGTTTAATTGTAATTTTAATGCATTTTGTTCCTTTAAATATTAACCCCCCTGCAACAGGCCATTTGGAATATGGTCACGCGTAATAAAGTTAGCTGTGTGCGTAATTGTGGGATGTCTTTGGCAAATTAAACTAATTTGTGTTGTTGATTACGCTTCCGTTTTTCCCAAGCACAGATTTTGCCCCCTGCAACTCCGACTGCTTCGTGCCTCCTTTTCTGTGTGCTGTAGCCATGGAGACAGTATGTGGCATGTGGTTAAATGCTTTTGCTGTAAAAGTGTAGGCCATTATTCAGCATAGAGCTGCTGAGGAAAAACAGCACTTCTTATGGCATGTTTCGTAACCATTTCCAGTGTAAATGATTTGTCATCTGAGATGGACATAGCCAATCTTACGAAACATTCAAAACCATGTACATGTTTCTCCAAAGAGTTCAGTTTAGTTTCAGTTGTACGGGTCTCTAATTAAATATTGCAAAAACTGCTCATGATACTGCAACAAAACCATCAATGCAGGATGAATCTAAAAATACAATACTTTTGGTCTACTATTTGACCATGTCATTACTAGTAAATAAATTGAGATTATGAATGGTTGATGTAAGTTACATGTTATTTAAAAATCTTATTAAAGAGAGTGGTTTAAAGATGTAGTTACTAAACCAGGTCAATAATAAGCCTTGTGAGGAGGCGTGATGCTCAGGTGTGGTGAGGAGACCTGACAGTGAGACGGCTGGTCAGTGCTCTCCCATCCACATGAACAGATGGTCACTCAGGGTTAGCCATAGGTGAGTGCCAACAAGAGAGGCCCATGGAAATCCATGCTGCTAGAAGAATTCTTCTACTACTATAACAAGCTTAAACAGTTGGTAAACAGTGTTTTCAAAGAAATTTGTGAAAATGCATCTCCAGTCACCATGTACAATGCACACTACAAACAGTGTGTCCTTTTACAAATACTTAATGGCCTTTATGATCATCACCCCAGTGTAGTGTGCTGGACAAATCGACTATGTCGTGTCACATAATGCTACTGCCAACCACAAGCTGTAAATACAGAAAAAGATGAATTGGTCTATTTATTTCTGTTGGTTATGGCTATAAGCATTCAAAAGTTTAAAACTATTATTATTATTATTATTATTATCATCTCACAGAGTTTAGCAAAACACTGACTCGGCAGTACCTGGGCTGTCATGCTTCACAGCAAGTAACAAGGAGATGGATCCCTGGGGTCTCCACTTGGGTCGCCCACTGCTCCTGTCTGTGGCACTGAAGGATGGGCCAAATGCAGAGAATGAATTTCCCTCATGAGGGATGAATAAAGCATACCTTACCTATATTTAGATAATAAACTACATTAATGGTGTAAAATAGTGATGATTCATTGTCTGCTGAATTTTTAACATACATCTATCTGTCTCTCTTCCAGGCTGGTGTTGATCATGAATCTGACTGAAGGGCACTGAAGGTCCTTTAAAATGACCCGAACCCATCCTCCTGATATACTGGCATCAACTCTATATCGGGACATCGCTCTTAATCCCATCACTCATCACCCCATTCTCCACGCCTCTCCGCAATGTGACCTGAAAATGATTGACAAACCTGAGATTATTAACAAAAGACATTGTCGTAGCTTTGACTTTATTGAGTCACTGGACGACCCGCAAGCTTTATCGTCCTCAGTGGAGTATCCTTATAAGAGATCTGAGCATTTGGCTTTCAACAAAAACGTAATGTGGAATGGATTAGATCAACCGGGACATCTTCGCTTTTCATCTCCAGATCTTTTTAACACCAGGCTCTTTCAGCAGCAGCATCAGCAGCAAGACAAAACCAGCCATCTAACGTGGTCCGATTCTAAAAAAAGGGCAAGATCTAAAAGTACACCACGAATTAAGGCCACACTCACTCCGGTGCCAATTTCAGTGTCTCCTCCAAGCACACGCAAAGGCAGGGATGCACCTCAGGCAGCTCAGGATGCTCAAAAGGAAAGTTATTCATCAAACAGGGCTTTTTTAAATGAGGTTCATCCTATTAAACTACAACCCCACACTCCCCTATATGTCTCAGACTGTTTTGAAGAAGACAAACCAGACAAGCCAGCCGCTACCCCTCATGTTAGATGCCGGGTGGACATTAAACCAGATGCCGCGGTCCTCCAGCAGACAAGGCACAATGTACGGAGTGATAATCAGTGGCAAAGATATTCACAGGCCGGTAGTAGCCGAGGTTTGTACGTACAACCACCACCGCGACAGATTGGCTCCTCACCGACGCCCACTCCCAGTGAATGCTACAGTGGGGATTTTAGACAAGGATACCACTATACTACTAGCATGTCCCCCATCTCTTATCAGCATTTAGACTTCAGAATGCCATCACCAACACCGCCATACCTAACTGCAGAACAAAGAGCCTACTCAAATCCTAACATACCCACAAAGTTCTTTTATACAGAAGACCCAGTCCGATATCCCATCCATCCCTTCTCCAGACCATACTTTCAGGACGATCGGTCAAGTATTACCAGCCATGCTAGTACTTTGACGAGTCACTATGACCCGAGGACTAGATGGGTGCACACACTTCCTCCTCGTTCGTACTACACTGATCGGGACCCTCTGCATAGTGTTTATAGTAGACCATACTCTACAAGTGAGGCTGGGTCTTACATGTCCCATACCCCACTTTCTAGACCTTATTTTGGAGATGACAGCCGCTATAACACATACCACCCAACCAGTTCAGGGCTCTTTTATTCCAAACCGTATGTCGCGCCCACAGAAACATACATTCCCACAACAAGACTTTATCACACAGAAGGCCGTCGAAGACCATCTGAAGGTCTTTCCAATGACTGGTATCGGTCCAGTATATCTGGATACTCCAGCCAGTCCTTCCAGCACACACATTCCAGGTTAAAAGAGACAGGTATACCCACATGGTATGGGAGTGTGGACACCACTCGTCTTGGGGAAGAAGCTAAAAATCACTCCAAATCTTTTGACAATATTTTGTATCCCCACCTGGACAGAGGTCAGTCTGTGCCTCGTGGTCGAAGTTATGAGAATCTCTTTCACCAACCCCGAAATGGAGCATCCAGTGATGCTACCTCGCAGCCTGTTATTCTGAATCTCTCAAGCTCACCCAGGCGCTATGCAGCCCTGTCTCTCTCAGAAAACTCTTTAGACAAGGGGTCAAGTAACCCTTGGAGGAATACAAAAGGTGGCCAGTGGTTTGTAACACCTGAGATCACAATCACAGACAATGACTTATGTGCAGGAAATAACAAGAGGCGTGAAGGGCACTCAGTCAGCTGGGATGTAATGGACAGTGAAAAGAGATCTACTCCGAGGGTGATGCCTCAGAAGCAAGAATCCCTCACAACAGATTTGACCAAAGACAGGAAACATAACAACTTTTCCCTACAGCAAAGTCTTGAGCAGCTGGACAAGCTGCTAGCTGATCTGGTTGTAGACTACAAACCACCTACAAGCAGGAAGTCGAGTGATGACCTCTTGGATCAACTAAAGCAACTCATAAATGTTGATGATAAGGACCAATGCACATCTGGTATGGAAAATCTTCAGAGTTCTGATACACAGCTCACATCCAGTAAATCCAGCCCTGACACAAATAAGGAAGGTGATAGTGGATGTGATGCTCTTCAAAGGAGTGCAGAGGAGTGTTCACCTGACCATAGCACAGATGAGGATGACAACCTGGTGTGTGCTAATAAAAAGTGCAATAGGGCTGAAAGTATGTTCAATGCATGTTTGTACTTTAAATCATGCCACAGTTGCTATACATTTTACTGCTCACGAACCTGCAGGAGGGATGACTGGGAAACTCATAAAGAGACCTGTTTGTATGGCCGTGTCAGTAGTGTGTGCCGTCATACACTTAAATTTTGCAGAGAGAATACAGACATCCATAAAGCATTCTCACGTGTTGCTAAAGCGGGCTACCTTTCGCGAGGGAGAGGGGTGCTCTTTCTGGGCTTTGCTAATCCAGACACAGCTAACAACTTCCTGCAGGTGGGCCTAGAGAGCCTTCTCATGTCTCCTACATACTTATCTCTCAGAGAGCTAGACGGTTTCAAAGACAATCTGGGTGAATACTGCAAAGAACTACAACAGGCAGGAAATGAGTATGATCCCAGTGAATGTTTCCTCCTGAATGTATCCATAGCTGTTGGTGAACTTGTGCCTAACCGACCATCTCCAAGGATCCAAGCTCCAACGGTGCGCAAATATGCAAAGGTGTCCCTGGCATCGTCTAGCCCAGATAAGAAAGTACTCAAGCAGGAAAATGAAATGGAAACTCTCATCTTAACTCCACCACCTGGGACACCAGACATAGATCGGGAAGGGGAGGAGGGAAGGAAAGCACGGGAGGTCTGCTTTGTCAATATCCAGCGTGAACTCAGGACAAGGGGTGTCTTCCTTCGGCATGAGTATCCCAAAATTTATAACCACCTTTGTGAGTTTGTAGAGAACAATATACGGTTCACCCCAACCACGATTTACCCCATAGATAAGAGAACAGGAAAACAGTTTATGTGTATGATCATGGCGGCATCAGAGCCAAGGACACTGGAGTGGGTGGGCACACCTCATCTGTTGGATGATATTATTTAGTAAAGCACTAAAATGTCAGTCAATCGTGTATATTTTGTAAATACATGGGATGACTTAGGATGGTATGGAAGTTTGAAAACACATGACAAAATCTGGCTATTCTGTGTATTTTTAGCTATTATATGTTTGCACACATGCACAAACAAAACTGCACTTAATATACAAATAATACTGTACTTGTTTCTTTAGCTTGTTGCACTAAAATGATTGATGCCTGCATGTAGTTCACAGGCACAACCCCATGTATTGGGTGTTAAAGATGTTAATGTGATGTGCAGTATGTACAAAACATGTATAAAGCACACTATACTTAATAACAATGTGTCTTATTACCTCTACATTACTGAAGTGGATTACCACTTCCATCTCCAAATTAAACACCCTAGCTGACTTTTTACAGTGTTCCATCATCTGGAAATTGATCAGTAACCCAAGTTGTGTGGATAATTTTAAAATAGGCCTACTACTTGAGATTATGTTTAAAGTACAATCAAATCAATGTTTTCCCACTAAAATATATATTTATGTTTATTTCATATTGTAAAGAAAAACTTGATGTCGTTCTTCAACTGCTTAGTTTGGAAGTGGCCTTCTGTAATAATGCATTTGACACAAAGCAATGTAAAGAGTGATGAGTTTATAAAGGCTTGACAGCTTTCAACTTAGGTTTACTGAACTAATGTTGTAAATTAACACTTATTTTGCTTAAAGCATGCTATTTATATTCAGGTCTTTTAATATAAGCATTGCATAATTTACATTATTACGTTGAAGAAATATGGTTTTATGCTTAAACATATAAGAGATATATATGATAGATATTTATATTGAATATCAGATTATTTCGACTACATGACCTTGAGACCTGATTGTGGGTGATACCATATGCAATAAAAGAGCAACCTTATTATTTATCACTGAATTCTATTTTATCATAGCTTAAATAATAATTTATTACTAAACTTGCAAAAACTGTTTGCTCTAAAATGTAAATTATACATACATTATGCTATAATAGCAGCACTGAAAGCCTCCATTTAATATGGTCAAAGCTAAGGTTGCTCTTTTACCTGAATTGAATATCTTTGTGACCTTCCTTAACTTTATATTTTGTGATGTTTATAACCTAAATACATGAGTAATATGGCATATTAAAGGAGTGAACAAACCATGATGAATTTTATTATAAATCTTTTGTGAAAAAAAGGGTTTGGTAAGGCAGTCCTATACTTTACATATTCTTTCTCAGCTAAACTGAATGCGGTGCTTGATCTTCAACTGTTCTAATGGCGTTTGCTGCTTGGCTCATCAGCGCACTACTTTTAGCACAAAGCGCTGCAGACGGGGATCCCTGTGTGCACAGCGCTGACGTACTGCTGCCATCTAGTGGAGATGTTCGGCACTCTGCCACAGCCGGTGACCACATCACACCTAGAGCAGATTGAGAAGTACTGTCCTACTTTTTTATTTGTAGTTAAGTGTTCCTGGGTCAGTTACGAAGTACCTTTAAAAGGGCGTTATTCCTGATCGCGTTCTTCTTCTTATTATTACTATTTCCCCCCAAAAAATAATTTCATTTTTGACCCCCTGAACTTCGATAAAAAAGTCTCACATGAGGGTATAGGATCACGTCAATGACCAACGCGAAACATTTCAAAACTACGACTACAAACTGGACCCCCGTGGGAGTGGAAACAGACAAACTTTGGAATAAATTCATGAAATTCAGAACAGTGACAGAGATCCAGCCTAAAGTTGAACTGGAGCACTGCCCTTTGGTGAACAGGGACTCGGCCACATTAGATTGAAATTCTGTTATCACCATAGATCTGTTAAAATAACGGTTGGCACTGATAAACCTTTTCTAGTCCTTGTTTTTTGGTCCAAATGAGCTCAGATTTGTCATGCCACATGTACAGACATAGATCTTCAAAAGCAAATTTTCTGGGATACTATTTAGAGTTTTTGTGTAGCAAAAACCATAGTCATGAAATGTCAACATTGCTTGATTCATATAAAACTTGGGGATTAAAATCTAACCAACACATGCACTTTGTTTTAATGAAACTCATAGGAGTTACACATGAGAACAACTCTAAAACATAACTGGAGCAACACTCTACATCAAGGTTGCTGGGTCTAAGTCTATGACTTATGCCCCACCAGTATAATGACAGTTATGCATATAACTATGGTTCTTTGAATCACGGATGCAAAGTACAAAGTATTTGACAATTGGCACAGACAACCCAGTCAAAAAAGCCAATTACATCATAGAAACCCAGTATATTATGCACAAGATTGCTGGTTTAACACCCTGGACCACACCAGTATAAGTCAACTGGCAGACATTTGGCTTCACTATGAAAATAGGGTCAAGAACAAATAGAACAGATAGGGAGAATGACATGATGGTCAGTTGAATACAAAGGCGGTCACAGTTCAGCAGAGTCGCAATTCGGGGGCGGTTGCAATTCAGGGGAGATTGTAATTCAGAGGTGAGGGCCATCATCGCCGCTTGCGGCTTTAACAATTGCTTTATTAATATATTTTCGAATATAATAGATGGCGTAGGGTACGTGTTTCCAGACTGAATGAAAAATATTGACTGACTTCGTTTTTTTAAAAAACTCAAAAATATTACAGCTGTAATATTTGGTCCCGTCACGCATGCGCAGATGGTAGTTTTCCTCGTGATGACAGCAAATGACAGCAGCGGTGTTCTTCTGCAGAAGCCACTATAGGCGCTAACCATCTAAATATTCTCTCAGATCAGATTCATAAAACCTCTTCACCGCTGTTGTTTATAAAACACCCAATCCTCCCATAGTGCAAACGTACATTTGGTAAGTACCCAAATATATCTTGGTAAACATTTTTTTTTACTAATGCTCTCATAATAGCTAGGAACTTGCAGCCAATGCTAAGCTAGCTTAGCTAGCTAGCTCGTCTAGGCTAACCTCTGTTTGCTGAATTTATCTGTTTATCTGTTAGGTAAAGATTGTGGTTTCCATTTGTTGTGTTTTCCTGCAATAATCCTGTATAATCCATCAGAGTTAGTCATTGTATCTTCCATGGGCTGTTTGTGTCACTTTACCTGGCCCATATAGCTTTTAGCTGACATACATTTTCTTAAAGCTGACGAGTGATTGGTTTTCAATTTTCAATTTAGAGCCAAGTGAAAACAGCTACCACCACGAACTTGCCACCATTGGTGCTTCACATTATCTCTAAATTATTAGTTTCATTTGGCTTTCATCAAGGACAACTACACAAAACAGAGCCAAATCCTGTGCCAACAGTGATCCTTGAACCAATTTCCAGGTTATTTGAGGCAAATAGTCATTTCAAGTAAGTTTTTTATGTCTTGATTGTACAATTTTGAGTTCTCTACCTTAACTGTATATAAATATGGTCACTACAAAGGTAATATTATAAATGATGAGTGTTTGTGAATTCATTAGGTCATTGCCGCTCTGTTGTATGCCAGAAATGTTCTAGTGGTATTGTATTGCAGACATTCGGATAATTGCACTTTTCTGTTTAATGTTTTTCAAGCTTTGTGCTACTTAACTGGACTCTTTCACAATGTTAATAGTAAAGGACATTCTTTTATATGTGCTGTATGTGACATAGATGAGAATCTGCTCAGTCTGCTCTTTATGCTCTTTATGTGTGACTGTGAACAAGGATCTTTTCCTGTCAGAGCTACATCCTGGAAGATACAGGCCTATTTCAAAACTAAAACATTTTGTTTGTCCACTTGATTTATCATCAGGACATTATCCAAGGAAAGACTGCAGGTCCGGAGCACTGTTTTGTGGTGTGTTCTTTCATATACAAATGCTCCATGTTAAACTTAACTTATGAGCACGATGAAACTTGAATTTCTCTAGGAGATAATGGTATGGTATTTGGATGAAACAAATGACTAAATCCATCCCTAAACTTCTCTATAATAATCTTAATTAATACCCTATATCTTACTTGTTGTGTAAGAAATTACCTGAAAGGGAAGTGTGAACAGGATGTTGGTACTTGAAAGCGAAAACATATCAGGTTGCAGGTAACCTCCTTACGACTCCAGCTCTATGCTAATACTGTCAAACACTATTGTCAACTTTTTGATCTTTATTGGCTGAATATGTGACACACTGTTCACACTGTTCACACTGTTGTGATTCTCGCTGGTGATGTCTGCTGTAGTATATCTCCTAGTACTGTGTTTTCTCTTCTGCTTTAGACTTCCTCCGTCCGGTCCAAAAATGACTCACCTGGTAGCTTTGTGTGGTGGAATATTGCCGACACCGACCTCAGCCATGACTAATAGCTGCTAGCCTCCTCACTTGACATGTTGTGGCCTAGTTGCCTTTTCACTTCCATTCAAGTATCTGTGGAATGTGCGTATTTGAGAACATGTGGAAGTGGGGCCTTAGGAGGCTTGGCTGACAACATGTCTTAAATTACAAAGAAATCATTGTCCATTTTTCTAATAAATAAGCTCAATGAATAGTTAATAGTATTATATTGTAGATTTCAAGTGTAGTCCATTGCCTATGACCTCATGTGGAATTTGAGCCTGTAGTATATGTTAGTTGCTAGTTACTTTTAAACACTTTAAAAAGTACCTTTCATAGTGTTTCATATGCCTTCTATCTTTGAGTGGGTGATATTGACAAAAATAAATATCTAAATATTTCTCAAGCCTTTTTAAGCCACTTAAATGTACTTGATATTCTAATTTGGCATATCACCAAAACTCGGCCTGTCGCAATAACACATTTTAAAGTGTGATATATTGCTGAAGAAAACGATAAACATAATATTGAAGCAGATTTATGCCACTGACACCCTAACACTAAAAGAGGAATATGCCAAAGACCTAGTCTCCAATATCATTAAAAAAAAACATGAGCTGAAATAAATAAATAGCAGAATGAAACACTAGTTGGTCTGTGTCTAAAATGGGTCATAGAAGTTATTTATTCAACCCTTCACAGCTCAAACTGTATTGTACTCCCAATAAATACTCATCCCAAAAATGATCATTCCATATATCTTTAATTGAACAATGAGTTGATATAGTAATTCTCATGACAGAGCTAAGTAATTACCGCCCATAGAGTTGTTGGTCTCATCAGCTAAGCTGTTGTGGCTTCTGTTACTTTTGGGGCACTGGCATGTCTTTGCAGTAATTCTTGTCTCAAACAGTTTTCAGTCATATTCTGTCCCTGGCACTTGTTGTATGCCACAGCTAATTCTGTGTTTGCACACTGCCACAAAGAGACTTTGTTCAACACATTCGACACAAATCATTGAAATTTCATGCCCTGAGCTGGGTGTGTATGTCTTGGCTGTATATGTAAATGAGAGCGAGTGAGTAATTTGCATCTTCTACTCTTGAGTATTGCCAAAACTTGTGAAAATGCATGCTTTCTCTGCTGCTGCTGAGCCAGCAGACTGGCTGTAAATTATCACCAGCCTTGCATGACATTAGTTTATATCAACTCGATGCAAGACACCAAATATTATTTCCCTATTTCTATGGCTGTTTATGGTTCTCTTGGTTGTAATATTTCTGTTATTGCAGAGTTTTGGAGACCGGTGTCTAAAACGATACTTATTATAGATTAACCATTTTTGATAGAACTATAGCCAACAAAGATGGTTAGTGGAAATATCATGTCAATTTGACTTTTAAAGAAGTTTGAGTTCTTGTTGTATCAGTCCGTAGCTCTCTCCGTGTGTGAGCTGGTGAAGATGGTGAAGCCAGACATCCACACTCTGGCCCATCACCTGAAGCAGGAGCGTCTGTATGTGGCCTCAGAGAAGCAGCTCATCCAGAGGCTCAACAGTGATGTTCTGAAGACTGCGGAGAGGCTGTACCGGGCCGCCTGGATCGCCAAACAACAGAGGATCAACCTCGACCGCCTCATTCTCACCAGGTTCCACTAATCTTGTTTATGTCTGACTAATGCACACATTAAAGCTATGAGAAATTGAAAAATAAATTGTATTGGCGCTAAATATTGCAGTGGAAGTGGTTAATTTTTAATAAATTGCCTGTTAGTAATTGTGTTAAAACTGTTGGCTACAGTGCGGAGGCCTCTCCGGCAGAGTGCTGCCAACATGCCAAAATGCTGGAGGATACCCAGTTTGTGGACGGCTACAAGATTCTTGGTTTCCAAGAGACAATCTATGGGGAGTTCTTGGCCCGACTCCGAGAGAACCCCAGACTTGTAGCATCGTGCCTAGTTGCGGGTGAGAGGCTGAACCAAGAACACACCCAGGGTGTCATCCATACTGTCTTTACTTCACTGTACGGAAACTGCATCATGCAAGAAGATGAGAGCTACCTTCTTCAGGTACAGTCTTTTTAAAGATTATTGCCATCATGTTTTCAAAGGCTAACAGATGTTCTTGTTTAGGTGTTGAGATATCTGGTTGAGTTTGAGCTGAAGGAGAATGAAAACCCTAGGCGTCTCCTGCGCAGAGGGACCTGTGCCTTCAGCATCCTGTTTAAGCTCTTCTCCGAGGGGCTGTACTCGGCCAAGCTCTTCCTCACAGCCACTCTTCATGAGCCCATCATGCAGCTGCTGGTGGAGGATGAGGACCATTTAGAAACCGACCCAGCTAAAGTCACTGAGCGCCTGACTCCAGCTCAGCAGGAGCGCTTTGGTGAGAAGGGCTCAGAAGACTACAAACAGAGGGTGCAGGCTGCTGTGGAGACTAATGAAGCCAAACTCGTAGCACTAGTCAACAAATTTATTGGTTACCTAAAGCAGAACACATACTGCTTCCCTCATAGTCTTCGCTGGATAGTCTCTCAGATGTACAAAACCTTGTCGTGTGTGGAGCGACTGGAAGTGGGAGAGGTTCGGACCATGTGCACAGACCTGCTTCTAACGTGCTTCATCTGCCCTGCCATAGTCAATCCTGAACAGTATGGCATTATTTCAGACGCCCCCATCAATGAAGTTGCCCGCTTTAATCTAATGCAGGTGTGTGTTCAACCAAGGTTATTATGTACTCACTTAATAAGTGCATACGACTGAGTTTGTATTTCTCGTACTCAAGGTGGGACAACTACTGCAGCAATTGGCAATGACAGATGATGATGCAGACCCTAGACGGAAAAGTAGTTTATCCAAATTTGATAAAGTACGTGCTTTGCCGTTTTCTATCTTAATTACTATGAATTATTAAAGTATTATTGGGTCTATATGTTAAATATATTGAATTTTTATTTTTACAGAGTTGTGTGGCAGCATTTTTGGATGTCGTGATTGGAGGAAGAGCAGTTGAGACCCCACCAATGTCTTCAATGAACTTATTGGAAGGCCTCAGCAGGACAGCAGTTTACATAACACATAATCAGCTACTGGCTCTGGTTTGTACCCACAATAAAGTAAAATTTTGTGTTCAATTTGAAAACTGAAAACTATACAAGTGTTTGTGTGACTCCCTTCACGCCATATAATGCATACATTTTAGGTAGCAGTAATCTGATACTTTTAGATTTTGATCATTTATTTTATACTGTGGGATTTCAGAAGTATTAAATGCTACTGTGTACTAACTAAGTCCGCTGAATATGTTGTCCTGGGTCTGAACTCCTTGTGTCTGCAGGTGGATTTTGTGCGGAGTGTGACGGCAGGGGACCATCTCAGAGAGGAGGAACACATGGCGCTGGAGACTCTGCTCGCCAATGTGCCTCAGTCCAGAGCCGTAAAGAGCAACAGTCTGGAGCTGACTCCCTCCAATACCCCACAGCTATCCCCAGCCACCACTCCCGCCAACAAGAAGAACCGGCTCCCCATAGGTACCCAACCCAACTTTGCCCCCCCTTTTGACTTGGTCTTTTGGTTATCAGTCAGACTTTTTCTGATTTGCAGGAATTGTATATAAAACCAAAAATAAAATTGTTTGGAATAATTTTGCCTAATGAGAAGTAACATAAACAAGTTGAGCGCTGATGGCTAGTGAAAGCCTTGTGTTTTATGCAAAAGCTAATGAGCTTCTTCTAGGCTTGTTATAAAGATAATTAGCACAGCCTGGATCGAGGCTCAATTATAGAAATGACAACCAATTAAATTACCAAATATAAATGAACTAATTTTAATTGGAATAGATGGAAAGATGCATAGCCTTCCTTCATTAGCATTTTAAAGACAAATGATGGCATGGCGACTCCCTCTTAATTAGAAATAAACCGCTTGTGCCTGCTATGACATATGAATTTTAAAAACACAAGCTTGACATGATGTCTAAAAATGACTACTTGAGATCTCAAGTGTAATTTATATTTTTTTTCTCCGACTCCAACTTTTTCTTTTCCTCTTGCTGCCACTGAATGACCAGGACAACACTTAGCTGCTATAACATGCTGGGACTCAACTTCCACTTCTTTGTCCGCTCACATTCCTTTAGTAACCCCTTTTGGTGGGTAGCCTCCTGTCAGTTGAATGAAAGCTCGCTGTGCCCTCATCTGCTGCTTCACTCAGTTTTGTGTTTGATCATGTAGCACTCGTTCAAGCTCTACCCTGCATAGGTTTAACCCTGTGTTCCACTTAAACACCTAGAAGCGCTGCTTTGGTTTTTATGCACTAGCTATACATGCGCTACTGTGCTTTGGCTATTTATTACAGCTGATAATCTACTGCATTATCTAAATTTTTTGCTTTCCCATCCAGTGGAGTTTGGCTGTGCATTACCAGGTAGAGTGGCAACATTTTCGGATTGATAATTTTCCCGTTGAAACTTTAGCACAATTATCTTCCTATATTGTTTATTTGAAAACAAAACTGTAAACAAGCTACACACAAAATGTTCACATTCAATTGAAAGTTTAACTTTTTAGATAACTTAATTTTCAATTGTATTGTTGTAAGTTTACAACAATTCTGAAAACAAAATAAATCAAAACCTAAAAAGAATAATAGGTGAATCCTGTCTTACTGCCGCTATGGTTAATTTATGGCAATCCACAACCACAACCATGCTTACTTTTGCTTTCCTAACAGACATACCCACTAACATATTTACCTCTCATGTAATTATTTTAGCACAGCTGATTTGCATAAATAAAAGCCAGTAACTAACTTGTTGATTTGACTAATTCCCCTAAACCAGCAGCTGCCCGTAGTCGCAGTCGTACCAACATTGCCCAGGAGGGGGAGGCAGAGGCCTGCTCCCAGGAGTCCCTCCAAGAGCTGGCGCCAGAGGAGGTGCTGGTGATTTCTATTGGAACCGGACCCCAGAATGTCCCCGGGATGATGTCAGAAAATGAGGTAATGTGACTTGAATTTATGTGGTCATCGGGTGGGGAGGCAGCAATGGTGTTAATTCAGTTTTTCCTGCCACTGTTTGATGTCTGAAGATGCAATATTATATGGTAGATATCAGATACAATTTATTATTTGCATTATATGTTAAGGAAGCCATAATTTGCCCATAGTACCACATAATGAATTAATATGAAGTATTAGTAGATCAGATTTGTGGAGATGTGCTTTATATAGCTGTTCCTCTCTGAAATAATTGGTTGTTCTTTGTTTAAATGTCCATCGTCAATCATAAATTATATTATATACTTCTTACAGGCTTTGGATTTTGTCGCTTTTTCATTTTATAATCATGTAACTAATGCTGAATACGTTTGATTGTCTTTTAGGTTTTGAACTTGCAGATGAGTGATGGACCTCAAGGAGATGGTCCTACTGATGAATCTAAACTTCATGGAAAACCAGACAAGACCCTAAGGTTCTCCCTTTGTAGTGACAACTTGGAAGGCATCTCAGAAGGTCAGTCAGCACTTAATTATGTTTGGTGGGTTTACATGCTGCATAAAAAGCATTAGATGTTCTCTGTAAGACATAAAGTCTGTTCTTTTTTTGTGTTTTGTGTAGGTCCATCCAATCGCTCTAACTCTGTGTCTTCTCTGGACTTGGAGGGAGAATCTGTGTCCGAACTCGGAGCTGGGCCGTCAGGAAGCAATGGAGTGGAGGCTTTACAACTTTTAGAGCATGAACAGGGTAAGCTTATTTTATTCTATGTTTTTGTATAGTAGCGTACATTTAAAATAATGTTAGTGTTTGTTGTACAGCTACCACTCAGGACAACTTGGACGACAAATTGCGAAAGTTTGAAATCCGAGATATG
Source organism: Periophthalmus modestus (assembly GCA_019594935.1). Taxonomy (NCBI): domain Eukaryota; kingdom Metazoa; phylum Chordata; class Actinopteri; order Gobiiformes; family Gobiidae; genus Periophthalmus; species Periophthalmus modestus. Next base: position 9,353,416 of record JAIEZT010000012.1, on the reverse strand, counting down.
ATGGGCCTGACTGAAGACAGAGACATCTCTGAGACTGTGAGTGAAACCTGGAGCACTGATGTACTCGGCAGTGACTTTGATCCCAACATGGATGAAGACCGATTACAGGAAATAGCAGGTGAAAAAGTTTTGTTATTTGTAACTTTATGATAAACTTTGTGTTTTTTAGATATCTAGTACTGTATGCTTCTTTTTATCCAGGGAAATGTCATCACCTTGTGGTCTGAAGGTGAATAGCAATCCAGGCTGAAAGGTCCACCAATAGTCAGCTTGCATTAATTCATAGTAATTCTTAAGCAGTATAGGTCATGTTAATTTTTTAAAACTCCAATTTTTAAAATGTTACAGTTTTTTTGTATAATTTCCAAAACAGTTTTGCATCTAAGCAGACTTGGAACACAAAACATTAGCTTTATAAAGTGGATTATAGACACTTCTTCTAATGTTTATAATGTTTGATGTACTTGTACTTGTCTGTCTTGTTTCTTCAGCCTGATGCCTATCTCTCTTTCTCTCTTTCTCTATCGCTCTCTCTGACATTCACTCAGTCCCTGCTGTCTTATTGACCTTGGTTCCTTCTCATTTGCATCCACCATTTTTCATTCTTCGGAATATGGCGTTGGGGGACTTTTCCATCATTAAGTGAATTTACAGCGATTTCCTTATGTGTTTTCTCCGAGGGATTGGGTTATGAGATGCACATTAAATATCCATTAATACCTCATTATCCCACTGATAAGATTACCATGATAATGAGGCAGAAATTCTAATTGTTTCACTTCTTGTTGTGCCACTCATTTAATCATCCACCTGAAAGACATGTACTCTGCGCCCCTACCTTGAAGACTGTAAACATGGACAGCGGGGTAGAGCTCTCCCACAGCCGCCCAGAGCCTTGCCCCCGCCAACAACGGCACACACAGTTGCCTGGGTGCTGGCATGCTCATTCATTCATACTGCCTGTGTGCTATGGAGTGGAAGCATGACATACCGGGGGGTGCGGGGGCCATCAGAGGACTTGGTCAAGAGCCCTCACCCACTCACACCTGCTTGCTCAGTTCCCACCTCGGCACATTCTTCTGCCTTGTTAAGCTCTGGCTCTTCCAAATGGAGGGACACGGTGCGGCGGACGTTGTGGGAGGGCGAGCTAAGTGGTAATTTGGTTGTGAGTAATGCTAGGTTTAATCAACAGCTCAAAGTCATGGCTCTGGAGGCCAAGGCGGGGTGAGATATTACCATTAACCTTTGAACTTTGGCCCTGTGGTATCTGCGCCTGTAGGGCCCAGCAGGAAATGTATGTGACCTCCAGCTCTTGTTGCCTTTCACACTGTGATTTAACTACATTCTTAAAAAGCAACAGTCAGCATAGATGCTTTAGTTAATTTTGTGTTTGTTGGCTCATTTGTGATGGACCTAAAATAAAGAAAAAAAAGCAAGGTTACTGAGGTTAGTTTTTCATAGAGAAACACTAGAAAATTGTGCGCAGTTGTAAGAACTGGTATGTTTCCTCTGCATTCACATTACATTATATCACCTGTATGTTACCAAAGGCTTGTCTTTAGAGGGCTTTTCATGCACCACCATTTCCACATTGCTCATTTAAAAAAGCCTGAATTATTGATAAGAACTAATTACAGAAAATAAATCAACCTTAGTGCTTTAACAACCTGTGCACGGAGCTGAAATGTGTCTTTAAGATGACTTTGGGGCCACAGAGGAGACTTCTTGCTGCTCTTACTCTATCCTAAAATCAAATGCCTTTATTCTTTGTTTCTGCCCTTCTTTGTGTTTCAGGAGCGGCTGCAGAGAACATGCTCGGCAGCCTGCTGTGTCTTCCTGGCTCTGGTTCAGTTCTGCTGGACCCCTATGGATCCACTATATCAGAAACCACCAGTGAGGCCTGGAGCGTGGAGGTGCTGCCTAGTGACTCAGGTAGGTTGATTTTTTTTATGTGAGACAGTAGTTTCTTTTACCATGTTTTTTGTATTTACGGTCTATTTTCTGTGTTTGCATGGATGATCTTTGTTTGACACCGGATATGTGCACATGTATCTGTCAACATCGGTGTGTTCTTTGCTGTCTTTCAGGACAAATGTGTGTGTGTACTGTGTAGTAAAAGGCAGCTCAGGGCTTTCTTCGACAGACCACCAGGTGTGTCTGCACCTGTGGTGGATCAGTGAGAAGAAACGCACAAGGACAGCAGCTGTCCCCAGTCAGTTAGTTTACACTGTCAGTTCTTTATGTGGCTCATCTTAACAGTGCAGTGCAAATTTAGACCTAAAGCACTATTTCTGTAGGTACAGCAAAAAAAGGGGACACAAAATGTCTTGATTGTTTTTTGTTCCGTTTTTACCATTCTGCTCCGTAATCACACAGTTGGAGAATTGATCCGGCTAGAGCGCTTGTTTCATGGCTAGGCACCAGAAAACTGCACTCTGAAGAGCACTTCACTAACACATTATTACTAACGAGCATGCAAATGAGCACTGCTGTTAGTATGGAACCTCTGGGTTCAGCCCAACACCTCCACTGGGTCACCAAAGAACTGGTCATACTAGTTTAATGGTTCAGTTTGGCCGCTACAGCACATAATGTATGTCATGTTTGATTTTGTGCATATGTGAACACTTGGTTTCACAATAACCAACAAAAAGGGTGGAGTGCGCCGCCATCTGTGGATCAGATGCTGTTAAACACTTTTTCTGTTTTTAATTTCATCACTAAAAACAAAAGACCAAATAAACAAATAAAGATGTAAATATTTGTGTTGTCTTAGAAGCGCCTGACCTGAAGCAGGAAGAGCGTCTGCAAGAGCTGGAGAGCTGCTCAGGAGTGGGCAGCACCTCAGATGATACTGAGGTCCGAGAGGTCAGCTCTAGACCCAGCACTCCAGGACTCAGTGTGGTTTCAGGTACAAATCTGTGTACTGCATTTACTTGTGTGCTCCCCTTTATGGGATACCTTTTACTTTTGTTAAAATGTTCATTAGTCATTCACTGAACCCCTATACTTGTTACCATCTAGGTTAAAAACTTAGTTTCGAGCTGTCCTTGCATTTGTGTTGACCGGTCATATTGCTAGCAGGCCTGTTAACCCAGGTAGAGGGGTCATGTACATTTTTCCATGTGATACAGAGGTTAATGCTGCCTGTGTTTTCCCTGGGCTCAGGTGGACATGCATGTTGACAAGCATGAAGTAGTATCTTAGATTAAGAAGCTAGTCATGACGTCCGCGGCTCTGCTCACGGGGGGACCCTCCCCCCAGGGATCAGGCCGATGGATAGTCTGCATCCGATGATCATTCTTATCTGTGTCTGTCTCCAAACCCAAGGGAGCTTACGCTACCAATTTAGTGGTCCCAGTTGGTTTCCAACTGAGCCAGTCTGTACTGCATGGTCTAGAGTGAGAAATACTCCCTTTTTGTATGAATAGTTCCCCTTTACCTAGAATTTGATTCTGTTGTTAAGGTGATATTGAGTTGTGTTTTGTGTGAATGTCAAAGCTGTTTCTGTCTATGCCCCAGGTATCAGTGCGACATCAGAAGACATCCCCAACAAGATCGAGGACCTGCGGTCAGAGTGCAGCTCCGATTTTGGAGGGAAGGACTCTGTGACCAGTCCAGATGGGGAGGAGGCTGGCCACGGTAGGACAGAGTCACATTCCCACCAGGACGGGCACACTACATGTACAGTGTGTATGTGGTCCAAACAGCATCAGTCAGACCCATCAATCCCTGTCTACTCAACAGCTGCCACCAAGTTTAATCACCTGTTTACAGTGTTAATGACACTTAAGTTACTAAAGAGAACACAATCTAGAGCAAAGTTTAAAGCCTGCTTCCTAAGTCCTAAAAGTCCTAAAAAATATTGAAAGACTAAGGTGAGTTTATCCAAACCTGGAAAAGACTTGTTTTGTTGTCTATACTTCTTCTCAGATCCAAACTTTGTTCAACTTTTATGCAGTTTTGTTACACAACTATTGATAACAGTTAGTAGCAGAGTTCTCTGTTAAAAATGTGTTCACCTGGGAAAAAATACTACTTGTTTCACTTTCTAATTTGTGGAAAACCAAGTTATTGCTTCTACTACTTTCCTATACTACTATTTCAGTAAATATATTTAATATTAAATAAGTAATAAAAGTAATAGAACCAAGTTTTTACAATTTTTTTTTACATTGTGGCTGTCACCTTTGTAGGAGCACACCACCTGACGACCCCACCATCACAAGCAGACTCTTTACTGGCCATGTTTGATCCTCTCTCCACTGGTGAAGGTAACTGTTCTGACAGACTGTGTACAATCTTTGCCATTAAACTCCAAAAGTCACCAAATGAGCTTGCATTATTGCAGACCATAATAAAGGTGTTACAGGAATGTCATTGACTTTGCCCTTTTGAGAAATATTATATTTGGGTCTCTGCTCCTCTGAGCACATTTAGTTTGAGTGCTGGTGGAAATGAGAAAGAAATGATAGTGCAGTGTGTCTGTGGCAAGGTGAAGGGCTGACAGGTTGAGAGCCCTCACCCCAGGCTCTTTGGCACTGTCCCCTTGTCCCACTGTGCTCATGGCACCAGGCTGCCATTGGAACCCGTTCAGCAGAGCGTCTACCCTTGGAACAGGTGGCCTACCTATACTAGAGCTCGTCTCTCACTAACATCTCTCTTTAGCACTCCTTGTCTTTGTTGTTTTGTAAAAGACTTTTTATACACTTATACTCTTCTACAGGGGGGAACCATTATTGCGCATAGTCTAAAAATGCACTCCTTTCCTTTTTCAGGTTTGTCAACTGGAACAATTGTAAGACCCAAAGTGCACTATGCCAGGCCTGCACACCCCCCTCCTGACCCCCCGATTCCTGAAGCCAGTGCTCTGGGACACGAGACACGCCACTCCATGTTCACCCCCCACTGTCTGGCCCAGGTGGAGCAGAGGCACTCGTTCCCTGACAGACTGGTCCGCAGTCGCAGCTCAGACATTGTATGTCCCGGTCGCCGCCCGACCAGTGACCCCGGTCTGAACCGTAGGGTTGCTGTGGAGGAGCGAGAGTCAGGGGCCTTTGGTTCAGGACCTTCCTCTTCACCCAGCAAGGATTCCCTTAAAGGAGAGGTACCTTCAATTCTGCTGAAATTAAACACAACTGCTTTCACTGCTCAAAACAGTGCTTATTGTGTACCCACTTTTTTCTAGACTGAAGAGAGAAAAGACAGTGATGATGAGAAGTCTGATCGTAACAGACCATGGTGGAAAAAGCGCTTTGTGTCTGCCATTCCTAAAGGTCAGGCAACCAATCACTTGGTCATTTTGAGCTTGTCTTCTTTCCCAAACTGACAAATGTATGTCTGTACATTGAAAAGTGATCTGTTTCATTGCAACACTCCTTTATTTTTTATTGTGGCAAAAGTTCTCTTAATCACAACTGACAGAAAATATCACACTTTAAAGAGCAGAGCGAAAGCCAATTTATAATGTGAGAAAGAGAATGATGATCCATGTTGTCCACTCCATTGCTGATGTTCCACTTGGAAAATGATGTTTCTTGTTTGAAGTTACTCCAGAGACGTGTCCAGTTCTTTTTCTCTCTCGTCTCACTGGCTACAGATTTATATAGACTTTTCAAAGCTAATCAGTCATCAGAGAAGCTTTAGCTGTGTAGATTGTATGGCTGTAGCCCTCCCAGCAGTGCTGTCAGCCAGCGGCTAATGGTCATTAGATAGACCTCTCTGTCACGAGCTCTGATAGATGACACATCTCTTGTTGCACTTCTACTCTACAATCATCTCTCATACATCTGTCTGTGAAATAATGAGCTGTGCTTACATGAAATGCCTGCTTATTACTCTTGGGGATAATGATCTTTCTTAAGTAAACATTAAATTGATATTCACATTATATAGCCTAGGAAAAGTATGGGGACAGACAGAAAAGTTTGCAGATTTACTATGATGAAGTATCTCAAATCAATAAAACTGCATATAGCTATATCATCACTACAAATGTAGATAACCATATTTTTGATTTACTTTTGAAGCTTTCCATTACAAGTGATAAGTTACTATTTTTTACTATTGTTTTGCACTAAATGTGTTGAAAACTTCAGCATGCTCTTCTCAGACAAGATATGAGGTTCTCCTTAACATGTAGATTTGGTACTGTGTTGTGTTCCCTGAGCTTTTGAGGTGCAGGCAGTTGTCCCACAGAGAGACAGTCTGTGTGTGAAATGCCAACCCTGTGTGTTATGTCCCTCACAGTGCTGTATTGGACGGCTGAGGAGGAGGTCCCAGGTAATGCTGTATTGCTGTAGCCACCCACCACTCCTTTTGTAGGTGTAATCCTAGAGCTGTAGACCTGTGATGTGGCGGTTATAGTGTGAGACACAGACATGTCAGTATTCCCCTCTAAATGGTGTCCTAAATGGTTTGGTTGTTATTGTACAGACAATATTGGAGAGTAATGATTCTTGTGATTTAAGCTTAAGGTTCTTTCATCTTGTCTGTAGCATTTAAAAAAGTGGTGAATCCTCTTACTTTAGCCATAAAAATATACACAGATATTGAAGTTGCAGCTGGATCTCTAAAACATTTTTTTCTCTCCCTAGTGTTTGCTAAACTTATGTCTGTATGTTCCAGCTCCAATCGCAGCCTTTCGTAAACGAGACAAGCAGGAGAAGGATGACACATCACAGGAGCGTATCCCACAAGGTCTTAACAGTTTTTAAAATGACTATGACAGTCTGTTTAAAATGTTTCTATTGACATGTTTTTAATTGAACTTTTAGATGACCCATTGCCCAGACAAAATTATCAAGCCCAGGCAGCTGAGGACATCCTGGACAAGTATAGAAACATAAAGAGGACAAGTCCAAGTGATGGAGCTGCGGGGGGAGCCTCATATGATGGAGCAGGAGGTTTCGTAAAACAAAACTGACACAGCATTACAGACACTTAGTAATTATTAGTAATGAATAAAACCTTGGTATTACAGATCTGTGTGTGGAGGACCATGTCCATGACTCTTCAAGAGAGGACGCACTGCAAAATATATCCACAGATGACCTTCCAGATTCTGCCAGCCAGACAGCACAGCAGCATGACACCAAGTTCTCCTTTAGGTTGCAACTCAATATTTGAATAACTTGATTGTTCCTGAGTTTTCTTGTATTTACTAAATCTTTATTCACTAGTGATGCCAAGAAGAAACTGAGGTTGGCGTTGTGCTCGGCAGACTCTGTGGCACTACCCATCATGGCACCTGCAACCACAAGAAATGGGCTCCCTGACCACATGGAACCTGAAGGTGGGCACCTGAGACAATATTTACCTTTTTAAAGTCAATGTTAAAGACAGGTTCAGGGTTTTTACTTTAGGGTTTTTACTTTTTAAAAAGTTATTAACCGTGTTCGCAAACATCCCAAATAATTAAATTGTCCCCAAGCAAGAGACTCCAAACCTTCACCTTCTGACTTGTTTTATGCTAACTTGTGAAAAAGGCAGGTGGTGGAGAATTCCCAAATGACTTAAAAAATGTGTCCCCTCAACCTCTTTATTTATAGTATGGGTATAGTAATTAAACAGTCTTTCCATTTGTATCTCCTTTTTTCTCCCATATTTTAAAAGTATTATAGAGATCAAGTATAAATTATCAACCAATATAACAGATTGGCTTTTTTTTAGCCCTGTCTCATTCAGTTCTCTTATTGTCCTCTCCTCTTCAGACAACGAGATCGTCTGCTTTCTTAAAGTGCAACTTGCGGAGGCCATAAACCTGCAGGACAGAGACCAGATGGCTCAGATCCAAGAGACCACGCGCTGTGTCAGCCGCTTTGATACACGCACTTGCAAAAAGCTGCTGGCCGCCATCGCTGAGGACTACAGGTAAGTGCATAGGTCTACAATGGTGTGCTCATCAACAAAATATGAAGTCTAGACTTAGTAGTTATCTTTATTATGCCCTGACAGAGTAAAATGGTGAACTATTTCTTTTTGCCCTAGAAAACGTGCGCCGTACATAGCTTACCTGACCCGATGTCGGCAAGGTCTGCAGACCTCACAGGCACATCTGGAGAGGCTGCTTCAGAGGGTGCTCCGAGACAAGGACGTCGCTAACCGCTACTTCACCACAGTCTGTGTACGCCTCCTCCTGGAACACATGGAGTCCAAGATGCTTGACTTCATTAAAGGTACCTATCATTGTTTTTCCCTGTTTTTAACCTTTTTCTTACAGCCATAATGTTGTGTTCTCTTAACCCTCACATTCTTTGTTAGCTTTCCAAGGCTGCACAGCTGCTGATGACAAGACCGCATCAGTGGAGGATTTTCTTCGCTACCTGTACGGCGCCATGGCCCGAGATGCCATTTGGCAGTATGCAAGCGAGGACCAGCTGCAGGATGCCCAAATGGCTATCGAACGCAGTGTTATGAACCGAATCTTCAAACTGGCCTTTTATCCAAACCAGGATGGAGATATTCTGAGAGACCAGTAAGTAGTGCCATTTGATAACTGTACTTGCTCCATTAGTAGCAAGTTTTCATACACAACATTTTTATTAAATAACTTTCATTGCAGACTTTTCTATGAACATATCCAGAGGCTGTCTAAAGTTGTCACTGCAAACCACAGAGCTCTTCAAATCCCAGAAGTATATCTCAATTTTTCACTTACTACTGCATAAACAACTTGTTCCACATTCACAATTATTTTTTGTTGCAGGTTTATCTAAAAGAGGCTCCCTGGCCTTCAGCTCAGTCTGAGATCAGGAGCATCAATGCCTATAAGACTCCCCGAGACAAAGTACAGTGTATCTTGCGCATGTGCTCCACCATCATGAACCTGCTCAGTCTGGCCAATGAGGACTCAGTACCTGGAGCCGATGATTTTGTGCCTGTGCTGGTCTTTGTACTTATAAGGGTGAGTCTGCTGTTGGTTTTAAACAAATGAACTTTAAGTCACACTTTATCATTTTCCAACCTGTTCTCATGTCATAGAAGCTCAAAATGTCCAGTAAGTCATTGCAAGCAGTAGTGGTAGAACAAGAACTATACTATTGGCAGTCATAGCTTAACCTGCTGCTTTTGTAAACTTTTTACACAATTCTTTATAACTTACATTTGCGTGACAACTATTTAAGTACACATTGGCAGTTCTTAAGTAGACACTGTTTAATGCACCATAAACAGCAGTGTGGATACCTTTTACACATGTCCATTTTTAAGACCATAATGTGTATAGCAATGTGCGTGTGCCGTTCTTCTCGGCTGCTAATGCTGGCCCATCCCCACGTCTCCTCCCCTCCAGGCAAACCCGCCCTGCCTGCTGTCCACCGTTCAGTACATCAATAATTTCTACGCCAGCCGGCTGAGTGGGGAGGAGTGCTATTGGTGGATGCAGTTCACCGCAGCACTGGAATTCATTAAGACCATCGACGATCGCAAGTGAAGCAGAACAGCCACCTGTATGGGCAGACTGCGGGGGAAGGAGCCGGGAGACTGAGAGACTTCCCAACCAACTGCTCCCTCTGCACAGCTAATAAACCCTGGCCCGCCGCCTGCTCTTTATTTGTATAGCTTTGTACATAGCCAGAGACTTTGAGAGACTACAAAAATATATTACTAAGTGTATGCGGACAAATCCAGGTTTTAGCCGTGGTAGAAAAACGGCTGGGGAAATAATTGGCAAAATATTAATCTTTATTTTTCATTTTATCTTTGTCTTGTCTTGTTTCACGTTTGGAGTCGGTAATAGAAATATTTTATATAGAAAATTACCAAAATGACATTAAATCAAAACAAAAGCTAATCATATTGAAAGGGACCAGACTTCCTTGATGTAATCACTGATCTTTATTTTCCCCTGAGTGAGAGGGAAGGGCTTCCAATTAAATTACAATTTAATGTTCATTAAATGCATTGTAACATAGGGATTTACAGTGCATGATGGTTACTGATGACATCTAGTCCCTAACAAATTCACAATAATACAGTACACACACAAGGATAGCTATCATACAGGAGGGCAGCTTTTCTACATAACTTCATTACAATTCCTTAAATACTGTCATCACAATTTGGACAAAAGGGCCCACATATTAATGCAAAAAGTGTATTTATTTCTAATATTATTTATACTTTTGTTTCGTTTCAACAAAGAAAACGCATATCATGCCCATTCAATGATGTCTGATGCAAGTCTCATTGATAACTTGCTAAAGATGAGATAGGAAGGCACCTTAGTTAGTATAGCCCTTAGTGGGGTGGTGGGCAAATTAGACACAGGGTTAACTGCCGTAACTGGCATTTATGGAAATACTGAATACAGTGCCTTTGATGTGGGGCGCTTTGTACAGGTAGAGCTTTTGGATTTATTTTTCTTCCTTTATTTTTATTTTTTTTTACCAGCAAAGACCGGCATTATCCCCAACCCTACACTTCAATGGCCCAAACTGATTTCACTTCAAAAGCTTTGAGAAACTACCAGTCCTTTTAATAGAGCTTCTGTAAAGTAGTGATTGTCATGGTTCAGTCCCTTTAATGCACTTGCGGTACTGAGATTGAACAAATTCCCCCTTGGTATTTTTGATCCTACCTCAGCGTTGTGGCCAATTTGTTTGATGCCCTACATTGGTCTACAACAGAGTCCTGGATCTCTATATTGCACTGGTTGAGGGTCTTCTTGTAATTTTTAAATGTAGAGCCTTTTATAATAAGTACAGTGGAGTCTAGTTAGAGAAGTTGGTGAAATGTTGTGATGCTTGTTCTAGTCACATCACTCACCCTTGATTCACACAAGCCTTTGTTATAGAACAAAATAAATGTTAGGAATCGTTTTCTGATCTTTGTACATGAGATGCCACACGTCCGCATGGGCAAAACATTGGATTTTAGCTTTCTACCTCCTTATACATTCATTAAAGGGACTCGTTATGTGCACTTATTTCTTTTATCTCCTCAATTTTTGTGGTCTGTGGTATCCCAGTGTCATTGTACTACTCAATTATAATCCAAGCATGTCTGATTAATTGACAAAATCTAATTTTCTCTTAATCTTCCAATTAATTTTGTATTATAGCTTTGTTAATCTATATCTTTTCATAATAATTTAACAGACAGCACAATATAAAAAAAACACTTATATTACTGACTTCATAGTTTGCATAGGACATGGGTTAATAAGCGTGTGAGAAAATGTCTAGACTCTGCCTCCTCTTGTAAAACTCACTGGTAACTTTCAGTTGTGCTAAAACACTATTGGTGTGTACATCAGGCCAGATATAAGACCTACAAAAGGAAGCAAAGCATTTTGTCCCATGGATTTGCATATCAAACCGATTTATTTTGCACAGAGATGTCTTTTCTTAAACATTTGACAGGGAGCAGTGTACTTTTAAAACGCCATCATTATGTATAGCCTTTAAAGCAACATTTGTTAAAACTAACCGCGGTGTAATTAAGCTAGTTATTGAGTGCAAAGTTAAAGACTAGACTGTTACTCTTCAAAGCTGAACATTCACGTTTTATGGACAACAGTTAAACTGATGCATTTTATATCCCTCTACAGCAGCAGCAGTGCCATGTGTATGTAATATCCCTCCCAGAGTGTAATCAATTTGATGAGAAAACCATGCACTGGAAAATCAAGTTGCAGGTTGCATCTATACTAATTAGGTTTATGTGATGTCACTTTAATTGGAAATGCATACTGCACAGACCTGATGAAATTATTTGGACCTGGCTTACGTTTCTGTGTTTCCTCATATAACCTTTTACACTGACACATGACCCAACCCTAAACAAGTAATTATTTATATATAAGAAACTGTATTTGACTGTGAAAGTGGGTGTAGTTTCAAGCTCTTCGTATGCAAACCACATGCCAGTGGTGTCAAGTTATAATAATAAAAAAGGTTTCCAAAGCTTTACATTCTGCTCCCTGTACAACTGATGCTCAAAGAGAGGATGGAGAAAGTCATCTATGTAATTTTAATTGTAAGCTTGCACAACTATGACATAGCGGGGAAAGCCGGTTTGTCTTTACTGTGATTAATGCATTATGTAATTCTTTAAAAACAATAAAATAAGCAGACATATTCCTCTTTTTATTTGTAGTCATGCATGTAAAATCTATTCTGCATATCTTTTACAGTGGAACATACCAACTCTTCAGGCACAATAAGGTTTCATTATCCTTGGCTTGTTGTAGGTATATCCAAAGCTTAGTACAAAAAGAAATGATTGTTGGAAAATTTATGCAAGAAATATAATTGTTGGTGGGGGCAGTGGAGCAGCATCATCCAATCAAGCAGAGCCACAAATAGCAAGCTCTCTGCAAACATTTCATTACTGCTGACAAGTGTATGCAGGATTGTAATTGGAGATATCCCCTCATCTGAAAGCCCTCCTTACTTCACCAATTGCCTGCTCTAATACTCCTCTTTTTTTCATCATAAACTTCTTCGTGGGGTGCTTTTGTCCCCTGATGTTATCTTGCAATTGTTAATTTAAATTCAAATTTTGATGTGTGAAGTTAATTAGTTGCAGGAGCCAAAAGCCAGATAGGACTGACTTGGTGAGATGGGATCTTCTGACTGGGTGCACTTAACTGATTTTAGATATTCACAGGGCTTTGTTTAGTTGTAAATGAGCCTTGCAAACAGTTTTTTTTACTTGTTCAAGTGGCATGATCATACTCATAGATGTTTATTGAATTGGCAATTTGACTAGGCATTCTAACTGGCTGAAAACCCTACAGAAAATGAGAGCTGCTTCTTATGCTTTTCAGTGCAAATGTGAGTGGCCTGATTCTGGGAAGAAAGCATGAATTGTTTCACTACATATAGGTGTTAATAGCCTAACAGAAATGATCTGGAGTTAAATAATTATTCATCTTTATTTTATATTGCACATAATCTATACTCCTGCTACCCTTGAACATTGGGATTTGTCTACTGTGGGACAAATAAAGGTTTTCATAACTAAAAATGCACAAATCAACATGGAAGACAAAGCAGTGCAAAAATGGGGAAACAAAATAAAAGTTCAACATTTAGAACACTCAGTATACATATATATTTGTATTTATTTATTGTTATTATTATTGCTATTATTATTATTATTATTTATGAGACTATATAAATAAAATACATGCACACAAATAGGCTACCTGCAAATTCCACTCACAGAAAAAAATCACACTTATAACATGGAGGAACTGGGCTGGTTTTATCCTCGACCCTTGCCTTCAGTAAACACCACATTATCGTCACACTCAGCGAACCAAACGTAAATGGATAAACGGGTGCAGTACCTCTGACGCACTGCAGATGGCAGACGCGCCATTCCCCAAGACGCACTGGCCCCTGTGAGCAGAGCGCGGCGCAGACAAAGACCACGGGCCAGCACGCTTTTTTCCAAATAAAACTATCACAAAGTCTGCTATCCACATTGAACCCAGGTAGGTATAAGCGTTTGGACTATATTTACATGCTTATCTAACAGTTGTGAAGGAGTAAACGCATCTGTAAGCTTTTACCACATGAGAAAATAAAGAAGTCTTATGTTAAATACAGTATAACACAGAGTGAGCACATGACTAATGGCGAGATATGGTCACTAAGGACAAAACAAACAGCACCAGGCAGCAGCACGTCAATTAAATTAAGGCGAGGGACGGAGAAGGCTGGGAGGAGGGTTACAAATGAAGAAAATGTCAAATACACATATTAAAACTTAAATGAAATAGCCGCAAGGACTGAGACAGACGAAGAGATTAAAACTCAAAGGGATACCATGTCTCCATGCCCGCAGGTGCACATACTGTAAGATGCAAATGGGAAAAATACTGCGCCATTCTCTGTAATCATTTGTGCTTCAACTACAAAGACACACGACTGAAAAGACGATTTAGTTTGTCCAACAAATCAAAGCATAAGTTGGGCTATTAAACGCGTTTTCCGCACTTGGATTTGGATGCAACACTCAGGTCTAAATTACAGCGGCCATATTGTCTTTACAGTGCGCTGTAAAGTGCGTCAATTAGGCCGGGCGTCAATTACAGCCGCGCTCCTCGTCATACCGTCGTGTCTTTCCCATATTGTGCGCGGATTATTAGAAAAAAAACACAATTTTCGCAAGTACCACAGCTAATCACCAAGAGGAGTGGGTGGTGGTGACATCAAATTGAACTATGGAAAATGGAACAGGAATTAGATGCACTTAGCCATCACATGTTAATGGCACCAATCAACAGCCAATTACCGTGCAGTAGTTGAGTACCTTGACAAGTGCAGGTGTAGCCTACAAGTAACACGCACATGGGCCTCGGCTGCTCGTGCATTTCCATAAATTCAAACAGTAAACTCCCATACACGCTCTGATTGCATGTTTTATCGAGTTTGCAATTAAGCAATATTGTTAGGGAAGTGTCAAGTGCTGTGAAATGAGGCTGTGAGGGGAAGATTGCTTAAGGGCAACAATTATATTTATTTTATGTGTTGCATGTAAATCAATAGAGCTGAAGTATTATGATGTGCCTTTGAAAACCTTGCACTATAAAGCTGCACTATAAGAAAAATCATATTATGTGATAACGATGTTGAATATTTGCAACATATAAACCTCTGTATCACTCAAAAGCTAAGCTCAAAAGTTTAAAAATAGGACTCACTTGGAAAAAACAACTTTATGATCAGATGCACAACATTAATGGAAAATGCACAACTATGAATTTATTAATCACATTTTAAATCATATATTGAACTTATTGTTGGTCGCAAAGGCTGTTTTTATTAAGGTGTCATAAAGTCTTCTGCAAATGCAAACAAAATACTGTATTTTTAATAAAATCTTCTTACCCTGTAGTTTAGACCTTTACAAACATTTTCTGAAATGCATATGATTAATATTAATTGAGCAGGTCTTCAGTCTTCTTCTGAATCCGCCTCTATGCTGTGTCAAGTGAATCTCCATTTAAAAACATGTATTGATATTTCCAGAAAAAAAGCAGTTTGATGACATTCCTAAACGGTTTAGTTTTAATGTGGATTTACCATACCATACACCTCTAGAGTCCTCTACGCTGGGCAGCTGTTGTCTTGTGAGGTCAGTGCTGTGGTGTGGGTGCCTGGCATGGCCTTCACTGTGAACATGATCTGGGCTGATGTTGCCTCTGATGCTGATGATCTCTGTCACAGGGCGCTCCGGCTGCTGCTCTGACAAATCTGGAAAAAAGCACACTCGCATCGCGATGGGAGGAACATGCCACGAGCAAAGGTAGGTAGAGGAGCCTGAAATTGTACTCAAATAACCTCAAGCAAGTATGTTACTAGTAAGAGTAATAATTATTAAAAAAAAAAAAAAAAATGCTAGTAAAATTTTAAAAAGCTATTTGTGGTGTTTCTATAATTAACACAAATTGCCTTATAAATCATAAAGTGATAGACAAAATATAATTGTTTTTGTTTGAAACAAAAAAAAAAGATAGATTTTGTGTCAAAAAGGAAATACTAAATAATAAATACTTTTTCAGATATTAAGCATAGCTGGTTTGATAGCACTACTTTTGTAAGTTTATTGCATCTGATCCAGTGCCTCCCAGTATACATTTAATATGAATGGGAAAAAACAATGTTGAACTCAGCATTGTTACTTCAAAATAATATTAATCACATAAAAGTCAAGGTATAAGGATAAACAAGGATAAACCTAAAAATGATACTCAAGCAAATGTAACTTTGCACTTGTAAGTCATTATTACGTATGTGTGGTTCTAGGGCTAGTCTGTGTCCCTGTTTGACCCACTTTGATGGTCCTGTCCTTCAGCTACAGGTGAAGAGGAGAGAGAGGGGGGCTTCCCTGGGTGTCATCTGTGTCATTGGCCCCTGTTCAGATCCAGCGCTCAGGACCAGGGCAGAGGGGCTGGCAACACGCCCGATCTACAACAAGTGAGCTGTCCTATCGCTGACATCAAGTAAGCCCCAAGATGTCATGTCTTCATCTTGTGAGGTTCAATCCTGCTCTCAGAGTGGATCAGGCTCTGTGTCTGTGAGAGGCTGCGGAGGTAGGCGCTGGGTCATATAACAATATATATATGAGTCATACAAATACTTGCTGCTTGAAGTACATGAGTCAAATGTGTCAGATTTTTCTACGTACAATTTGGTTTAAAAAATTTATTTAATATTAACTACAGTCTGTGTAGTGGACAGCATCAAGCTCTAGCATCTGCTCCACACAGCAAACATTACTAACACACATAAGAAATTAAGACTGATATGGCAAAAAACAGTTTCAGGATTTTTGATTCAGAAAACAAAATAAAAATAACTTTGAGTATTGATTTAATGAACATAAACTCCAGAATCTGAACTCAAACCACACGCTTTTACTGGCAGAGGACTGGCTGTAGACCTCTCTGTTAAAACCCCGAACCATATCACTGATGATTTGACATGACTGAATCTTGATTAAAATTCAATTAATTGCCCTGCCCTAATTAAAATCATATTGTTTTAACACAGAATACTGCGTTAGATATGAAAACTGTGAATAGATACAAAAACTTATTTGCTAGTGGCAGAGTTTTGAGTTTTTGCAGAGATTAGTGTGCTACATTTTTGGATTTAATATGCTTTTTTTTTTTCTTGCTATTTTCAGGCAGACTGCTCCACCTTTGTGCGTACAGTCCGTCTTGCGCTGCGTAGTATACTACAGCATCTGCCACATGCTGCAAACCTCACACACACAAAACAGAAGAACCTTATGTGATAGCGACAATCATCTAAATGAAATATAAATATATAATATAAAAAGTACTGCTCACAGATTGCAGAACATTAACATTATTCTAAATTCATTTATTTGGAGACTAAGCGCTGTTATTTTTTATGTAAAATACTGGACATCACATGAATAATGGCACCGCCTTTACATGAGGGAAACATATTTTATCATATCTGATATATTACAATATAACCATTGACAGACCATTAGCTTT
The DNA here is from genome assembly GCA_019594935.1 of Periophthalmus modestus. Classification (NCBI taxonomy): domain Eukaryota; kingdom Metazoa; phylum Chordata; class Actinopteri; order Gobiiformes; family Gobiidae; genus Periophthalmus; species Periophthalmus modestus. The sequence goes on along the minus strand of JAIEZT010000012.1, from coordinate 9,336,432 downwards.
TAAGAATGACCTGTTCGTTTCCTCTGTTCCCTCCCTCTCTCTGCCCCCGAGCTACTTGACTTGTTCTACTTGACTCCTGAACCATTTTAATATCAGGCTGCCACGGGTTTCCTTCCTGTAAGCCAGCGCCTTTATATTTCTGTTTCTGCCCTCCCTTAGCAGCAGACAAACCTTAAGGGATGTTAAAATACTGTGTACTGTTAATGACCCTTTAAACACTACGGTGAATGAGCAAATATTTGGGATAGTTGCGTTTTTTATGTGTGTAAACTTCAACACGCCTGTACCACTCTTTAATAACACACTTTCTCGGTTATAACCTGTAAAATAAAATTATTGCCATGTCTAACTTTATGATACTATAAGCAGCATTCATTTAAGACACACAGTTTTAGAGTGTGTCAAATCAAAGAAAAAAAGTGACCTATTTTTAATGCCTACCTATCGCCAGTTTTATTTTGAATTATATTGCATTTTTGTGTTGCGGTAGTCCAGCACTTGTTTTTATGGACATGTGCAACACTAGCTTGTCGTTTTAGTGCTAAATACAACAGCTAGTTAACAATTCATATTAATCACTTTTGATATTACATCAATAAAGCAGCCCAACGGAAAAATGGCAATTAAGCGTTTATTGGCCAAACGTGATCAGTGTTGTCAGAGGTCACGCTCAGACATCAATGATCGGCTGTGGGTGTATTAGCTTGGACACACATGCCCAGTTTGCATTCAAGTGAAATCCAACTTGTGATAAACAGCCGCTATAAAAGATGCACTAAACCTCTTCCAGCACACACTCTCCACTGCTTACTCACCGAGGAGGACCCTACAATGCTATATATTAATTAAGGGTCTCAGAAACAATAATGGCGATGATAAAGTCCTCCCTCTTTGTCCGAGATATTCTGCCGTCACATGACATTAGGAGGTAGGAGGCATGTGCGAGGAGATAGGAAAGGAGGAATGAGGAGGAGGAGGAGGAGGGGATGAGGACAGATAGTGCTTCCTTCTGCCTGGAATGTAATCTCCCTGATGTTACATGGTGCAGCCTAAACTGATAAATTGCAGATTAAATGGCGGCCACACTCCACTTCACCCTACAGCCTACACCACACCCCCTTAGTTCCACGCGTTTCTGCTATTCACTGCCTTCTTGGCCTGTCAATTCTGCCTAATCGTGAGAGGCACTAAAACACCAGGTCTTGACAGAGCCAGATCAAGAATGATGAACATCTCTCAATGGCAAAAGACTTGTGCTCCTAACTCTACTAGAAGGAGCGCATCACTTATGCAGAAATCAGCAGCGCTCCGGCATCTAGGAATTATGCTCGCTGACAGGAGATGCATGAGGTACGCATTGTGCGGTTAGAGCAGCCTTGACAAGTTATAGTTAACTGCAGCAGCGGCGACCCCGAACACAAAGGATGCACAGGCTTATTAATGGCAGAGCATCCATGTCAATAATCTTGGCTTTTGGGTCCTGTCCAGAGACATGCATCTTGCCACACGCACTGCATACATATTACATATACACATAGGACTCACGAAGAAAAGACATGTGTCATTTATTGACAAAGGTTTTCTCTTGTTTGTGGGGTTTTTTTGTGCGTTTGTTTTGACTTTCACAGATTAGAGAAAGTAATTTGGTAACTTTTAATCAGATTTTGTCTTGCTTGCCCCAGCACAGATGAATTATAAAACCAGTTCTTGGGGTTAAAATCTAATTATAAAGTGTTTTTATCAGCTGCGATCCAGGAAGTAACTGGTGCAGGTTTACATGCTAGTTGTAGGTAGCAGGTCTGGGTTCTCGTGAAACACGCTTCTACCCTCTCTGTGGTGAATAATTAGGAGGCGATGCATTAAAGCAGACCTATTATGCAAAATCGACTTTTCAGACCTTTTAACCATGTTATAGTTGTTTTCCCTTCTCATTTACCCTCTCAAAGTTGTATTTGGAGTAATCTTTAATCGCTTATTTTCAGGATGCCATTTTGCTGATCAACTCCCATTTTCACCATACGCCCACTGTGCTGTACTAACTTGGTTCTCCAATTGAATTTTCTTAATTGGTGCTATGCGTAGGATTCGACAGTGTTGCATAGTCATTTTGGTACAAATGAAAAGAAAATCAGATACTCTCTAGCGTGATGTGCAGTTATAGGAGGAGCCGACGGCTACACGGCTCTTTGTTGTGATGACGTTGATGGCGACATCTGCTCCCATTGGGCACTGCAGTTTTCAGTTTTCACGGAAGTCAGTGAATTTTCTGTTTAATTTATTAAGCAGTTTTAGATGAATATTGCGATTTAAAAGGTGCAAATTAGGACATAATAATAACAGGTTTCATAGATTATAACTATATAGCAGGCTCAAGCACAGTATGTCTTCTTTAACAAAGTGGGTGAGTTTGGTCCGATGCAACCAGTTTAATATGAACTAGGTCTTTTTTTCATCTGTTTAAGGCAGTAAAGTGTGTGCAGGAGATATACTTTTCACCGTAGCATAAATAAATTGGTCACTTTTGATTTGTTTGCCTGTATCGTGTCGTGATGCTATAAATCAGAAAGCTCTTTTCCTTTAATAAAGCTAGAAGAAATTAAATATAAATAGTATACATCTATGTTTAATAATTTATATGTTGTTTTTTTTTTAAGTCTACCAAGGGAGGACTCTCTTTCATCTAAGCACACATACAAAGAAATAAGTCATTAAATGCCTAACCGCATGTTGCTGATGTTGTCTATGGAAATATTTGTAATGTATATTCTAATTTTTCAGAATAAATTAGGCAGAGATGCATTTCCATGTAAATTTATTCAAGGCGAAAGGAAAGAGGAGTGTGGGGGGCGCGGTAAGAACTGCCAGATTATGCATAATTGTAGTATTGTAGACCTCATTTCTACATCTAGCTCCGTATTGTGTGGTCATTAAAATCTAAAATAATGGCAACCTCACAGCTTCTCTGTTCTAATTGCCCCCTTCCATACAATTTGGCTTCTGCAGACAATATGATGAAGTGTGCAGTAGGATGTGTTAATAAGATGGCCTTTCAAAGTGAGCAGGACAGTCATTTGCTAGTTGCACAGGCGCTGTATACAACCCAGACTGACTCTGCTCACTCACCGTCTTGTCGTAAACGTTCACCTTTTTGCAGTTTGATGTCTTTGAGGACGCGGCGCTGACATATCGGAGAAAACTGGGATTTCAGCTTGTCTCCCCTCATCTCAACGTGTGCAGAAATCAAAGAGCGAAAAAAAGTCTCATTAATAAAGAGACATGCCTCTAATCCACTCAGTGGTTGGGGAGAAAATTTTTAATCAAATGCAACATGTTACTTAATTGCGTTCCTGCATCTGGAGTACGATGTACAGATGTGGGCAAGTCAGGTTTCTAAACCTATAAACAAAGCCACAAGTATCCGTGTACATAATACACCCAATTGTGTGTTCGTGTGGACCATGTCCAAGGTACTGGGCTGATCTTGTAATATAAAGATACAGCTGTCAGACTTTAACTTAAACAACACTTCAATTTTGTGTAAAGTTATGGATCCAAGAGCACAATTTCTTCAGTCACTTCTCAATTACTATACTCAAATAAATTATGTACAAAAATGTATTGTTTATGATAATTCTTTTTATTGGTATTTTTTATCAGATTTTTAAAAACAGATATTAACAATGATCTGGATCTAAGAAAAAATATTTTGCCTTTTCTATTGACCTTTTTTCCTAAAAAAATCATAACATTTTTGGTCCATCTTTTGCACGGTTGTATACATTTGAAAGGAGCTTGTGATGCATCACAAAAACTGTGAATTGAGAGCAGAAAGCAGCACACGAGCCGAGGCAGAGGGGAGATCAATCTTTGTGATGATGTGTGAAAAGGCCAAGCTCCGCGCCCAGCATGTACTCTTCCTCATTACCTTTCATTTGGCACCGGAGCATCTTCAGCTCGATACAGAATAAACAGTGAGTACAGTGAGCCCCTGGACGTATTTACAAAACCCGCACCAACTTACACCAGCATTACACCCGGTTATTATAAAGTGCCCCCCCGTGGACTTTTGGAGCACATTAAGACCTGGTGCTTGGACTCATCATTGGTGGGATTTTCTGCTTCCCTTTCTGTCCCATGGCACTTTGTCCCACCCAAAACCTCCACTCCCAACGTTTAGCCGTGCTTCGTCTCCACATCCTTAAAAGCAAGAAATTAATGACAAGCACAAAGCGGCTCATTTATAATTGCTTCATTATACTGTTATGTTCTCCTGACAATAATGGTGCTGCTGGTGTTTTTGTAATTATATGGCGCTTTTTTTCTTTGCTCGTTATCAAGGACTTCAGGTAATTGTGGGGAAAATAATGACTGCCTGGCCGTTCTCTCATGGATAGCACATCACAACAGTCTGGCAGTGCAGCCCAGAGCCCTATCAAGGAGGCTGCGAGCTTGTGTTTTCAAGCTGACTCCGTTTACACTGCAGCGGCCCAGTGGCTCAAGCGTCTCTAATGAGCAACTTGTATTCAGTGCAGTTTTATGACAGTACAGTTTGGCTGCAGAGGACCAGGACTGACACAGAATGAGGAAATGCTCTTAGCGAGACACTAAACAAGCACTAAAAAGATCAAAATGTGGGTTAAATATTGCCAATTGGGTTTGCGCATGTTTTCTAGCATATAATTTATTTTTGTTCGTTTTTTCTTAGCTATGTGGCAAATACTGCAATTTTAACCATATTTCTGGGTAATAGTAATGATGGATCTTTCTTTTTAGCTTTCACTTAATATATTTACCAGGTAGATAAAATAGTGTATGTTTTATTATAAATTAGTTCAATATACTTTTTTTTGGATGTCTAATGTATCTAATTTAGTACTTGAGAATGAACACTTTTCTAACACATATATATGCTTGTTTTCTTGATTTTATTTTTAAATATCTTGTTTCTGTTGTGACCCCTAATGATCTCACAAGATAGTTTTCCAAGCGCTGCACATAGTTTGACTGTTAGAGGGCAGAGATGCAGTGTCAATGAACATATTAAATGTCAGATGATGTGAAACATGGAGCCCATGCATCACACCACGTTGTGTACGTCTCATATGAGGAGTGTGCTATTTGATTTGCAGTTGGGACGATAACATCACTAATAATGCTGTCTGTGTGCTGAGATTTCATTCAACTGCAGGGAGATTAGTGATTTGCATTTAATACCCGGTGCGCTCTGCTGTTCCCCTTTCATACAACGGTGCCGGATATGGATGATGACATTATATTAATTAAAGCACATTATGGACAGAGGACACCATGCTATTTGCTAGCATGTGTAATGGCGTCCAACACTGTTATTTCTATTTGAAGAATGCATCCGAGTGTGAAATAATAATACTCCCTCCAGGAATACCTTTGTCGTATTTTACCCAACAGTATAAAGAGAGGAAACATAATAAAAATGAACTCTCACTCTTCATTTCCATCTTCTCCCTATGTTTTTTTTTATTTAATTCTGCTATTGCAGCATCCAACACCATTGCTGTCTGAAAACCTCAGAGGCGGACTTAATTAGTTGCTAAGAGAAAGCTGCCAGTGGTGGGGGGCTAAGAGAGTGGGGCACATTTGAGTTTGCTCTGAACTTTGCTAATTATCAGGTAGGATGTAATTTTCTCCATTCCCACGAGGCACCACACAGAGCTGCACCAACTAAAAGGAAAGAAACAAAGCTAAGCCCAGGAAAAGTATGAAATCCCTTTGTTACAATTTCTACGTCCAGATCTCCAAGAGTTATTTTTTCCTGCCGCTCCTGGAGGTGTGATTATAGTCTAACGTGGTGACACAATGCTACCTGAGAGGATGTGGGGGAGCGCATTTGTGATGGCGGACAGGTGGAAACCATGCACTATAGATAGATAAGGCCACAATGCCCCTAACATTCACTTAAGAAGAGTCTATTTTTTACATTGTCAATTTACACATATGTGGTATCATATGGAGCTCTGCAGTGGATCCCAGCAGTGAGGCCCACCCATTGGCTCCCTGATTGGGTTACTTCCTGTTACTCCTTCAAATTAACAGCAAATCTCAGTTCATCAAAATAGCTGTCAATTATTGATCTATTTTTAGGTGAAAGGTTAACGATGGGTACCATGGTAAAAAGGATGCCTCATGCTCAGTGCACTGTATGTATGTAACAACACTGTTTTATGTTTTGCCAATCCCAAGCCTGGATAAATCCAAAGTATAGGCTATGCAAAATCATTTGTCTGAGTTGATGGTTGGCTATGTGGACCCTTGAGAAAAGACTGCTGAACAAAGTGACTTTGTTTATGATCACAAGTCACCATAGTGGCCTCTATGGGATGTTTAGTCTCTGAGGGAAAAGTAAGAGGCCTCTGATGTGAACTGTACCCATAAAGTTGGGTGATGGAGTTTGCCTCATATTGCAAACTTGATGCAATGTCTCTTTGTGTGCCTCTGTAACACTGTAGAAGAGCAGTGCACTGGTAAAGGGGGCATCATTTATATCCAGTGATGTGTGAGCAGTGACAGCCACTGTGTTTAGCAGGTTCCTATCCCACATGCATCACATTATGATCCTGAAGTGGCTGAGACGAAGGAGGAGGTGGAATTGCCGTTGACCTGAGTGAGCTAAAATGACACAGATTCAGACAAATAGAGCAGGAGCTCAGCGCAAAAGCAAGATGGATGTGTAGTGGCAGCACATCTGCACATGCTCTGCCTCTCTCCTCCTCACTGGGAGCTTTTGCTTAAAAACTTCTCCCACTGCTTCTGAAGCCGTCTTCCATACACCATTTTAAAAATTACGCAACAGCTTGAAAACCCAGAGATACACTGAAGTTTCTTTAACTGCAAACAACTCACTATTAAGTTCTGGGAATGCTCGCAGAGATCTCTCCTTGTTGTGAAATGTCAGTATGGAGTTTTCAGAGCAGCTTTTACAAGCGCCCCGTCCTGTGTGTGTATGCTTGTGCATGTGAGAGCATCTCCATGGTTGCAGCGTCTAATATGCACGCCCCAGTGCATTGAGAAAAGAGACCAGTTCTTCCTCACTTGGTTTAATTGTCCCTCAGAGACCTGTGCAATTGGAATCTAAGTGGAATACCAGTCTATTCTGCACAGCCCCTACACCCTCATTGTGCTCTCCACGGAGCGTCCGTTTTCGGAGACTCTTGATTTGGCCCTGTCTTTATTTCATCAGGCGTCTTGTGGGCGCGCTCCTTTCGCCTTGCTCGCTGTTGCTCCAGCAGCAGAGCGTTCGGCTTTATTAACCCCCCTAAGCAAGAAGTACCTAAGGGAGGTCAAAGACTGGTCGTTAAAAATCTATTGTGACTTGTCTGAAAAATGAATAAATGAGCACATTATTCCGAGCTGGCTGTGCTGTTTGTCTAATCAAGTGTAGGAGCGGGCAAAGTCAACCAGGGTTGACATGCACATTTTATTTAAGTTTTTGTCTGTCAGAGGAGTTTAGACGTGTAATGAACAAAGGAGTGGTGATTTGAAATATAATCCCATTACACTGATGAAATTACAACGACGACAAGAGTTCACAAATCACACTCATTGTTTTCTATCATGAGCGATGCCCCTGCTGAGGTTGTGGCGAAAGTAGGAAGGGCAGAGCGTGAATGAATAGTGACAGCACTGTAAAGGGAATTGGGATGCAGCGCAGTCTCAGCCCCAGAGCACTTGTGACTAAAGCAACCAGGAAGTGCACTGTTTGTAAAAGGGCTTTGGACAGTCTCCTGCTGTAGATCAGGAATGACCCACAACACACACGTCAAAAAGTACTTTTATATATTTAAACTATAGAAAGTACTAAATGCGAAAACTTGTGGTGAAAGAAGAGGCTATTGTTTAACTCTATAGTGAGATGAGATGGTGATTTGACTTTCTAATTTCTTACTGACCTTTTGCATTTGTCCTTCAGAAGCTTGTGAGAGTTTTGAAGAATATGAAATGTTGGTATGAATTTATGTTTTAGTCCTGCCAGCAAGATCTATCTCTGTGATTCATAAATTGTACAGTATACAGAAGCTGCAGCCCTTTGATGTATGCCTTTGATAAGGAGGGTGCTAACAGTCGGACCCGTGGCTCCAAAAAAGTTGCAACTAACTTGACGTGAAAAAAAATATTGCAGAAACTTCTATTTTAGTTTTCTGCAGCTTTAATTGGAAGCCTCACATGCCCCTTAAACAACATCATCTGAAGCTAATAAGACTTAAAAAGTACATCTGGCTTGAAAATGCTTACCATTTTTAACACTAATGAACTGAGGCATGCAATGGAGATGGCCAAGCGGCGGGGAGATGTACGGTATATTCTGGAGAATTCCCCCGCTGCTCAGGAGCTCATAAAACACATCCACAGACAGGAACTTGTATCTGGTTATTCCTGTTTAATTGGAGGCACTGAGTGATGCAAACTAGATTTTAATGCCCTCCCCTGCTGCCTAACTACAAGTAGCATCAGTGTTGCCACCACTTCTACTCCATCCATCCTTGCTGAAATGACCAAACAGACTGCTAATAATGTCGAACAAAACTCCCTGCTAAATGCACCTACAAAACATGCTGTTACTGAATGCTAAATGAACAGTGTTCACGGTACAAACTACTGACTTTACCTTGCATAGTACAGAATTTTCAATCTTTCATATGGAACCAACTAAAGACCCATTAGAACCCATTCTGAAAATGTCACCAATCCTTTTATTATTTTTGTGACAATGACCAAAAAAACATTAAATTGCATGTCTTGAAAAATGATTGAGCTTCATGTTTTGGTGAGTGTCATGTTCTTTGAAATAGTTTGCTCTTGTCTTATATTAATAATATCTTTTGTCCTGTAAACATTCAAACAGATTGAATAAAGAGCACTTTTCTTTCTCTTGGCCACAGAAAACAGGTCTGTCATGTGCTGTCCACGCTGATCTGGACCAGGGGCTGGTCTTGGCGCCTTTATTCAATGTGACAGAGCTGAAGCCGGGACTTTCTCTCCTGGCACCCTGGTCCACACCACACTGACACTCTGCTCTGAAGTGCCACATTAATTCTAATAAAGCGCTGCCGTACCAGGGCAGAGCCGACCAGGGGAGGGCTTAATGAAGGCAGGCAGTGGTGGCGCAGGTGCTGTGGCTGGGCAGGTGGCACCTCTCGCCCCCGGGCCCCTGGGTCTGCCCGCTGCCTCTGCAGCTCCAGGGGCCACAGCAGCCGAGATTGCATTTTAATTAGCAGGTACACCTTCTCTTCCTGATGGTCACCGCCTTAGTGAGTCAGACTGCACACGTGTCCCACACTGGCATCACAAACACGCCTTGACTTCTCCTGGATGTTGTGCCACGTGTTCTCAGCCATGTAAGATTTAGACCAGTCACAAATACAAGGTCTTACATGCAGTTTGCAAGTGTGCTGGAATTATACATTACAATTATTACGTCCATGACAGATGGAAAAGTATTTTACTGTTATATTTAGTTATTATCAACATCCAATAACTCTTACTTTTACTATGAGTAAATGGAGATTCTAAGTGGATATTAATTGAATAATCCAACTGGATTAAATTCTCCTTGGCTACAACTAACACTTATTTTACAAATGAATGAACCTGTGTATTTTCCTCTTAATTGATGTCTTTTCAGTGGAATTTAAAGATTTTGTGAAGCAGAGATTATTTGGTACATTTTAATTTGAGTTGTTGCATCCCCAAAGTCATATCAATATTTTATTTACTATGCAGCTTCACTGACTCCCTGGGCAAGCCACATTTCCTACCCCTGCCACAGTATATGGCTGTATCAGGAAGGAATCTGAGAAATCTGAAATACTAAATACATGGTTTTGTGTAGTGTAATGCCAGATTCTAGGATCACATTGTCTAATGGTCCTATACTATCAGGCCCTTAAGTACTTTTTTTTTTTTTTTTTTTTTTATCTCATTGTGTATAAAAATGAATGGATCCTCATGCTTGGCCTGTCTCCACTCAACATAACTAATTCTGCGTATGGCCGCGCGGAGCATCCCTCTTGAATTATGCGCTCCTCTGTGGTTGTGGGGAGGCATCCATCCAGCTCCAGTCAGCGCTAACCCTCCCCTTGAGAAGCTCTATCCACAGGGAGGTCCACACCTGTTCCCCCTGCCTCCCCCTGCCTCCTCCCCCTCACCGCTGGAAAAAAATCATCTCTTTCTTTCTCACTTTCAGCATTAACTCCAAACTCTTGACATTTCAAATATCTTTTTAGTTGCTAAGTGTTGCCTTATACGTGGTGGAGAAATGTTTTTTGAGCATCCTTTTCCCATGTCAGTTTCCCAGTGTAGATGGGTGATGAGCGGACAGGGTGTTGGTGTGTATGTCCAGGACAAGTGAAGACCCCAGCCTTCCCCCCATTTAAACACCACCAGTTTCCTCTCGGGACGCTTCTGTCAGTGCACAGCAGCACTCGGCAGCACAGATGTTGTTGCATTGTCTGGAGCTCCAAAGCCTGGATCAGCCCAACTGGGATCTCCTACTCATTAGCTATTGTCTCTGAGTGTCTGACTAGGCCTTTGATGAATGCAGCAGTTAGCCCCAGATCAGACACTAGACTGGGAGAACAAAAAACAAACCATCTATCCATCTGTAAGATACACTTCCAGAAGACTATGTTCAGCTTGTTGGGCAAATAGCTCCAGCAGATTTATGGCTAATTCCTGCCACACTTCAACGGTTCTATCTCACAGTATTAGTACCTTGTATAAGAATGAAACATAAAATACAATGAAAGTTGTTTTAAATATTAAGAAACCATCAATCCCCAGAACTGTGAGCATTTTTTTGTCTTCTATTATCACGTACCAGGGAGCATGTAAGTCATCTTCCTGTAAAAGGCAAATGATAACTACATCTGTTTAGGATAGTGGATACTTTCTATCTATCTCCACAAAGACCGAACTCTACCATAAAAGTTACATAGTGCACCTTCGAGTTCAATACTTAAGACTTAATATTCCTCATACTGTGGAAATTTACCATTTTGTTCTTGTAAAAAAATATAGCACAAGTAACAGCTCAAAAATAAATATATGAATAAAACAATCTGTAGTTAAGAACCATGTTTAATTTCTAACTACAAAGTACATAATCTGAAGCAATCTGAAGCCATAAAGAACAGGGGAATTCAAAAGGACAGAAGGTCTGCCTCTTGAAAAAGGGCTTCATATCTTTGTCTACTCACCCAGGGTAAGGCCACACTATTATTTATTTATTTTGGCCTGCTTCACTATGCATGAGTCCAGCCATCCAGCCCGTAACATACAGGCGGCCCGGGACTTTGAACACATTGCGAGGCCTGAGGGCAATGCTATGGACAACCTGCGCCGTGTTCACATGGGTGAGCAGGGAGCACGAGAGGAAGACTGGCACGCCGAAACCAAACAGGTGTATGATTCAGAGGTGGGAGCTGTGAAGGGTGAATTTCTTATACACAAAGAGTCTATGTTTTGCCTTTGGAGCAAACAGACTTTTGGAGCTATCCCAAGAAAGTGCTACATGTTTTGTATGAGGGGTCTAAGCGAAGAGCCAGGGCATGCTTTTGTTGTCGGTTGGTCATTAGAAAATCCTGGCCGTGCATGTACACAAAACTGAGTAAAATATGTGAAGGACTACACATGAGTATAAGTGACTGTTATCCTCTAATCCTGTTTTTCTTTTTTATTTATGTATGATATGTATGAGTAGTTTATATTATGTAATAATTCTGAAAAAATTGAAACATTAAGAGTTTATCCTTTTTGTCTGAGTTTCTGTGCAGCTCTATCTTGCAATGAAAGGCATGAGTTTTTCAAACCACTCTTGGATGGTGTGTCAGGTCCTGTCAAAATTCAAATGATTTCTGACTATTCTATCTCAGTGAAGACAAGCTATGGAGAGGCACAATAAGGTTGCATGTTTTTCAATGTTTTATCAATAAAAACACCTGCAATTAAATCAATGCAAAATTGATGTGTGTAATGCCATACAGTGAATAATTTTAGGCAAGCAATAACATCTCCATAGAGACAAGCAGGTGGTTGACCTACCACCAGAAAAGTTGCATAGTGCACCTTTAATTGTCAATATTTTGTCCTAGGTGCAGAAGAGCGGCCTTTTTTGTCATGAGTAAGCCAGTAAAGTCCTTCTCCTTTTAGCCTTTTTGCAGGGTGGGAGCATTGCCAGCTTTATTTATACCTCTTCTACCAGAGTAAGATTGTGGGACTAGCTACTGTTACCTTAACAAGCCAATAACTGCTCACTTTTCAGGCAGTAGAATTACTGTGAACTGAGATTTTCTGCACACGATTCTTTATTGCAGTCTCAATATTTTTTGATAGAGCTTTTTACAATGCAACCTCAGTCATTTTATTCCCTTCTCACCGCCTTTTTCCAGATGGATATGACCTGCGGTGGAAATGAGCATAGTGTTTCATAAAGTAGTTTAACAAGAAGCTTGCAGGAATCGCACAGCTTTTCCCCGGCGGAGAGACTGTGAGAGCCAAGGCATAAATCTGGTGCACAGTGAGTCCTGGAAGGCCAGACCTTGGGGTTAAGATAAGGGACCATATTAGCGGTTATTAAGTGAAACTTTCCAATCGATAGCCAGAGAGACGTAATCAGAGAGGGTTTAATTGCAGAGGGGAAGACATCTATTCGCGTTATTGCGGGAGCTGTCCAGGAAAGCTTAATTTTTTGCCCAAGTGTCTCCCTGCGACCATCTGACCACGCTGACCTCCTGAAAGGCTAACGCTAACGTAGTCCAGCATTCAATGAGATCATCCCAATTTTATTTAGACGTGAGTCATATCTCCATAGTGCATGACATCCAATAAAAAGAGGTGTTTTAACCAGTAATAAGACCTTTAATGTGTCTTTTCACAGTGGTATATTTCTTTAAATAAAGGTGAGCGAGAGAGGGAAGTGTATCAGCCTTTCCCTAAGACCAGACCAAACTTATTTTTATGACTCTGAATTCTCCAAAGCATTAACCTTTAGAAATGAGATTCGTATGTGCATTCATCAACTCCTCGCCAGCTTAAGTTGGCAATAAACACCTTTAAGCCCTTTGAAAACATCTCCCCTGAAAACATTTGACTTTTGTTATATATCACCCGTCAATTACTATTTAGCACAAAACAAATCATTGCAAAGTACAGACAAAAAACACAAATGGATAAAACAATGCAACCTCCAAAAAATCACATAGAATGTTTACTGTTGGATAATTCAGATACTTTACGACAACAATGTACTTATACATGTTGTAAAAAAAATACCACTAATTAACTAACTAACTAAGCAACTACTAGTAAAGCAGGTTGTTGTTCTTTTGAAACTAACTATGAGACAGGTTGTCTGAGCACAAGTGTTTTCTACAAATGATTCACTTATTCTTCTCATCAACTGCATTTTCCAGAACAACAAAGAAAAATGTTTTGTTGCACAATTTAAACTTTTCCACCATATAATGCATCATATACTGTGTATACATGTAAAAATAATAATAATATACCCTTGCCTAATAGCTCTTTCGACTGAGTATAGTGCTGTGTTCAAGTATAAGGCTTTGGGTTGTAGACAAATTGGATTCTCACTAAGAAAATTAGGCACATTATTCAGTGCAGTGGTTGTCTGTTCCACATTATGTTGTATGATCATAATAGGCGTGAAAAGCCATTCATTCGTACAACAGTCAGTGCGTCTGCAGCAGGCTGTTCATTTCTGGCTCCATGTGCTGCTTGATCACCAAAACCCAACGACGACTTATTGCGGGGAATTGGTGCCATGAAATGATGATGATGTGAATGGATGGCTGATGCGGCGTCAAATCCCGTAGATGTCAGTAAATTGGAACATATGTTACTTAAACTATAACATCATGATAATTCTCCTCCAAGATGGCTCATAAAGGGGGGATTTATTGGGCTAAATCTATGATGATGATAACATAGATAATTTTTAATGGAAGGTTAATGGGAGAATCAAAAGATAAAAATGGACCCTTTGGCCTTGTATCAGCGGCTTTCTGTGGCAATGTGTTAAAATCGGAACAATTTTTATGCACCATGGGGTGTTCCCCTTTCATTACTTTTTATAGCTTAAAGCATAAAAATATACGGAACATTTTCATGGCTAATAAAATCGCAGATCTTTACGTGATAAGCAGAATGGAGACACGTTGCTGGAAAAGGAATATTCCCTGTGCTATTTGTCCCACCAGAACGAGAGTGTGTTCAGCTGCTGGAGCCATACCTCCTCCCAGCGGGGCCCTGGAACGCCTCTGACACAAGCATGCCGCTTCCTCTATTCCCACAGATGCACTTTTAAAATAGGCCACATTGGAGAAAACATGACTTTTCACTATTCTAATAAATGGGCGGCTGCCTGTTTATTATTAATGACATCCCAGCACACTTTTCAGATTTGGTTGGTGTTACACAGTGTGAGTAATTTATATGGGTGCCAGCGTGAGAGCCCGCCACTGTATGCTTACTGTCTTTTTACTGTCAGCTCTGTGTAGTAGCTCCATGAAATTTTAATGTTTACCAGGTCAGTCCTGACCCTCTTAATCCTCCAGGTTATTAATACTGTAAAGCCAACACAGAGGAACAATTCATCAAAAACACCTCTTTCCTCCCATTCACCTTTCATACATATTCATTATATTGGGCTGCCTTTGGGCTGTGGGTGTGCAGTCTGTGAGGGAGAGACGAATAAGTGAAAGCGCCACAGTGTTGTGGCCCTACAGCGTGAGGGGCTTCCTCTGGATTAGCCGGGTGAAGCTGAGTGGCAGACACTCTGACATGACAGAGCACTGATACACTTTCTTGTCCAGACAATTATCCGTGGCCTAGTTCTAAAGCTAATTCTACACGGGCCCCCCAGGTTGTGTGTGGGGCGTCCTGTTGAGTGGGCGAGTGGGGGGTGTCAGTCACTGGAGGACCAGACTGCAGAGCTGCTGGTCTCTTCTCAGAGGAGCAGGAGAGGATGGGGGCAGATGATTGAAATACATGTTGAGATGTAGGACACACAAACTTTTTTTCAGGAATACACTCTGGATATTCACACATTTACATAATAGCCCACATTAACCATATGCAGTTTGTCGTTAGTAGAAGAACTGTCAGTATTAACTCAAAACAAACTATGCTAGTACATTTTCTATTTCTCATTACTTCCAGTTTTCGCACAATAATGTCTGCTTCTTGAATTACCCCCATGTAACAATCAATTTTATTTTTAACTAACCCCCGGGTTTCACAATGCCTTGGAATCACACAGTCATTCTGCCTCATGCGAAACCTTCTAAAATACACACCGAGGAGTCAATGTCCCAGGTGCAGTTGTGTCTTTTTGTCCTCAACCTCAGAGGGGATATGGTAGACAATGCGTTTGATAAAAGGACTCCGATAGCGAGTGCGTCCATGGCTGGGATGAGGTGCTGGGAAGTGCAGAGGGGAGGATGGGAAGCAGATGGCAATGGCTCTGTCCCATCAGAACAACAGAAGGGGGACTCAAGATGGCTACCTCTGTTACATTACCTTATCGTCGTGAACCCAGTGTGTTTTTAACAACACTGTCTGGCAGAATCAATCATCTCTAGCATATTACATTAAGGAGGTTTATATCACATCCAAATGGGATCTCAAAGGCTGAATATACTGATGAAAATGATGGAGAAGCAGGTTTTGGATGAAGGCCGTGACCTGCCTAATGTTGAGTCTGAATGAGGCTGGGCAGCTTGTCTGGGAGATAACCTCCAGCACCCCAGCATCACTTGAGCACTGCACAGTATGGAGACGAGCACTGAATAGGTGCTAATTAAGCTTTGTGATGGCAGTGATGTATTCAAAGGTGAATATATACGATACCGCCTGTGTCAAAGTCTAACACAGAAAGCATTAAAAAAAAATCATATCTGAATGTATTGGTAGTATATACGATACACCAGTCCTGCATCACAAAAGCCATATCTAATTTTATTGCTTTCTTTGTTTATTTGAGGATAATATAGTATATGGTACGGTGACATGTAAAATGTGCTGGATATTCAAAGAAGCTACTTTCCATGTGTATTCTCAAAAGTGTACACACAATTAAATAACAGACATCAACAAAATTACTAATACAGCATGAGCACAATATAAAACTGTCTAGAGGAGAGATGCCATCCACGAAGCCCCGTTTCCTAATATGTCAAATATTTTGTCCTTTTTGTGTGTTAATTAAAAGTGAATGGTATAGAATGCAACAACCTATAGCTAAACAGGACCCTGGACCCTGAATGGCCCCTATACTGACCTTTTAAAGTGTGCCTGAAAAGTCAAAGCATTTTGTATTTTTGCAACATGTATTTAATCACTTTTTGGTGTAAATGTTCCACTGTCCACTTTCCCTTTCTCTTGTGCCCCCTTTCGTAGATAGTTGTAGATATTCATGAGTAAGTTTTTTCCAAGTGAAATAAGACTCTTTGGCTTGAGGAATATATATGTATATAGCCACCGTAAATCAGAGGTGGGATCTAAATTGCTCATCTGATGACTTCCTCTTGCTGCATAGTTTATCATAGAGGTTACTGACAGTGCAGCAAAAAACCAAAGAATCATGCATCTTTGCAAGTAGAAATTAATAAAAACACTATGTCAAGGAGCCAGAAAAATGGCTTTCCCTAATGGATTCTCCACAGAAAACAGCTTTTAGACAATCAATCTTTTCTTTGAAAGCCCAATTATTTAAGTAATTGTTCCTTACAACTGCCACAGGAATTTGTCCTTTGCACGCCGTAAAAGTAAGCATCTTTTGTCACTTGTAAAACGACTCATACCATTTTTATTGCTCTCATTTAATTTGTGTGCCACTGCTGTACTTAATGCCCTTTGTCTACATTTATAAAACCATTCATTTAGTATTTGTCACGCACACGTACAGCAGTTTATATTACTATTATAGCTTCATACTAAGTCATACAGTACAGTGTCAATCACGGCTTTGTTTACAATAGGCAGTAAACACCTGTTGATGGACAGATTGCTACTCGGTGGCTAATGCCAGTCACTAAACAACACATACTTTTCAGCTCGTTGCAAACACAATAGTCTATTATATTGTGCACAACAATAAAATTAACATATCATTTTTTACTACTACTGTTCATCTCATGTAGACTATATTATCCCCCTGTAGTTGTCATAACAATACGGAATACAGTCAATCAATTTGGCAGATAACTGTCAATACTGTGGGCCACATACAACACTATTTCATTATATAAATTAAAGGATAAATTAGAATTCATAACAGACAAACTGATTGGATACACTACACAATACACAATAAAAAATAGATATAGTTAATATTATTCAAATATGACAACTAGCTTAAACTGAATGTAAATCATAAAATGAGAACCTTAGAAATTTTCAGTCATATATGAAAAACAGCTGTTTTAAATATTTTAGTGTACTTTGGAAATTACAGAAATATAAAATTACTATTTGGTGACAGAACATATTAAACAGGATTTTTTTTTTTTAATTTAATTTATTTATTTTTTAATAGAAAAAAAAAAGAAAGAAAAATTATTATTTGTCCAAAAATACAACTATGAGATTTCATCAAATGTAAAGGTAGTCTCAATAAATAAGTATTCTCCAAATGGTATACTTGGATCATTAAAATAATTTAGTTTTGCTTGTTAGTGTCCAGGTTACTGACAGCCTGCAAACTCCTGTTACAATTAGGCCTGGCAGCTGCACCAGATGTTTGGGTGAGCGAGGAGAGGGAGATGTCAAAACACCTGTCTGATCATGGCTGTGCACGTGCTGCGGCTGTAACCGGCAACGCTGCAACCAAGTCTAGTTAGCTAAGTTTTCTCTTCATGGGCCTGTCTGTGGCTACACACCCCAGTGCATCTGGACAGGGAATACACACACCAAACATGCTGCTTAAATTGGACATTTTGCTATAAACACAAATATATTTAAAAGTTATTGTGTGCTGGAAAAAACAGAGTATTAGAAAGGGTGAGTAAATTGTTAAAGGTTATGACAAGTGTTTCTTTCCCTTTTCAAAAGTATGCAGTGTGTTGTTCATGTGCAGTATTTTATTGTTTGTTTCTAAAGACAGTAGTATTTGAAGGCTGTCTGTGGTGAATATGTTGACTCGTTTTGGTGTGTACCTGTACCTGTGAGCCACAGTGCTCTCCCCTGGTACACTCTCTAGTCTTACTGTTAGTCTAATTGGTCGTTAATGGAGAACACCTGTGTAACAGAGCAGTATTTGTGAAGTAATGAGACACTACCTGACTGCTTTCTATGTTAGCACAGTTACACTTCATGCATAATTACATCAGGTAGATACACACTCTCACAATTGAAAGTTCACACAAAAAAACAAACAAAAAAAAGGCCTAAAGCAGTACACTTCCATATGATGATTGAATGTGGCAACACTCAATGTGGGGGCAGTTGTAAACAATTAAAATTCAAATGAACTGTACTTTAGTTAATATTAAAATAGTTGAAGCAGTTGAATACATATAGCTTTGAATACCTATAAATTCCATTATTACCCTTTAACCTCTAGACTCTAGACTTTAATATTTTCATACATTTGACCTGTAGGCCTACTCCAGTGTTACTCATCCTTTTGCGGCGTTCACGTCAGTTACCATGGCGACGGGCACAATCTGGGGATGAGATAAGGGCCGGAGAGCCGTGGCCTTGAGGGAGTCGTTAAGCATCTGTCTCTCCCGACCCCCCACCCCCTCTGTCTTCACCTACCCCCCCTCCCATCCCATCGCATTTTGTTCAGGACAACACAACAAAAGGTGGCTAACCCCTGGTCCATCTCTCCCAGGGCTGACCATCATCGTGCTAGACTAACAGTGCCACCCTTTACTACACATCTAGCTAATCCCTGCGCTTCTATTTTGGTGTAGGGACAGTCAGAAAAGTAAATTGTGCAATAACTATGTTGACATCTGCATATCCAGATCGTTGTATCTATGTTTTTGGGGGTCTTTTTTTAAGAACCTTCACCATTTTGACTAAAACAAAGCGTGCTAATTACTTTTGAATCTTTAATGTAAGTATTTTGTTCCTGTAATGAGCAGCTATATCTTAGTTCTTAGTGTCCTTGCAGAGTTCTACATAAAGTAGGAATTAAATGTTAAGTGCCCTGTTCTAACATTGCAGTGATTAGTTTAGCAGTAGTTATTTTATGATATATTCCATGTTATTTCTGTTAAATCTCAACACATCTAAAGAAAAAAAAGCCACTTCACATAATAAGTTCCATCCACCATTGGTATGGATACCTACAACAGCAGAGCAAATGAGTGGCTAACTGTCTGTAACCCTTAGTGGACAGAACATTCTGAAAGATGAAATATTGCTTTAAATTATTCTGGCTCCATCGTCTCCAAGTGTGAAGACAAGAGAGATGTCAGAGGCTAAGTTCATCAGTGGATTGTGATGAGGTTGGTGCTGCTACAGCGGCCTGCAGCACGCCTCACTGAGCCCCTGTGCAGCTGGGCTTTTCAACATCCTCCAATCAAGATGTTTCCTATAGAAAACTTACTCTCACAAAGAGACCTGAAATTAGAGATTAAATCAAACAGCTCTGTTTGAAATAGAAGAGTGCACACATTTAAATGTCCACAAAATGGTGTGAATGTATTTTATTAAAGTCTGGCTCTGAATCGCTTCTGACAATTCAATTATAAAGTACTGGCTATTCGTTTTAGAATATATATCAAAGACATTTGACAGAAAGGCAGTGCATATTTCCATTCACAGCCTTGTATTTTCGCTCGTCAGCATCCATCTATGGAGCCAATCCAGCTTTTCTCCCAACTGAATGAATTAATCATACTCTAAACACACAAAACAGCCAGAGTCAGCTAACAAGAGGCCCCTGCTGCTTGACCACAGCGTGTCAATGTCAATAACAGCAACATTTACTGGACTCAACGCCTGCGTACAAAGAGGATGACAATTCAGTGCCTGATAGGGCTTAAGATACTGCCACTCACACTCCCCGTTATACCCCAGTGTTTTAAACTGGTCCTAGGTACAAGTGCACCTCTGGCCTCCCCTCTCAGAGCAGACCTGCAGCAGCCAGCCTCGCTTTAGAAACAGATGATAAATAAATCAAAGTGCACTAAGCACTGCTTCCACATGGCAATCGCCTCCTTCATAGCGTCTGCACCTCATCAATCACACCATTGTCTGCTTGAAAGGCGAGCCTTGTAAATGTCATATCCACTCAAACCCAAGGAGAGGCGGATCAGAATGCGCCACGTTTTTTTCTTTTTTAATTGGATAGTGTAATTAAACTAAAAAACCTTGCTAGGCTGCCTTTTGACAGGACAGATGAAGACCCCTTTTAATAGGGCTATGAAACATATTTGTTAAAAGGATGAGGCAATATGTACCATATGATTGGGTGCCCTTGTGTGTCATACTTTTCATTTATGATTAAAACTGCAAAAAGGCATCTTCTGAGAAGGTAGATATTGTTAAAGGGTTCAGTCTCGAATAATAATAGACGAATTTGCCAAATTATAATACCTTTGAACTGAATGAACGAAAAGGCCTTGTATTAGAGGCACCAATCAGATGCATATATCAAGGCATATGTTCCACAGCATTTGTGGGACATTCATCTTGGGAGTGAGCGATTAAGAGAGGTAGAGCTTGTTCTTGATTAAAGTAACAACTGAGAGAGGCCAAGCTATAATATTGATTACATGCACAAACTAGATACGGGTCACTTTGTTAGCCACAGATGCTTTCTATTTAATTTCATTAGTGTAGTTCTTTCCTGATGTACTAATGTTACTGAAACACCAAAGGAATACAGTACAGTCTCTCGGCTCCCATGTTCAGGGTCATAAAAGCCCCTCCACACTCACTCACATTCATTGACTAAGGTCCTCCTGTAGAGCTGATTTTGACTGGAGCCTGAGAGAGGCAGGCTCTGGGTCCCTCCTGAGAGGCAGAGTAAGGCCCTGTACAAAAGATCGATAGGACAGGGGTGCACAAATAAATCAGCGCACTCTAGTGACGTCTGTCATAAAGCTCCCACCACAGTCACAGCTCCTAGCTTTATGGCACCGCTGAGTGTTATTGCAATCTTTTGATAGCTTTAGTTAATTTATCTGATTACAAGAGCGCCCTAAGAAAACATGCCTCCATCAAACTTTCAATGCTGCTTCTCAGTAGCTGCTGGTCTGAATGTAGATGGGCCTTGTAAGTGATTTGTCCTTTACAATTGCTTTATTTTGCATTTTTGAGGGGTGAAGTTCAATGCTGTAGTATGTGTGTACTTATATGAGTGGTATAGCCAAAGTTACTGTAGTAGTATTCATTAATGGTCATAGTAAAAAGAAAGTTTTAGTCTTGTCCTTCTCTTGTGGCAAAGACACATTTTCTGCTTTATCATTCCAGCATTATTTGTGCCTCAACATCAGCGGCTAAACCAAGCCAGACAATATAAAAGTGAGGACTGTAGCCGAGCTTATCCAATGGGGCATTTGCCAAAAGTGAATGAACACGTCAGCTAGCTCATGGTTTTAAATGAAACTGCATAGAGTCTCGCCCTGCCATTCCATCTACTAGCAGACGGCGTGAATTGTGCTGGAAAATCTATTTTGGAGAAGCCTGGCCTTTTCAATTCAAAAGGGAGAAGACTGACTGCTGTAGCGACATCAATCAAACCGGGGGACGCCACGGTGGCTCTGAAACACAAGTGGAAGGTCCCGGGTTCACGGGTTAAAACAGGCAATATAGAAAAAGGTGTTTGAGGCAGGGCTTGAGCTGTTGTTGGTCCATGCTATCTCTTCAAGTGGAAGTGTAGGAGAGAGGTATATACCCCCTCCTGTATTAGCTGGACTTCATTAATCTTCATGCCATCTTCTTTAACTAGTCATGTAGAACGGCTCAATAGAAAGCCGTATAATGGGGAAGGCCCAGTGCCAATTACTAGGTTAACATAGTGTTCAGCCCCAGTGCAACAAAGGAATGAGATGGAGGAGTAGAGCCAGCACGCCGGGAGAGATGCACTGCATTTGAATTGACACGAGATGCAAAATGAAAGTTCCACTAGTGTGATTTGACCTGTGAGATAGCCGAGTTGACAATAACATAGAAATACATACATCAACTATATGCGTTTGACACTTCAGGGTTACTAAACATGTTTTTGAGGGTAAAAATGTTTTTGGCTGCATCAGTCTGGAGCTGTTTTGTGGAGCCCACATACAATTTTTTATTACTCTTTATCTAAACTTTAAATTAAGGATTAATAGAGAAACTTTCAATATAACACAAAATATCCTAGCTTGACACCAATACTCCTGACAAACATTACAGTTACTGACTTCAATAATTTTACTGTTGTTTACTTGATCTGACTTGCTACCTTTGTAACTAATCACTGAAATTGATTGATTTACATTATCTGCACTGAAAATTACAGCAACCACAATAACAAATCTATATATTCAAATAGTGAACATATGACATGTCATCAAACATATCTCCAACAGAGATGTTGTTATTCCTTTGTTTAAGTAAATAGTCTGTGATGGTGAATATCAGCGCTGTCATCTTAAGCAAGCGTTGTTTTTATTCTAGCTTTGACTTGAGGCGAAGTGTGCTGTGCAAACCACTTGTCATGACTGCTGTCAGAACAAGAGCGCTGTTAAACTGTACTTATTTAATTCCATGTGATTAAAATAGGACTGGGTCAGTTTGGGAAGTGCCTGGAGGCTATGGATTTATTTAGAGGAGCCACATTAGACTGGAGTAAAATGGAAATGTCCCACCGTCATGGCGGATGCTGCCGGAGTTGTAAGGAGGAGGATATTATTGTGATTTGAAGTTATAATTCAGGCCCTGTCCAGGCTCATTATCAAGTGTGTATATGGCTCGCAGCTCTATGGAATTGTATAAGCAAGCAAAGGGTGTGTAAAGGACTATTTTGTAAATGCAGTTGTCCCATGTTTACATACTAATCCTGGATTCTATATACAGATATTGTGGACATTTTGAATGAAATGTGAGGGTTGGCTCAAAAAAAAAAAAAAAAGTTTTGATCTGCTCTGTCTTCCCAAGTGTGAAGTAACACTTGTAGTAGTGGTTTACATGGACATGCAACCCCTGTCCAACTCTGTATTATTTATAGGTTTTATTTAACAGAATAAATTATGATATTCTAGAAAGTACTTCACCTTAAGAAACCCTCAGAATTGTGTTAAATACATTAATTTCATATGGTGATTTATACATTTTTAGCACTTTTTGGAAAGGACACTGCAAGATCAAAACAACCCTAAAATCCTTAAGAAAGCTCCAGTACATCCGCCATCTACACCACACAAAGAAAACAAACCACAGGCTGATCTGCAGACTCTCCACATCCACGCACACCCCAGCAGCTTCCGAGATAAGGTGCATTTTTGTCTGGAGAAAGATAAGGGCCAGAAAGCAAACATATTACAGGGCTCAAAATTCTATATCTATAGCTCCTTTTGGTGAGTCCAATAATTCATTCATTCATGGCCTCTGTTTCCTGAGCCTCTCCAACATGTGCCTCATACATACATCACTGCACCGATAAAGATCACAGACAGAATTGGTAATACTCTGTGAATGGGAGACTGCAGGCTGATTAAATAACTTTTGTGGCACAGTAAAATTGAAGTGGGATGAAAGGGGACTTATCGGGCTTTATTAAAGGCACTATAGAAGATGATTTTGGGTTTAGGGTGATGTACACAATTTAAAGTGCAATGTCCTGCAGCTCTGCCAAGGGGATTTAAAGCAAAGAAACAAAAATGGCCTCTTTGACCTGTGTCAGCACAACCCCATCCCACACCCCTTGGTTTAAACTATATTCTATGGTGCATGTGCTGGGAGTGAAGCAATGGAAGAAGGGGAATCCATGAGGAAAAGGACTGAAAGGTTTTACAGCTAGTGATATATTTTGTGCATTGTTATAGAAAACATAATATCTCTTTATAAAGGTTTGTAGTTTAAGATATGGTAATTAAAATATGATTCAATGTAAAGTAGAGTAATGTTGCAAATAAGGTAACCACACTGGAGTGCCACAGGGCTCCAACTTGGGGATCTTTGCATACAGTAACTATTTTTGAAAATACTGTAAATAAATTATTAAGGACCTAAAGAAATATTCCTTTTTTACTGTTACTCCTGTATTATGTCCTCCCTGCCTGCATTGATCTTGACAAACTTTTCCTATGCTATCCAAACAGGTGTGTGCAAAACATCCATCCAATTGTGATTCCCTTTACATATGCAAGGTTGAGATAGCCTCTGTGGTATTTACACAGTTAATCCGCTGCGATGATCTAACAGGGAATGTCTCTGAGCACTATCTCTGAATCCTGCAGCCCCAATCTGCATCAAATGAACAGATGGCAGTGACACGAATTAAAAGCATAGAACAATAGTAGAATATAAACCAGAAATGACACCCAAAGTGGCTGCTGATTTATGGCGCTGGTGAGTTTGGTACTGGGCTTCCATGTATATTAGTGCTACAAATCTGGGTCCATTTAGCAGGGAGATGCTCATACATACATCACCGGCTGCTGCTCCAAGCCAAGGTCAGTCCTTATTGCATCAATCTTTTCAACAGAGGCTAGTCCACACAGCAGCACTTTTGTAACTGTCGCGCCTGTAATGGAATCTTTTTTCTCGCGCTTCATCTTTCTCTTATCACATGAAATATATATTCAACTTCTCTCCTTCTTTCCCTCATTCTCCAGATTCTTTTTTATTTTATCTGTAAAACATTCCCGGGACCTCATTTCTTTTCCTGCAAGTGTAGCACAGGCGTTAACCCCTCGCAGGTCACAATCCGCTGAATACAGAGGCTAAAAATAAAATACAGCCATAGAACAAAAGCAAAATCTAAACTACATTATGGCAGGAATTGCATCTAATTCATGGGATTTTTGACAAGACGTTGCTTCAATCATCTCAGCTTCATCTCAGCTTCCTATGCACTATCTATCACTTATCTATTATTTACACAAGTCATTTCCCAAAAGGGTTAGTCATGTATCCACTTAGTGCTCCACTTACTGGAAATCTGCTTGAATGCTTTTAATGCTACACTACTATTGATGTTATAATAATAAAGTATAATATAGCATAATAATGAATTGTTTAAGAATGTTTTGTGCTGTGTAAATATTAAATAATGAACAAAGATGTTCTTAACTCATATTAAATGTTGTCTAAAGTATCCAAATAAGGGAGATTTTCTTGTATGTTTCCAAAGAGCAGATGAGTTGGTAAATTATGAAGAGACATTTTCACATCACTGTGCTGACTCAGGTCTTATTGTCCTGATTACTCACGCAGTACTTTAATAAATGAAGAAATAATAAAATCAATCATTTTAAATAGCGCAGGACCATTTACAGCACAGGGCTGGAAAAAGAGGTGACTTTTAATTGATGAACTTGACCTGCTTTTCCCTGATAACAAATTTCATTTGTTCTATAAAAATTATGCTCAAGTGACATTATTTGACGGGATCTTTATCACCTGCAGAGTAAATAAGAGTAATTTATGCTGTTTAATTTTGAGCATGCATTATAAATCACGGCTCTATCATATATTACTCCAGCGCTTGCATTGATGAGGGAAGTGAGTGCGGGGCCAGCTGATTGGGTTGTTAAGGCGCCAGTACAAAGCAACAGTAGCAGCTCTGGCTCATTCTCTCAGCATGCCTCAGTACAGCCGGGCAGATTGATGCACATGATGAATGATGATAAACACCGCTCTTTGAAAGATAGACTTTTAAATAAATTATAACGCATGGCTCATTAAAAATCAGCTTGGTGCAGGTATGTATATTGTCTCCCTTGCCTCAACTCAATTATCATTACAGCAAATCCAATTGTGTATTCATGGTACATTGGTTCTGTGGTAATAACGACATGATCAAATGAAACAATAAAGTATAATACACACTAATGTTAAAACGTGATATAAATGTCTTTCTTCTTTCTTCTCAGCCTTTGCAGTTGCCATCCTCTGCCTAGTTGTTTGTGCAGTGATATTACTTTAGCATTGGTTTACAGTGGCATTTCCTGACAAAGCCTTTTTCATTCAGGACCAGGAATGTCAAGACGATTTTATTGATCAATATTTGGGATTGATTTGTTATTCCATAAGAATGCGATAATGATGACAATTTTAGAAGCAAAAACAAGTCATTTAAATTCAATAGACACTCCAAAAATGTAAGCCAAAATGCAAAGTGCCAGTTCATTTAGCTGTATATGTTACATTACTTTTGCTTTATTATTCCAAAAGTTTCATTTAATCAAGCTAGTCTCATAATAGAGGAATGGTGATCTGTTAGAGATGATGAGTGAAGTGCTGTTGTTTTTGTCATAGTGTTAATGAACCACTCACAACTGTAAACTCACAATAATCCTAACACAATTTTTTTAGGGGCAGTTTAACAAAAAATAGGATGACTTTCAGTTATATTTATTTTTTTGTCTCATTAAAACTCATGGAAATGGCATTCAATATCATTCTAATGAACATAAAATACAAAATTTCAAAACAAAAAATTTTTCCTTCAAAATCTGAATCCAAACCACATGCTTTTACAGACAGAGGATTGGCTGTGGATCCCCTTGATTTAAAAGCCCAAGCTATATCATTGACGATTAACAGTGACTGAATTTCTTGATCTGAATAAAAATTGAATTAAATGTGACAACGCTGCTTGGGACAGGAACAAAACAGGACTCATACCCATCGTGACAAGGTTAGGTTACAAACGTTTACATTGGTTCAATATCAGATTTTCAAATGTAACAATTTTTTCTTTGATATTTTCTTTGCACAAGCGGCTCAGTGGAAACTCTGTGCTGTAGGTGAGGGCTTATGGCGTCTCTGGGATGAGCAGACCCTCCGATCCTCTGTCAAAGAGATGGCTTCTGACAAATATCAGTGTGCGCTGATGAAGACATGACAGCTGTCAATCATGTGCTAATAACAGGGAGGCAGAGCGGTCCAGGCAGCACAGAGTGGACTGCAGAATGGCCCCAGAGTCTCACAAAGGCATAAACACTTTGATTTATTCATCTGCCCGCTTTTATTAACACATATAAAACAGCAGGGGGTGAAATATGAGTAAACCATTGCAAACCACAGTGGAGACGTTATACTGTTAGCAAGAGAGACATTTGTGAATGAGAACTGCTTCAATGCAAAGGCTAATGATAGTGAAGTCTAAGTTGTTTCAATGCAATTTGTCTCGTCTCTGTTTAGTAAATACTAAAAAGTTGATCTTTTTGATGTACTTTTACTTTTCAATGCTTATTTGACAGAACAGGAGTCTCAGGAGAAGTTCAAACTTCACCTACTTTTATTTATCTCTGTGTTTATAGCACATAGTCTACCAACATAGCTACATGTGTTTTATTTTACATGTAGTTTTTCAAGTATATCATGAAGTTTAGAAGATATCATTTCAAACCGAGTTGATCAAGCAGTTATAGTCTGACTATTTTGGATATATTTTTTGAAAAGAAAAACAGTCCAATAATGAGCACTTTTCATTTTCTTAGTTACTTATTGGAAATATCCCTTGTCTGATTTCATGCTACACTCAATCTATTGCTGCAAAAGGAGGCAGCTGTCCACTGAGCATATATATGTGGAAAAATCTCTTGTGCGTAGAACTGAACTAAGTAAAGCGATAAGCAGCAAATACACAAGTTATGTGCCTCCGCCTCCCACTGACTGGATCTACACTATAAAGCGCTCCATCTGCATCAGTTAATGAGATGCAGCCTCATATTGGTCTCCGGCCTGTGCTGTACTGTGCTGTGTACTGTAGTGTGTACTGTAGTGTGGTGTATGAGGGCTGGTGTATTCAGATGGAAAAGGATTAATAATGTCGTTCCTCTCTCGTCTCATCCTGCAGCTTTATGAGTTCCTTCGATCCCTGCTTTCAGAAACCATTAGCACTCTTCCTCTTGAGAGATAGAAGACGGAGCCTGCAGCCACAGTGAGACTCCTCTTCCTGCTCTAACTAGAAATGACACAATGTCAATAAGTATACTGATTATTCTGCCCATTTGTTTTGTGCAATGCAGTTAACGAGCTTTATTATACAAAAGACATTGTGAAAACCCAATAACCATTCTTTATCATTTGTTTTGATGAGAGTAATAGAGTGGCGGAGGATGGATGATTTTCTCAGGGGAAACTTTTCTTTGTGAGCTGCACTGCACTGCATTGTAAACCCCAAGTCATATAAATTGGGGAAACTAATTTCCCTAGCCTAGATAACTGAAGCTTCTGAACTCTTAGAAATTAAGTTAGTTCTGTTGTCTCAAAGGAACAAAGTCCCAGTGACAAACATAGCAGATTCAAGTAAACAAATTTGTAACTTTAAATTTAACAATAAAAATCAACAAAAGTGTGTTTACTGTAGCTGCTCTAGACAATCCAAAATCTGATGGTCGTATAAGAGGATCAACCCCAGCGTAGTCCTGAGGTGTTTGTATCTCACATCAGCTGTCCTCCCAACTCACCATTTATCTGACTGAACCGTCATAACCTTTACAGGCTCACTTTTATGACAAGATCCAGATCCGCTGTGAAGCCTAAGCTCAACCTAGAGGCCAGAGTGAGCATCATACACATTGCTGACAGTGAGGGGCTGCCTGTGTACGGCTTATATGGGCTGGTACAGTGGATTGGCCTACTCGTATACAAGCACATAAATCTGTGGGCTTCAGACAGGTGGGAGGAGGTTTTGGCACATGTAGAGAAGAATGGACACACTGATGCCCCAGACAGCTCCTCTGTCCAACCACTGGACCTGCTTGTGTGTACAAAGTGAAAAATAATGTTTTCTTAGAAAAAGAAAGTTAAAAATGTTATATAGATCTGATGTTTTAAGTTTAGAGGTGGGTACAGTATTGAAATGATGATACTACCATGAATATTATTTGAAAGCATTAAGTATAGTTAATAGTAATATGGGACATGGGACAAGCTTATGTTGCAATCATTCATAAAAAAAGTACACACATTCCATATTGTACCCATATTTTATAGTATAAATATGAAAGTCTAAAGGGTTAAAATTGTTAATATATGTTTACCATGTATCTTCAAAAATGCACTAAAATTTGAACAATATTATAGCATATGGCTTGGTTTTGTTTGGATCCTGTAGTATCAATATGATAAAGCTCATAGCATCCTCTGTCTGTGTACTGTTGCTATATGACAGATAGAAATATGACTTCTCTGCTCTTGTCTGTGTGTTCCTATGGGGATAGTTGAGAACGTCATTTCCCTCCAAAAGGCCTAAATGAGCGGCTTTGAAGCGTGCTTGATTGACCGAACCTTACAGCTTGTCATCTAATCAGTGCACCGGCCAAGTCTGTGCTGTACTTACCTTGCTATTCCCTCTGTTGTTGTTGGAAAGTTGATAGACCCATTCTGTTTTTCCCCTTTGTATGTCAAGATAACAACGCCGACACACACATATGACTTAGACATGTGGTTACAAACTTACAGTTCAGCGCATATTGAATTTTAGCATGTGAATACATAAGGTTATGGGTAATATTAAGTAAAAGAATTTTACCAATACTTCATGACCATAAGTTGCTCAGTGTTAATATCGAAATCGAGTTTGTATTTAATTGTAACTGTAATTTTGTATTGTGACAACACTAAGACAACTTGATCTGATGGCTCGCTATAAATAACAATTTTGGTGACATAGATTACAAAACTGCATGCAGTATAGTGAAGCATTCATAATACACAAGCAGTTGTTATATGTACTCTGATTGCAATGAGGATTTTTTTCATAAAGTAAACTTTTGTCAAGTTTTTAGTCCATAGTAAGGGCTGCAATTGTTCAATCACAACTTTAAATAAATATGTGAAAGCCTGTACAACTCATAAAAACAATTTAACTATACAATATTGAGTAATAGAAGTGGTAATTGTTGAAGAAATGTGCGTGTACTTAGCTCGAGCTGAAAAACAAAGCTGTGAGGAGGGGCTGTGCTGGGCCTCAGAGGAGACTGTGGGTGGGTAGACGGGGGGGTGCTTTCAGCCATCTCCTTGATGGCTTTGCATTTCAAAAGACCTTGGTCCAATCCATTAGGGGTGTAGGAAAACAAGATGTTCCTCTCCAGTTGGACTAATTAGCTTTTTTTGAGGGAACCCTCCATATCCTTAAATTGCTGTGGGGATCCAGATGTGTAACTAGGCTAATGACTGACTGGCTAACAAAGAAAAATGGGCTATAATCCTTGAGCAGCATAATAAGTCACCTTCTGAGAGGCAGCAGTGGATAGGCACTGCCCATGGAGCTATGCTGGGGTCAAAGCATAGGCGAGATCCTCATTAGATATCCTCTAAATACGCCGATTACAGTCGAGTGTTACCAAGTGTGCAGAGCTGAGAGCAGACACACAATCCATGAGCGGAGGTGGGTTTGGCCCGGGGGGCGGCAGGGTGAGGAAGACGCTGCACTGTTGTTGTGATGAAGCTGGGTGTCTGCTTTGAGGAGGACTAGAGTTGACAGAGGCCACCTCCAGAGACTCTTCATTCTCCATCAAAGCGTTGAGAAGAAGCGGCAGGGTCTGTCAGGGGTTCCCAATTCCTCCAGAGCACCCCACCCTCCCGCATACCCTCCGTGGCACCTCCCACACGTAACACCTTTCGTCAGTCTCGCAAAAGCTCCCCTTGTGCCGCCACTCGACTCATTGGCAATGCATGACCAATCCCCAGCACAGGCTTCCAAAACATCAGCAGAGTTTAGCACTTACAACATGTCAGATGTGTCCAACGGGCTTCATGTCCACACAGCCTCGCAAATACTCCTATCATACTCCATGGAAGACAACAAGGAGAAGATCTTATTACATTGTCGATAAAAACGTACATTACAGCTGCAAATCAATATCAAACAATATTATATTATGTTGGATGGAAACCTTAAACCATCAAGACAACTAAGATGGGATTTCTCCTAGTGAAAGCAGCCTGACCATATCTGGACAACCAATTCCACTTGTTCTAGCTGCAAATTGAGATTCCTCCCCCCTCTTTGAACAAGGCCTATCAGTTTTAATTTTCTGAACTTTCTCTTTTCACGTCAAAAAATTGGGTAGGAGGAAAACGCAAGGAGGCAAGGACCACCATTCCAAGTTTTATCTGCTCGACAAAATGCTTGTTATCTTAGGGCCGTGTCAAGAACTCTATCTCTTTTTTCTTCCAGGTGACAGGCACGGACGAGAGATAAGATTGGAAAAGAATCCCACTCCACTGAGTAAATAAATAATCAATACTCATCTAAATGTAAATGAGAAAGTAGCCCGCTTTGATAGGAGGGTTTTTATCAACCAACCAATTTTCTACAGGCACTCACTGGGCCTCAACCAAATCACCATCATTCAGCTCCCATGTAATGGATAAGAGAAGGGAGGGGGGAGGGTCATCTGAGATCAGCCACTTCCAAAGGGCTGCATCGATACCCCTCACGACTGTATGCACAAATCTTTAAAGACGTGCTAACTGTATTTCAACAATTGGTCAAATATTGGTGTTTCAGTATTCATTGACATTACGGTCTTGCCTATAGAATAATCCATATATGTATCGGCCATGCGACAATCTCCAGCCATAGCATTAGCAAAAGCTTGTGACCCCTTTTAGAAACATTGATCTGTATGTAGAATTAGGACAATCACATAATGTATTTAGATGATTACATTTTTGAAACATCGTACATTTTTAGCACAAGGCCATTTACCGACATAATAAAAAGTGTGCCCATATGTAACATATTCAAATGGGAATAAGTTAACTTAACTCACATATGGTAGTATTAATTGCAGGAACATTTCATTTGGTCTTAATAAATCAATGTGTCATAAAGTGGGTAAAAATAACGACTAAACTTTGCTGCACTCCTTAAAAGTAAAGTTTCATTTTTTTTTGTAAAGATATGTAATTATGAGGTGGTTTATCGAGCATACCTTTGGATATGAGATGTTTTTTTTTCTAACATGCCCCTTTTGTTAAAAAAATAAATAAAATGTAACCTTATTGATGTCAAGTTAAATTCAAGGGGAAATCCAGAAAATAGAAAAAGACAACAGAGGCCTCTGTGATAATTGCTAATGCTGTTCTATGTTAATATTTCTGATAACTCTGCACTTTTCTAACCTCTTTTTGATGCTCTGTGTGGAATAGGATTAGCATTTTATTGTCATCAAAATGCACTACTCTGACTTAAAATTGATCCAATAAAAATCCCTCAAATACTATTTTCCTCATCCTCATTGCATTAGGTTTTATTTCATAACTCATAGTTGTCAATAATGGAAACCATTATATAGCAGTATACTCAATAACAGAATTTTCCTGCTTGAAATGCATGCAGTATTGATTGGATGTTTTCTCGGGTCCATAAGGGCAAGTAGCGTGGCGGAGGTTGTTTTACTGTACTCAGTCAGCATTGTGGAAAACAACATGAGAGAGGGCACGGCACAATCTGCTAAGAGCTCTGAGAGAATGTAGGTCAATGGATGAAAGATGTGTAGTATTTATTTCTTGCTAACTCAATGCAGTTTATGGTGGCTACAAAATTCCGATAACAAAATTGAAATAAAAATGTTAATTAATCAACTTGAGCCAGCATATCTCACACAGAAGTTGAGATAAAGACTTGATTGTCTTATTATATTGCCATTTTAAACATTGCTGAACAGTTTGCTCTTATTCAAAATTAACTTAATAAAATATTTCAATGACAGTTTCAAAACTGGATCATGTGCAAGTATTTCTGGAAAAATAAACTGACATTATGAGGGTAGTTATGAGACTCTGAGGTAGGAATGTTAACAACAAATGTCCCAAAGTAAAACAATCTTTTCCAATTGGCGATGATTGTGTTTTGCGTCTGAAATGCCTTTGGACAGCACTATTTCCACAACAGCTGTATCCTGTCTGCGGCTGGCTGTGTGCAGTGCAGGCTCCAGGTGAATGTGCTTGTGGTCCGGCGGGTTTGATTTTTATTGTGCTGAATTGGGATGACAGAGCAAAGCATTTCACCAGAGTGTGTCTTCTATCTCCTTCCTGGGATCCCTCCGAGCTAGCCTCTTGTGTCCCACGGGAAACAGAGCCATCCAGCTAATATGCCATAAGCTGACAGGGCCGTGCTGAAATGTGTGTTAAAGAGCTCGCTTTGGATACATGAAGGCATTCTTCAGCCGCTGACGCAAGAGCTGTACAGAATCACACCTCTCATACAGGCTCAAATGCTGTGTTGATACAGCAATGGCATTTTGAGCACATCCATATTACTATAACTCCAAACTACAATTTTCTGCATTTTTGAAAAGTTGAACTGTAAATAGAAACAAACCAAACTGCATTCTCTTAAAAATATAAAAACGCTGGAAATTTGAGGTATGATTATTTGTTTAATTGTATTGTACAAATGAGGAAGTTGAAAGAAGTAAAAAAAAACAACTAAAACTAAAATTTGTTTTATTAATTTTAATCATTAGTTACTTTGTTTAGTTCCAAAGTAAAAATTGATGTATATAATTCTGAAAATTAGCAAGGCTTGAATCAGTAATCTGATGATTGAAGGGTAAAAACTACCACTGTCTCCAACATGTTAGGTCTAATTATGAACGTACATTTTGCATTTATTATAAGAGGTGTGAAATAAGCAGTGTGTATATGCAAATTATTGCTATTTTTTCCTATGCATTTGGCATTAAAAGCCAAATATATAGTTGTGTATTATCTTACTGTATACAATTTAGCTTGCACACAGAATTGCCCCAAGTTTTCCAACCTCAGTTGTAATCGGCTCAGGGAGGATTTGAGACGTTCCTCTAAACCATTTTAAAGCAGGCACTAGTGTGAATGTGAGGGCTGAAAATAACACTTTGGAGAGTCAATCTTGACAGCCAAGCGCACTGGTAATGTTACACCACATCTGCTTTTGTTTAAATCCACTGCTATCACGGCTCTTAAGAAAATATTGCATCATGGCTGGTTCATAATCTCCATGCAATTTCTTTGATGGTCTTAGAGGAGAAAAATGCCTGACTTATTTTCATAATAGTCACAGAAGAGCTAATGTGGTTTAGACCAGCTTTTTGAGTCCATTCTCACCACTGGAGACTTTAAATAAGTACAAATATAATGTTTAAAATCCATCCTCTTAGATTATCTGTTTAAAGTTAAAATAAACAGCACTGCTATACTTTCAAAATTACAGTAATGTACAAGTAAAAGTTACTGCTGCTACCACCACTAGTCTTCTGCTTGAGTAAGGTTGCATTTAAAGACAACATATTATGCTTTTTTTTTTTTTTTCCCAGATATTGAATTATTTTACTATTTGTTCATTGTAAACAGAAATATTGTATGTGGCTACAAATGAAAAGCTGCTGTTTCCTACAGCCACGGTTATGTGACATGGTTGAACCCCTCTTGTATAACAGGTAGTCTGAATATACTGAATAAGTGCAGAAAGGTGGGGATGGAGACAGGGGCAGGTGAAAACAGCGATTTAGTGAACAGTCAAGCCTTGAAACACGCATGAATCAATCAAAAATGATTAAGCTAATGGTGAGGGAACACCTTTATAACATGCTTAAAAGCTCATAAAAGTCGTAATACAATGTCCTCTTTAAGCGAAGCCATTTTTCCTAACAATTTAAGACTTGAGGTTTGCTTTGCATTGTCACATTTCCAGTTGTTTGTCACTTTAAGCCAGGGTGAGGCAAGATCACAAAGCACCCATTCACTTCTTGTCCAACAGCAGAATGAACATCCCTTTTAGTCCAGTAAAGCAGGGACAGTAATGGCGTTTATAGTTGGTGTTGTCAAGTCAATTTTCAGATTCCAGCCCACACTGCAGCTCTCCTATTGAAGTGTCACCTGATCGGCTGCATTACCGACAAGGCCAAAGTCATCACCGAACCGCCGCGCCTTTCTCTCCACAACAAGAGCCATCAGCAATCACATTAAGATCACCTTAGGCCTGCAAAATAACAGCCTCAAGTACTAAAAGCTCCTTCAAACTCCCTGGAACACTGTATTTTAACGAAAGTATAGTGCAATTTATTACTCTTCTGTTCTTCAGTTTATCACACAGACAGGGTGTATTCACTTAAATATTAAATTAATGAACCAACAGAGGAGCTATCCGCGATGACTCATAGGAAACACAATTCATTTAGAGACTGGAAATGACTTCAGAATATTTAAAATAGTTAAACAGATGTAATCTTTTTATGAGTGTACATTATGGGAATTGCTAATTAGCTCATTTAGCACATTAAACTGACAGAACTTGACAGCGGCATCTAAGAAATATTTAGGGAGAGATTGCAGACGCTGGAAATTTAATCTTTATGTTGTAGACTTGAATCACCTGAATGAATAAACTTCGCAGAGGGCTGTTATTTAAAATGCTCAGAGAGTCCAAGGAGTGGGTGTCGAGTCTAACTAAAATGCAATGTGTGTCTATTTTTATTTGAAAGAAGACCTAGTTTGCGTGTGTCTGCTATATAGCTATATAATCTATGACATTTGTGGATCATTATGTTATAATTTGATGTTATAATTTCATCTAAAAGGACTTAATGAAAGTTGCTGACGTCGCTGTAAACATCATCACAAAAAAAACGTGAAGTTGTCGGCCTTTCCTATGGATAGCTGTAGATCATGATAGCCAGTGGCAGATATTTTTCTTTTCTACCAAAATGACTGTGAAACGCTGATGAATCCTGCGCGTATCACAGGTTAAGAAAATAAAATTGGGGAACGGAGTTAGTATAGAGCAGTGGGCATATGCTGGTGGCGGTGAAAACGGGAGTTGATCGGCAAAATGGCATCTTGACAATAAGGAGTTAAAGACTCAACCATGCACGAACACCCCAAATACAACTTTGGCAGAGTAAATGTCAAGGGGAAACAACTATAACATTGACATTGAAAGCTCTGAAAAGTCAATTTTGCATAACTTTTTAGTTCTGTCATAATGAGGGTAGATGATGTAGACTTGCCTGGTTGACTTATTCAATGCTAGTTATTAAATACTCAGTGAAAAATAGTGGAAAAATAGTATCACATTTCCAGCTGTAGTCCTCAAATTGTGGAACGCCCTGCCTGTGTTTTTAGATTGGATGGTCTATTATTTGTCAGTGTAGTATTTTAGCACTTTGAAAAATCCTTTATGAAACTTATCTATGGGTTTCAGAAAAAATATGATCTTTGCCATAGCAGGTAACAATTTAAAACGAATTATCCCATCTTTTGATTGTCCTCAAAATCGTGTCTGTAACATGAAGCTAAAACTCATGAATAGCAGTTTTGAACCTCACAGTTTCAGGTTTAGTTTGATTAATTAGTTTGTTTAGAAATATAAAGGTTAAAACATCCAAGAACAACAATTTAACCTAAAACAAACTTCACAATGCCACAGGATGTCGGGGTGATGTTAAAGTTTAATCCTGACAAAGTGATAACATGTTACTATTCACCAGTACTTTCCCCCTTAGGTCAACAAAAATAAGTTGTATTTTTGCAGTTGTAAGACCAAGATGACCCAGAATGCATCATAGGCTGGGGAGAGGTTTGGCAAGCTCACCTAAAAAGTGTGGTCCCGGGGGAGGCAGCGGGACAGTCGTGGGCTAGTGGAGGTCTCCTGGGACAGTCTAAAGTGAAGGACAGACGGAGAGCGGCGCAGAGAAGGTTGCTGTTATGGCCACAGGGGCAAAACACTGACAACCGGGCCCAAGTTAAGAGGTAGCCTGAGCTGGCAGCGCTATCACTGCTCATAGCAAAGACTGTCAAGGAGAGACACGTTCACACTCTGACAAAGAACAAGGACACTTCTGTGAGATTGGACGTTTTAGAAAGCTATTACAAGACTAAACCTAGAACGAGGCATCTACACAACCTTTTCTCACACTATTACTGGGAATATTTATTTGACGACCAAACCAGTAAAGATGCAAAATGTGTTTTTTGTGAGATTTATATGAGGAATACGGCACCAAGTGAAAAGATTCAAATTTCTATATTTATTCACTCCCCAATGAAATAAATCAGTTGGTTCTATTGCAGGCATGCCATCATTGTCAACAGGTCAGCCACACCAAGATCCCCCCACGCACGGCATTTAATGTATGTTGATTGACAAAAGGGGACAGAGATTGTGTAGTATCTGCAAAGTATCTGCAAGCAAATTATGATTTTGCATTTTTTTTTTTTGCTAAAAGGTTAAAAATGATTGACGTAAATCCACTGTTTTCTCTTTTCTGTGTGGTTTTGCTAGTGATAATCTGAAATTTAAAATGATCCAAATTGAAAATATTGCTGAAGAACCACTCTCAGAATTTACTGAACTTACTTTTTCAGAATAATTGCGCTTTTTGCCTTGGACTGCGTCATATTACAGTCCATGAGAGGCTTGTGTTACTACTTTATGAAGACAGTTAGCACCTTCATTAATCATTATCAAGTGTCTGTGTTCAGTCTGAAGCCACTTAACTTACACTTGAGGAGCTGATTCCTTTTGTACATATAATTTGGATTTGCCCATGAATTCTTTGCTCTTAAGATTAAATTTAGCAAAAACCTATGTCACGAAAGACTATTATAGGTAACAGTACAAGTAGGTTGCTGTGTTGACCTTCGTGTAGCCCTTTAGTTATGTGTGTCCCAAATCATGAGCTAAGGGTAGAACAGGGCACCACAGGTATGTATAGGACTAGCTTCAGGAGAGGCTGTTATGGCAGGTCTACTTAAATTTAGCTGTTCAAGGACACCCACACAGCCACCCAAGACACTAGTGGCACATCCAACTAAGTTTTAGACTACTGATTCACAAGTGAAATGGGTTAACATATTTGTGCATGGAATTATGTAAAATAAGATGAATAGACTGCATCTAAAAAAGAGCTACAAATGAGTAATGATTAACTTCTGTTTATTAGTCTGAGGTTACAAGAGTTTTTTTGTGAAGCACCACAACTAAACAATTTTACAATACATGATAGCCATTTCAATATTTGTTCTTCTTATAGGAAGTGCCAGATCAAGCCAGCAGCGCCCTATATTCCAAACCAGTGAGTCCAGTTGCATTGTGGGATGTGACCCCTTCGGTGCTGTGCATACGGAGGCCGCTCCCCCTCCCTCCTGTGTGCTCTGGTTTAATGGCTGCCTGTAGTCTTTCTGCTCAGGTGAGTGTTCTTCTCCTGGTGTGAATTGCAGACCTTGTGCTGAACATTGATGCACTGCCTCCATTACCGGCCTTCCCCTTCGCGAGGAGTCGATGCTATTGTTTATGACACTGACACATGCAGTAATGGGTATTTCACTTGTGCACCCTATACTGAGCGCGTGTTCAAACTGGAAACACAGATAAATATGGTGCGTATCCACAACATCAGTAAATTTCTATTTCATCAGCTGAAGCATTAGACTGATCACTAGGAAAGCACAGTGTACCGCGGCCATTCCTCATCCAGCTACTGTGCCATTACATTCAAAATATTACAATGGTTTCTTCAAAATAGGTTTACACAATATGTAGTTGTTGTTTCTGCATAATGAACAAGTAATAGTATTTTGTTGTAAAAATATTGTAATTTGCAATAATGGCATGTGGCTCTAGAGTTGTAGATTGAGAACCTTCAATAAAAAGTCTGCTGTAAAAAAAATACAATTTTGAACCAATTTATGTAGAGTTTTCCTTGTGGTCTGTGAAGATTTGATACTAATAGTTTTCACTTCATTTTTAACGCTGTGTGGTGCATTGTGCAACTTTTTGGTCGGTGTTTGTCTTTGTTTGGAATGTTACGCAGTATGTCATTAACATTGTTGTATTTATTTATTCAGGTTTTATGCTGCTCAAAAATGAATTGAAAAACAATGATTTTTATTGTGAGTGTGGCCGCCTCTCCACAGATCTGACCTGTCACTTGGCCTGGGTGTATCACCTTGTCTCCATGTCAGTCATAGTGTAGAACATGCAGGCAACACATTCCTCAAAAGTCATTTTTTCAATGTTCAACTTAGTTATTGCATTTTGCACATTTCTTTCCTATTGCATCCAATTTCAAGGTAAGAAAAAAAGATCACATCAATAAAACTATAAAGTATATACATATTTTTTTCATCTTTCTCAAACACTCAGGCCACTGCAGATCTAAACTTTTGATTTAACTGAGCCCTTCTTCAGAAACACATGTAAAGGGTCGTCCCGGGGGATTTGGGAACTTCACACATACTGTACAAGTCGCACCAATGCCATCCCTGCAGACTGAAAACATGGCAGCTGTCACTAACAAGAAAACTCACACGCCTGTCTTCTCCTTTATGTTCAAATAGCAACACGGGCTCTAGTGTATTAGTGCCAGATATTTTCAATTATCTAGTGTCAACCTTTATCTCTTCACATTGACTGCTGTAGAGCTGGATTGATGCCTCATCTTTTTCATATTTCACGCAGCGCACTACTTCAGAGGAACAAGATCACAACAGTTTCATCCAACTTTTATGTGTCTTTTAGGCTGTGCTTGCCTCGGGGTATACGGTGCACACTGTTAAATACTTTAACAATGCTTTTAGTGGTGCTAAATATAAACAAAGAGGAAATGTTTGTTCTCAAGGAAAGGAATTCAGATGCTTTAAAGAGTGAGAGGAATGATCAGTGCTGATAAAAGACAGATCAGGTTTGAAGATGTAGAAACAGCAGGTCTGGTCCCTGTGCTGATGCTGTATATTTGTGTTTAGTGTAGCACACAGCATGGTGTTACTGCTGCTTTCTATTACTGCATAACAAAAAGCCTTTTCTGTTTACATAGCGTGCTTGCATCAAGTGGAGTATTGTGCACATAAAATTAGCATAATAGGCGGCCACCGAGTTTGCTAATGTGCTTCTCTGGATGATAGGACCTGCAGAGAAACCGACAGTGAAGCAAATTCAGAAGAAGAGTCACTGTGGACTCATTTTTCGCAGCCCTGTTTAGTACATGGGTGTGCAGCCACCCCAGGAGCAGCGAGGGTACCCCACATCTGGAGGAATGAGTTTGACCCTCTCAAAGGGCACAGGAAGTTGCCCCTGAAAGCTGCAAACAAAAGCAGCAGTGGCGAGCAGGAGCCCAGAGCGCCATTCATCGCAGCTAATGACTTGTTCATTAAGAGTGATGATGGATAAAGACTTCTCACGCTGAGATCAAATCAAGATTTATATGCGTTGTTTCCTCACCCAACTTGTGGGAAGATCATCATCATTTAATTCTATCTCTGCGGCCGGTGATGGGCATCCAGAGAGCGGGCTATCAAACGGTGCAGTCAGCTGGCAAAATCCAAAACGTGCCGTTGGCACATCTGGAGCTTGCCGTCGCAGCTGAGGGTGAGCAATGGCTGCTGGCGGGAGGCCAAATTACAGCAGAGACGCTTCAGGACTCCACAGCCTCACCCGGCTTCTCCTCGTTTAGATCATCATCATTATTTATTTGCTTATTTATTATTTTTTCCATTATGTGTGCTGTGTTGCATTTCAACAGCACTTTTTTTTTCTCTGGGCATCAGTGTATTATCGCAGTGAGCTAGCCTCGCGACCCACCTCTCTCTGTAGGTTCTTATCTCTGGTTGGAAATAGGCCCCAAGACACTTCATCAGTGTCCTTCACCCTGCTATCTGTAGCTCCAACTTTTATTAAAACTTCAGCCTTTATCAGCTCCTGGGTAATTCAGGCATGACAAATTGGGCACCAGATGCCACCTCCGTTTGAGGCCGCTGTACATCTCTTGCTCCCGATCAAGACAATGGGAGGTGGCGGCTGGAGCCTCGTGCTCTCCACCTTTAGCTCCCCACAGTGGCCCACTGTAGCAAACTTCTCCTATCCATCTAAATACACAGCAAGTGTCACTACACGAGCCTAGGACGACATCTGGACACGAGAGGCATGTCCTTTATACGATCTAACATTCCTATTCAAACACAGTTTTATTCATTTACATAAGATTTTGTAAAGATTCTGATTGCCAACAAGAGCAGAAATCTGTGTAAATTGTAAATTGTTTGTGGGCATTTTTAAGAGAGCTATTTTACGTAGAAAACAGAACACAATAAATGAACCAAAATCAATTATTTCATATTATTCATTGCGTAGCTTCTCTTTGTTCACAGACACCAATAGTTGAATGAGCACTGCATCGTTTTGAGACAAGTTC
This sequence comes from Periophthalmus modestus, assembly GCA_019594935.1. Taxonomy (NCBI): domain Eukaryota; kingdom Metazoa; phylum Chordata; class Actinopteri; order Gobiiformes; family Gobiidae; genus Periophthalmus; species Periophthalmus modestus. The sequence goes on along the minus strand of JAIEZT010000012.1, from coordinate 9,295,087 downwards.
TTATTGTCAGAAGAAGAATATTCATTAGTTATGGTCCCAATCAGAACCTGTACATCACCTGCTCCTGAGATTGGGTGAGGGTCCTGCCTTTAAATAAGACCCCTGATAGAGAGAGGGCAGTGGCTGTGAAGCATGAGATTGGAAAGCAGAGGCATCACACTGAGCGGCTGGATCTTAGTGATGTTTAGCAACACATAACTCCTCACATGCACCTGAATATGGCATGAGCTACACTCTTCAGCCCACCAGAGCAGTCAAGCATCACTGCATTACAACCTGCACTGTCACAAACTATAGAGAGAAAGTAACTACACTTACTTACTTATTACTTAAAATATGTGTGATCTAGTTGTTTTTTAATAGAATATTTTAATTGACAAAGACATTTTGCCTAAATACCATACTTATTTATAAAACTTACTTTTGTTTCTTTGGACTATTTTATGCTTGCTCCACAGACACGGATGACAAAGTACACAGGCCACTATCAGACAGTGGTAACTTAAACAGCATTTGGTGGTGTTATGGGAGTGACTTTAAACATGGAAGAAAAAAAAAAACATTACATGAATTGGTGATAGAATATTTATTCCTACTTCACTAGTTTATATATCTGTAATACATAATTAAAACAGTACTAATTTTGTTACTTTGTAGTAGTTTTTACGCCACAGATGACTAGCCTTTCTTTCACAAACCTTTGTTAGTATGTGTGAAGTAATCAAAGCCTCTGGTAGGGGAGTATATTAGTTCATGTTTGTCTTATTACTCCGAGAGGTTTCATCATCCATGTTTGGTAGTTTCTTTGCCCAATGCAGCAGTGCCGGCCAACTCGCCAGCTGCGATTGAGGGGCTAAAATGTGTTTTAAGAGCTACTGCAGGATGGTAATGTGTTGTGCAACCTGCCAGCCCACGAGCATCCCGAGGCAAATGGGAGAAGCAGTGGTTAAAAAGCAGGCTTTTTTGGGTCTGGGCCAGGAAGTAATCTAGCACATAAAAGTGTGGCATAACCAGCGGCGATCATATGGGATATCCCTCCCCATAGACACCATTTTAGGAGATTTCCCATAATGTGGTGCCAGTGGAACTTGGCACCAAAGTCTTTTCGGGCAATTACCTTTTGAGATTAAAAAACACTTAACACATATGTTAAGTAAGTAAATGAAGAAATTACATACTTATTAACGATATAATCATTACACAAGTTAAAGGCCCTGTAGCTATTTTTCCCCATGCATTTTAGTAAAATTTGTCTTACTCCAGTACAGATGCTTTATATCAACAGCTCTTGAGGTCAAAATATGTCCACTGCATGCTGTCTGCATCTAATAATAGAGCTTATATTGTCCGATATTCAGGAAGTCTGCGCTAGCATTGTTGTTGTTGGCTTTACCGTGATGGGCAAAACTCTGATTTCTGAAAGTTGTGAAAGGCATAACATTTTTTTTTCAGTCTATGTGTATTAAATCTTAAATCTGCATTTTTTTAATTTATTTTTTTTAAATAAAAAATTAAATTCAGTATAGAGTATTAAAGTAAGTAGTAAGTAACATTTCTTTGAAGTCTCTCATTTTGGCGATTTGTTATGTGGAATAAGTTTGTATGGTAAAGCCAGACTCAGAAGTCTTTTGATAAATAGTATCCATTAGGCCTGAATCTTCCAAACCTTAAAGTGAAAACATACCTAAAACAAGAGCGTCATTAGGAAAATGAGCAAAGAGCTGAACCTGGAGTGTTTGTGAGCGCACATGAATGATGGCATCACACTGCGGTCCATTACAGACTCTATTTATACACAGGGACACAGAGGAGCAACACTAGTTAGAGGCTTCTCTCCAATTAGGTTATTACTGGTCTGGGAGCCCTTCTACTCCAGCAAATTTGAGAATAGAAATTGCGTCTTTAATCAAGCATAAGGAAATCTGTCAGGAAATCACATTATGGACTTCCTTATGCTGCATTTAAACGAGTTAACAAATCACACTGCAATCAAGTCATTTTTAAAGCTCTAGTCTCTCTAATGCTAGTTTGTCACTATAGGTTCTCAATGGGCCACATTCTGCAGATCTCTTCTGTCCAGGTATAAAGTAAACTAATACTCCTAACTGGGTTCACCATGGCCCAATTGGGCTACTCCTAGAGTGCAGTAATTTCATTTGGAATAGTTTATTATGCTAGATGCCATTCTTGTATTTGGATACTCTTCATCTACCATATTTAATATTTAATCATTTGAATCCACAGATTGTTAGTCTTTCTGTATTAATATGATTGAGATCCCTATTATTATAATACAGTGTGTGTGTGTGTGTGTGTGTGTGTGTGTGTGTGTGAGTGTGTGTGTGTGTGTGTGTGCGTGCGTGTGTGTGTGTGTGTGTGTGTGTGGGTGTGTGTGTGTGTGTGTGTGTGCCTGTGTGGGTGTGTGTGTGTGCGTGTGTGTGTGTGTGTGCGTGGGGGGGCGTGTGTGTATGTGTGTGTGTGGGGGGGTGTGGGGTGCGTGTGTGTGTGTGCGTGTGTGTGTGTGTGCGTGTGTGTATGTGTGTGTGTGGGGGTGTGTGTGTGTGCGTGCGTGTGTGTGCGTGTGTGTGTGTATGTGTGCGTGGGGGGGGTGGGCGTGTGCGTGCGTGTGTGCGTGTGTGTATCACTTTCTCACTTTCTAGAATTTACAGATAATTATTGTCTGAATGTCTTAATGTCTTGAAACATTGTATTGCATTGAATTCATTTTAAAATTTACCTTGTTTCAATACATGCCCCTTATTTGACTTTTTATTAAATATTATTAGTTTGTTTTAATGCAAAAGTTCCTAGTTTGTGAATTCTGTTCACTGACAATGGCAATAAAACTTATTCTCAGTCTGATTTAATTAGGTCTTTTTCCATTTTAATAAACCACTTGTTCTACTAATTTCAAGCACTAATGGAAATATATACAGAAATGATCATACTTGGGACTTTGTGTAGTCGCTTTCTGCTTGTATCTTCAGTGGTCAGTGTTCTCAGCCCTGGAATCCCCTCTCGCTCCTCCTCTTCATCCCAGGACACGGTGTGGCCCTCACTGGAAGTCGAGCGAGGCATAAAGGATTGCCCTCTGTATTTTTTCATTAGACTTTTCTTTTGTTACTGAATACATAAATCCATTGTGGCAAGATGCAATATGTATCACGGCGCTCCACCTGCGGACGTCCCGTAATGGCTGCCATGTCCCTCCAGTCAGGGATGATAAGTGAACCCCCCGTGAATGTTAATGATAGTGATCATTCTGGAGCAGCCCGCCTCTCCGTCTTTCCTCACCGACTGGGTGTCACACGCCGGGTGGCAGGGTTCAAGGGACCCCAATGCAAACAAACACTGAGGGAGATATAAATAAATAAAGATGGAAATGTATGAATGAACATGCATAACGACAGGGCCAATGAACTGCACACAGCCACCGACAGATATTAATTCAAATATTTAGTGGTAGCAGTGTCTTTTCTTTATATTTTTGTCATTTAATGTGAGAGGTAAGAGAGTGGCCATATTTTATGCAGTCGTAATACGCCCGACTTATTTCATTATTTACAGGGCGCTGGAATAAACACGGGGAGCAGGTGGGTTCAAACAGATGTGGCTGTTTACATGGCCACAATAGTCTGGCCTTCATATCTGGTCATTGGTCGTAAATAGCTTTGACAACACGCAGCACTCACACAGGCCAGACAAAGGCTTGACTCAGCTAATCAAAAGTGACAATGGTCAAATCAACATGGGCCTCTTTCTATCAAGCTCCCAGAGTTAAATTGAAGATGAGTTTAAGTAATCGTGACTGGCAACAAAATATCAGGCAAACTTTTAACACTGTTGGTTCTTAGATAACACTGATAGAATACATTTTCTTTGTCTCTTCCCTATGTGATGTAATAAAATATGTAATTAGTAATTATTGTATCATCAAAAGTGTCGCCATCATATCATGGGCTGCCACAACACATAGAATTATTAGCTTCTTTGCTTAAATGCATTGTTTTGTTGCAGCAGCAGCTACAAAAAAAAAAAAAAAAAAAAAAACAGAGGGAACTGCATAGAGACCACTATCCTTTGCCCAATTTCAATTTGCTCAGACAACTAGAAGAAATTACTGTTATTAGGCATTTTTTATGTCTTAATTCTTTTGATTATGACAGTAATGATTCACATCACAATATCAGAATATTGTATTATAATAATGAAAATTTTGATAATATTGTACTGAGCAATTGGCATATTGTTACATCCCTACTCCTAATATTCACAGATTTATCTGAACTTGCAAATGTTTTGTACAAGTATACAATAATGGTGTGATGGAAATGTAATTATATTCATGCTGTGAAGAAAATATTCTTATCATATGTCTTTAAATGCATTTAATCTGTGCCATTCTGTTCCTAGACCAGACATTAACATGTGTGAAGGCTCTGTCTCCATCCCACAGAAAAAACTCTCTGTTGTTCTACCTGTATAACTGTAAAAGTTCATTATCTCATGGGTGTGAAACAAAAGTCACTGTGCTTTGAAATGTACATAGTTTTGTCATTCTGGTATAAATAATCAGAGCTCAGATGCTCATGGGAGACCAGGGACCAGAGGGAGAAATGCTCTAGGAGAGAGGCTCAGAGGACGCTGGAAGGATACCAGTCTGTGGCCAGGGGAGGCCTGGGCTCTGTCCTGATCGTATCTGCTGTAACAAACAATAAACCTTTTTTGTATTTCAAAACTCACACACACTCACAAATGGATTACTTTTCATCTAGAATTGTAATTTTTCCACAACAATGACAAAAAGGGGTAGACCCTGCGAAATAAATGAAAGTCCCTAAATATCCCTAACACCTGGCTATCAGATAATTTAGCACATTTCTTTAAATGAAAGAAAAGAATTGAGACTTTCCCAGGACACACAATATATACACACTGTTTTGACAAACTCTCCAAGCAACACACCCATCTCAAGTAACCGTCCGGGGACAGGACAAACAGTCCATGCCAACTCTTCCCTCTTCTCCTGCATCTCCTCTGCTTCCTCCGTCTCTAAGTTTGCCAGAGTCCTTGGAACTTGCCAAATCTGGTCATGCCTGCTTAGCTTGCTGGACTGATTGTGCCAGAAAAGAAAATAAGACACAGATGTATACAAACTCTTGGTGGTGCCAGTGGAGAGACAGCTAATAGCTTCATCCCGACCTCTCTCACTGCTGTGGGCACAGGTGGGGATAATTAGAGATCCTCTTCTGTTTTCACACTGCTATTCTTTGGCTTTTATCATCTCATCACAACCCGGTAAGAACAACAAAACTCCCCCGACATCGGTGAACCCTGCCTGCCTACTATCCGTTTGTGTTGGCAACAATGGAGGAAAGTTTTCCCTCTCTTGCAGCAAAAAATGCCTCCTGTCAGGCCGCTCTGTCACAAAGAAGCAAACGCTCTGGGAAACCGCAATGCCAAGACTAATCTACTCCTCAAAACATCCCGAGCGCGGTAAACATTAAAGCAAAACAAAGACAAGCCTTTCTCAGTCATGGAAACCCAATACCTTTTCACTAACCGCGCTGGAAAAGAGACGTCTAAATGCTTAATCTGAATCAGTTGATAATTCATATTCCATGATGCAGATGTTGGGATTGACCCAGTTTTCAATAGGGCAAAAGGTATTGGGTTGAACTTACTCATTTATATTAGTGACTACCCAAGAAGTTAAAACAACATTTCTTACCTATTTTAACAATATTCATTCATCTGTATTAATTATTATTGAAGTAGAATGTTGCAATGTCATCTGAAACCCAGCGATTGTCATCATAAGGAAATGATATACTCCCATGCTGCTGGGACCACCATGTGAGGAGCAGTGGGTGACCAAAGTGGACGCAGAACTCATCTCCAGACCTTGGGTTACTTTTTGTCAAGACCTCGGTTGAGGATTAGCCTATGCATGTGTGATTGATGGGAAAAAATGAAGAATAATGAAGAAACGCCTTACTCACAGCTCCAGTATGGTCCGGGAATCACACCAAGAACTTTCTCACCTGCGCCTCCGTGACCTTTGACCTTTATCCCAGAATAATAACCAATTGAGCAATGCAAAAGTGTGGGACATATACTGTCTTCAAACGGCTTGAAACATCCTTCTTGTACGTTAGCTTGAGTGACGGCAGAGCGACGTGTGCGTGGAGATGAGAGGAGGCGAGTCTCATTACGCCGTATTTGGATGACACTGAGTGATTCAAGTGTTCCTGGACAATTCAGACACACTGATATAAAACGCATTAAACACCTCTCGCAGCTCTTTACCTGACACTGTTCATCTGGGCCCATCTCTTATCCCTGAAGAGGAGACTGCTTTCAAATCACGAACTCAATGATGATGAGCTGTGGGGAAATAGCAGAAGAAGTGCACATAAAAATATCTCGAAAACATAAAGCTCCAGATTCAGATTCATTTGTCTTCTGTTTGTGGGTGGCAGGCCAGAACCAGCACCCATGGGTCAGAGGAAAACTACTGTGTAAATATTAGGCAGTCACAGAAACACACTTACAAACAACTATTTTCTGTCCACTGTACAAATATTACAATCGTAGTAGTGCCAGTTTTAGTAGTAGGCCTATAGTGTATTTCTGGTAGCAGTACTTTAGAGTAAAGAATAAAAATAAGTTTGTATTTTCCAAGACTAGTATAGATGGTCTTTTAAAAGGTAATTTAAATGTTTTTATTGGGCAATAGCGTCAATATGTATCTGACACAAAAGTGGCTGAAAGGTTATTTTAACATCTGACATCCTAAACCTACATAAAAAAAATAAAAAATAAAAAATACCTATTTGTGCTTGTTTTGTACTATATGAATAATTGTAGGATTACTTGTGTTATAAAAATGTAGAAAGTAATGGTGGTTTGTAGTGGTAATCATAGTACAAGAGTAGTAGAAGTAATGTACACGCAAGGCAAGTTTATTTGTATAGTACAATTCATACACAAAGTAATTCAACGTGCTTTACAGAATAAGAAAGACATTAAAATCACAATACAACAAATCAAAACATAAATAACCAACATAAAAGAAACATTAAAAGGGAAGTGCAGAATAAAAAACTTTCAGTCTGATTCCCCATGTTTAGTCCTGACTGTGGGCACCAGCAGGAGGCCAGACACTGAAGTCCAGTCCAGTCCATTTTTTTATTTTTATTTTTTTTACAAAAGTTTACAATTTCCCAAGTAGGCCTACTTAAACCACTGCTTAAATATTGTATTTAGCATTCTCTACAGTGTATTTCAGTCTCAAATTAATTAGATGCACTAAACAGCTAAAGTGATCAAATGGATGTCATCATAAAAACACACAACCTCTTAAAGTCAAAACTAGTTCTATGAGTTAAAGTCAAAAGTACCTGATACGTCAGTTACAGTTACCGCTGCTGTCTTGTCACTTTGTCAGACAGGACGGATTATCAAACGCAACAAAGTGAAAGCAGCATCCGGAACCGCGAGTTGTAAGTCCGCAGTCAGAAGTTGTTAGCTTGCCTCTTGACACCGAGGCGTTGAGTCCTCATTCCGGTTGTAGAAACTCTGAGGTGAGAAGTCCTGGACATAGATATGGTAGAAACGGTAGGTGCGCTCAGATAGGGCAGGAGAGGGGAGAGCAGAGGATGCCTAGCTCAACAGTGGTCAGTGGGCCTGGCCTGTCACATCCTGCAGACTGCTTTAAGACAGATGAGACAATCAGAGAACCAAAGCTCGACAGCTCCACACAGCAACCTCACATCACCTCCTGCACTGACCCAGCATGTGTGATACAAGTTTACTCTGCAGGTGTTAATAAGATGGCTCTCTTTTATTTTTATTTATCTTTTCCCCAGATAATACTAATACTAATGATTATGGATTGTTGTACTTAATAGAAAATTTGACCTATATGTCATACAAACCGAACCCCAAGTTAAACACATGCTCAGTTTGTGGATGCTGGGGATGCTGGGAACAGTAAAGTAAAACTACATGGGCCAGTTATATTCTTGGTGGTTTTATTGTTTGTGCTCTTCTAGTTCCTGATCTAGATCTAGACTAACAGAATCAAAGAAGAAATTGTCTTGCAAAAAAGTTAAATCATTTTAAATAATGTGATTTTCACTACAGAAGCAGCAAAAGGTTGTTAAAAAGGTCATGAGCAGGAATGATCTTTAAAATGACTTATTATTACAATAAAACAGTAAGTCAAAAATACCTGTTTCACATATGGTGCAAAGTAAGCAATGACCTATTACTTACATACGGATTAAAAATAAAAGAAAAAATTCAGTTCAATTACCAGTAAATATACAATGCACTACTGCAGACTCCATGCAAACACTTGTACAGAATGTGGTGAAGCGCTAACATCAATAAAGGAAGTGAGAGACAGGGGCCACCAATCATGTGTACAACTGTCTCATTTGTTTGTGATAATTAAACTGAGGTGTCACTATTAATTTGACAAAGACATATGGACACAGAGACACATGCATGCAGCTCACTGTGTCTTTAAGTGCTGCATTTACGCTCCCCGGACCCTCACCTCGAAGTGTCCTGATTTAAAACTCAAGTTTCAGTTTGGGGCGTGTGTGTCTGTGTGTCTGTGTGTGTGTGCGTGCGTGTGCGCGTCTGTGTCTACGTGTGTGTCCCGTAGACGATGGTGGACCCCAGGCCAGTATCCAGCCTCTTTCCTAATTGCATTGATTTTTAGCACAGTAAATCTGGCTGTGTCACAAGCTGCACTCCACAGGCATGATGTAGTGCTCCGACACCACTGCACACGTCTGCTCCCAAAAATGCTGCCTCAAAAATTTGAACAGTGATAGCGTGATGAATGGTTAAATTAATTAATTGCTAAATGTATGCTAATTGTTTAATTGGTTGCCTGATCTATAGAAGATCATTTATAAATTAAATGAGTTGATTTACAAAGTTTATTGATTAAATGTGACAATGAGTTATACGGCTGACTACCTGATTTGCAATTTTCCCAATTAAATTCACAAAGCTCTTTAAAGTGAGCTTTTGCAGAGAGTGGCCCATCCAAGTGATCTACGCCGGGGCTGACACTGCTGTACTTATTTATGAAATCAGACAGCTGATAATGATGCATTAATATTAATGCCAACTGTAAATTTTCATATTGCACACTAGAAACTAATCCAAGAGCATTTGTCACTGTAAATCCGTCCACAGTGTATTTCATCGTTTAATGCAAATGAAGGTGAAAGTCCCCAGTCAGGTCAAGTATCTGCAGGATATGGGTTTAGTGCCACAGGTGACAAACCTTTAAAAATATCCAAGGGCAGCACTAGAAAAGTCGCCTAAATCATTCACAGAGTTGAAGAAAGAGAAATCAAGCTAAACATATATATTAATATTACTTTAAAGTTAAAGACGTTGTACCTGATTTTTACAGTCCTAAAACAGAAGATCATTTTAAATGGTTTCCAGTGTTCCAGACTATTCCTCACTTACCTTATGCATTATGAGCATAGAAATTCTTAACAGATATAAGTTTATAAGGGCTTTTCACAACTTTTACAGACCAGAGCATGGTTTGCTGTCACAATAATTCATTCTCAGACAATGAACCAATTTATAATTAGATGTTGACAGTACACAGCATACAATATATTTGCACTGGGGCCCTTTAACTAACTTACTTACCTTTGTAACCTTTGGACTTTATGGAAAATTGGGAATGATCTAGACTGAGAATTAAATGAATACATGTATTCATAGATCCTTTATATAACACAGTCCCATACTTTTTGTAGAACTGTTTTTTAGCTTAAAACAAACCAGAAGCCAAAGTAACTGCACAGTCTTTACACTGCCTTAGCCTTGACGCCTGTGACTTTCTATTAAGCCCCCAAACTCTCTAAAAGTCTCTTCAACAGATCCAAAAAGCTCTAAATGAAATCCAGGTTTTTGCTGAACTGAAAAGTGCCAAGAATCCTACCTTCAGACACATTCATCTTCTTTGTCTTGTCTCCTGCCGTCTGTTTATTCTGGCATTCGTCAGCGCCATTACTGCCACGGCCGTCAGATGTGCTGAGGAGAAATGAAAAACAGCAGTCATCTTAAGGTGCAGGCTAAAGGTTAGTTCATGCAGAGGGAGACGGAAATATCACTCCTCCTATGAGTTCATCTCCATACTGTCACTGTGGCATAGAGCACCACTGAAAAATACTCTAGAAAATCAAAAAGAAAAAAAATAATCAGGGATGGGTGTTATATGGAAAAGACACACATCGAGAAATGTGCTTTTTTCTTTTGTCAATATAACTAAAAAAGTCCATTTGAATTTAATAATACAACTTTTTGTACTTTTATATCATTTTGGATAGCAAAATGGTGTTAAATTGCTGTGGGAAAATTCACGGTTATTGACACTATAACCAAACGACTATGAAATCCTTAGTTCTTTTTGTGACATAAACAGTCAGATCAACAAGTACTTTACATAACTTTTATGGAATATAGACTTTATTACTTATAAAGAAAATTAGAAATTACTTAATTTTGCTTCTGAAATTTAAAAAAAAAATTCTTTAAAATAGAGAACTGTATAATAACAATTATCCATCCATCCATTTTCTTCTGCTTATCCGGGGCCGGGTCGCGGGGGCAGCAGTCTAAGCAGGGACTCCCAGACTTCCCTCACCCCAGACACGTCCTCCAACTCCTCCGGTGGGACCCCAAGGCGTTCCCAGGCCAGCCGAGAGACATAGTCCCTCCAGCGTGTCCTGGATCTTCCCCGGGGCCTGTTTAATCAAATAATATAAACCTATTTTGGACTATGAATAATAATAATATATATTATTTTCTTCTCAGTAACTCTCAATAGCAGTACAATGTTTTGAGTTCATTGATGACACACTAGGCCTGATTTTCAAATGCACTTTTGCTAATGTAAGTTTTGGTTCAGAGGTTCCAATCTTTTCATGTTTTTTATCTTTTTTGCAATTTTTTGTAGTTTTCTCTGAGGTGATGAATGGCAATGGGTATAGTGCCAGTAGCGATGTCTTTAGAAGTAGCTTATTCTGTGCTGCCAAGCGTGATTTATGACAAGAAAGGGGAGGGGGGATCTCTGACTTCACCATTTGCCCTCCTGCACTTTTCCATATCATCCAAAAGGAGTTGGAGGCTATTGGACTGACACAGAAACTGCTCCACATCTGGTTTGGAGCTAGAGCTGGTTTGCCCCGGGCCAACTACCAGCTCAAGGAAACAGGGAGGAATTGGAAAATGAAAATATGCGGAGGTGGATAGTGTAGTCAAATGTTGTACTCAAGTAAAAATTATGTTATTTCAAAATAAACTTAAAAAAGGAGCACATAGCAGAAGTCCAAGAAATTACTCAAGTAAGAACAAAAAGTATTAATGAAAACTACAACTTAAGCAGTAACTAAGAGTAATTGTTAGAGTCACCTGCAGAATGTTACATCTGATTTATAATTTGAAGTTGATGTAATTGGAAGTACTCTAGTAAGAGTACTGTTACTTCAAACGCAATATTACTCAAGTTGGACTAAATGTATACAGTCCTAAAACTACTCCAACAAAATTTTCTGAAGTACTCAAGTACTACTCATGAACATATTCTGTCAGTAATATACATCATGGCAATGTGAGCTTAAAACATTTTTTATGCCCCCAATCATAAAGTTTCGTGGTTATTTATATCCTGAAAATAAACCTTGAGTGAAATTTATATTTTACTTATTGAAAAGCTCACGTAACTCTACTATTACTGGCACCATTACTGTGTGTGCACCTCCTGAAATACTACGAAATACAATTCAGCTGCCCGATACCTTATAGACTATATACTTACTTATACACTATTTGACCAGTACTTTTGCCACTAAAAGGCATCTTGCTACTTCATCGAATACCAAATGAGCTAGAACCACCATTCTACTTTAAATGATAATGTTGTTAGTTGCTAGTGACTCTATCCTTCATTTTCCATGTTTCTATAAAAAATAATTACACATTTTATAGCAGTGCCTCCTTTCATGCTAAGTGAAAATTGCCTGCATCAGCTAAACAACCACTGATTCATTTCCAACACTATAATTATAAATTAGCCCCAATTTTAACAGCTTTTCCTAAAATTACAGCAGTACATTTTTTTAAATAATTATATGTAGGCCACTCACTGTTTCAACTGTGACTTATGCACTTACTAAAATCTACACTTTCTTACATTTCATTTACTATCAGCTGTAGTCTGAAGAAACACATAATGTTGTCTATGCATTTTCACATTTGCAGTGATGAGATGCCAGACTGTGACCCCGTACACCTTGGCCATTAGAGTGTTCAAACACCATTTCGGAATTTACTTTGGCCTATTTTTCTCTTTGCCATAAAACGTGCACTTGTAACAAACAACTCAGTAATAAAATATCATGAACCCTGCTCAAATTATACAGTATAACGTCATTCTCCTTTTGAATGCCCCACCAAATCAATGCACTTAAAATGCCTTATATAGAATGTAAGAATGAATTAAACCTTTCCAAAAATGCTCTTAATTTTTCCAGTATACGTCATATTTAGATTTAATAGAAGGTTTTAATGCAGCAGATTGGAGGAGGGATCCGCGCCTCCATTACCACATGATGGATAACTGGGAAAGGTTAGCAGCCACTCATTAACACTCTCTTAAATTACGAAAGTACTTGCTGGGGTTTTTTCACCCTTTCATTTTTCCCTTAAATGAGATAAAATAATATCACAAGGACAAGAGTTGAATGGGATCCAGCCATAATTAAAAGAAGTGATGGGGTGAACGTTTCCTCTGGTGATGGTGTAGTGAAAAATGTTGCAGTGTTAAAATGGTGTGCGACTTTCAGATCTTTACCACAGTTTTAAATGAAAAAGCTAGAAATGTGGCTTATAGTATGATGTTATAGTTTGAGAGATTTTCCCTGTATACTGGTCAGCAATAGATCAATTTGTAGAAATAGATTGCATACTTCTGTCGTGCCTTTGTGCATGACACCTTGATTGTAATAGTACATTATTACAATGTGACTGGTTATTGAGTCATTGGAAAGGGCCAGTGGAGACCTTGTGATGGATGATAAACATGGGTTATGAAAGTTGTTGGGAAGGTGATTGTAACATGTATTATTTCTTTCTGTCACAATAATTCTTAAACTCATATAAATAGCTGCAATGAACTATCGAAAACATACCTAAAATGTATTAAATAGGGTGTGTTTTACTTCTGTGGGGTATTAACAATGATTTATTTGCTGAAAACAACGTACTAAAGTCTAATGAGGTTCATCTGGTCTTCCTTTAATTATTTTAATAGATTTTTTTTACAATTAAAACGAATGTACTAAAGTGTTTTTTTTATTAATTTCACTTACGTTTTTGATGTGACTTGATACATGCCACTCCCCCTTCTTCTATCAAAACAAATCAGTGTGCATCCCGCTAATGAAACTACTGCACATCATGTTTGTCAAGTTGTTGTGTACAGTTTTGTATCATGCTTTTGCATATTTATACAGAATTGACAGAAGGTGGACAGAATCTTACAGCTAACCATATGGAAGGTTCAAAAAGGGCCTGGGACAGATCACTAAATTACTGAAACATGCATGGATGACATCTAAAACCTCTCCAGGCATGTTTTTGATGAGGGAACAATGCTATAACATGGTAGAAAGCTCAAAAAAATCATTGCTTTACATATAGCAATGACAAACAAAATGTCCTAAGTGTACTTTTAATGTTTTACAAACTTTATAAAAAACTATGTCTTCGAACTTGTCAAGTTTGTTCTCACAGCAGGTTGGGAGTTACAGCCGAGACAGAACGGGGCGACAGGGCTAACGGAGCATCTGATAAAAATAGGGTCATAAGGTATTCTTCATTTCGCTGAGTGCTACAGAATCGGACCCACTTGGGATATTGGTATATAGGACACCCGCTGCTAAAACACTGCCACGACGCACCATGATTACGACTTGATCCTTCCTCCTCTGAAAGCTCATGCTGGCGGAAATCAACTACCCCCAGGCTTACATCAGGCAGCCCAGGGCCTAAAAGGTAATAGCATGAAATATAGATATGAGGGTGACAGATGTGTACAGCGTGTTCTGAGATGGCATTGAGACAAAACATAAGGGCTTTTTTCTTGGCTTGGAGTAAAATCATACAATGCAATATATAAGAAACATCACTGGGGAAAAAAAAACAAAAAACTCCACAGATGCTCCAATGGATGTTTGAATAGCTCTAGAAAAATATCTAATTGGGTACAATAGACTTTTTACTTCATAACATGATACCAATACATAACTCATTAATACTATAGTTATAAGCCACAGTAAATTATATTAGTAAATCATCCTTGTGCATACTCTTCGTTTTGTGCTGATATGTATTTGTTCCTTATTACTTGATTGCTCTAATAACTACAAAATAACTTAAAGAAGACATATTGCACTTGTGTCTGCTCTATAGTTATCATCTACAACACCTGTGGATGTTATAATTTGGTCATAAATTGCAATATTCATCTAAAACAACTTGATAAAAGAAACAAGTCCGCTGACTTTTACATTAGAAAACTGCCGTACCCAGTGGTAAGTGACGTCGCTGTAATTGTCTTCACAACAAAGAGCTGTGGCTGCATCTCCAATGGATATCTGTAGATCATACTAGCTAGTAGATTTTTTTTTCATTTGTACCAAAATGACTGCGAAGCTGCTGAATCCTATGTGTGTCACAGATTAAGAAAATAAAATTGGAGAATGAAGTAAGTACAGAGCAGTGAGCATATACCGGTGGTGGTGAGAATGGGGATTCATCGGCAGTATCGTGTCTTGAAAATAAGTGATTAAAGATTGCTCAAACATGCACAAATCACTTCAAATACAACTTCATGTGGGTAAATGGTGAGGGGAAAAATGGTTAAAAGCTCTGAAAAGTCGATTTTGCATAATAGGTCTGCTTTAATGTTGTTATGTAGGTTGAAACCAGATGTCATTGTGTCTTTTAATGGGTTGGGGACCAATAAAAAGTTTGAATTTACTAACTTTGGACATCCTGCTTCTGGATTATCATAGAGGTATTATGTAAAAAGTACCTGTGCCTGTGGTTACAACCTGTCAGTAAGACAAAACATTGTACGTTTCAGTCATATGTAATGATAATGTGATGATGGTGATGGAGGAGGTTGGTGCAGAGGAGTTTGCAGGTTCATTAGGGCCCCCTCTTTAACTCTACCCCAGTGACAGTCTATTGCTGTGCTTCCCTGTCAGCCAATCATTATGCTCTGATCATTAGTGACATCGCCACATGCCCATCACTCAGGCTGCTGCTGCCATATTGGCAGAAGAACAGCCTCCGCCCTGTGCCCACAAATCTACACTCACTTCAAACTGTGAGGATGAAGGAATGTGTGCAAGAAACTCAGCTCTTTACAGTTTTTCAAGTATTTTGTGTCTAAAAAACATATTGTAGAATGCGTGTCAGTGTGTGTTACATTTTCCCTTATGATCTAGCAGCAGTCATGAGTTGATTTGAGTTTGAGGTTTATATGATGCATATATGATCTTGTGTTGTGTGCAAGTTGTTACTCAACAAATACCCAGTGTTTAAATGAAAGTGCTAGTTTATTACATTGATAATGTACATTAATATGCATCACGAACAATTAAATGTCGTCCAGAGGCGGGAAAGCGCATTGTACATAAAATGATTAAAGGAGTTGTCCATGCATTACAGTTCATCATGTAGATGGTAGCAGCACTAAAATGAGTTTTCAGCTAATTTGTTGTGAACATAGTGGGGTAATAATGTGATTTCATCTGGACGGACCGCTGCTGTATGTTCCAGAGATGATCCTCGGAGAACACAAACGCATGGCCTCTGCTCTGTGACCTGTAAATAATTGATAAATCAATTTTCTTGACTAGAACACCAAATAATGAAGCAATGCAATTCGTATCAATTACATTTTGGTCTTAATTGTTGACTTCACTTAGCGCAGAGCAGCACAGCGAAACACCACGCCATTTTTCAATTAAAAGGTCCAGATGTTTTTGGAGGCTTCAGTAGACACAGGCAGTTGTGAGAAATGCTTTATCTGCATTGTAATAATCACTAGAACATCAGCTCCAGGCTGCATTTACATACTCATGTTTTATTCCAGCCTTCTTTCTAATGCACCGCTTAATTATAGTGAGCGCAGACAATGTCAGACCCCCATAGCCCCAAATTTATTATTGCACTGTGTGAAGCAGCAACCATCAAAGCATGTTGACTCGTCACACAGCTCCTGCATCAGCCTAAACTGACATGTCCAAAATACATATTTACTTTCATTCACCAAATCATCATTTTTATTAAGGTAATATTATATAATTGTTTGCTTTCAATTCAGTTTAGTTCAGTACAAAGTTTATTTCTATAGCACATTTAAAACAACTTCAGCTGACCAAAGTGCTTCACCAAAGTAAAAAAAAACAAAAAACAAATATAAAGATAACACAATACACTGGAAAAGAACAATAAAACACCAAGATATCTTGTCTAGCTAGTATTAAATACCAGGAAGAAGAGGTGGGTTTTCTTTCTACTCTGCATTAAAGATTGAGAGGGAGATGCTCTGACAGGCAGAGGGAGGCTGTTCTCTTGTCTGGACGCTGCCACAGAAAAGGCTCTGTCACCTCTGATCTTGAGCCTGGCTTTGGGCACAGCCAGCAGGAGCTGATCAGCTGACCTCAGGGCTCTGGGTGGAATATAGGGCTGCAAATAAAGCGGACCCTTAGAGTGCATAGAGTTCTCTCGTTTCTTGTTTTTTGTCAGCAAATGAGCTGCAGTCTTTTGGACTTTTTGTAAGTGCTGCAGAGAGGCCTGATCCAGCCCCACATACAAAGAATTACAATCATCCAGATGTGACGTTACAAATGCATGGTTTGCTTTTTCAAAATCTGCCCGTGGAAGGTAGGGCTTTACTTTAGCAAGGAGCCTCAACTGAAAGAAGCTGGATTATATGACAGATCTTATGTTCTTGTCCGGTTTGAACATAGAGTCCACAATCACCCCAAGGTTCCTCACTGAGGGCGTCAATAAGAGGACAGAGGACCCGCCAGACTGTCATGCCCAAGCAGTGGGTTACTTTGGCCAAACACCACAATCTCAGTTTTATTTTGATTTAAGTTGAGGAAGTTTGTGCTCAGCCGAATCTGCACATCCCTAAGACAGTCCTGTTAATTAACATTCTTTACAGTAACATTCGTTAAGGGCTAGGCTTTAGTGCTATTGTATTTACCGTGTTCTAAAACAAACAAACCAAATGAAAAGTTCATGTATAACAATATAAGTAAAACAACTACATTGATTGCAATAATAGCTATTAGTTGTTAACCTCTTGCGTTGTGGCCAAATGGCAGCTCTACATTTAGCCTGAGAGAGACATAGCCCATGAACACTACATAAAAAAGACTTTTTATAGCAATCCGAGCCGACATCTCCAGTTTGCTGAGGTCACATGTTCCAGCGAGTGGATACCCCCCCGTACATCTGACACCACGGCTCCGCTGCACACCAATCCTTCCAAGGACAGCCAAGCATGGAAGAAATATTCTTATTTAGATGAGGGCGCAGTGAGGGGCAGACTATGGCATAACAGAAAGAGAATACAATGTAGTGTGTATCCAGTCTCCCTCTTACAGAAGGCAATCAAATCTGGCAGTCATGTGTAAAGATACTTATCTGCCCGGAGAGGATCTCAACACCATGTTTCTGGAGAAATGGAAATCAATGCTGACAGCAACTTGTCAGTTTTATATATTCTGAACATCTGATCTCAATAGGAGGACTAACTCTCAAAAGGGAATGATAAAGAGATACCATATTGTGCAAAACATTTAATTGTTAAAATGTTCAACTTTAAATTAGAGGCAGTTATTAATTGGGCTTGGATCCAGATCTGGAGCACCCTTTTTCTATAGAATAAACTTACTTCAGTATTTTTAACCATTGCGATATAAAGCCACTGTTTACTGTTGTATTTGTGTAAAACTGATGCAGATTTCTTTGTCCTTTTCTAACAAAACACTACTACTGCAGACAGTGCACACAGTTAAAGACATTACAAAGACTTTAGAAGAGAGATTTTTCTGAGGAGCCCTGCGCTCTTGCACACTTCTCAAATAGCCTCGGGCACGCTGTTGATTTTTTTGTTTGAAATTTGGCACATTACAATGCTGCTCAAATGAGATCTAACATATTCTCGAATTTATAAACAAATAGCTCTTTTCTGATTCTGGGGATTGACTCATATTCCCTCGACACATCTATAAATCCTGTGTCACAACTAACAATATTGTGTGGCCTCATGGGGAGCTGATAAAATACGACAATTCTCGGGTAAAGGGAGAAATTTGGCAGGGAAATTTTATTGCTGCAAATGTGGAATTATCACCCGAGCTGCAGAATGAGTGCACAATGGTAGCGCGCGGTGTTAATCAGATTTTCCTCACCAGAGCTGTAGTTCATTGTCATTGCTAATGGAGCCTTCCTCTGCAGGTTGTTGCTCTTCACTAAATTAGTGTGAAGTCTTATCCCCAAAAACATTGACTAATACCGCACTTAATCTTGGAAACTCTCAACTTCGGTGAAAAATCTGGTGGGGAGTGACACTGATGCATCGGAGCACAGAGCAGCGTTGCATTCATCATGTTCACTACAAAATTAATCTTGATAGACTGAAACCAAATTACACCTGAGTTCACAGCCATTGCTCACCACCAGCACTGAATAAATATTTATCGATGATGTGTGTAATTCGGTGAGCAGGAGTAAAGTTGTTAAGATGGGTGATAAGGGGAATAAAGATGATTGAAGGGACTTGGACGAAGAATTGCTGATTCCCATTTCGACAGAAGGAACATCATGGTAGGAAAAAAGAACAAAAAGAACATGCATACCTCAGTATCATTCAGTGATCACGATCAGATTTTCCAGAACTTTGCATGTGAATGTGAACTTTGCATGTTTGTGAACCAGGCTTGTTTGGCCCACTGTGAATTTTTAAAATGTGTGTACAGTTCATTTCTAATGAGGCAAGACTTTGATTGGCAGCTCAGACTGGACTGTGCGCCCTTTTTAGGAATTTCTACTAGGGGTGGAGCAACCTAACACGGCTCATGCCAGGTTGATGTGTAACACTCTGAATTGAGTTCTACACATTATCAATCTGAGATAGGTCTCACTGAAAGCGATCGGAAAATGCAGAACATCATGACGATTATTTTTTGGTTCGTTTGGGTATCTGATTTTGTCGAAGTATCACAATAGTATCACAAGATGGTGTCCATATATATATACAATCAGTGGTTTGGATGTGGGCAGCAGATGTGACATAGGTAGAGATAATTCCATAACCAAGCAAACACTATTACATGAAGAAAATGTCTTCCTTGTGCCTAAATTGTCCCAGTATTTTGGATGAAATTTTGTATAATAATAGAATGATTCCTTTTTAGAAAATTTGGAGCAGTATCCTTGAGGGGTGCAACTCACATGAAGAAGAAGCCCAGACTGCCCTCGGTACACTGTGGAGGAGGTGACGGCGGTGCACTGGTGCTCCGGATCAATTCTGTTGGGAGTTCTCCATAGGCATATTTCCGTAAATGAATGGTTTGTTATCATGTGATCTTGTGGTCCCATTAGTACAGCGTTCCAAGCCTGTGAGCACTCTGCAAGAATACTGCTCCAACACCGCAGTTGCTCTGTGTGTAGTCGGAAGCATTAGGGTTATGATTATTTGTTTATGATGACACTATGACTTAATAATACACCATGTGCACTATTACACAATTTAGACTTTATTGTGGCTGGTCACCAGTTTTAAACTTCATAAAGGCACATTAGCATCATAAACTATGCAAATTGTCTGTAGTTGTTTCAGAGCGAGAGCAAAGAGAAACAGCAGCCATCTTTAGCCCTGCCAAGCAAAAACAGACATGCCCCGCTCACGTTATTTATCTTCCAAATGAAGTCATTTTTCACGACTAATTAAAACATGTTGAGATGAGGAGAACATGGAAGAAGGAGAGCATTTGTTTGGGTCTGCATGCGCTCATTCATTTCCTCATGTATGTTTGGCTTCTGTTTAAAGAAAGCAAAGTGATGTACGAACACAGAGCAAGTTGTTGTCACTAATGGTGAGACGGGATCATTTGTACAGTAGTGTCCATGTGGAAAGTCATTGCAGATGACGCCAGTTTAAACAGAAAGCTTTGCCAACTTTTCCTGTTGACTTTTAAAAATGCTTTACTTCTCAAATGCACCTCAGTCTTTTGGACAGAGTGAATATTATCTGATGATGGCTTTTATCGCTCTACATTGATTAATTGTATGAAACAAGGTGTTTCACAAATCATCCCTTTAATTAGGCTCTAAGCATGGGACTCTGTATGTCTCAGACAGGGCTGGGGGGCGCACCAGACTAGTCTTCAGCAGGGGTGGGGCACTGGTGGTGGGTGCTTAGGGGGGTTGGGAAGAGGTGGTGAGTGCAGGGGGGTTTAGGCATTGTAGCAGTGTAGGGGGGGGGGGGGGTCCGGGCAGTGGTGGGCCCATGAAGGGGAGGGGTGTGTGGGCACGAGCCGCCCCAGGCAGCCTGCGCCACACACCCAGGTGCTATTGTCAGCTGGAGTCCTTCTCCAGCTGCTCACCACAGATTGATTTAATTATTTCCATTCACTGTCTATGAGTTTCTTTAATGCTTTGTCTTATTACATGGATGCCTTTTAGCATTTCTATACAAAATAATATTGTTCAAACTATATTCATGGGATTTACTATTCACTGGGAATTTTCTGCTTGGGTGAGGATTCTTAATAGATTTAGTCTATAGAAAATAAAATACGTGCTCGACATTATCCAAACTGTCTTATCACTTCATCTCCTTCCTTTGACTTGCTTCATTTTCACACATAATGAGACAGATTCATTTTATAATTACACATGTGCCATTTTGTTACAGTCCATAAGTGCTGAAGGAGATTTCTGCTTCACTCGGTGACTTGGAGGTCGTAGTACTTGTGTTATCAATTCTCCGAGATTCAAATGACTAAAGTTCTTTTTTCTCTTATCAGATCTTTTAAAGGGCAATGAAAAGGCCCATCTTTTTAGTGAAACGCTTCCTCAATCACTGTTAATGTTAAGTCCATGTACACATAAGAGCCTGATAAAGAATCATTAGTGTGCTTAATGGAATCACAGGTCTCATCCCTCCATCCGCTTCTATTCAAACGCGCTCTTCATTTCAAAGTTGTTCTGCTTTATTAAAGCTCATTACCATTTCTCTTTTAATAAGCACTCTTTAAAGTCATTACCTGCAGTGGAGTTAAAGGCTCAGCTATTAAAAGGTTACTTTACTGTGAATAATGGCCCACCGATATACTCAAGTTAATTATTATTGGATACTGGTTCTGGTTTAAGCTAATGCCTAAACTCCATTGAAGGATGAGTTGCAGCACAGTGAAATTAACTGAACCAAACACATTTCATGTAATGCAACCCTCAAATATTTACATTGTTATGCCAAATGTTAGATTGCTCCAATAAACAAACAGTTACAAAGTATCCATGGGTTTCTGAATAATGATGAATGGACCATTGTCATAGCAGTTAATAGTTTAAAACAAAATATTATATCCTTTGACTGGGAAAAGTTCTCAAAATGTTGCATAAAACAGGAAGCTGAAACTCATTGCAATAGGAAAGGCATTTGACCTAGAGGCTGGAGCATAAAAGCACACAATACACAATACACTGTTGCAGCACAATGGCAAAAAAATAAACGTGGTTATAGTAGTTACTCCCCAAATAATATTATGCATACAAGACTGCATATGTTTTCATTATGTGTTACACTGATATGGAATTTTAATGGCACCAAAATGTCTTGAAAAAAAAACACGATGTCAAATTACTGGCAGTTATGCGTGTTGGTATTACCTCTGAACTGTGTTTTTTGGCCTCCTTTGGGGTCATGCAATGAAAGCGGACCTCTACATTTCAAACACATTTAATTCACTGCTGAAAGGCCTAATTGCCATGACCTGTGCAGGGAGTCAAAGGTCAAAGCTCCAGAGAAACATTAACCTTGAGAACTTAGCACGGCTCACTTGTCATAGAAAATAAGCAGAATGAACACAGCTCTGCCAAAACCCAGGAATATTCAAACCTTTTTCAAGACAGATAAATTTGAGAATCTGTAAATAAGATCAGGTATTTTATTTCATGCGTTCATGTTTCATAAACACAAAAACATGCTTGTGAGACATGTATCAGACAGAATCATAACTAAACAAGATGGGTATAGGACAAATCCAGAACCAAACAACTTAGAAATACAGTACTGAGAAAAAAATGTATTAACTAGAACTAGAAAATATTCCTAAGTTTTTATTTATAGTAATGGTAAATGGTCAGATTTTTATATAGCGCTTTTCCTCATTCCAGGCACTTACCCATTCACACACATTCATACCAGTGTACATAGACACTGGGGGCGAGGTGGGTTATGTGTCTTGCCCAAGAACACGACAGTATTCATCTATGAGAGGCAGAATCTAGGGTCAGTGGATCTAATGATGTTGAGAGCAGGGTTCGAACCGAGCAACCTTTGGATCAGTGGACACTCTACCAACTGAGCTACTTGTTTTATTTAAAATTTTTTTACTGAGTTTATAAAGATGTGTATCAGTTTGTCTCTTTGTCACATGAGCGTGCATCAGTTAGTTAATGAATAATTGGTAAAATTATTCATTTTCTTCTTTTCTACAAAATAAGATGGCGAAAAATGTGTATCTGTAGTGAAATTTATAAATTGTAATTTGAATATTTATTTGCATTTAGACTCCTGAACTATTATTAGAAAAAAAAAATATTAATTTTAAAGAAATATGTGTGATCTCCATTCATGCTCTGAATTAATGCCTGGCAAATGCAGTAGATTAGCATTTTCCAGTGATACGTTTTCCCTCTCTGTTAAGGTCATGTGGCTTTAACTGCGGCTTAAGCAAGACTCCTGTGAACGCGTATGACCCATTTCATAAATCCCATCTTCTCCACAGCGCCGATACAAAATGTCACCATCCAACGGGTCATCTAATCCCCTCCACGCCGCAAATGGCATTATAACTATTACTATAAGGAAGCAGGAGTTTGGTTTGAGAAAGCCTGACAAAGAACATTATCCCAGGTGTCAACAACAGCACGCCGTACACTAGCGCAGATCTGGTGGTATGGGCTCTGTGATTTTTCTGACAGATTATTTGCAAAACTTCAATGTGTCTTTGAAGCCCACAGGGTCGCCCACTGCCAACCAAACAGAAATGGCACTGTCAGCGCACACGATGGACAGGCGACTTCCAGCAAAGAGCGCCATGATGAAAAGACGCCACAATGTCTTGATCAAGAGCAGGAGATTTCTACAGCAACATGGCTTTTAAGATCAAATATTCCAGGTTGAGATTGGCTGTAGCGTACACTGTATGGACATGTTTTGGACTCAAATGAGGAGCTTTAACAAGACAAATAGGACACAGACAGACATCTCACTCTTTGAAGAAATCTGACAATAAACAGGCTTTTTAAGAGTTAAAAATAATAGCGCAATTCTTCATTACAATGCACTGATTATTGACTACATAAGGCCCGCTGGACAAAGGCACTCACAGCTTGTCACCGCTCAAACGATAATGAACTTACTGTTGACTTGTTCAGTTCAATCGGATTATTTTTCTGTCTGCTGTTTTTTTCTCTTTTTGTGAGTTATAATAATAGATGACAAATGTCTGGCTCACGGTGAAAAACAACCATTTAAAGTGATAGCTGGAGTTGTGGTGTCTTCACATGTCAGACTTTCATGTTTCAGGAAATGAAATTAATATCTGCTGATCTCTAGTTACAGTTAAGAAGAAGTTTGCAGTATTACAATATACAGCAGGTATGGGTCAGCGAAAGCATTTTTCACTGCATTCTGTTTTGTTAATATGTATATTTGTTGAGGTTTTGTAATGATTTTCTAGCTTATTTTTTGTCAGTGGGTTATGATTATAATTTGTTAATAATTTGTTATAGGTGTAACAACATCCAGTACCTTCATTAGATTTAGATAACCCTAGACATTTTGAGCACCAACATTCCCATACTCTTACAAATGCATACTGAATGTGTGTGTAAATTTGATTCAGATTTCATGTTTGTTTTATATCCCAAAGACTTACGATTTGATAACTCCTGTAGATAAGCCACTATTTCTGCTCAAATACACAGCCTATTGTTGGTCACATTCGTTGGAGGAGGGAGATAGTAACAGGGCACCTCTATAAGAGCCTCTTCAAAATAATGAAACCACAACATGAGCCGCACTTGGGCTTCCAGAGACGCTACACTCGAAATGGATGTCGACAAAGCAACAAAGTCATCACTATCTACGAGCGAGCGCAGCCTGCATTATGCTGATGAATGGAGGGCCCTGCCAGATTACTTGATTTGATAAGCAGTACAACCCATCGGTAACATAATACATCACAAATTGTTTTGTCAACAATTTATGATAGCATTTATCAAATGACCATCGCAGTGGGCTGAGTTATGGTGTCATAGCTGGCATAATGTCAATACTCCAGCTGAGTTGAGGGCAGTCTGGCCGCAGTGATTTAGACATGCTACACCCTGACCTCTTTGGAGATTTTCTCTTCATTACCAAGCAAATTGATGTGTAAGGGAGAAAGAAAAGTTTCATGGATAAATCATTGAAATGTATGGGGATGGTAACATTTTGGTTATAGATATTTGGTGAATTGAAGGAGGCAATATATGTGCATTTTGCCTTTAACATGCATACTCTAACTTTTTCAATAGATTTTTGAGCATAAGTTTATTTTCAGCGCTCAGCACAACTTATTTCATACCTAAGTGGATTTAGCAATAGTATAAGTAGTTGAAGGAAGTACAGTAGGCTATAGTTAGACATTTTTTGTTAGCAGTAAAATTAGTCTTATGAGCTACATACTTCTTCTAAACTTTGTCATGGTTGATAATTTTATATTATCTGCTTTTATTTTTCATTTCTTATTTTTGTTGTTTTATTTATTTCACATAATAACTACACAAACAATACCCTCAAAGCTACACCCTTTTATGCAGAATTTTAATTTTAACATTTTGTTTTTCTTAAATTTGTCTCCTTTCATCCATCTGTAATATGTAAAGTAAGGACAGAAGTTTAAACTCTTGTATTTTATTGTTTATGTTTCATTGCACTAAATGCATGAAGCTCCTCTAGTCTCCGTCTTTTCTTAGGAATCAATTTGAGCTTGTGACAATTAAAATGTAAGACCTTAAACCTCCTCCTCAAGTCAATCGGTGCCTCTTATTGACCAGAATATATGGCGCGTGTCCAAGCCAGCACTGGGCTGTCCGATCTTAAAGGTTACTGCAACCACTACATGTACCCACATTAACAGGACGCTCACCTCTCCGGGTTTATGGCCTGTGTAATAATTTTAAGCAAAGAGAGAAGTGCATTCAGTGGAGACAGTAACGGGCTGAGCTGAGGGAGGACAAGTATAGTGTGATTGATGCAGGCGAGCGCTCTGGCTGTGTACCTCTCACCTTCTCCTCCTGATTACTGCCTGCGACTGATCTCTCACATCTGTCTTGACTTCCTAAAGAAACGGATTTGCCAGATATGATACTTTGGAGCTGCTGGGATTACAACTTTATCAAGAGGCTGACCTTTTAAAGAAACAGCCTGATGAGCTGTCTGGAATGACCACTGAGGACAGCACTGTCCCATTGGTGCAGTTTAAGTAAGAGTGTGTTGATTAACAAGCGTTAAATGTAGGGATGCTTTTCCTACCTCAAGTGTTTCACTGAAGTGTAGAGTATAGCTCAATATATTTATTATTGCAGAAGTTCTCAACAAGTCCAATTTTATCCCAGAACATGGGATAAAATATGTATTATTTTATATACTGTATTTTATTAGCTACAGTAATAAGTTCCCTAAATAAAAAATAAGATAAAATCTCGAGGTTTAATATATACTTTTTCTACAGTGACCCACTTTTGGACCCTGACCCACTAACAGCAGTGAAAAACAACTTTGCTGTGTTTAAGCTTCTTGTTGTTGTGAAACAAGACAAGGTCCAAAAAAGTACAGTGACTGCTAAAGCCCCTGGAAATTATATGAACACTGACCATTTTATCCTGCTTATATGCTTATTACATTGTGGGAAATTAACTTCTTAAAATAGAAATATTGAATTATATTAAATTAGCACATCACACTTCACAAGAGAGGCCATTGTTATGTGCTCCAGCAGCTGAAAACAAGTGATTATTTTGGGGACTGCGGTTCAAATGTCCCATATTGTTTATTAGTTGGTGACCAAGGCAAAAAATGATGAATAGAATTAAATTGCTAAGTGATATAATGAAAATCTTGCTTTTGTGGCCTTTGACCCTGAGGTCCTCCCTGTCTGCAGGAAGGTTTAGAAGCACTTTTCATTACCACATTACACAAGCAGCAGCAGATGTAACAAATATTCAGACTACCTCACTGTGCTCTTCTCATAATGAAGACAAAGTGCACACATACTCACGACAAATACCAGGAAATAAATAAGAATAAAGTATCCAAAAGGAATCACCGACAGCTGGTAATTGGGTTAGTAATGTCTTGGCTTGGTCATTTCCTACGGGCTGCCCTGGCTCCAAGGGCCAGTCCAGGAGTTCTATCACTGTATACAAGACTCCCCAATAAGACTGAACAGTGTATCACAAATGTTCTTGCTAAATCAACAAAAGCTAATCATCACCAGAAAAGAAAATCAAAATCAGCATAATTCAAGGCACACATGATAGAAGGTCCGCCCCCTGCTTGACTCCATTGAGATGTCATTGCTTTGCCTGGAATGTTCTGCAATATGGCATTAAGCTTATCTAATCTCCTGGGAGAAGCCATCAGGCCAAGTCACAGTTCAGATTTGTGGAGCGGCAACCCTGCTCACAGTATGAACACGCAGCCATTTCACAAATCTTTTAATGATTTGTGACCCCTTTGTGGACGGAGAAATTGTGGAATCATGCACCCATAACTTCTCACTTAATCTGTATTACTCTCATCACAACAGAGCAAGCCACTCTATCAGTAAATGCTAATCTGCTAATTAACAAGCTAATTAGGCAATTACAGCTTTGCAGAAGGATGCCTAAATGAAATATGACAACACAGTCACTTTCTACAGCACCTGTGGGTCTTTTCAGATGTTACAACGAGAGGCATGATGACAGAGTGTCGCCTCCTCGCTCCTAGGTGCTTATTCTTATGCCTTGCTTGGCTCATTTGTAAAAATATTGTCATTTGATTTATCCTAATGAACAACGCACACGGAAATAACTTGTCACATTATAAGCAATATTTAGCCATTTATTTGAGTGCATTGTTTCCATGTCATAATCGTTTGGGCTAATATGACATCACAGGAGAGAATTCCCCTTTAGTTTAAAATTTAGCTGGATGTTAGGTCAGATTGACATGGTTTATAGTTAAAATCTCTGTAATTACTAGGTATTTCCACATGAAAAAACTGGTACAAAGTTCATTTTTTTCTGTCAGCATACAATCAAAAGTGAAATTATGTTTTCACAATATCTTCAGAGTGATGCCATTATTCAACTCCAAAGACTTAAAGCCATAAGATTAATATGACAGGTACGTTGAAAGAATACCTAACAAATAATGGTAAGGTTCACTGTTTGTGGATCATAAGTTTGGATATTTCTTCCAAAAACAGTAAATCTCTCATAGACTTATATAGGCCCCTGGTCTCTCTCTGAAATTATGACATCATCAAATTCTACAACGTGAACATAACCTATTTAAATGAACTATCAAAATGAAGTATCTCACCATAACATCTTTTCTTCTTCTTTGGTTATGTAAACTCCAGGCCCGGCGTCTAACCAGATGTGGCGTATGGAAATGAATTATGTTGACACATGACTGAAAACAACAGTGAACGGGCCCGCCATGCCACACAATGAAGAATCATGCAGTGAAACAGAGGAGAGGAGCCCGCGTTGCACCTTTTGAGCCCCTTTTGACAGGTGTGTAGTGAGACTTGACAGCTCAGTATTTCCATGATAAATGCAGTAGTCCTGGGACTCCCATTCACTAAACTCACAACAGCGTCGCTCCTATACTTCAAGGTCAAAGGAACGAGTACAGCCATGCAGCCCACCAAAGACCAGACTGGGTATGCACTGTCAGACAGCCAAGTGCACAATCAATAGGACTTCTAGATTTGTAAGTGTTTGCAATCAGGCATTACTGTGCGAGGTGAATGAACAAATGAACTACATTTATGAAAATGTGAAATACAAGGCAAAAAAGGTTAACCCCAATAATATAAAACAGTTTAAGAATTCTACGAGTAAACTAATCAGCAGGAAATGATACACATATAAACTTTGAATTGACAGGTCTCAGTTTTCATACTAATATAAAATGATTGGCCTCATAAAAACAAATCTGTATTTATATGAACTCACATAATTTGCACATTTGTTCCTAATTGTACTAACAAAAGTCATTACTGAACAACTCTTTATAATATTTTACATGGCATTGTGTTGATGTCCACTTTAACACAAGCCTGTGTGTTATAATCCCTAACCCATGTGACCTAATGACTTCCAAAGCCAAACGAGTCCCCAGAGAGATAGCGTCTACTATCTCAAGAGTTTTAATTATAACAGATAGCACCTAAATGGCACTGATAAACAGCAGTGTGATCTAAGATACCGCTCCTAATGAAGTTTACTGTTCACACTCCATCTTGCAAATTGTACAAGCTTATAGGAAATACAACTGAGAGATGGGACTACTCACTACCCACATTTGCAGGTAACTTTCCAATAAATTATAGTTTAATGCATAATAACTTTGGGACAGTTACTGCTTAGTTGACCCTCAGCTAAAACAATGGAAAAAACACTTAGGACTTAATAATAGGGCCTGATGGAAAGCAAAATAAACAAAAAGTAACAGCCATACTTTAGTCTTTGAAATACAATTTATTCCCTTTGTGCAAATCGCTGACATAAACCATGTTGGCCTAACAAAACACTGACAAAAACCTGGACATGTAGGCCTATGCAAAAACTTTCAAACATTCTACAGTGCAGAAGTGGAGTAGATGAAGGAACAGCTGTGCAAAATGCATTGCTGCAACTCCTCTCAGGCAACACAGAAAAGCAGAAAACATTGGCGAAGAGACATATTTTATTTCTATTTACTTATGCCACTGTGTACCTCTGACATCCTCGCATCCCGGCTCAACAACTAGTCTGCTACCATAGCAACTGCGGAGGAGCACGGAGCAGCGCCGCCTGCGTGCACTCTGCGTGTCACTCGGGGCAACGGCCAATAAGAAGTTGCCTTCCTTTTGTGCGGAGCCCCGTGAAGATGGAGGGATGGAGTAGGCGGGCTGGAGCATCGTGCATGTGCCAGTAATAGGGCGCTGGTGTCGTCAGTCTCCGTCACAGCGCCTCCTGATTGGTGCAGGAGCCTGACTTAGGAATAATATAAACATGTCTTCGAGTTGGCCGTTTTGAAGCGGGGCTTACGAGGGACTATGCAGTTGAACATCAAACTGTGTAAAAACTCTCATTATGTATTTGCCTGTGTTGTAGCAGGATAAATCTTTATTAGCCGTTTGAACTAAGTAACTGCGAGTGCGCGCGCGGAGACACGGACACGCGGCTGCAGGAGGGACCGAGCGCGCGAGAGGGACATCATTCTAATCACCATCCGAACTACTAGCTCTTAACATTTTGTTTTTTGGTGTTCAGGCGAGAAGTGACAAGAATATAGACCCCTCCTCTACAGGGCGGAGCGTGCATCCTCACAATTTGTATTTTTTATTTATTTATTTTTTATTTTTTTCGTATTTTCTCCCAAGCCCTGTTCCCTGGCTCTGACACGTCTGCACTGACTGAGTGAGTGGCATTGGCACACTGTCAATCGCTCACTAGCGCTGCCATCAAACAACATAAAACACACACAAGGCTCAGGCTGCAGCTCATAAATTTGAGCAGGGCGAGAGATTTTTCCTGCGCGTCGCCTTTGCACTGCACCGCAGCCTAATTATTAATTTCTTGTCGGTATTCATTTTTTTCTTAAGTATTTAACAAGCTCCAACTTTTTCTATTTTTCCTTTATTTTTTAAACCTATTCGCTCTATGTTGAGTGCGAATTTTTTGTAATTTTTGCAGGATTCATTTATAGTTGAACACCTGCTAAGACTATTTGCATTTATTTACACAGTGGATATTTTTGTTGCCGCTGCTAAAACCACGAGGATTTTGGATTTTTTTATGAAGGGGGAGAATACGCAGGGAATCCCGTGCAAAAGAAGAGCGTGAATAAATGAGAGATCATCAAGGAGCGTTTGTGTCTATATCAGCCGTCAACGCGCAGCGAAAAGACAGATTGGCACCGGGATACGATACGATGGACACCCACCTCATTCAGCTTTGACACTTTACTTTGAATCAAGAAGCATTTTGCCTTTTACGTGAAATACAACGTATCGTTTTGGCACTTTGGACCGTGCGTAAAATTCAACTTGGACAAAAATCTACATTTCCAAGTCGCTCTTGAGCATCCATCCCCTCGCCTCTCCATCTCAGTCTGCGTATGTTGTTGTAGCCCGTTTCGTATATGAGTTTTTCAATTTGTGTGGCTCAGTGCACAGACTCTTTAGCGGCTAATATGGACGATCAAGCCCGGATCATGCAGTCGATCGGCGGCGTGAGTCTCGCTGGCCACTCGGTACAAGGTGGCATGGCACTGCCGCCTCCACATGGACACGATGGGACGGACGGCGACGGCAGAAAACAAGACATCGGTGACATCCTGCATCAGATCATGACCATAACCGATCAGAGTCTGGACGAGGCGCAAGCAAAGTTGGTTGATTTATATGTTTTCTAAGTTGGCACCGTAAACAGAGACGCTTAACTTAAGTCCCCCGTGCATCATAACAATAGGCTGTTAATGTGCTACTAATGTGTTAACATGGTGCTACCTCTCACCAAGTTGTCACTTAGGGGATTATATAGTTTTTATTCTCCTCCTTAACGTTGAAAGTCAGTGCGCACAAGTTTTATACAAACACTAACTATGAGGAAAAATATAGAGAAGGAGATTGATGTTAATTAGCCTATATGAAGAAATCTAAAACAACAGCCTAGGTCATTTTGTAAATGTACTTTAGCAGTGAACTTATTTCACTATTTGATTTTGTCTTATACTGAAACAGGAAACATGGACTGAACTGTCACAGAATGAAACCAGCACTCTTCAGCGTTCTCTGTGAAATCAAAGAAAAAACAGGTAAGACTCTTCAATGTAAACATATCTCCTATAGCTCTGAGTGAGAATATCATAGGGATGTTGTGTGGATTCTACCTGCAGTCCTGCACTGGCAGCAGTCATCAGGGGTTACAAGGGGACCTCTGCCCAAACCAATCAATCAACTGTTTTTAACACGCCACATTGTGTTCTATTAGAAAAGGTATCTTCTCCATCACTGCAAATTCACATGCTTGCGATTTTATTATTTATTTTTTTTTTACAAAGCAAGGAAAACATAACAAGAAACAGACAACATTAAATAGTTGTCATATTTATAATAGTGGCAGTAATTGTTGACTCACCATAAGTATTTTAATATAAATTGTAAGTGCAGCACAGGGTGCAGGTCCTTTTTAAATCTATATATTTTTCGTAGTATTGTGGAAGGATGCCGATTATGGATCAGGTCCTTGTTCACAGTTCAAAACGTGTGTATTGAATTGTATTGTACTCAGTATGAAATATACTGAGTACAATACAATTCTGCATAAACCATATTTTTAGTTCTAAAATTAATGTATATAAAGCCTATTTTATTTATAAAATATTTTATTATGTTTGCATAATTTTAATCTCTAAAGTTAATACAGGTGTAAATATGTGACTTTAAGTGTTAAAAGAAAATCCATTATGAGGTTTTTTTTTTGTTATCAAAACATTACATTTATGTGCCTTTTTTAATAGTATATTAAAAAAGCTGTACAAGTATATTTAAAGTATAAAAACTATTCTTTAGTTAGTAAACCAGTAAACACCACCATATCATTTGGAGAGGACGCTGGTGTGTCAGATTTGTGACCTTTTGTGCGTTTTATGAGTAAAGGGTTTAAAGGAGACCATAAAAGTTTATGAACTTCCCTAACGCACAGGTGCACCGTCGAAGGGGCACAGGGTCTGGTGCTCCACTGTCTGTGTGACTGGAGCCAGTGCAAGTTATATTTATACAGTTATATTTAATGTGTAACTGGGATGTTTATTTGTGCAGAAAGGGGCTTGTCAAATTCACTTTTTACCAAGATAAATTTTGAACATACAGAATGTAAGGAACACTACTGTGACGATGATTTGGTTTCTATAATAAAACGTTTAGTTTTCAGTTATTGTTCATAGTTTAAATCTTTCTGTATCTTGTCAACTATTTGTTCTATAAATTCAGTGAAAATTTAGTTGTTGTTTTTTTTTTTTTTCACTGCAACATACAAACAGTTAGTATTTTTTTTTACTTCAACTTGTTGCCTCTCAATGTTGTTAATTAAGTAAAGTAAAATGCAAAAAAAAAAAAAAAAAAAACTTTGCTAAGTTTACAATTACTTACAAGAACACAGCATTAGATTTAGAATTAGTATTTCCTTACTTTTCAACTTGATGGCTATAGGGTAATTGTAGAATTTAGGAAGTTAGAGATCCGGTTTGGTCAAGTGTTGAGAATGCTCTTGTAATTGTGTTGTGGTGCATAGGTGTGTATCCGAGATAAGTGCGTAGCAGGTTGTGTTTTTGTGCGTAATTGTGTGTGTGTGCGTGGTTAACCTGTACTTGAGAGTCACTGCCTCCCCCTCTTAGCCACTGACAGGGCTCAGCTGGTCCGGTGGCCTCGTTGACCGCGCTTTCCCCCAGCACACAGCCAGCCTTTCACTGCCTCAGCGTAGCATCATTCCTGGGTTCTTCCTTCAACCTTTTAATGTCCCTTTTCATGTCTCCCCCACACTGGGATCAATTGTCTTTTTTCTGCTTTGGGATACACCCATTTTCTCCAAATGACTTTTAATAATAAATTTGAACACGGTCCAAGAATCCTGACTGTAATTACCGCATGCATGTATCATATTATCATTGTGTGCAGATGAAAAGGCGTCATTATGTTCAAAGCCTTACACTATTTTGATGATGTTGAGATAGCGCTGTTGTCGAAAATGCAGCATTATTAACATTTGGAGGACTTTTGAAGCTGTTAAGAAGTTTCTGGCGCTCTTCTGACTGCTATTGTGAAGCCCCAGCATATTTCTGCATTGCTAATGCCCTAGAAGTATTAATTCACTTTGATATGCTAATTAGAGAGCATTATGCAAGAAATGAGATTAAGTGGCAGCATGAAGTCATTTGCCTGTCACTAAATTGAGTGTTTTTAGCAGGAGGTTTTTTCTCCCCCAAATTTCCTTGCATTTTAATAAGCTAAATGTGAGATTTGGTTGACAAGTGCGGTTCTTTGTCCTTGCGTGTTTCTCTCTTCTTTTGAAAATCAACATTGTTTTATTATTGTTCATTTTTCCCCGTTATAAAAGCTGCTGAGTTCCTATACCTTTCCACTTCTGTATCTGTGTGAGGAGACAATGGATGCATTGAGTAGACATGGTGTGCGATTCAGATGAGTTCTCCAGCTCTCCTGCCCTGTGTGCTCAGTTTGTCTTCTCCTGCTGGCTACTCCCTTCTTGTCTGTGGAAGAGCAGCAGCAGCAGTGGGAGCGGCAAGAATAACAAAGGTGAAAGATTACCTCCATATGGTATTTCTGACCAGGAAAAGAGAGGTTCTGTGGCAAGACTCCTCTTTGATGTGAGCTTTAATCAATACAAAGAGATTACAGAAAACTATTACAGGCTAAATCACGCAGTTCTTCGGAGAGGCTTAGCCCGTCTCCGCTGCTCTCCCAGCTGCGTGGCGCTCCTTTTGGCTGCGTATTGACTTGTTGTTTTCATGACCTTTGACTCGGCAGGTTCACGAGCGGGGGGGATGTCTGCAGAGGTAGAGGCATGTCTGCTCCGGTCCAACTGTTTGAAGTAGTGGATTATGTGAAAACTCCTCTTATTTCACAAAAGCTGTAATTTTACACAAACTTGATCTGTTCATAATACTTTTGAATGCATGTATGGGCAAGCTTGTATGGACTGCCTAATATTGAGCTGTGGACAGTGTGGTAACTAAATACAATGGTGGATGGGCCATAATTAACCACATGCAAGGCTGACTAAAAGCATTACCTGCCGTAAATAGAGTTAGGACTGAGTAGGTAAGCATTTCTGAAATCTTGTGGGAGCATTCATTTCTGTGTTCCCTGACATTCTTAATGAGTCTTCGGACTACTAATGACTTGATACAAGTAAATGAATCAAATTACTATTAGTTTTTGCGTGTGTAGCTAAGGCCACATATGCGTCTGTATTGGACCTGCATTCATGTAAACGCTACAGTAAAGAGCTGACAGAACACAAAGCCATTGAGCAGCAGAGACAATTGACTTTGCTAGCTTTTTGTGTGCGAGACCCCAGCGATGCGGCTGCACTGACTAGATAGTGTTGTGGCGAATGGTGCACACACAGCTGGGGTCCTGACTGCCGCTCTGGCTCTGCTTCCTCCTCTAAAGCGCAGAGAGGGACCAGGGAACATGTGCCTTTTATCTTAGCGCTTCCCCAATACCCATCAGCCCACATGAAAAGCCGGGACAGAGCCAGACAAAGACAAGCACAAAGAATCAAGCCAATGCCTTTCTATTGGAGATAGATACTTGAGCTCCACGGCTGCTCCTCAAATCTGCTTTGTGTCCCAGCATACGCTGACGTCCCCTCATCTGCTTGCGTCTCTCTCCCTCTGCCCCGCTCCGAGCTATTTCCGCGGGCTCCTGTGCGATCAACAGCTCATAATTGTTTTTTGCACATACGTTATGCAAATGAGGCTTTATGGCAACTGGCATAACAATTAGCATCCTCCAACAATATTTTAGTAGGTTAATTGCGAAATTTCTGAATTGTACATCTGAGTTGTTAATTAGGCATGACAGAGGTGGTGAAATAGTTATCTCCAGGCAGTGGCAGCCAGCGAAAGCCTGCTTGGGATGCAAAAAGGAAGGATTGATTGAAATGAGTGTGCAGCACAAGGAGCAGGGGGCTGTGGAGTCTGGTTGTTTAGACTGAGGCTGAATAAAAAGTGTGGATAACAAGGCGACTTCAAACTGTCTGATAGATTGTATTTTAGTCTTAAGCAGATTTAGCTTTTTGTTGCTACTAATGTTATTATCCTTTTACTTTTGAGGTCAGCTTGAAATACTGTTGAGTGATAGTGGCAAAAACGATTACCTCTGTATTTGTTTGCATTGCCGAAATTAACTACTTAGGTGTAGGAATATCACCTGATGCCTGGGATGATTACACTACTAGACATTTCAATTTTTAATCAGCTCTTTTTGTTGTCATTTTAAATAGTTTTAATTATAGTTAATATAATCAAAATTCTAATTTAGTACATTTCCACATTTTCAAAGTATCTCTCACCTCTTAGTTGAAGTAATGATCATTTAAAATCTGTATCTCTCAGAAATTACTTTTTATCTGTTCAATTAAATGAAAGACATTAAATGTAATTATGCAAAAATATAACTTTTTGCCCCCTATTAAGCAAAGGTCAGTTTAAGGATGTGTTTTTTGCTATAGCACATTTTAATAAGCTCTGGGCATGACACAGTTACGTTTATTTATTTTTCCCTCTGTGGTGGCGTCTCCGGTGTCATCATGTTCATTACTGTGTCAGAGTATATGTAAAGCCATAGAGGCGGCTGTTATTAGTGTAAAAAGGGTAGATAGTGAAAGACTGGTGCAAAAGCTAGTCCCCTCTCCCAGTAATGACGCTGCTATTTATAGGCCCCTATTTCATTAGCTCTAGTGTTTCAGGGAAGACTTTTTCTCATGGGACAATAGACAGCATGATGTTCATTTACTCGGTACATATTACTTGGGGACAGATAACTGACCTATAGTTAGGGGCTGCAGTGGAAACAAGTACAGTATTCTGATTGTCAGTGGTGCTTTCTGCAGTATGCACTCCAACAGGTGACATGCCCTCTTCTGTATAGGACATCAACAGTATTTAAAATTAACATAGACCTTTTGACTCTTTAACAATAGCTGTACCATAAGATTGTCTCCTCAAACAAAGTATATGAGAATCCACACTGTTTCTTCCTCATTTACAAGCCTTGAAAATGAAGCCCCTCTCCCCCATTGTTCCATATGCCATTGTTCCACATGTTTCATACATTACAATGATATATTGAAGGCAGAAATGGGAAAAAGACTGCAATGCAATGAAATTTTAATCAGCGTCTTCTGCTGCTTTAATAAGGCAAATAATTCTTATTGGCTGCCGCTGTGTTAAGATTTCTAATATTTAATTCATAACAAACCTTGCATTATTCTGCTTTTGCCCTAAGACAAGCTTCTCTCTCTGCTGCTGTGCCAGAAGCCAACCAGGGAACCGCACACTGAGCACTTTTCTTGATCTGTTATGGTGAGGTACATTTTTTATTGATGCTGTCCTTGTATGTATTTTTTATTTTAATTGTAGTAGGAGGTGAATAGATTGTATGCAGTGGACAAAGATGTACTCGAGAATTGTTACTTTCAAGGAAGTTTAAAGTAGTTATCCAGATAATTTT
Organism: Periophthalmus modestus; assembly: GCA_019594935.1. NCBI lineage: Eukaryota > Metazoa > Chordata > Actinopteri > Gobiiformes > Gobiidae > Periophthalmus > Periophthalmus modestus. The sequence continues at coordinate 9,258,155 of JAIEZT010000012.1, read as the reverse complement.
TCAAGTGCAAGACACACTTGGTGCACACACTATGACTTGCTTTGATTTCAGTTTTATTACTGAAGAAAACAAAATTAATTTTTCCCACAAAGTGAAGTAAATGTGACTCTTTACTAGCCCTTTTTGTGATAAGGTCAGTGAAGTGTGACCCTTATTATAAAAACCTTATATTTTCCTAAGTTGCTTCAGTTGCTTTTATAAGTCATGGAAAGATGGCGAGGGGCCAGCGGTGAGGTGCTGTCTCATGTTACAGTGAACCATTGGACTTTGTTTTTGTCTCTCTCGCTCAAACGGCTTAATTGGTGTCAGAGCCCCAGGGAGAGAGGCCTGAAATGCAGCCACGCCGCTCCTGTCTTCCCTCAAAAACCAGGAGGAACGGCCGGCGTCTGCTGGTGAATGAGCACTAAGCTGTGGCGTAACAATACCCAATGATGTTTGGGATGACAGAAATTAATATGCGCTTGCTCCCAGAAAAGCTATGATTAATGACAGCGAGCAGGGGAATGCTGTCCCTCCTTTTAGTCCTCTTTGATGGGGAGTGAAAAGCAAAAAAAAAAAAAAAGCTGGTTCTCCTCTCTTTAGAAAGTGGAGGTCATCCAGAGTACATTACTGCTATTCTTCTCTTGGTTTTTCCTGCAGCACGTGTCAGGAGCGGACTGAGAGCTCGTAATGAATTTTGGAATGATTCACTAACACGGTGAGCGCTAGTCTATTGTCCGGTGGCGTGTAGCCCAGAGACACATTTGAGTATGTTTTAGTGAAAAAAAAAAAAATTGTGCATTTCAAGTGTTGCATTCACTCTTGTCTTCTCTATGAAATGTGATATTTCCACATTGATCCCGAGCCAAATGCGAACAAAATGGTGGTGTGCTGTTGCCATGATAATGATCTGTATGTGTTGTGTCCTAGGAGGAGACGCATGAATATTTAATTGTGTCTGCTGGAGAGATCCCCAGACCCTTCTGTTCATTTCTTACTTTCTCTCTAATGCCTTTCCACACTTGCAGGTACTCCCTCTCTAAAGTAATGGAGAATTAAAGCGCGCATTAAAATTCTACAAATAGCAATGTAAGGGATTTTCCTTATAAGGACATTTGTCTCGGCAACAACGCCAAATTTAAATGGCGAGTTTTGACAGGGGGCATTCTGCTGACACAGTGCACCTCGCCTCACGTTTGCTCCTCAAATAAGCATTTCCTCTGTCAGGGTGATTGATATGTATTAGGCATGCACTTTTTACATCACAGGGGCTCGGGAAGATGATGCGAGTGCACGGATATGAGTTTTAAACACTGAATGCGTCCTCCTCCCTCTCTCCTCTCTCCTATATTGATCTATTTGTGTTGCTGGAGTGGCAGGTGCTATACGGAGACTGTGTCAGCTTTGATTGTTTGTGTCAGGGATCCAAGCCGACGCAGAGCTCTCTCACTGTTCATCACTGCTCCTGCTTTCTTCTGATGAATGGCAGCAAGCCGCACACATCCGCTAAAACTCACCATGAATCAGCCATGGCCTCCTCCCTTTGTTTATATATACTTGTACCTGTTTGTATGTGTGTCAGGACCAGTTAAGGACAGGCTTTTTCTTTTGGAGGTGTTTGAAAAGTATACGACCAGATTTTAGTTATAATTTGTTTTCCTAATATTGTTCAAAAAAAGTTGGGACTGAAGTTCGGACAATGCAATGAATTCACACATTGACGATTAGAAACTTTCTATTATTCAAATTATTTTAAGTAATGTGGCAATCCTAAACTTTTTCAATTTTGCGATTTAACTTACAGATCTATTAAGCTTTCTTTATATTCAAATTACAGAGTAGCACAATATTTCATCAAAGAACAGAGGGCAAATACAAATGTCAATATTAATTTCCTGAACATAACAATCCTGACTTTTAATAATGCCGTTTAAAACAAAAAATCTTCCATCACAGCCTGAACTTTGCAAAACCACCTGCTTTTACTGGCGGAGGGTTGGCTGTGGACTTCTCGATTAAAAAAGACCCAAGCTGATCACTGACGATTAGAAAGGACTGAATCTTGATCTTGATTAAAATTCAATTCATTGCACAGCCTTACTCTATGGACACCTACTCTAACCTCTACTCTAGATACTTAAAACTCAAGTTAATCCTTTTGTCTTGTATATCTATCAAATATTGAAAACCAGTTGTGTTGAAATAGTATAGGGTGTAACTTGCACTACGTGTGTTGGCAGGCTCTCTTGTATCGCTCCAAAGGTGAGAAGACTGGGAGCTCTGTATGCGGATCACGCCGTCTCTCTCGCGGGCGTCCAAAGGAGAGCGTGGAGTGGCACAGTTAATTTATTTAATGACTGAACGTCTTCTATCTCCCCAGCCCTGATTAGGATCCATGCTTGATGAAGGCAGCGATATGGGGATGCACTCTGCCCCTAGGCACTCGCACATATAAACTCACTACTTATTTTTTTACTTAAAACTCGTTAGGGGGGGTCATTAGAGTTAAGTTTTTTTTTTTTTATTTGATTCAAAATAAAAGATAAGCAACATACAGTAAAGTTTTTTTTGGGTTTGTTTCATAATACTAAAATATAGGATTTTGATCATAGCAACACATTTCAAGATGGGACAGACAACAAAGGCAGGAAAAGTAACAACAACTATCATTTTGCAACTATTTTGCTGGCAATATTTATGAACATAGCTTGTTTCGATTCATATAATTTATGTTTCTATTTATCGCACTTGTATCTTATTTTTTTACATAATGCCCCATCAAGTCTATATTTTTATAATCTAAGTGCTGCACACTATTTTCCACAATACCCTAACGTATTGGTGAACAAAGTAAACCATGACCATTTCCAGTCCTGCTACAGATACAAATGCTCTGATTAAACGCGAGAGTGGAGTGATGAAGACAGAGTGCTGTGGATGTGTCTAAACGTGGGAAAGCCAAACAGTGTGTGGTGTCCCCGTGCCAGCGCAGGCCTGTCAGCATCGGGGGGCTGCAGTTGTAAAAATCCTGACCTTCCTCTTTGCCAGCATCTCTCTCTCTCTTTTTCTCTCTCCCTCCCTGTCCCTTTCTCTCTCCCTCTCTCTCCAAACCAGAGTGCAGCCCGTACACCCAGAGCCCGCTGTGGGAGGGAACACAAACACCACCAAGAAGGACAGGCAGTGGAAAAAACACCGTAATTGCGAGGGAGGTAGTAGTAGTACTTGGATGGGGTGCGGGGTAGGTTGAAGTAATGAAATACTTCTTGGAGCTATCATGACTGAGGAGTGCGAGAGAGAAAAGGAGGGAAAAACCACTCCTCTTTGGCTTGTAACATTTCCACGAGCCATCATCAGTAATGCCGCCGCAGCCTCACAAACCAGAAATTATTTCTTCAGGCGTCGCTGTCAAGTGTTATTCAAATAACACCGGGCTCACATTTGAATAACAGCCGACATTTTGAATTAATTAATCAGACAAGATAGTCTGGGCCTTTTCTCATTAGTCTACAGGTCAGGCTGGCGAAGATATATGCGCCGGTGATGATATACTTGTCTTTAATAGTGATTTATGGAGATTTTGGATTGTACTCGATTTGTCAAAGGCCCCGCGAGCTGAAAAATAGGACAGTGCATATTTCATTACCTAATCTTTGATACACTCTGTGATGCTAAAAGATACAGCAGTGTTGTGGACAAGCTGAGGCTCCTCTAGTGCACACGGACATTTAATCTCCTTGCATAGACCTCTTCCCATTTCACTTTTCCTACGCAATTAAGCCGTGGCTGTAAATGATAAGTGTGTGGTCGTTTAATTATCATGGTGTAAAAATAGAGTTCCTGTCTTTGAGAGGATTCCATTAACTCACTCAATACCCATGTCACAGAGGAGACGGCACACTTTGGTTTGTTATTTACACACACTTACTTTGGGCTGTACTTGTAAAAGTGATATTTTATTTTTATGTGTCTGGTCATGCAGGTGTAAACAGGAGTCGGTGTAAACATTAGCATGCTGTCACCTCTTCTCATTACAAACTCACACGCTTTATGTGAATACATTTATTAATTACTCAAAGAAGGCAGCTCACATATGGCTTTGCACTTTTGTGAGTCTATGTGTATTTCCTGTATCTTCTGTCAGAAAGCTGTTGGCATTCTGGTGAGCAGCCCACACAAAATGCACCAACACCGCTGTGACAAAACATTCAAATAAATTGCTGTCAGTGCTGCCGAAACACCAAGTGCAGCGATTTTTATCTGACATGTGGAAGCCCCAGACATGCAGTCCTGACAAGTAACGCGCGCGGCACCTGTGAGAGACACGCGATAAAAATCAGGATCCGCCTGATCCCCGGCATAACAATACCTATCATTATTTGATATTATTACTCTTCTTTAAGAGAGAGCTCAAGATGGGCAGATAGTGTGCTGTGAGTGTGCGGGCTTTTAAAAAGGCCTGGATAATAAATGACCTGCTTTTGCATAGCTACACTTTATTTATATATTTCATAAATGATTCAGCCACTCACCATATCAACAAATATGGGATTAAATATGTGCAATATGATGTTATGGACATAGATGTTACCCACAGACATCACAACTTCCAGAACAAACTCATTCTGTTTAAAAATGTAAAAGAAAATATAAAGTTGCATTTCGGTGAATTCATATATGTACTCATTGTATTCATATATGTTTGTAGTTGTTTTAAGTCATCTGTTATCTAGTTATCTATGCACATAAGTGCATTATGTAATATATTATAGGAATTCTAGGAATAATATTACCCTATTACCCATATTCTGTTTTGATTACACTTTTTTTCATGATTGAAATAGACAAGTGCTTGAAACAAAGATTTTGTTTTTCTAGCCTGTGTGTCATTATATCCCTTTATATTTTATGTAAGCAAATATATATATATGTATATGTGTATGTGTGTGTGTGTGTGTGTGTGTGTGTGTGTGTGTGTGTGTGTGTGTGTGTGTGTATATATATTTATATATACACACACACACACACACACACACACACACACACACATTTATTATTTATTTATTTTTGCTTATCTAGACTACAATCATAGACTGTTTATTTTCAAAGCTGAGAGAAAAATAACAACTAAGTGAGTCCCATTTCACTTATTTTCATTGCAAAACATAATTGACTGAAAAATCAATTGAAGTGGTAAAAATGGCTTTTAGAAAGACAAAAGGCTCGGAATGGGACACATCATCCATTCTGTGGCGCATTGTTTTTTTTCCCTCCCTTATAGGTTACTAATGAGGAATCGGCCCTCATTATGATTTTAAGGATGAGAGAGGAAAGCTTTTAATTAATGATATGTAAATGGTTCTGAATTGATTATGTTAGAATATCAAGAGAGATGGGTAGAAGCTGTGGTGTAATATATTTTAATTAAGAATTAATTAAAAATGATGGCAATTTTAGAACCTTGCACAAAATGGAAGAATTTATTCTCTGTCACCAGTGAATCAACCATGGACTAAATAAACTGGTTGAATTTGTATGTATTTAGACTGTCGAAAAGAATTATCTGGGAAATTAAAAAATATAGTGGCATGTTGTTGGTGGGCCACAAGCTGGCTACTGCGGGGTTAATGGTGATATATCTCATTCTTAATTCATGAGTTGTTCCTGGTCTGTGTTAGGTGGATCAATACGCTGTGTTTCCTTTTTGAATCCTGTGTCTGCAATTAGATTTGTAACGTAAAACACGATTATGACCACGACACGAATGTTCCTTTTTATCACTTGTGGCAACTCCGCTCATTCCCTCCAAAAGATATGAGTTTGTTTATGAGTTAAAAAGATTTGTGTGAATAAAATGAGTTGTGACGAGACATGGACCCTAGTTAACCTTTTAATTGCTATCTGTTTTCTTTCATTTGTTCTTCAAGGCCAGAGGAAAGCTGGAGATGTTGGCTGCATTAACCGCATGTGCTGCTATTAAAGCTGGAGAGGTCTTTGTTTTGTGCTAACGGTGGCATGCATGCTTGGTGCTAAACTCGGCGATCAATGGCAAAGCGGCTGCTATCACACAGTGGGAGCAGGCATAGCTCAGGGGGGAGGGAGCTGGGGGTCCCTGGTGGTTCATTTTGATTGGAGCGCAGAGTTTTGTGTTGAAAGGCGAGGGAGAGACAGGCTGTTGGAAGTAAATCCCCGCGGATCAGTTAGAGCTTTGCTACCAAAACACCTTGATATTCCTGGGAACATTTGCTTAGGAAGAGAATGAATTTAAATAAATGTGCTACGAAAGCGCGCCATGATCTAAAGCGCTTCTGAAGGTTTGTGTGTTCACAGAAAGCACTGCGTATCTAAGGCCGGGAATTAATTTACAATACACATTCTGAATCAGAGTAAATTGCTGCTGCATAAAAATGGAAAATCAATGTTGCTGTATTTTGTCAATAACTGGCTGCATGTATCCTAGGAGCATTTTCTTTAGCACGTGAAATGCTTGGTAGAAGAAAGGGGGCGAGAAAAAGATTACACTAAAGGTGTGGAGTAGACAGGGCAGTGTACAGGAGAAGTTTATATGCTAAGCAATGTGTTACAGCAGGGAGGATGTGCTGCTTATGGAGGGAGTGTTGGATGGGTATTAGCCTGAGCCCCCCTCTCATACCAGGTCAATTCTAAAGGCATCACCTCATAACACAGGACACCCGGGGACAGGCCTGTGTGCATGTATGCATGCATCTATATCTATATATATATATATATATATATATATATATATATATATATATATATATATATATATATATATATATATATATATATATATATATATATATATATATATATATATATATGTGTGTACAACATATACACACACACATAGTCAATGCACACATGGGCTGGCAGAGGAGCGTCTTTTTGACACCTGCAACTAGTTGCAATACATCACTGTCAGGATCGCTTTCTCCACCTATCCGCATTTGCACGTTAGTTATCCATGGAGGCCTTCGTCAAAAAGTTGAGCAGACTTGACGTGAGCTCCCCCGTGGGAACAGGAAAGGTGAAGTTGTGCTGGGAGGTGCTATGGTGGGTGTCACTGCTGGGAGTGTGCTCTGTAACCAACAGCATCCTTAATGACAACTGAAGAGAGGAATCATCATTATATTATATAATACAAATATTATGGAGATTGTAAATTAAATATCATGACTCTTATTTTTTAACATTACCACAGTTTCCCGTATTGTGTATTGTCCTTGTATGCGAATGCCTTACTGGAACACTGTAATTACATGTTAATATAACTGTATGCCTGCACTTATACTGTATGTCCCTTCCAGCGTGAGGTAAGTGCTAGTTGAGTGGACTTTGCCAGTGGCTGTGCTCCTGGTTAGCAGCCTTACACTGGTGGTGTCCAGAGAGGAGTGAGGTAGAAGCAGGGTGGGGGTGGAGGGGTCAGCGTCTGAGCGGCTGATGGGAGCCAGAACATGAAACAATGCCGGGGGAACGTCTGGTGGGTTCGCTGCACAGAATTACAAGCGAGGGAGCAGGCCTGCTGAGGCAATTACAGCTTAATGGGGTCATTTGGAAGGCAATTGCCAGGGGTTAATGTAGTATGGAGAGATGAGGTGAGATTGAAGTGAAATTTTTGGCTAGAAAATGTGTTCAAATGAAAAGGGAGCAGGCAGAAGAGTTGCACTATGATGCAGTGGGAGGTTGATTAGGGGAACTGGAATGTGGGAATGTGTGGCTGCCACACGGACACAAGTGGAGCACTTCTATGGACAGTACTGAGGCCAACCAAAATTCATGCAGAAATTAGATATTTTCCCCCTCTTTTTTGCATCTACCTATCTATTTTGGCAGCTCATTTCTGATTTGCACGGGAGACTACATGTATTTTTTCAATGTACATACTAATGCTTTCTTCTTCCCTAAATGTTAAAGAGAAGAGGGTGTCAATGAAACTAGAAGGCACCTCTGAGCACAGGGATCAAAAGGCTCATTATGTGCTGTTACGTTAGCCAGTTCATTACCGTAATTGCCCAACATAATCCTGTGATGGCGGGGGGTACTGTAGCTTTGGGAAAGAACAGTTGCCAGGACCAGAGTGCAGGTCTCTTCTCCCTGATCCCTCCCTGATCTGTAGCGCACAGACCAATCGGGCCAACGCCAAACTTTGATCAAAGCCACACTTATTTCAGGTCAGCCACGTAAGCTCCCCTGGTACTTGTTTTTTGCAGCCTATCGGACTGCCTGAGCTGCCATCTGAAGAGACAGTAGTGACCAGTACACAAAAATAGCATGATTGACTTCCCATGTCTTAAGCATTTTTACATGATTGTGCAGGAGATGCTATGCGCTCAGAGCAGACTCACTGTTTGCTGTCTCTCTCTCTCTGTCGTCTGTGAAACCCGCCCCTCCTCTCCTCTCCCCTCTACACAGGATTTTGGCCAGCAGCCGGCCACTTCAGCGAGGCACATTTTCCCAGGCTCCCTAAAGGCTATTTTAGCAGGATTCCCATTAGGTCTTTAGTCATTACCAATGTTCCAAATCATTTACAGAAGAATCTATTTACTTTATGTGGTAATGGATTCATTTGACAGGACTTGGTTGAGAGAAACTTGGTGGTTAACGTCTTCCCAATTGAATCTGTGTGCATGTTTGCTACATTTATTTCTAGTGATTTTAAAGGGTATAATGGCAGACTTTCATGTTTTTTTTCAAATTATTACTTGGTTTGCTGGAACAGTACCTGTGGTAAATATAAGTACCAAAATTTATCGTATATATATCTCCTTATGTCATCAACACTCAGTTCAAAATGCAGAGACAATTTACGCACCAGGAAGGCAAGACAAAATAGATGTGCTGTCATCTGTTTTTGTTAATCTAATCATAGCTATTTCATAAATTAGGCCAGTTTTGTCAACATTATGGTTTCTACGTAACAGCTATGGAATTACCTCTACATACAGTTTGTCATATTTGCTTCCCATGTCCAACCAGGAAGTAAAATTGTAAACTTCAACAACATTACAAAACTAGAAAAAAACTAGACAAGATTTTTAGTAAAATATAATGATGCGTAGTCTAATCTGTCATATGCACTTGAAACCAGCCTTCATGTACTACTGCGTTATTGCTCGGTGCAGGCAGAGTACAGCAGTGTGTATGAGCTGCAGGAAAATCAAGTGTGATGCAAGCGTGTTGTCATTTTGGAGTGACAAATAGACAGTGGCAGAGCGTCAGAGCGAGGGGAGAGAGCAGAATGGTGTCACTGACAAACTGCAGCGACCTTTGGGTCCTTTGGCCTCCAGAGTGTCAGCTGCCACTGTTTACCTCAGGTCAGCAGCAGTGTGAACAGGCAAGGCCCCCGTGGAGAGAAGCTGTGCGCCCATCCAAATCAATAACATAACAAGACTTATATCTTACTGAACGGATGTTTGTGTTTATGTATGCAGGTGGGCAGTGAATAATTATAACTCTTCACCTTGTCAAAATAGACCTAAAACATATGCAGTGGACATTTTCTCCAGCTAGATACTGCCTACCATGATTTTGGTTCAAGATATGGGAATGGATGTGAGTGCCGCATTGTGATGGCACAGTGCATGTTGCTGACAAGTGACCTAGAAGGATGGGTCAGATGCAGTGGGCATCATTACGGGCACCAGAGAAGTAGGGTTGTCTAAAGGTACTATCAGTATTGAGTATCAAAGAATGCATTCCTTAGTATCTAAATTGAAATTTTTGTATTGTGTCAGTGCTACCATAAAGGTTATCTAACTTAACCCTCTAAACCTAAAGCTCAACGATGAAATTACCAGTATAATTTTAAAGACAATCGTTTCTTTATCTCAGTTACATTATTTGACAATGTGCAGTGCAGTCTTCCTTTTTAGTGAAAGGGAACTTGTTTATAGTGGTGAATGTACGTAGTGCATATTTGCTAGGTCTTAAATTGTGGTTCATAAAACAGATGCAATGCAGTGGTATAGTGGGAGCATGGTGCCTGGCTTGCAAGCACTTCTCATTCCCCTATTTCATGTCACCAAAGCATCCCATCAAAGCCCTGCATCCTTCCTGATGTAAGGTAGAAAAAAAATCAATGGCGCAATCTTTTCTTTTTGCCTCCTCCAATCCGTAATTGAAATGGAAAATCAAATGAACGGCAAGCAGATAATTGTTTTATCAATATTCCCTGCTTGCCCTACAAGGGTCAGTGCAGAATGATCATGAGTCGGGGATATGACGAGGACAAAATGTGAAATTGAACAGCTAGGAGGCAATAAATCAGCCCTGACAACTAAGAGTGACCAGCATGTAGCGGCAGCAGGCAGCTCTCCCGTCACACCGCGTCCGAAAGCTGTCCACACTAAATATTATAGATATTCATCTCGTTATTGTTGCACTTAATATTGCTATCAAATATTTTTCTAAGAGTCCAGACGGGAAGTCAAGGTTATGGGGGCTATTATTGTTGTCATTGTTAGTCTGTGATATTGAGACTATAATAGAGGGCATAGCTCTTGGCCAAGGAAAAGCAAGCAAAGCATTTAGCCATTTGCAAGATAGCTTTGTATCCCTCTTACTTCACAAAAAAAGTTAAATTATGCAAAAGAGGCTTTTAGTTCTTGCCTTTAATTATTTTTGTTTGGGTACTGCTGTTAATGGTACATTGTCTCCATAGATATGTGGTTTCTTTGCCTGGAATGTTCCACAACTTAGCATTAAGCATATATGTCTAGCATTTATTTTATTACAGGTGTTATTATTGTTCAAAAATACCTTGAAAAACATGCATTATAACTTGTGAGCGAGGATGCCCCTCCACAGATTTGACCTGTAACTTGGCCTCAACTTGGTGTCAAGTTTAATGCCATACTGTGAAACATTCTTGGCAAAACAATAACATCTCTAAACGGGGCAGAGGCTCCACCAGAAAAGTTACATAGTGCATCTTTAATTGGGCCCTGTATTTCATGTAATAACTACAAATAAAACTGTTCCTTGACAATCGACAACCTAAACCACGTGGCATCCCTCTCCATCTGCCTCATCCGGTCACGGAGCATTGACAAAAATATGAAATTGATTTGGTTGAAGGGTGTTAAGAAGCCGACAGGAGAATGTCACAAACAATGAATGGTCAAAGCTTTGAGGAAAATCAATGGCAGAGATTGGAGTCTACAGTGATACTTGGCTGTGTTACACCGGTCCTGGAAAAAGAGCTGTCTTCAGGTATTTCCGCTGTGGGAACAAGCAGCGTTTGGTGAAAGTGAAATTTTTTAAAAGACGTGAGAGTTATAATGTTTGAGTTTATAGATTTCAAGATGATCAGGTTAGTAGATAATTTTGAATATTCAGGTTACAGTGTAAGAGTAACTAAACAATAGAAATAGAAAACAAAACTTTATCTGGTTATCCATATCAAATTACCTTTATCTTACATTTCATAAAGCTGCTCATACCAGATACATGATTATCTATGAGACATTCATGGATCACCACTGAAATTTGATATTGTGACACTCCTAGTTGAGTTTATGGACAAAGTTGCACTGATAGTAGTATACATCTTAATCGCTGTCCATTTGTCATTCTTTGGACCAACACATATCTATCCTGATCTGTAATCAGTAAAATAAAGACACACAATTGGCAGAGTGTCTTTCAAGTGGACCACACAATGAAACCCCCCCCACTTTGTTGGGATTGCAGTTGTAGGCTTTGCACCATATGCTACTTTCCTCTTTAGCTGGGATTATGCCATCATTATTGCTGATAAAAGCTGTTTACTGCCTTGGCTCTAAATCGATGCTTGGGGCGCTCTGAAACTGGCATTCCCTCTCCAGAAGAGTTCACTCCATGCCAGCTGCTCAGGATTCAACCCCTTTGTTTAAGATTAGCCTCTGTTTCTGCTCCCCTGCATCCCTCCTATTTCAACACATGTTCACAATTATTTTACATTAACATTTGATTTGACTGCTATAAATGGGATTATAAACGTTATGTCTGCACTGTAAATCCAATAGTGCCCTAAGTACCCAATTTTAGCTATGCATACATGGTAAATCAGAAATTATATTCAACATTGACGAGTAATATTGATATTTTTTTGCCTTTGATTTAAGCATTTCTATTTTCAACTACATTAAAGAGGCACTGTGTCACTTTTCGGTTGAAGGGTGCACCGTGTGATGTAATTGCTTTGCCTGGTATGTCATAAAACATATCTATCGTCATGGAAACAAGAAGCAGGCGATGCTATTAATGCCATACTGTGGAACAATCAAAGACAAAACAATAACATTCCCATGAGACAAGAGGTGGCCGACCCTCTACCTGAAAAGTTACATAGTGCACCTTTAAATACTACCAATAAAGAATACATTAAAAAGTAGATAATCAGTTATTGCTATACAAGCGTGCAACACTATACAATAGAGTTTTGAATTGCCTTTTGCACTGTAGTACTCAATCGCTTATACATATAGAGGAGGTGCTGGTCAGGCCACAACCTTCATTCTGTGAGGCTGTGAATTGGGAGCGTTCTATACCTTTCTACAGGGTTACCAATCAATAGTATAATCAGTCAGTGTGGATCGGGCTCGACAGCTGTGTTAAGATAACAACTGGTTCTCATGACTATAGAGGCCCCCGTGACCTTGTGTGCCTCAAATTAATAATGTAAAATCAACAGCAGACAAGCACCCCCCGGTTCCCATGCAGACAGTGATGAACAACCCTTTAGCTTCGACATCAAAAGCCACTCAGACTTAAGTCATGTTTCAAGGCATACTCTATAATGTCACTGTTTTTTTTTTTTTCTTACTCGGCTCCATGTCTCTTAAATAATGTCTCTCACTCTTCCACTACAGCTCCCCAGTACCCAGGGAAATCAGCCTGATCAATATTTCCCATTTTAGAGGAGCACCAGCAAACATTCGCACCAGATTTACTGTAGCCCTCCACTAGACTTTAATCAAGCCATAATTTAGACCCAAACAAAGAACAAACACTTATTTTGTCAAGATTTGGTCCTTGGTTGCGTTTACTACCTCCCAGTGAGAGATTTTGACCTATCTATTTGTCTGTCTATCTTTTCATCTACATCACAAATGGCGTGTATGTCGGCGTTCATGCCAGTGCGCACATGCATTCATAATGACTTCACAGAGCATAAATCAGAACATGCTATCTCAGTGCTTCTTTATATTGGTCAAGGGCCATTGAGCAAAACAGCTTAATGCACCCGTAACCATTTCGGCGGTGGCGGGAAGTGAGAAGAGTGCTGACGCTGGGACACTCAGACCTCTGCAGTGGGCTCCTTCACCTATGTCATGTTTTTGTGATAAGCTAAAGTATTATTGATAGACTCAGAATTGTGCTCAAACTAGCATGCCTTTGTTTTGGTAGTTTCTGTCTCTTGTACACAAATCTATTTTGCATATTTCAGCACACATTTGATTTCATCAGTATAGTCCCCTTGTTCCCTTTGTCCAAAAGTTCAAAAAGCGAGAAAAAAAAAAAAAAGAAAAAAAAAAAGTTCAGTGTAGTTCAGTTCAACAGTGAAAAGGGCAACAAACCTTTTTTTTTTCTTTTTTTAAACCTTGAAATAATGTGACTTCAAACTATGGCCCAAGGACCAAATGCATCCCTCAAACCAATGTTTAATGGCCCTCAGGCTTACTTCAAACAAAAATACTTTTGTCAGCATTTCTATAGTAGAAGTACATGTACTGCTTGTGAGCATATAATGCAGATCATTTTCTAATAACCACATGTCTTATCATTAAAATTGGTCCAACCTCCCAACACGATCCATAGACAAAAACAGTGAGGAGGTGCAGTGCATCTCCCCATTTTAAGAGTGTGATAAGTGGGTGACCAGTGCTGCGCTGCAGGCTGCTGTTGACTGCTCCCGGTGGCAGGTGGTGACAGAGCATGTGTGGTCCCCATCACAGGTGTGTGCAATTAGCCTGACAGCCAGTCCACAATCGGTCTGAAATAAGACCCTCACTGTTTATGTGTTTGGGGGCCCGGCCGAGCACATGTGAAAACGAGTTAACAATAATATAAACCGCTGAGGTGTGGCTGCATCAGTGACAATCAGTGTGTTAGGAGATGTACATAGTGAGGTTCAACCTGCGTCTGGCTGTGTGTCGTTTACGCAGCCTCTGTGATGGCTATGGACTTGGAAGAGAAGAGAGGGTAATGTATTGGAAAATATCCCTTTCAGCACCTCGCCATTACTTGTCATAGGTCAGGCTTAAAATGTAGCTTGATACAGTTATTAACTCTAATCTGGGCATAAACACAAATCCTCAAGCACCAGCCCAATTAATAATTTGCATAATTAACATGCATTTTAAATAGCGGCTGCACTTGTCGTTGCCAAAGCGAGGCGGAGGGTAATTAGGGCTAACGGAGCAGCGCCTAGGGCCCTTACCCGCGGACGTGCTGCACTGTTTCCAGCCGAGGGATTGACAACTACGAGACAGCCTCTCTCAGCTTAGAGCGAAAACCCCTTTGACAGAATTAATAGTTGACAAACTGCTCCTAAAGCCCTGGCATTGTTTCTGTCAGTTGTTTGGTTTGATGTCACTGTTAGACATTATAAATCAATAGTGTCAGGATTTACTAATGTTTATAGCCAGCCATGCTTTATTATTTCATGTGACTGTCATGAACAAACAGTATTTATCATAGCTGTCTATAAATTACTGCAGACAGACTGTTGGTTTACCCAAACCTACTCTGCTCTTACAGCCGCCATTCCGACGTCCAAATACATATTCAGGGTAATTTATTTTCCCAGCCGTAGGCCCACATTAACCCTATGCTTTCCCGCTGTCCTCGGAGACTTATTGTGACTTGATTGCTCCGCCTTGGCAGACACACTATCACATCAAACAAACTGATCAAAGCTAGCATCTATGTTGAAAATGGATCATATTTTTTCAGCCATGAGTCAATTTGTTTCAGATGGTTGAAAACGTGGATAAAGCTCTTTTGACATGTTTCAAGACAGCAAGCTTATTCGAAGGGCAAATGTAATCTAAACAGATGGGGTTCAAAGGGAAGTGGTCTTGTGCTATTCCCAAGCCTGGATAAATGCGCTCCTTTTTCAACAGCACCCTGTCACATGTATTTTAATAAATCTGTCATAACAAGGGAAAATTCAAAAATAAAAATGTTTTAGACAAAAAATAGATATTGTTTCTTTTCATTGTAACCAAATGGTTTTAAAGTTGACTTAAGTGCCACAATCATCAAAAAGAATTCAAACCATAGCTTTTAAAGAGATGATTGATTGGTCAGCTTCAGCAGTGCTTTGTCAACTCGAACAGCACAATAGCAGCCAGTGATTGATGCTATCTTGTAACATTACTTACATTAACACATTGGTGTGTCTTGTTTACATTGTCCATCATAATGAATACATAATGTAACAATGAGATATTATTGACCAATTGGCTCTGCATGCATATTTATGTGCACTGATGGTGGTTATGTCTGTTTTGGATAAATAATTAACAAGGCTTACTACAAGCCGAATTCTGTTTGAAATAAATTGTCTTGAATGTCTTTTCTAAGGCTGTTGGAAGATTTAGAGAAAAGAAAGGGCGAGCGAGCTGAGGCAGTCTTATTGATCAGTGGTGCCATCGACTATAAGGTCCACTTTCAGCAGGGAGGTCATTAGTTACTCCTGTGTGCTAATTCCTCCCTGGGTTGAGGCGTATCCGTTAGAATGCTAATTCACTACTATGATCTGACAGCTGGGGTAAAGAAAGGGCCACGCAGGCTGCAGTAGAGGCTCCGAGAGGGGAGGGAGGAGGGGCATAGCGTTATGGCGCCCACGCTTGTGTTTGGGTAAAGGGGAGGTTTTCAGCACATGGAGGAGAGAGGGGAGCAGGACTGACCCCATGCTGTCTTTACCCCCCAGCAGTAATGATGCAAAAGAAAGATGACATTTGGTGTCCACATTGAACTTGCATTTGCAGTCCACTTGAGAGGTCCAGTATGCGTGACCTACCTTGATTAAGCCTGGGGCTGCCTGGACTCTAGCCTTTAGACTGAGACAAAAAGTGGACGATCGCAGGAGAAAGCTGAGCTTGTATAATTGGGCCAAGTGGAGCTGCGGGAGGCAGCCAGTCTGCGCTCTGCAGCCTTTTGTATATTCATGACCCCCCTGACTTGATTGATGGAAGGATAGCATTTGGTGACACTGTCATTTGCAAGTTGAAAAGGTAGTGCAGTGGCTGGAGCGGCGCTGTGGCTGTGTCTTAGAAGGGCCATGGAGAGGAGCCTCATTTCTATGCTGATGATATCCAGCCCCCTCGCATTTTCTTTGTCTCCCGGAGAAGGACATCTGCTGACAACACAGAGTTTAAAAAGAACCAAGTTGGAAATGAAAGAAAAGCCAAAGGAACATGCGTGTGTGTTTTGCAGTGAGGACACCTCTGCTTTAATCACTGCTAGACTTTTTGATTTGATATCTTCCATTTAATTGTGTGGCACATCCCAGAGTGAGAGTAGAGGAAACAGATGGCACTTTTGATGTTTGGGCTTTGAACCTGTTTTGTTTTGAGTTTGTTTTGATTTTGACACCAAAATAGTCAGGTATATTAACAACCTCTAATGTCAATGTGTGAAATATCTTAGGAAACATTTTCATTGACGAGGTTATAGATTGTTTCAAGAATAGCTACTGTAGGGTTAGTGAAGTGTTTATCCATACACATAATGCAACACTTTTGACTTGATTATTACCCTGAACCTTCAGGCTTCAAATAACGTGTGTGACACTTGTATGTAAAGGTAAATAACACTTTCAACACCTGGACTATTGAAAGATATCTCACGTTGTCCAAATATTTTTGAGCTCAGCATGCAACAAAGAACAGTCCTGACAGAAATACCTTCTATCCCTTCCCCACAACAACACACTTATCAATTTATAGCTGCGGTGTGAAGCGTGTGCCTGCAACTCCCATCTTTGTATTTACACCAATTAGCACATAAAGTCTAATTACCGAGATCAAGGCAGCCGGGAGTCCATAAATGTGATGCGACATGCATAACCCAGTCCGCTAACAGAGGAGAGAAGGTGACAATAAATAGGGAAGTATCAATTAGACATCAATAGCACGATGATGCATGGACACTCAGAGAGGAGTCGTGGTGTGAGTGGGAGGTGAGTGGGAGGGCAGGGGCAGCAAGGCCAACTCTGCAAGGCTGGGGGTCTAGTGACAAGCTCAGAGAGACACACAAAACACAGATACACCGCTCGTGCTTATCTGACAATATCAAGAATAATAGGTACTGTGTAAACAACTGAACGTGACCAGTATATATTCATAAAAATGAAATGAAACAGAGTGATACTACATCCTAAAATGTCTTTCCTACTTTCTGAGTTAATATTGTTTTAACTGTAAAGTATTTACCACAACAGTATAGTTATACGTTTAGTTGCAGTTGTACTATATAATTTAATGATTATTTATTATCATTACTAGAATTGAAAGTACTAGTTACAGCACTGTATGAAATTGATCTAAAAGGGCCTACTTCAAAAACTGCCAGAATATCTCACCTGCTTGTTACTCATTGATACCGGAACATTTAATACCAGGTCACATGACTGCATAAGGCTAAGAACTAGCCGCACCAAAACTGAGACAGGAAAGAGGACTTTAGCTGTTTTGCTTCACAAAAACAGTAAAAAAGCCAAACTGGATGCATTGGAGACACAATCACAATGTAATAATCTGGTAACAAACTTTTATACACACACCTGTACCTGTTTTTAATGTTTTATATGGACTTTGTTTTTCTGTTTGTATTGTATTTTAAACAGGGCACTCATGAAAAAGAGAGTCAAAGTGCTCTCATTGGGTTCCTCTGTATAAAGAGAGAGAAAGAAAGAAAGTAAGATATTTCTCCATTCTGTTTCCCACTTTTACCTCTTCTTTGTAGACTGTGTATGGCGTGGCAAAAGCTTCCAAAAATATTCTGATTGTAGTAGTGAAAAAACTACTACGTAAATATAAAAGCATTTCCATAAGTGAAAACCTAACTTACTTCATGCTTTCTTCTTTTTGCTGTGGTCCATATAAAACCTTTTTAATTCTAATAAAATAATGTGTTCACTGATAAAATATTTGGTTGACTAAGATATTGCTGACCGATTAACCGACTCAAGGATTATACTATTTTGAATCAACAGATAACAAGTACGCCTCTGGACTAATAACACCGCAGAGTTATTCTGTTCAAAAGGGTTGGCATTTAATTTCTAGTGCTGAATAGAATTGGTCAGAGATAAAGAGACCAATATCCTATTTTAACTGGGTTGTAATACTTCAAAAGACACTCACGGTTGGAAAATATGGCATCACTAGCATTGCCCATACTTGGACCTTAGATTAATCCCACTAAATTGGACTTGATCAAAGACCGTAGCAGTAAAAAACTATGGCTGTGCACGTTAATCTGAGAAACACATAAAACAGAACTGGCTCAGCTCTATAAATTAAAGTGTGGTGCAGTAATGCTGATGAGGGGAATTCTGCCAGCGCTGGCCCCAGTCTCTGTGTATGAGGCTTGTTATCCTCCCGTCTTCATGTGAGACGCTGTTTCCCTGTGTAGTCTGGGTTGGCGGATTACACAGGACTTCCTATTGATGGATTAGCAAAGAGGATGTTTATAAAGAATGCGGAGAAGGCCTCTTGATATAAATGTGTAAATCAGACACGCTTGTTTTATGTGGGTTTAATGCTTTATCCAAATTTTAACATGTAGCCCAGTTGTATTAAGATTTTAGGTTTAGCCTCCATTTTTACATAAATTGAAGAGCGAACTATTAAAAAAGGAGGTATATAGGAGCTTTATATTGTAGTAGTAGCATTTGGTCAACTTTACCTTTATCAACTTTACCATGAAACAAAATATGAAGAAAAAAGATGGAAGAAAAATCTCCAACACACTTCTCAATCTCTAAAATTAAGCCAATAGAAAAAAAAAAAATCATTTCTTGTGGTTAAGTACCTAAGTAAATTGTGTAAAAGTATCCGGTTACTTTCCACCACTAACTTGTGGAACATTTGAGATACACTGCCAAAGATTTAAGGCCATATAAAAATGTCTGCTGGTTAAATACTGTTTGCATGCGACCCCATGGAAGGCAATTCATACTCAGCAGATTTACATTACAGTCATTATTATAGTTTTATGAGGAGCAAGCTTGAACCATTTCCCTAAAAAGCCTGGGAATCATCAGCAAGCGTCTGCAAATGTAAATGTTTGCTTATTCTGCAGTCGCACAGCCAGTCGGACCACTTCTGCAAAGACATAAAAGCTTTGGCTAACTGGAGTCAAGGGCCTATTCATATGACACTAAAGTGAGTTTCCTGACCAATATGACTACGTAGGACACTAGAATGAATATCTGGTTATATCTTACACCCCTCATTTTATTATTGACAATATGGTGCTTAGTTAAATCCACCTGCACTCACTCTGAGCATGACAGAGGCTGGCTGATAAGAGGACAGGATGTTGTAACAATTTCTCCAGATGGTCAGATCATAAAAGGGTCATATCACTATTCAGTTTATATCATTATTTTTGAAGACATTACATTACTCTTGCCATATTTGAGCTGCAAAAAGTGCTACAAACGGAAGCAACAGCGAGTGCCAGAGACAAATAAGGGCTGAATTGATTCCTCCATCACCTGGATAGGGCTGTTGATTTTGGGTTAGACTTATGGTTGTTTTCCTAAGTGTGGCGTGGAGATTTGCTGGAGGGTTGGGTGATCGATTCAGCCGCCTGGAGCATCCTAGTGTGTTTATACATGGCTTGTATGGCAGCTTTCATAAGACATTTACCCCATGATTTGCGATGAGCTTATGTGTGAATAATTAATGGCAATTAATCCTTAATTACAGTAATTAGGCAAGTCACAGGAAATTAGGCTGCAGCTGGAGAAGCCCGTGCAGCCTCGGAAAAAAGGGAGACTCGGGCTGAGAGGAACGTGCTATTTAGCGACAGTGGAGCTACAGTGATTGTTGCTAGAGCCGGTTGCCAGCAAAGATAAGTATGTGGTGAGGCACAGATGCTGCTGGCCATAGAGATTGGTTACAATGGTCTGGATAGCACTAAATAAAGCTTACCCAATAAAAGATATAAGGCAGCCTGGAAGTGTGGCTATACCGCTCCAAATTACATGCTAAAAGGTACTAACCCACTCTCAACAGGTCGTGACTGATGAGCTAATTGTATAATGCTTTGTTTTTCTTCCTTTTATAAAACTAGATTTACCTTATTGCTGCCCCTTAGGGTGAGCACTTTAGCCACCACTTTACTGTTAACTTTATGAATCTGACCCCAAGTCTCCACTAAAACACAGTGTAAGAAATATCTATTTGTATCTCTAATAAAATAATTAGGCTCCTTCGAATTATTAAAGGAAGCTACACGGGGCACACTTGTTTGGTTGCAGATTTTATTGTTTGGGTAATAGCCACAGAGAGATTAGGTAAAGAGCACACTGTAGAGAATAAAAAATGTCTGGTGGTGTCTGGTTGGGAGCTCATTTGTGCTATTCCATGCTTGCCTTGATGAATTTCCGCTTCTTTCTGCTCCTGTTGCTTTCAATTACATTCTTATTCACAATCCTAATTGATATGCCAGTCTCAGTAGATGAACCATGGGCTTTTTACAGTCTATTTTTCTATTCTTAGATCAACGTTTCTTCATGACAAAATGAGCCAGTGGATCCGGCGCATGTAGTCCAAAAATGTGAATACTGTGGTCCATTTATTTCGTATTTCTGAAACAAATGAAACAAGTCAACTGTATACATTTAAAAGAAATACATGTTTCCACTATTTTGAAATTCTTACAATATGTGCGAAATTGTGGTTTATTGAGGTTTTTTGTCATATTGACTTGTATTTATTATCACAGTTTGCTTTAAGATCCTTTTTTGTTTTGACCAGAAATACGCCTTATAGAACATTTTAAAATTCCCATCACTTTTTTTGTTTGCCTTATATTTATTTCTTATATTAAATAACAAGATGATACCATGAAACCCACCTTATTCATGCTCACTTGTTTCCCCTCACTCGCAGAAGGACTTTTAAGCTAACAGGGAATGTAAGTGAGTTGAGGAGGCATCCAACTGTGATATTACATTAACCCATAGAGCCTGGCCATGTCTGTCAGTGACTGGCGAATAAAGAGAACATGCTCTGCTCTACTCTTTAGCCTTCACAAGTGCTATTAGAAATAATGAGGATTTATAGTAAGATAAAAGACACTTTCTTAGCTGCTGAATGCCGAGTGCCTGCTCATATTCCACAGCTAAAAGCTAAATAAGGATCATTGGCGAAGCACACACAACTAGTAATATGATTGTGTGGATATTAGGTTACTCATGCTTTTCATCAGAGCTTGCGGGGCGTGTTACATTGCTTTACTGTAGAGCTGAACAATAATGGAAAAACATACAGTACGTGTTATCCTTGTGGAATATTGCATTAACTGTTCATATTTTGTTTAAAACATTACTTAAATTTTGAAAAAACGAAGAAACGATTAGTGTATTAAACCTGACGCTCTCCATGACGCATCTCTCCCCATTCAGAAGTGTTAACTGATAAGAACATAGTTAGACTGAAAAAGATGAGAAGAAGCTATTTTAAATATAATATATCATTCACCTTAGCTTTACATATTGTATCCTCTGTAGCAGCCCTTGGTTTCTCCTTCAGTCCCGGAGCAGGAAGCCGTGAGCGGGCGCCGTGGTAACACTACCTGAGCACCCGCAGGTTTCTCAGTAGTGTGCGAGGATGCTGCTGTACAATGACAAGGTCAGCATGTTCTGCAGGCCTCGCACATGCATTGCTCTCCATAAGTAATATAAATGAGGGTGCGTTAGCTGTAAACTCGCAGCATGTCGCCTGGAAGCTAAAGGCTAAGTGTGCACGAGCCATGCCTGAAAATCTCCATCTGAGCACGTCCCACTATTGGATTGAACATGATAGAATATTCTGTTTGCTAGACTTTTTTGTTTTAGTTAAAATTCCAGTCTCCCTGATGTTTGCCTGGCAGGATTTTAAGTATTAGCACAAGTCCTCAAACTCAGTGAATTGGTCTCCTGCTATAAGTGGGAGCAGCGTGGATTTTTGCGTTGTTAGGGGCATTCTTGTATCTACACTGGTGTTTACTCACATTGGCAATTAATTATTAATGCAGAAGCAGGGAGAGGTTACAGCGATATGCCTCTTTTCGAGCGTTCCCTCTATAGGAACAGTCAACACAGTGAGGGCTTCAAAGGCGCTCTGTGGAACGCTGCAGAGGCTCATGGAGAAAGCTTATTACAGTTGAAATGTTTTTCTTGGAGCCCTAGATATTCTTTGTAAATGCTATTGCCTGGAAAATATGGGGTATTTTTGTTTGTCTATATCAAGAGACGTGCAAACAAAGAGGCAGTCAGCACTTGCAGCTCTCCTTGGCACAACTACTGCAGTTCACAAGTTGTTTGTGTGAAAAGCTGTGGAGATGTGTTTAAAAGCATTCAGACTGTTTTGCCACTCCCTAAATGTATGTGTGCTTCACAGGTTAGTTATTATATTAATCTGCTAGTACTATATACAGCGAGTAAGGTTGCATGATAAACTATATGACAAAAATAGTGCTGCAATATTCACAAACACAGAAACTATTTAAAGGAAGTTATTTGAGATAAGACTTCTGCCAGTGCAATTTTTTCGTTTCCTATTGTGAATGGTAATAGGCTGACACCATGAGTCTGGGGTGAACCGTTGTCCCATCCACAAGTAATGATTTGAACTGAATTCATTATTTGTTTTAGTTGGCAATATTATAAACTTAAGCCCTCAAATAAATGTATAAAACAGATATCGTATCACTCTAAGTTAACACTCTCAGACATGCCCAATACTTTTGCACAGTACTGTGTCATCCCAAAAGTCCATAAGCGATGGTTTGAGTACAGAGGAGTTTCTTTGTTGCCTGCGGAGGCTGCCCATGACACATCTAATAGAGAGGGACCTGTAAGCCAATCCCCTGGCCTTTGTCTGACCTCTTTGTGGAGCCGAATTCTTCAGATGTTTGCAGGATCAAGTCACTTAATCTGTAGCGCAGACTAGCTCCGGAAAGAAAGAGAAGAGAAGAGAGAGAACGCATGAGAGAAGAGGTGCTTGAGTAGGGGAGGGGGCAGAGGAGAGGAGACAAGCGCCTTCCTCTGTCTGACGGCGGAGCATTGAGCGCGCCGCGGTAAAGAACTGCAAATGTCTCCCTGTTCTGTTATGCACCATTGTTTCATACAGAGCTGGAAATAGACAGGAGCAGTGTAGCAGCTGAGCTCTGGCAGCCAGCACGTTTTATTACTCCTACACTGTGTCGACTTTAGACATTAGCGAATATGGCTCATTAAATGGCATGGAATGTTACCATTTTACATAATTCCCTCTGTATGCTTGTTGTAAATGAAATCCACGCGTCTGTCCCTGACTGCACCCCAGTCACTCAACAGCCATTACAGCTTTGGCAGTGGAGGCCCTTGAAAGCCGCTATCTGTAATTTCAGCTCTATCTACAAGCCCAATGCTATAGAACAAATAAGAAGAAATATCTGAGAATTAGCCAGCGATGTATTCAGATGGCATAGGCAACAAGGGTGGCCAACACATAAATAATGTATGCAGCGGGGTCTAAACATAAGCTGGAATTTGCTCCTGTACTTTTTGTTCTCAATCACCCTGATGAAAGAATGGGGCAGCTCCAGACCCATGATGGCCATGTGAATGAGCCCCAACGACAAGCCCATTTTACAGCAGCGCCATGAGGCTGCTTTCTCCACTTAATGTTGGTGGATAAAGTGTTCCACAGAAGTAAACCAGAAGAGGCTCCACTCCTGACACATGTGACAGTATTTACATCAATTATGCAGTCTGCGGCAGGAGGGAGCGAGGAGAGAGGAAGAGATAGCAGAGGACCGGGCTTGTGACAAGAAGCAAAGGCAGGAATAGGGGATTTTCTCTTTAAAAGGCATTCTTTAGAAAATAACATTCAAGATCATTTACATGAAAGCAAAAGTGGGAGGAGACTAAACAAAGCAGTTACAAAGTCTGCTGCAGTTTGATACTAAGGGCTTCCATAAACAGTACTTGAACGAGGTTACCCAGGTCTGTTTAGCTTGAGAAAAGGCAATTAGTAAATTGATATATTTCTCATTTAATTAGGGTAATGCATTTGTAATATTAAAACATAACATCACCTAGTTCTCAGAATCCAGAATTTGACTTAATTATTTAATTCAATATAAACATGTAGTTTCATATCTGTCTAAGCGATTTCATATTTCATAACTACATTCAAATTTGTTGCAATAAATATCATTCCTGTTTCGATACAATTAAAATGTGCAAGCCTTTGAATCTGCCACAACCTAAACTTTGTCCTATTTCTAACATTACCGAGCACAGCAGTTTGTTTGAGCGCGTCCATGCCCATTCTTCATTCTCGTTAAGTCCACTTACAAACGTGCCATGCTACGGTTTGCAAACCTCTCATCTTCTCACACACACACGCACACACACACAGAGCCACATCAGTAGACCTGTCAGTGCCTTTTATCCATCGTCTGCCTTCAGCTCCACGGTTTATCCGGAGTGACACTGTAGCAAAGTGCTTGACTGCTTTTTGCCAACAGACTGCAACACTTTAACTGTACTTAGTCATGCATCATTATGGCAGGCTCAGAGCAGCGGTGTGTCGGGAGCGCCCGCAGATGGGGAAGGCTCCAACCATCTGAAATGAGAGCGCTGGGTGACAATGATGCTTAGTGTGTGAGTAAGTGCAGCCATATATGGGCATAAGAGTAGAGTTCAAAAGGAATTAATATGATATTTTTAGAAAAAAACTGGATGAATAGAACATTCATGTGGGACAGCAAGAATATACTCAAATAAAAATACAGTCTAAAATGATTATTCAAACTGCGTTTAACGTCAAAACAGTTACTCGTTGCTCTACCAAAACTTACTTTTACTTCTAGTATCAATATGATGTACAAATACTACTGATATTGCCACCAGATTTGACAACAAAGTATATTATACTTTCAGACTTAATGAAACTTACCACAGTAAAAGTATTTTTTTCAAAAGGGCAAAGTAGGAGAATCTAATCAATCACCATTTGAGTTTGCACTGTTTTCAAATTACAGGGTGCAGTTATTTAGATAACAGAATGTTCTCAGCAAGGAACAAAATATCCTGTGATTTTTTATTTTTTTTAAATGTCCTTGTAGTTAAGAGCTCTGCTAACATATTCTGAAATTCTTAGGATTCATTTATTAGTTTATCAATTCATTTTTCAGTCTTCTCTCAAATTTTAAAGCTCACAAAGTTGTTTACAATGTGCTGAACAGAATCCTACTTTTTAAACATGTATTGCAAATCTAATAGCAATTGCAATACTTTTCAGAAAAATGGCAGTTCGGCGTTTTTTGTTTGTTTTTTTCAAAATCATGCAACTGTGTTTTTAACTTTGCCTCGGCTTCCTTTGGAAAGTGAACTCTATCGTCCCTTCTTTTTGATTCTCACCCCTCACTTTCGTCCTGAATGGAAAACATCAGTAATTGGCTGTAATAAAAAAAAACAACGTTTCCAATTCAACAGACCGCATGCAGAGTGTGATATGATATATGAAATCTACATGTAAGTCTTTGTTGGAAGGCGCCTTTTATGTGCGTATTGATCAGTCATTGTTTACCCCAATCGATTCAGCCTCCTCTGTGTGCAGACTTAACCCTCTTGTGCTTTCTTCTCATCTTCAAAACCTTCTCGGGCTCGAATTGTGATAGCGTTACTGTCACTTGTCACTTGTGCTTTATTTCAGCAGATGAAAAAAGACCTTTACATTCACACACGGGTATTTCCAGTAAGATCTCCACTCCTCTCTCTCGCTCTCTCCTTTCCCCCATTGAAAGATAAATGTTAACTCCATTCAATTGAAACTCATTCAGGGGTTTTCATAAAGCCGCCTTCTTTTATTCTTAAAGGAAATGAAGGAACCATTAGCAAAACATTCTCTCTCTGTGAAAGGGAGAATCTTATCTTTATTCTGCATGACCATCCAGAGCCATATTCCTTTTGACATCATTATGTAAAACCAATTTCTCGTTCATATCATTTCCGCCGTGCTGCATTACCACGTCTACACACTCACTGTTCTTTATTACAAAGTAGGTGGCCCGGAGGAAAATATATGCGTTTGTTCCCTATGGCATCAAATATGCATATAGGTGCCTCATTTCGACTCCAATCTGTGTTATTGCTTTAAAATTCACTACGAGCCCACAGTCCCTCTTTAATATTTAATTTGACAACTTTTTAATCTGTCGTTATGCAGTGATGAAGTAATCGTCAGCTGTCACTGGAGTGATGGAGGGAACAATAGGAGAGAAGTGACTCGGGAGGTGGTGGGCTGAATTTGTTTTGCTTCTGTCCCAACCTTAGTGAAAGTAAAAGGATTTGTCTCATTTATTTTTCATCTTTGTTCATTTTCTAGAATTGACAAAATAAATAAAGCAAAATAGTCAGTTCATGTACTTCTCAGGCTTTATATTTTTGAATTGGAGTATTAGATCTATCTATACAGGTGTATTTGAATATAATAGTAAAACTAATATAAAAACACCTTTTAGACTGTAATAGAGAAAACAAAGATTGAGCCTGCAAAGGAGGTGTCAGTTGTAAATTACATATCCTGAGTATGGCTTTAAGGTGTACATATTTTTACGGATATTGTAAAATGACTCTTTATTTGTCTTTAACCTCTCTGAAATAACTAGTAATTAGCAGCACTGTCCAGGAAACATGTGGCACAAGATTACCACGGTGACCAGAAAAGACTAAAGCAAACAAATGGATAATGGGCTGAACTGGGAGGACGGCTCAGATGAATGATCCGCTGCTGTTAACGGTGGAGCATGTCTCTGCTGAGGCCTCTCCACAATCTGGTCGTGTGGGCTCCCACTGAGGAGCAGCAGGCGCTGGGAGCTGTGGTGGCCAGTCCCCTGTAGCCGCGGGCTGCCTCTATCTTTGTGTGAGCTCAAGGTTAAAGCCATCCCAGCTGGGCAGAGAGCAGGCTCTGTCTCACAGAGTGTAGAACAGGTTTTAACATTGTATATGGACCAGAGTAATACTGCTACCGTGGCTGCAGTAAGTGATTTGAAGTGTTTCTCTGAGAGGATCTCCTGTTTGCTGTACACGCGCTGTATTTGCTGACACTCATTTTGAAAGCTGCCCGGCTCCTCACAGTAACAATGCTGAGGGAAAAGTGCCTGCCGAGCTCTACAGTGAATATACCTCTGACCCAGGCCGACGAAAGGGAGATTTATGAAATCCACATGTTTAATACATTTCATTTTGTCCAAGGGATTTGTATTGCTTACCACAGTATTTTAGCTCTGGAAACATTCGGTATAGTCACCGCTGGTATTGTCTGAGGAGAATAAACCCTGTCCACTTGTGGAGATTTGTTTTATAGCACCTTGCTCTCTCACAAACCATGTGCTGCTGAAGGGATTGCTTTTTCTAATGCTGAGACGTTAGCTGCTCACACCTTTAATCTTTAATGCATAATCCCAGAAAATCCGCGGCATAAATGAAAACGATAACCCCGTATCAATGCTGTGACAGAATATGAGATAGCTGGGTAATTTAATAAAGGATTGATGCTGGTCCGTGTGATACACGCTGTGACCTCTGTGTATTCATTGTGTTCCAGAGGCAGTGGAGTTCTTCCTGGTCGGTGACAAACAGAATGCACCATATGGATTAAAGTGCAGGGCGGCTGGTCTCTGAAATATTTGCTTTGCCAAAGTGTTGACACAGTATGAAAAAAGCAGAAGCGCCGCTGTGCCTTCCCTGGCTGTAATCAGGCAGCAGTTATCACAGTCAAGTGTTTGCCTACATAATGGTGTTTCCATTTTGTGCGACTCTGTGTCATCAGCTTCACATTTAGAAGCAGGAAGGATCTGCCGTCTCCCGCAATAAGTGTAGGTCCACAGGGCCTAGTGGATTTGTGTTTGTTCAGATGGCCCGGATCAACAAAACGGCAGAAAAAAAGAGAATCGTGGCTATTAAGTGTTTAGCTCTCTTAGCAGCTGACCACAAAAACTCATAAATAGTCCTGGCTTGTTTTACATCTGAAGCACGCTTGAGGGTAATGTTGACAGATATGGCTTGTGACGAGTGATAGTCAGAATGTATGACTACCCATAATGCTGCTGTCGACCCACGGTGCCAGTGTGAGAATAAGCAGTTCACCTCTGTTTTCATTCAGGGGAGTGGTGCCTCGGCCTGTATTTATGGACTTGTTTTACTAGGCTCCAACAGGCTGCTTTTATACGGCTCTGCTCAGTCTTAAGACTCTCTAGACATTTACATTATTCCTCACTGAGTTACACACGTATAAAGCAGGCGCGCCGGGTCATACGCTTCTGCAACATGTTCTTGTCACACTACCGTTTTAAGATACTATTACATGTGGAGAAATAGGGATTGATATTCAGTGTAATATAACCTATTATAGATATACTCAAAATTAAAACCGTATATCAAAACTTATGTTATATTCTATCTACAATGAATCACCACAATTACACTTATATTACCTTTCTAGTAGTAGTATTCAATCTTGCATACATTGCCAAGATAAATAGAGAGAGGTTTGTCACAAGTGGAGAACATCTTAATTGCTAGCTAACAGAAAGGAAGACTCCTACTGCTACTACGAGAGACCAAAAATCGGGTACATTTTTTTCTCATTAAAGGTGAACTATGTAACTTTAACTGTCTTTCCCCAGTGACATCACTGGCTTTCATTCCACTTAATATAATCCATTTTTCCTCTGCAACATTTCCATAAAGACAGCAGGTGGCGGACCTTACAGCAGAAAAGTGGAGGTAAAAAATGACTTTTAGGAAATAATTTTATTGATTAATACATACAGTATGTTATGCAGTACAAAAATGCCTCTTGTATTATATAGTACTTATTTCAAGAGGCTCTAGAAATGATCCATTGCTGACTAATCTTCTGAACTGCAGTGGAAGATAATGAATCCAGCTCCAAAGTCACAGCCTTGATCCTGCACCACTCTGGCCTAAGACCTCCTCCTCTATTTACATGATTCTTCATTTTAGAATAAACCTCTTTTCTCTCCTACTGCGAACATATTGAACTCTTTCACACAGATGTCATCTTAACCAAAGCTTATTAAAAAGATGGACATCAAAGTCGGTGCTGCCCATTTATCTTATAGTCCTCTAATTGGCCACCACAGGCAGGAGAACAACTAACTCCAAAATAGGATCTGTGGAGTGGTCGGGCTGAGAGGAGCGTGTCTAAAAACCCTCAGTGGATTCAGAGCTAATAAATCCTTAGAAATGGAAGCGCAGAATTTCCAAGGGAGGGCATGATGTTTCACCAATCCATATATATAAATTCTGATACGCTGAATTAACCAACCGCTTATGGCTAAAATGGCTTTCCTATTTTTAATGTTTTGTGGCTACATTGTCCCATGCTTGACCTGCGCCCCCCCTGCATGGACATCATGAGCTGGCAACAGGAGGCATTACGCTCCACTCGGAAAAGGTCAAATTGTGAGGTAGCCACAAGCAAGCAGAGATTAGATTTATATAAACAGTTTTTTTGAAACAGTAGATTTAGCCCAACTTGCTTCTGCACTTGCTGCACAGACCTGAGGAGAAAAATGTATTCACTCAAGTGGCAATAAAAACAGAACTACAAAGTCATTAATTGTGCACATACAGTAACCAAATGCCATCAAGCACCGGTTTCTTCATTAACCTGGCACCTAATTATCTGCCTGCAGTCGGAGTCCTGACAAGCCCTGAACCCTCGGCTGGCTTCTGTTGTGTTGTTTGGTGTCAGCCCTCGCCAGCGCCAGCCCAGAAACCGTCACGCACCGGGGAGACAAAAGCAAAGGTTCCCCTCCGCATGCACCGCCACAATGTTCCTCCTGTTAATGCCTTCCCTTCCAATTAAATCTGCGACTGTTAATTATTGTAATTATGAGAGCCTCACGCCCCCCTGATGATGGCGTGCCGGTGTGCGAAGACGCTACGGGAGACACCGCGCCGCCTCGCCTGTGTCTCTGCTCCACTGAAGCCCTGGAAGGGGAGAGGAAGTGCACGGGGACCGGGGCTCCTGACAGGGGTGATGTGAGGGAGACTGGGCGTTCATCTCACGTAAACTGCACGGAGAAGTCAGTGAGCCAAAAGCCACGCCTCCAGTCCAACTCATTAAATGGTGTGTGAAGTACATGCTGGGAATAATTAGCACCAAATAACCTTTTCTTGCTTACTTGTTCATTCTGAGATCACACTGGAAGAATGTATTGTCAGGGAAGTGACAAGTGCTGAAATGAGAGTTGTCCCCAGGCTCTGTGCGGTTACTGATGGTTTCATGGGCATCAACCTTAAATTCTGAGGTTATGTAAAATATTGGTCCATTTTCTTTTCCCTTTACTTACCAAATGATGTGGATGTAGTATAATGAAACTGCAAATTTATTTACTTCCACATATTTTTCCCCTTTATTCTCATTTCAGTTGGTCAACATTTTTGTATGTTTCACTAAATTACTCTGAATTTGAGATTGCTCTGAATGTAAGGCTTGTAGTTATGTTTGAGGCTATATTCCCATGTGTGGTTGCTTGCTTCATGCTTTTGTGCTGTTTTCATTCTGAATGTGAAGCGCTGTGTTGAGTCTAAGGCGAGCTGAAGAAGAGTGCATGTTGAGCCAGCTGCCTGTTAAGTCAGTGCGTGTCTCCACATCGTCTCTGGCCTGCTTCTGTCACAAGCTGTTGTTTGGCCGGGGCTGATCTGCCCAGCCTTTAGCTCCGCTGTGCAGACCCAGCACAAACCCTCCGCTTAAACCTATAGTACAAACCCACAGCAAAGGCCCTGGCCTTCCTCCACACTCTCTCAGGTGAATGGAGTTCTGAACTGGAGGTGTTTTTGTGTTCTTTCTGTGAGCTTTATCAGCTCTCACATAGGACGCGGTGAGAATGGGCATGTCAAGTGCACTCTATTCTGGTGTCATAACCTCAGTTGCCTCATAGCAGAGTGTTACACGCTATAGCACAGTGAGTAAAGATTGTGCCTTTACAATTTGGAGCAGAATTTGCTTCTCTAAAAGACACTGAAGGAAAGAGCAGCTCCTTCTGCTTGAGGCGATGCAGCCTTTTTGTGGATCCACTGCAAAATCTAAATGATGGACTGTCAACTCTGTTGCAGGAAAGCCACTGTAAAAAATAATCTCCCTGGCAGTGGATCATGGCTGCACACTTCCATTGCCTTTTCTTTGTTTACGTGAGCATGTAGCCATCACATGCACTCAAGCATGCACCGGTCTGAGCACATTCACACTCACACAAAACGCTTCAAGCCCCAAATCCTTTCTTCAGAGCAGTGCAGTCAAATATATGGGATTCATAATGTGAATAGCATTATTCCCTCACCTCTAGCCTTTAAAATAATGCATGCTTGGCTAGGTGTCTGGATGAAGTTTGGCCTGCATGTTCGCCTGGTTATCGGTGTGTACAAGACCCGCTGTGTGACCTGGTTTCATGCAATCTCCATCTTCTAATTAGGAGGCTGCAGAAAGGCTGCAATGAGAGGAGGAGTGATTAGTTGCCTTTGGGTATTTCGTAAGTGGCTTTCAGTGCCACATTTGCATTATTTGCTTGGGGTCTGAATAACAAATCAGCCTACCTTTGCAGGAAATTGAGGCTAGCAGCTAAGGACCATCACTATTTGAAAAATAAAATGAAAGCCCGGACAAATAAGACAAACATGCACTCAAATGAAGCAAAGGTGGAGGAATCTTCTGCAGAGTGGTGGATTTACAAACAACTGAAGATCAGATGTCAATGAAAGTGAAAGTAGCCTCATAATCCTTAATTCATACACATTTAACACATAATCTACAAATTTATTATTTTCTTAATAGAATAGAATCTTCTTTATATTTTAGTTTTAGTCAACCAATCATTTTGCAGAATAGATGAATGAAAAACTTATTTATTGAACTTATTTATTGATTTATTGAACTATAATGTAAACCGTGATATTGCTTTTAGGTTATATTGTCAGGGCTGTACTTTTAGCGTCTCACTGCCAGCCGCCCTGTTTGTGCCTATCAGAGCCTGTGAACCATGCAAGCCCTCTGCCGGACCCCCATGCTGTAGTGTCCTGTCGGGTCAGTGTGAGAGCTGATCTGTAGCCGAGGTCCTGTCCACTCATTTGGCCAGTCTCCCCGGCCGCCACGTGGTGCCGACCGCCAGGCCCGGTCAGCCATCACCGCACCACTTGGCCACTTGCCCACTCCGAGTCTTAGAAGGCCGACGCCACAGCATAAACACATATAGACACATGCACATAGCACACACACACATACATGATCAGAGTTGGTGACAGTGGTGCTTGTTTAGCCCGCACTCCCGCCCCTGTCTGCCTCCCCCTTTCATCCTCTGCCTCCAGTCTGTCATGTTGTGTGTCACTTCCCACAAATGTCAGTGCCACCGTGGGACAGTGATTAATTTTGGTGTGCTTGGCAAAAATGTCTTCAAGATGTTTGTTTGGGTTGTCTCGTCCCGTCCCCTCCTCTGCACGTCTTCAGAGCGGTGGTGGGTTGAGAGTGGCACACTGTCACGGGGAGACAGACGGGGACGCATCATCATCGTGGGACAAAGGCGATACCTGAAGTGACAGAGATCTTCTTTTATGACCACTTCTTGTCACGGGCCGTTGAGAGCAGCAGCGCCTCCACATGCTGTCTGTTTGCAGTGCGAGGCCGGTCTATGATGGGAGAAGTCTTGACCCAGCACTGGGGGGCTGTAACGTTTCACTGTCAGCGCGCCTGATTAGCTTATCACTCAGCGCACTGGGAGGAAATACATCATCGTTGCAGACAGGGATTCCCCAGTTTCGAGCCCATTCCCTGCTTCCTCTTACACGGCATTTAATCACTCCACACACTGTCCCCTCCAGTCTCGCAGCCTCCGAGGACAGCGCTTTGTAGTTTTTTTAGTCTGTTTTCTGCCAAGTTCAGACTACCTGCACTAAAACTGGATTTGGAATAAACTAGGGCTGTGCAGATTGAGGTGCAATCACCCCCAGCTTTGGTCTTTTTAATCGAGAGGTTCACGTAGTAAAAGCATGTGGTTTGGAGCAGAGTTTTGACTTAAGAAGAAGAAAAAATGTTATCTGTTAAATGACAATGATTAAAAGCATTATTTTAAGGAAATAAATGTTGACAATCTTATAATAAAAAATAAAATAGATCAATAGTAGAATCAATGATATGTTGTTTTTTTGTTTTTTTTTTCCTATCACCCAACCCTAGCCTGAAACCATTGCAAGTTATTGCCAAAAGTTTTCTCTTTTTATTTATGCCCAGATACTTGAGAAAATTAAGTTGTAGATGACGATTCTTGGTCAAGGACACAACAACAGTATTTGCTCTTGTCATAGATGGAATTGAACTACAGAAAATTTGAGAGGTCAGTTTTAATGTCATATTTCTCAACTGTTACATGAACAGAAAACTTAGCTCTGAAGTCTCTCACTGCTCTCACTCAACAAAGAAAGCCAAACAAAAAGTGGCAAATGTGCTGCGCCTCCCCACCGTGTGCTATCAGGTATGGTAATTACTCTGCCATTAACATTGGGAATAGTTAATGTGTATTAATGTGTTAATGGCATGTTAATTACTGTACACGCGAGAGAGAGTGTGCGAGCCTGCGGGCAAGTCTCTGATTCTTTGTGCCAACGTGGATGTAGGCCAAGTCTAAAAAAGACTTTAAGACCATCAGTGAAAGAGGATCCTTATGTTTCATTTGTCAGAACAAAAGATTTTCAATGGTAATTTGATCCCGCTCCCAGCACCGTGGAGCAGAGAGTCAGTGATCCAAGCGCCATGACAAAGGAGATGATGTGAAGTCAAAGAAGTGCGCTGGTGACACTGGCCTCTTTGTGAAATGGATACTCTGAGCCCTCTGTAGTCTCCAGTGTGCCGCTCTGCCAGTGCTTTTAATAACACGCTGGATTAGGGGCTTTGGTTTCTGAGTGCCAAGCTCTGGTTCAAACTCACCTTGGATCAGCCTCGGTAACAGGCGCGATGCCACACTCCGCCTCCACCTCTTCCCCTTCCCAAATGTCTATTGCACGGCTTTAAGAGAGATGACCTTTGCAAATATTGACAGAAAATAAATTCAGTTTCGATTAGTTAGCTTTGGGAGACCTTTGTGGATCAATGCAATTAGATGGACTGTGTCAATATGTGGCTGGAGCTCGTTCACTTGAGGGACTGGCTGCAGAGGAAGCAGCGAGGTCAGGGTTATTTGTAATGAACCGGACCATTTGGAAAAGTGTAAACATTTAAGCACAGGAGGGAGGTGCGTTTAGTCCAGCACTGCCTCTGAGGCCCATAGACAGCAATAATGGACCTTGCACAAGTTTATGGAGCGAGAGGTGAAGCATGACTGCCACAAGCCCCTCAGACTGTAGCCTGTATAACCAGTGATGCTTCAGTAAATGAAAAGAATACTGGAACATTATAAAGAACTGTGTTTGATACCTTTATATGTTTTGTGTTCGATAGATTAGCAACTTTTTACAATCAATAATATGTGCATCAACTGAACTCAAGCTTGCAATTTGTCATAGGTCTTGATAACATAGAGTATTATAATCCATTTTGTCCTAACACTTTTCCACCAGATGCCCTTCTTGATGCCCTTTCAATTTAAGCTTGGTACCTGCACAAATAGTGTTAAGGCTTATTATCTCCAAACTACAAACAAATTTGTCTTTACACACAGCTGCTGTCAAGTGCATCTCCCAGTCAACCATGGACACTGCAGAGGAATGCAATAGATAGAAACCTATAGGCACCGCTTCCTTGTTGAGCCGTCCACATTAACCCAGCAGGGCTTTGGCTTTATGACTCTCCTGCTCACACTTCAGTGATGAGAGTAAACAAGCGCTGGGCCAGAGGTCAGCTAAGCCCACCGAATACAAGAGGGCACAGGGGGAAAGAGGAGGTAGGAGGAGTAGAGGGGGGAGAGGGGGGCAGCCCGGGACAGCACTACCATCACTGTCACAGCATTAAGCAGCCAGTGATGTATGAGATCTTAAGCTGGAAATTATAACATAAGGTAAAAATAACTAATCTGTTCTTAAGTGATGAATTCACTTAAATGTAACTTAAATATAGTTATGAAATCCAATACTTTCTCTTTGGGTATCATGGGGAAAAAAACAAGTATTCAGTAACCCATAGTACACAAACTGAGAAAACCATGTATGAAGAATGTGCTTTTCTGTCAAATTTGTTACTTTGTTTGATCAGATATTAAAGCGGTAAAAAATGAAAAGGAGGGCCGCCCCTGACTGATAGGGATGGATGGATCGCTGTGTGTCTCAG
The DNA here is from genome assembly GCA_019594935.1 of Periophthalmus modestus. NCBI lineage: Eukaryota > Metazoa > Chordata > Actinopteri > Gobiiformes > Gobiidae > Periophthalmus > Periophthalmus modestus. The sequence continues at coordinate 9,222,618 of JAIEZT010000012.1, read as the reverse complement.
CAGTACAGGACAAATGAGTGACAATCTGAACAAGAAGTGGGTTTTCCCATAGACCTCCTGTATTTTCGAATAACAAATGAAGGAGATTAATATTATGAATTCACATTTTTTCATTATGTGTTCTGATCATTAAGTGAGCCAACATTCTCTGCTGTAAAAAATAACTAAACCTGTATGGATTTTCTCCTTTATGTTCTATTGCTTCAGGCTTTGCTAAGGTGACATGACTGCTGCACCGCAGAGATTAATTCCTCTTTTGACTGTCGAGGTGGCTTAGCACTAACTTGGGTTCCCAAACTTGTTTTAATACGCATATCATCAGACACAAAAACAAGATAAAGATTTGAGAAGGCAAGCAGCATTGCGCTGAGCTAGAGTACAGGCTGACTTCTGCAAGTTACTATACAGATTTGTCAAGCGCACAGCAAATTAAAGATATTATCTGGCGCACAAGCCTATTTTATGGAGGTTGATGCGGAGCTTAGACAGCAAATCTTCAGCTTCTCAAACAAAGGTATTGCCAACTGAGAGGCATTGCTTTAAAATCCTCCTGGGCAGTGGCTGTTCAGCTGTGGGGCGGGGTCCACTGGTGGTACACATAGTTGATGCTGAACTCAGGGGATGTAAAGTCCTAGTCCCTGTCCCATAGTTCCCATAGTGTTGACAAAAACTCACATATGATTTACATGTTATATGTTCATTAACACATCCAGGTTGGGTTAAGATTAATTCAGAATAATCTTGCAAAACAGATTTGCATTGTCAGTGAGATTTTACTGTGCTTAAGTAATAATAAATAGTTTAATAGTAATACCAGTAGTTTAGACACTGGATTTGGACCTGTTTTGTACCTTAACTTTTCTGTTTCTGACCCAGATCTTCACTCATCTTGAGGTATTAAAGGTGGTACCTACAAAGCCTTATCTTTTCTGTGGTGACTCTCACATCGAAAACTTTGGACCACCACTGTAGGCCATAAATTGTTTGCTGTTTTTTAAAAATTGTTTCTATTTTCTTTATATTTATTTTAGTGTCATCTTCCTTCCTTACACATGTGTTATGAATGGCCATCCAGAGCAGTGGAGGCACAAATATGCCCTGGTGGACTCCTGCAGGGCTGCGGCTTCTCGGGGCAGCCCAGTAATCATTTTTATCCCGCTGATTTCCCAAATAGAAATGGACACGCATGATAAAAATGTCACGGCTACTCCGCATGTCAGTGGACTAACAGGATTACATGTCACTTTCTAATGCCCCTCTCTGTTTTCCTTTGCTGTGAATGGCCCGCATTATTGCACACAGGAGTTTGGTGGTAATATATGGTAAGAGACAAGTAGCTCTTTATGGCCTGTGATTATTTAGTTTGAATGAAACCAGTGATTTATGCCCATTTAGCTGAAAAGCCCTGTAAATTCCCTCCGCTGCAGTTCCCCCGGATATAGAGTGAGTGGAGTGAAAGTGACAACTGGGTTTGGTGTGGAAATGTAGGCTGCATCCCAGAGTTATATTTAATATACCTGACATGAAAAACGTGCCTACATAGTTACCGCCACCCGCAGCACGGCGACACAGAGCGGCCCGCTGAGCCGAGTAGGAGTAAATAGTGAATTAGGAAAATATGAAGTGTTGTGGCAGACAAAGCACCAGCTATTAGAGCATGTAGAGATATGTAGCTGGGCATCTGGTCAGTCAGCGCTTTGAATCATGGGCCGTTTTCCCCACACAAACTGGAATGGAAATGGTGGAGGCAGGCCAGAATGGGAGCTCTGGGTGGTGTTGCTGCAGATGAGGGTTAGTGGAGCAGTGGCATATTGTCCACATGGATGGCTTGGCTGTGTGCAGCCTGATGGAGCCTTGTCCAGCATCTCAATGTCTCCAACACAAATAGCCACATTCATCCACTCCTCTCACACCATTACACCTAAAAGACTCAAAGCCAGCCCATCCATAAATACAGGCAAATTTGTTTTTTCTGTGCTCCTGTGCACTGAACAAAGAGCCAACAGACATGAAAACATCACAGTGTGAAGTAGTCACATGTGAACAAGAGTGTTTACTGCTGATGGAGTGGAGCAGGTCAGAGCCTGGTAAAAGGCCCTCTCTGATTGCATGCCCACTGGCTGACACAATAGGGCCACTAATCTTCTTATTTAGAATCCAGAGGCTGCCCATATCTTAATGAAGCTGTAATGAGCTGTTGAAAATCTGTGAACTGCGAGAGGGATTATTGAATTGAAACAAGTCTGGTAATCATAACGTTTGAGTAGCCACTCTGTATTTACTGCCCATTGAGCCGCACTTTCATCCACTTATTAGACTTCATTGCTCTGGCGTGTTTTGGTGATTCTGACCACAGTGTGTGCTAGTTTGTTTTCTCTGGTGAAAGGCTGGGCTGTCCTTACAGTGCCAATGCATCCAGGTGTGCATGTAGGCTATTTGACGATCACTCAAAGACCACTGAGGCAGAAGGGCAGAGGAGATACACCCATAAGAGCCTGAAGTACATAAGTAAATAAAGTTTGCAAGTAAGATACTTGAATATTTATACAACTGGGTAATAAGACCTCAAATCATAGCACAAGATTCAATTTGTAATAATATTTGTTGCTTGCATGAATATTCAAATAAGAAAAGCTATAGTTGTTTTATAAAGTCCCTTGGATTCATTGTGTCAACATGGGGACTCTTACTAGAGGTATACTTTTCTGTTTAGCATCCTTTCACAGAGTGGAAGTGCCACTTCACCATTGAGCATTTGTCAGTTTATGGATGTTGCTGTCATGTCAGCTTCCCCGTACACACAGTGTGCAGCACAGTGTAAATAAAAGGGAACAGGCAAAGACATGGGGACAGGAACATGGAGCATGAAGGCACCCACTCTATACCTGCAGGAAACAACACAACAACACAGCTCCACAGCACGCTGCTGTTTGTTACACTGCTTTAAAGCATACATTTTCGCTGCATATCTTGATATATTTCCTGAACATTATTGTAATGTTTCTTATCTTTGTCTTCCCAGGTCTCAGCATCAGAGGGGCCCAAGAGGAAGACCCACCAGACCCTCAGCTCATGCGTCTGGACAACATGCTGCTGGCTGAGGGCGTGGCCGGGCCCGAAAAGGGAGGAGGCTCAGCTGCTGCTGCTGCGGCCGCTGCGGCATCAGGGGGAGCCGCCGACAACTCCATCGAACACTCAGACTACAGAGCCAAACTCACCCAGATCAGACAGATCTACCACACAGAGCTGGAGAAATACGAGCAGGTACCAACCAGAGCACACACTCGCGCCCCAAGAACTATTATGGACATAATGTCTAAACTCTGTGGGAAACATCCTGTTAATGCTTTTACAAAGATTTTACATATACATGTGTGGCTTTCTTATTTGCTCATTTATTTGCTCATTGCTGTGATATTTAGTAGTCTTTAACAAAGTCCTCTAAAAATGTACCATCACAGACCTGTATTTAAGGATTAAAGGGACAAGTGGAGCATAAAATTTAGCCACTTCCACTTGACTGCTTGCCCAGTGACAAATCAAGTGGGTCATGTAGCTAATAAGGGCATACAAGGTTTAACTTAATGTTTATTATACTAATATCCACTGTTCAGTTTTGAATTTGTATTGAATTAAACCAAACTGTAAAATATGTATTTTATAAAAAACACATTGATTTGAACATTGTGATTATACAACGAATACATCTTAATTACAATTTCCCCATTTTACAAGTGGTTTTCAAAAATAGAAAATTGTTCCTATTTTTGTGATCAAATTGCAGAGCATATATGCATGAGCAGCACCGAGTTACAGGCTTAAAAGTAAATGTCTATTACTGGCTGTGTTGTAGTTGATTATAGGGATCTAGAGTGCACTTTAGTCGTCTGTACTGAATCAAAGTATGATCAGGCTTAGCATTTTAAACCTTTTACCACTGATGCATTATGGGAGAAATAGAATGTGTAGCAGTGATGCCTCAGCAAACCAGTGAGCTAAATTAGACTAATTTACTTCATGCTCTCAGAGAGGCGGTGGGGATGTGGGGCACTACACTTCGCCTGGAGTAAATGCATCTTTCTTAAGGGTGTTTCCAGGTTTTAATTATCTAAATGTAAATACTTAACTAATTTTACTCAGAGTAATGAGCTAAAGTGTGCTCTACGTAAATGAGTTATTCTAATTAATCATGTATGAACTACTGGTTGAGACTAACAAAAATTCTCTTGGAATTTGATGTGCTGCATTGAGGCCAGGCCAAACTGCAATTGTACAATTATGCAATTGTGCATAGACATTTTTTCCCCCAAATATATTATTTCCTCATTACATCATCACACATGATACAGATCAGCATGGTATTAATACATAACAAATGCATTGGTTGATTTGATGAATACGAATAACACTGTAAACAGCTAAGAATTAGGAATATGATATCATTCTTAACATTACATTATATTGTTTTTACTGTTCATACCAAAAATGATAATTAAAAAGTTACTTCTAAATATCCTGTGGGTATAAACACTTCTGTGTAAATTTTGCTGAAGTGAAATATGCTGCACATGTTACTGATCTCTTGTTACTATGATAGATAACATAATACAATGTGTTTATAATTACAACCTTTACTACCAATACAACATTTAACGTTCCCATATTACAACATCGTATCTATCTGCACTGCATGTGATTTGGTGCATGTAAACCTTTGCAAAATGAACAAGAAAATGACACAGTGGTACTACAGTGTGTATAAATTCTAATAGATATAATGCATATGTATTTTAAAAATGTATAGGTAATGACATATGTGTTATTACTGTAAAATAGCATTGAGTAAAGTGTTAGCAAGTTGTTTCACTAGGCTGTAGGCTCTTTTCCTAAAGTCATTCTTTGGTTGTGTGTGTGTTGTGTCAGGCGTGTAACGAGTTTACTACCCATGTGATGAACCTTCTGAGGGAACAGTCGCGCACGCGGCCCATCTCGCCCAAAGAGATTGAGCGCATGGTGGGCATCATCCATAGGAAGTTCAGCTCCATTCAGATGCAGCTGAAGCAGAGCACCTGTGAGGCTGTCATGATCCTGCGCTCCAGATTCCTCGACGCCAGGTTAGTGCAGCCCACGCACAACAACAAATATAACTATTTTAGAGTAGCAACAAGTACTATAGAAAATGTTCTTCTGCAGTTTTCATCTTTTAAAAATGTGTCTAACTCTTAAACCCCAGAAATAAAATTGTTGATTTAACCAACAGAAAGTTAGAAAATCAAACGGTCATTGGTGAATAATCGTAATGATTTGTGGGACAACAGTGCGTGGTGCCGTAACTACAACAAAAAATGAGCTTCCACCACCATTTTGACCATTACCACACTTTGAGGGCCACAACTTTAGAACATCACTTAGAGAAAAATGTATTATTTTTATAGTCTCTGGCCTAAATGAGAGAGACAGAATCTTTCTATTGCAGTGGTCTAAATTTTTTTTCCAGAACTATATTTAAAAATATTTTACACTACTGCATGAAGCCAGCCAAGGTCACTTTTATTTTTTATTTCCCCCTTCAGTTTCTGGCACAGTGCGCAGTATGAGCTCTGTAGAGATGCATGATTTTAATTATGTCCATGTCCCGTGCATTATCCATTTTGAAGCCAGTCATGGCCTCACACCTGAGAGCAGTTAAGTCCAAATGAAATGGGAGCGGCTCATGTGTAATCGATGGAGGGAGGTCATCAGCAGGTGTTGTGGATTACTCTAATAGCTAACAGTGTGCTGCTCCACAGAGAGACAGAGCGAGACACAGTGCCACAAGTTTTAGGGGCCAAACAATCCAAGTGGAAGCACATTTGCTGCCCACTGCCTGTGTGCAAAAAGCAGTAAACAAGGCAAAATAAGCAAATGCTCCAACAACATGATAAGTAGTGCCCTTGGGAGGCAAGGAGACCCAGATCTAGTTAGAGTTTGCTTGTTTCCACTGGAGATCCCTGCGGCTGTGGCACTTGAGGAACAATGCTCAACTGTGCATGCCGTGATTTCTATAATGCACTGAGATGCACTCCGACCGGGCTCTCCACTCCTTCCCTGCCCACCCAACCACCACACTAAACTCCACACATTACACGCTTGAACTGGAGATAGCACAGACCAAATTAACCAACGTGTATTTTTGTTTTGTTTCTGTTGCGTATGCGTCAGTGTGTTTCTCTGATTATTTGTCCGGTCTCGTTGCCTCTTGGACAACACATCCTGTTTCCTGAGGAGCCCTTAGTGCCCATTGCTCATTATTTTCACCATTTATGTGTGAGATTGATTGTGCAATTTGTGCGATCCAAATGGATGAGTTAATGCTGGTCCCCGCTAATAGGCTCGTCCTACCATTTTTCCCCTGCTTCTTTCCCCTCACTCAGGCGGAAAAGGCGAAACTTCAGCAAGCAGGCGACGGAGATTTTGAACGAATATTTCTACTCGCACCTCAGCAACCCATACCCGAGCGAAGAGGCTAAGGAGGAGCTGGCAAAGAAGTGCAGCATCACAGTATCCCAGGTGGGTAGTGTTCATCATCAACAGTAGCCGCTGGGCCAATCAAGAGTGAAGGGGGGAAGCCTAGAGGGATAGTTACTGTAGGTCGCAGCATGGAGACACGATGTCCTTAGCTAACCTTGACATTGTGACTGGCTAATGATGCTTCAGTCAAGAGCGGTCCCAGTCAGTCTGAGCAGGGCCACAGGGAGAGGAGGAAGCCTATATCATCTTGGCCTCAATCAAACACTATGATGTCCTTTCTTATACACTAGCTCCCACCCCCTATGTAAGCTCCCATGACATTTTACCCTCTCATTTCACCATGTTCTTTCGGATAGAAAAGCAAAAAAAAAGCAATTTAATACTAGTTTTGTGTGTTTAAAAAAAAAACAAGACAATTCCCACTTTATACACTGTTGCCCATGAAGTTAGAATAATCTTATTGTTGGTATAGTCCTGATTAAATGTGATATCCCAGCTACTTAGGCAAAACCAATTTAATCTAGAGAGACTTTAAACAAACACATTCAAATTAGGTGAGGTGTAATAAAAATGTCAACAAAGCGATTAAGGAAGGCATTAATGATTTGTTTAGGGAAAGGAGAGAAAGGAAAGTCTGAGGTGGCTCATGGTTCTGCTGCAGTGAAAATTGAAATGGCGGGAGGGTTTTGGCAAATTGCTGACTGACAAGATTTGACAGAGCAGAATGGATATTGTATTTGAAAGGAAACGGTAGCAGTAGATTGGCTAACATCTCTATTTTGTGCTTAACATTTTTGCAATTTTATGAAAAGTTAATATCAAAACTACATGGATAAACTATTCAAATTTTATGGACAACAGTGTATTTATCATTTTGTTAACCTGAAGGCAAGCTCTCACACATATAGCAGCACATCTTGGTAACCACATGCTCTCCTTCCCAGTTTGTACTTGACTAGATTTTCAATTGTTTCTGTAGCGAGACACAATATACGAGATAATCTATACCATAATCTGCCGTGTCTGTGTTCTGTGTGGGGAGGGGGTATATTGAGTGTAGTGGTGCAGAGTCAGTCACTGTAAAAAGCCCATTCTTTTTTGCCTTCAGGGGGTGGGAAGCACCATCACAGTATCACAGGTATGTCATGACTTCTCCTGATCCACTGTTTTCATTTTTTTGTATCTCTGTATTTTTATGTACTAGACTCACAATGCACTGAACCCCCTCCCTCATATACCCTGGACCCAAGCTAATGTTATTGCAATTACTGACAATGAATTCATTCTGTAACATTCCACCTTCAAGCTACAAAGACACAAAAAAAATGAGATGATTTTGTTGTTATCACCATAGTATGTGTGTCATATCAATTTGACAGCTATTGTTTCTTACATTTTTGTTTGTTGCAGAGTTTATTGTCTTTTGAATATATTTTTGTTTTTCTGTTTACACTCAGTGCTATCTTAAATGGGGTATGTTACAAACTTCCCATGATAACGTATCAGGCTATACAAGAAATTAGAGAGGCACTTGAACTCATCTCAGGCCCCATTAGTGGCATAGAGCTAGACAAGGGCCAGCCACAGCAGACGTTGTTATTGACTTATTCCTAGTGCTTTGGCTCATTTTAAGTAACACCGTCTAAACTGAGATGTGATGCTGAGTGCACCGTAAGTGTATTATCGCTTACAGTTTTGCCTTTAAGAGTCAGAAACCACTCTCCTGACTGCAGCCGCTGCTCAGTCATTTTTCACACACCCCCAACCCAACTGTTTTGTGAAGCTTTGTTGATTACAGAAGCAGTTCATTAAGTAAAAACCATCCGTCATGAGCGGAATGCCAATAACAGTCTCCAGTGATGGTAGATGGCTTATAGCTGATGAAACAGCAGGATCACTTTCTCACAAATGATTTTAAATCCAAGCCATGTCCAGGGTTTTCAGCTCAGGGAAGTGTGTCTTAGTTAACAATATTTTGCTGTCTGTTTTACCATATTTCTTGTATGAATGTTTAAGACCCACATAACACACATATATTTTTTCCTGAGATTAATTGACCTTCACAAAATGTATGGACTTTTTCTAAGTGACACTTTTCAATATTTCAGATCCCAGTCAATCTGGAGAAACTCTGACTTGAGTCCCTATCCATTATTAATGTGTCTTGTATAATTGATGGCTCTGCAGCCAGTAGCACCACCTTTGTATTTGTGTTAAGGCTTAGGGCTCTCACATGTATTGCGATCATGGAAAGATCATGTATTGCATTTCATTGGCTAGCGTGCAGCTGAAATAAGGTGAAATAGTTTGAATTATTAACTTTAGGCTACATAGCACAGCTCCCTTTTGAGGCTGTGCAAAGGCAGCACTAGGCCAGTCATTATACATGCGCTGCCTTTGAGGCTGCTGATGTCAGGTAATTCACTGCCTCTAAGACCTGCTTCTCTCCACACACAGGAGTCAATTGAATGCATGGCCTGCCACAAGATAAAAGGGAATTAGTTCAGTAGATTGGGTTGTGCTCCACACCTTCCAGCGGCTGCATTTGTTCAATATTTAGCTGATCTCTAGAATCACTAAAGCCGGAGTTCAGTGAGTAGGAGAGAATATGTGTGGAAGAGTAGGAACTTGTCCTGATGCTCAGAAAGGCCAGGAGAGACCAAGCTTATAACATCATAAAGTTTACCATCCTAGCCATATTGAAATCTACCAAAAGAGTGCTGACAGTAAAGTTATTTTATGCTTTGATTAATGAGAAAATATTTACTATGTAAATGACGATCAATCCCATCTTTGCAATAGTAATTCATTCAAAACCCAGAACACATCTTGACACTTCAGCTCACTTGACTTGACTTCTCTCTGTGTCATTAAATAGAGCATTGACATGGTTGCTAGTGGCCACTTGAAACTGTCTAAAAGAGCAAATGTATTGGATCATCTTTGGTCCTTAGAATCTACTATAAGCAGGTTAAGTAAAAATGATGATGGCCAGGGCATTCATTGCTTCCAATTAAACCTTGCTTGTTAGTTTAACCTCTAGGTAAACCCATCAAACAATTGGTGTCAAGGAAACCCTGCCAACGGTGGGCCTCGCCTGAATGGTCATTAATTTTAATTGCCTAGATATTAAAGATTTAGAGCACAGAGACGTGCAGGAGAGCAATGATCTGATGTCCTGCGAATCCAGTCCGTTTTTATGCCACAGCATTGGTGAGCTGCTAGGGATATTAAAATTTAAGCACATGGGTGGAAATTAAATAAAGCATCATTAGGGGCAGCTGCTCTTTGGCTGGTCCAGCCGTGGGCTGCATGGCCTGAGAGGGGGGCAGCATCACCGCGACAACACACTCTAATTTATAGGACCATTAAAAGCAAGCATCATCTCATTATTATTCCTCTGTTATTGCAGAGCAAGCATTCACACAGAGGTGCACAACTTTTAGCTATCTGACTGATGTCACATACCACTGCTTACATTCACTCAAATTAGCAATTTGTAACTGCTGGAATATATTACACTTTGTATTTAATTAGTGTAAACACACTTTAACTTTATGAACTGCATTCCAGCTGTAACTTGTGTCCCTTCTCTTGCTGTTTTAACTAAACACAGATGTGTTTGACTTGAATATATTTAAGATGACATTGTAGATTATTACATTAACATCCAGATCAAGCAACATTTTAAATGTTTAAAATTGGATTGAATTGTGTGTGATAAAGAGCATGTCTGGTTTCCATACATTTCACTGAGGCAGGAATATTATGTATGGAGATAGTTTTGATCTAAGTCAGTACGTGTGCAGTGCGGCCCTTGGTGCTTTGTGTTTGTCAGGAGACAGAGCTAAGAGCATGTCACGCTCCCCGCCATGAGGAGACACTAGTGGCTCCTGATTACGGCTTAATTAGCTTGTGTACCCGGCGGACATTACTGCAGGGGCTGGGAATTGGGTACTTGATGGACCCAAACATGACATCTTGAAACAATAACACTGCTGTGTATGCTGCTGTGACTTCTTGACGTCTGACTTCCCTCTGCTCCTCCCCCTCTGCTCTCCCACGCAGGTATCCAACTGGTTCGGCAACAAAAGGATCCGGTACAAGAAAAATATCGGCAAGTTTCAGGAAGAAGCCAACCTGTATGCCGCCAAGACAGCTGTAAATGCGGCACATGCTGCAGCCGCTGCAGTGCAGAACAGCCAGGCCAACTCCCCTACCACACCTAACTCTGGTAGGCACTCCTGCATATAGACAAGAGCAAAACAAGGCAGCTAAATAAGAGTGTGCTCTCACGTCAGCCCTGAACCTGCTCCTACACCTGACTCGCATGCAGCTCACACACAGAGTGACAGGCCTGCTCCCAGCTCGGGGATCACAGAGCCTCCTGTCTATAAGACAGTTGATGCCAAGCAAACTCATGCATAAAGAGAGCGTTTCTGACTTGTGAACCGAGAACACGTGTATTTTTGGCAAAATAAAAAAAAGCCTAGAATTCAGAATGATGCCATGGGATTTGTTTTCCCCTGACTTTCTGTCAACTTCCTGTCATTTGTAATGTAATGGTATGTAGTTTTCCTGAATGCCACTGCCTTATGCTAAATAAAGGAGAACATAATGCTGGGAGCATTTTACCTGCAGCTGTATTAAATACATTCACACTGTATTAAGTCATTCACCAAAGCAGGTAAAGGGCATATTTAGTGCACGATAAAATGCGTAATATAATACTGAAGACTGTGACGTGCCGTGGGGATGTGGTAAGCTTATGCAGTGGTCCCTTTCTCTTGCTCCCAGGATTCCAGATGAAAGACGAAGAGTTTCAGCTGGACTCTGCTGAGAGCAAAAACACTCTTTTAACCAACATGTTTACTGGTACTGGTCTTTTCATACGCTTCTTCTTCTTCTTCTTCTTTATTTGTCATTGCCCATCCGACCCTCCTCCACCCAAATATGTAGTAGAGACGTAGGCTGTGATGTGGTACTATTGGGAGCTCAGGCGACCAACTTCATGTAGACCCCACCACACCCCTCACATCGCCCTGTGTCCTGTGGTTTTCATTCATTTATATCCATTTGTAAAGCAGTATTCTCCTCTTCAGTCTTCTGTTGCCTCTCTGCCATTCCCCTCTGTAGCCCTGTTCTTGCTTGCTCTGTGGATCTGTCCTATGTCTGCCCTGGACTCTTGGTGTGTGTGTTTATGGTGCGTGTGTCCTCCTTCCTTTTGTGTAGCTCCTCTCATGTATTCAGACACTCACGTCTTCCCTTTCCAGGTTCCTCGGGTTCTTTTAGCCTCCCTCACTCGGGGCACATGTTCTTGAGCATGCAGAGTCTGAATGGGGCTTCTTACCCAGGGGCACAAGTCGGAGCCATTGTACAGGCACAGGTAGGAGCAGCTGGTAGATAGCTGTCCATGTCTTGCCTGTATATAGAGCCATACCTACTACTACTTTTACTAAATATACCGCACATTTAAAATACTAATAGATTAAATGATCACTTTTAATACCAATATTAAGCAATTCTACAATTAACCCAGTTTTTTTTACAATCATATTTGGCTTTGACTTGAGCTCTTGGGTTGGTATTTTTGGTATTTCCCTTTACCTTCTTTCCTATATACCTCTCTCTGACATCTTGTTATTGTCTGTTGTTGGTGTCCTCCATTTTGTAAGTCTGATCCAGCCACAAAATATGCAATATTATGTTGTTAATCTGTTTGTGCTAATCATAAGGTTAAATATTTACTTATTATTTATTCCATTGCCACAGTTGCAGATGGCTGTGAGCATGCTTGTGATGTCAGTCTGCAACTATTTTTTACAGTAAATACTATTCTTGTTTTGTTTTTATACTTTGTTCTTTTTGTCCCTCCACCAGTCAGTCTCTGTTGCCTCACTAGCATGTTTAGAGTTGGTCTCAGTCAGCATCTTGTAGACTGAGCTGACCGCACTGTCCACTCTCTCTGCCCCTGCAGGTGGATACCCCGCGCCATGTTATCAGTCAGACGGCAGGATACAATGATGCTCTGGGGGGGATCGCAATGTATAGTCCACATGGTTTAAATGTAAGTACACTTATAACACTTGTAATAAACTTCACTAGAACTATGCATTCCCTTAAACAAATCTCTAAACTCATCTCAGTGTAATTTGTGATGCCACTGTTGATGGCTGAACCCAGAATGAGATGAAAAACTGTAGCAAATCTGTTGCATTTGTAGCTGTTTGGAAATGTTGAGCCTGAGCGTTATCTGTGAGATAAAATTTGAACATGTGATGGCCTGCAGCTCTTTGCAGACATGAATTCCATCTTCCTTGATGAGGTTTGATACGGAGCCTTTTTGCAAAAGCAGCACATAATCTGCTGCTATCAGAGCAAAGATTAATTTAGCTGATGAGAAGCGACTGGGAGGAGACTCAGACAGTTTTACCTTCATTTTATCACAACACCAGCATTTCTGTGTATGTTGCAAATGTGAATAATACACTTCACTTCACAAATAATGACACTAGAAATGTAGAAATGAAATAGTTTGGTGAATTTTATGTAAACAAATGCTTTGGCAGGATCCAGTTCAGTGTCTTTTGAGCTGTGCTTTGGCCCTATTGCTATAAGCTCTTTAGACATGTCAGCTTGCAGTAAGATCAAAGGGTTTGTACTTTCTCACCATGTTTCTCACTTCTATGTGCAGTGTAAACCTGTGCCTAGTGGCTCCTCTGACTGCACTGTGATCACAAGTCAAAGTGCCAGTGACACCATGTCTTTAACATATCATAAACCCAAAGACTGCTACACATGAGCCGCCAAGGCAGATGCACAGCCTGTATTTTGTCCCAGAAAGAGGTTTATAGATGCATTTGCATAGTCTAACCTTTAGCTCTGTGCTAGTGACGTCGAGGATCCAGTAAAGGCTAGGTGGCGCCTGGAGCGAGGCAACGCCAGGGCAGCTAAGACTGGCTTCTCAGCAAGGCCCTGCCCTGTCACATCCACTCAGCTCTCCCACCTCACTCCCCTCCCCTCCCCCGCACCTCACCCTCTGCCCCTCTGACAGCAAAATATGGAGCGACAAGCTGTCGGATGCTGCAAGAATTTGCTTAGACACCCATTTCAAGAAATGCTCCCATTGGCTGAAACAGTTTTGTTTGTCTGTGCTGATGCTACTGTAAAGAATGCTCCAGGTCCTGCTATGTTTAACATGAAGTGACACATTAACACAATCAATGTCTCCCCTTCTCTTGTACCATGTACCGAGCGTTCAAAAATCCATGGGGTTCATATTGCACTGAATGTGATCGTAATCTCTGTGTCCTAGACTAATGGGGGATGGCAGGATGCTCCAACGCCGTCTTCTGTGATCTCTGCGACAGAAGGACCTGGAAGTGTGCACTCTGATACCTCGGATTGATCCACCATAGACACATCCTGGAGCCGGCAGTGGACTTAAACTGGCCACCAACTCACAGAGGACACTCAAAACGCCTTTCACCACTACATTCTTTCTATACGTTTATTCACACATCCAAATCTACACCAGGCATTGTCTCGACATAGTCTTAATTATCATTTGTTTGTTGGAGGGGTAAGCACACATGTAAATGTTTCAGACCAATATTTTCTCCTGACTCTCTCCGACCACAGTGCTTTTGAATTGGCATTTTATGACATATTAAAAGGCCATTTGTTGGATTGTTGATTTAAATGCTTATTTCCATTTGATAATTGAGTTCCCTTTACAATGCTTAGCAGATTAGCACGGCTCTTTCTTTGACTGTAATGCACAGTGCAGTCTTGTCCGGCAAGTCAACAATGCTAGCGCTGACAGCTCAATGGCAGCTTTGTAGTTACTTTGAAGATTTATTAAGCCTTACAGCCATATACATTAGTACAAGGAAATCACTATTCAAACTCTGCTACGTAAAGAGGCGTAATTGATTGCTTGACTATAACATGACACGCTTCCATATTTTATAATTTGATGTTTGCTATGTACATATGTAAACATTTCTTTTGTACTGCTTGTTGAAAGCTACAATGCCCCCCTCTGTTGATCATTTTTCCAAGGCATGCAGAAGCAGCCCCAAGTTACACATGAGAAGTTGTACATAGAATAAGAGTAATTATACATCCACCAATCAGAACACAGCATTCTTACCTCATTCCAGCTCACACAGACTAATCATTTCTGTAGCTTAGAGTGCTCACTTACTACCTCTAAACAAAATCAGACCATCGTCACGTTTTTATTTGATTTTATTCAATGTTTTGTACGTACTTTTTGACAACATCTTTAACACTGTAAACTCTCCATTCTCTATGTAATCTAATGTATATTTTAATCTTTTAATAAAATGCTGTTGCACACGTGCAACTTAAAATGACAAAAATTAAAAAAAAAAAAAAAACACAAGAATAACAATATTAATAGACTAGATGGATAAAGGGGCAGGGCTTGAATTAAAAATGATGGTGTGTGGCTTTTATGAAGGGTTGTTGATAAATTAACACCAAAACAGTAAAACTGTTGTAAATATCAAAGAAAACATTTTGAATGTTGCTCATCTTGTTACTAAACCACTGAAAAAGACTAAAAACACAATAAAAAGTGTAATGCATAGAGGTTTCAGTATTCAGAACTGTACATTTCCAGCTCTGTTCAACAGGGTGCCCAGTTCTTTTCTCTTTTTTCTATTGTATGTGATTCTGAAACTGAAAGTCATGACAAATGATTTGTGGCAGTGATCTAATGTATTAAAGATGTTTAGTGTTTCTTTCTAACCAGACTACGCCCTGGACTCAAGAGTCTTCCTTGTGGTACTTGTGTCATTTCAACATGAATAAACCTTTTCTTTCATGAATATCAACTTGTATTGTTTTCAGCAAGTAATCAATTGACATCACAGTGAGTGAAATGACATTTAAAAAGCATTTTAGAATAATAAAATAACAAAACAATTTATAAACACAATGGAGCAGGATTACTATTTATCCCAATGGACTGAAAATATAAAGAATCGTACAATAAACCAATAAAATGCTTATTACAGCCATTAACCGATCCATTCCTTAGACTTAAAATTCATTTAGGATATACACACGCTGTATCCATCATCAGTGTACACGCTATAATGATAATATTGAAACAGAGCCAAGATAAGCACAGGCTCTTATAGGAGCAGTGCAGGAGGTGAACACTTAACCTGCTTTGGGCCTAGTGCTGAGCTGACACGGTTAGTGCAATTAACTGAAATGTCAGGCACCTCTAATTCCCCCATTCTGTCTGTCTATTGTGGAGAGCCGCATTAACGGATCATTGGTTACCTATCCCACATGGAAATTGACATCCATTTATTCTCATTTTCACCGCACAGTCCCCTCTCCCTGTCTGCCTCTCCTGCCTTAAACCTTACAGGGGAGGAAGAGTGGAAGTGCAGAGGAGGGGAGCTATAAACAAGGCCATAATGGGAGAATTGTTACATAACGCTAATATAATAATCACAATAAGTAAAAAACATAAGAAGGCATGAATAACATACAGTTTAAATCTTTGGGACTTCATGGAACTTTCAAAATACATGCGTAAATAAAAATATTAAGGGATGAAAATGTTGCTCAAGAAAATGTCTGATTACAAGTCATTCATGTCAAAATGGTGAGTAATTATTTGATTTGTGTGCCAGAGTGATAGACAAGGAAATGGTGAAAGAGAGATGTTACAGTATGAGTTTAATGCATTGCACACATGGCCTCCCCCGAGAGAGTCTTTGCCCATTCAACCGGTGCCCAACCTAATGGAGCACCTTTTCTGCTGAAATCATATCTTCATCCTCACGCCACATAGCAACCATGCCAAACACTACTTTTTACAGCAAAATCCATCCTATTATTGACCCTGTAAGAGAGTGATTACATTATGAGGTTTTATGAATGAAAGCATAATGTTGTATAGTTAATAAACAGAGGGTCAGCACTACCAAAAATGCAATATGATCCATTTATTTGCTTATGAAAACGTTTCATAATAACAATTGCACTGCATTCACGTCTCCTTTTTGCCCAAGAACCCTTGCATTTACTGGAATTATGCCTATTAGAGATTTTTCTAAGGTTCATTTAAGACGACATTTTCTAAGTAAAATATGGCATGAAACGCATGCATCATTAAATATGGAAATGCAGAATTATATTAGCAATATGCGCCAAGCTAGTGCCAATTAAATTACAGAAAGATATCATTTATATTATTGAGGTAGGGCAAC
The DNA here is from genome assembly GCA_019594935.1 of Periophthalmus modestus. Taxonomy (NCBI): domain Eukaryota; kingdom Metazoa; phylum Chordata; class Actinopteri; order Gobiiformes; family Gobiidae; genus Periophthalmus; species Periophthalmus modestus. The sequence goes on along the minus strand of JAIEZT010000012.1, from coordinate 9,205,849 downwards.
ACTGGATTCAATATGGAGAGACATTTTTTTCATGGTTTGATTTATTGTTAGCAGAGCTTTGTTCAAAGGCTTATTTTCACAATACATTATATTTACACCATGCTAAATGTGCGCTTTAGAAACCTTTACATTTAAATAGTAGGGATTATACAATATATTGGATTAATTTGATTACCACAACAGGGAGCATTCATTGTGTAGCAGCTACCATTTTAGGAGCTTTTGTAGTACTAACAATAGTAACTCGAGCTGGCCCATAATGAACTTATTGTGACCCAGAGAAAATGCTTATACTTACTCATCAAGACTATTGACAATGTTAATCACACGGTTCTTATAACTGAGACATTTGTCAATAGCATTTTAGCATTTATACATTGCATTTCATATTTATTATAGCATTGTGGCATAGTCCTTAGAATACAAAATGAAATAGCATCAGGAGGGGCATCTGAAATAAATCTGCTCACAACAGACACTACTCCACACAAAAATCAGACGTTATTTTCCATTTAAATGTTTTTAAGTCTGGCACTATTTGAAAAAAAAAAAAAAAAAAAAAAAAAAAAACTTGAGACAAGCTTGACTTACAGTTCCAATCTACAGTCATAATAATGATTGAGACCGGCGTCGGCAGGAGCAGAGACAGGAGGTGAGGTACAGTGCCATGATTTAGTGAGCAGAGTGGATATAATGGAGCACGCACTGCACTGGTTCTATTAAGAGATGAGTCCTGCGGTGGCCTTTGAGCTTAAAACAGTACAGTTAATTAACACTTGATCCCAGCTCTCTGTACATCTTCCCTGGCTCATTTTCCCGCTCCCTTCCACCCATAGACTCAAGTAAGACGGCCCTTATGTACATGCGGTCTTCATATTGCTATACATTGACACGTTTTTTTTCCTATGGGGCTTGTGAGTGTCTTTATGATGGAGGAGACTTTTATATAGAGTCAATAAGTTCAAGTGCTGAGAGATGAGGATAATTTAGTTGACAGCGTTGAAATTCATTCAGTTGCTCCTTTGCCTTTGATTAAAACGGTCCTCTTGTTCAATGCGGAAAAAAATACTGAAGCAGGTAATTTTGATCAATTGTCATTAAACCTGTGAAATGACCCAAAGCATTAAAAAATAAATACTTACACATTACATGAATAAGGAAATGAAAAAATATATTCATTTTACAGTAGATACACAGTTTTCCAATGCTCTGAAGGGCAAATAGTGTTTTATAATTTAAATATACCCCAGGCATTTTTACAGCCAAAAAGCACACTAGCTTGCCATAAGAAACAAGTCTGGTAGTGCTTTTTAATCAACGGAGCTCTTGGTAATGATGCCAGGGCAGCCTTCAAACGGCCTATAGAACCTTGGGTTTCCTGACTTTCCAACCGTGAAAGAAGAAAGTAGGTATTTAAGTCTATCTAGCTCATTTCTTGCTTTCACATGGATATTTGTGTAGTACAGCTTTTTCAGACGGCAAAGCAAAGCAGAGTTGGACCCCTGTTGCACAGCAATCCCAAAACATATTAGGCTCTTTATACCAGGTTTGCAATCACTAAAAAGTTTTACAATTACATGCAGACAATGCGAAGTAGTGGTGTGATTGTTTCACCAAGTGCTGCTTTCACCATCTACTGGGGTCAAAATAAGTAAACGATAAAGTTGGATTGCCCAGTTTAAGCTTATTTAAAAGTTACTATTCATGGATTTCAGCCTCTTGTTTATTGGCAACATTTTGAGGACTTTTGCCAGTTCAAAATGTATAATATCAGTTTGTATTTTTTTGTGCAACAGCAAAAATTTGTCATCACTGCGAAACCCATGGATGAAGAACATACATTTTCAGAAGATGATTATGATTATGAATGCATTAGCTGTAAGAATTAAAACTTTTTTAGTTTCTAGCTTCATTAGTTGAGTGTATGCAATAACACAACACTGCATACACCATGTATAAGATGTGTGAATACAAATGTTCTTTCAAACTAAGGCCTCTAATTTTAATAATAGTGTTCTACTCTCTAATGAAACACATGCAGAAATTTCACCATTTTGACACTGAAAAACTTGGCTCATTTCCCCATCCAGCTGCTTTGTTTGTGTTAATTGTTGGGACTAACATGTCATTTTTCCCGCACATTGGCCTGCTCCATAGGTTGTTAGCGTGCGTTGCGTGGCTATAGGCTACAACACTGTGTAATGGGAAGTCGTTAGCTCGTGGTCTGATGCCGTTTGTTCCCGGTCCCTCTGCTGCTACATTTATATTTCATATCTTATGTTTTCACACTGTATTAACAGCTGTGGCTTGTTTTCGCCATCTGCAGACAATTACTCGAGTTTACTTGGCTTTGTAATAATAACATGTTTTCTGCTCGCAACTCTCTCCATAGACACCCGTGCTGCCGATTTCTTGACAGGTGCTGAGGCATTTGCTCTGGAGACGGCATGGTGGATTATTACTGCATTATTTAGTTCTCCTGAAAGTAAACAAACACGTACTCTTCCCTGGCATCTTGTACGACTACACGCCAGTCAGCATTGTGTTCTGCATTGCACCAGCCTCCTCAGCAGCCAATTACGATTTACATTGACTATACCAGGTCTACCTTTTCACCTCCAACATGAGCCACTTAGAGCTGAATATCTCTCCCACCTATACGCACTCATTTGCAGGGGATCTCCTCCCTTTATGACCTTTTTACATTCACCTTGGCTTGTATCATCCACTTGCTATCAGCGTGGTGGCTCAGGGTTCCCTAGTTTTCGGTATAATAACTTGACACTTCACATTGCATTAGTCTTAGGCCCGACAACAAGGTTACGTGACCTATAGTGTCAGGGAGCATACACCATACTTGCCGGCAGTGGCTATTTATCAAGACAGCTTTGGGCCACCTATGATTCAGAGCAGAACAAATACAGATGTGAGGGCTGGGGCGGAGGACAGGCCGGTCCAGATACATGAAAAGCACCATATAGGCTTGTTTTTGAAGGGTGTAATTGGAGGACTTCAAAATCATATAAATGACCCATTTGCAACAGACATAACCTTGATTTCTGTATTAGAAAAGTGTAAGAAAGCCCAAGGAAGTCATTAGACTCCTGACCTCTCCGAGCCAAAGCTGCCCACTGGCATGATGTCATATTTTGCATGCCATCAGTCATCCCATCACCTCTGGCCATCACACCTGAGTGCTCTGCACAGCTGGAACTGCTCCGTTTATCACTATTTGGCTATCAAGACGGCTGTGGCAATAATGCATACAATGCAAATACACCTTTACTTTTGCTTCCAATTAGTAAATGTATTAAAACACTATACATTGATTTTTCATCACATTGATGTGGCAACACCTCAGTCCTGGTTTTAAAGTATGGAAAGGATGCCAATGTTGTCAGCATAAAGCAAACTGACACACTGAAGAGTTCCTGGATCCCTGAACACTGACAATACAAGATGCAACAACGTATTTCAATCTTTGTAGAGGGAGAGTAGGACCTTTAAACTATGAAGATGACAAAACCTCAAAAGTGATATTTTTATTGTATTATTTGTTATGTTTTATTTTTTCATTTTATGTTTATAAGATATCTGATCATTCTGTTAGCATCCTGTATTAGCATGATCAAAAATGCAATACTGATGGAGAAATTGCATTTCTGTCCAGTGCCAGCCCCACACTATCTTGAGGGTTTGTGTATCCAGGTCCTGTAGTAATAATAAATAAACTTCAGTGTTACAACTTCAGCCTTGTGCCTCTTCAATGTCTCAGGCTATTTCAATTTATTCTACAACAAATATACTTCTAAATTGACCCACTTCTATGTTTAATAAAATATAAACGACACATTCCTTCCACCTCACTATGCCTTACAGTGTGTTATGGTGTGCACTCCAGTATGTTCCTGTGTCCCTGAGTCCCTGGGGTCTGTGTGGCCCCTGTCTACTTCCTGGAGCTGTCTGAGAGCCCAGGTCTACAGGCTCCAGGATCATTTTCCCTCTGTAGCTCTTGTCACTAGCATGGACTGCGCTAATTCATCTTGCTAATGGCAGGTGGGTCAGTCGGGCTCTATAATTGAGATTTCCTTTTTTTCTTCCTTCACTATTGCCTCATAGCTTGATCTGATAGAAAATATATGGAAAATTAGCGTCAGAGAGCATGTGCGTGTTTTAGCACAGCACAAAAGTACCTATAGACACATTTTTTACCTAACGTTGTTGTAAAATATTTTTATTGCCTACTTCTGTTGTGTCCTTGGGCAAGACACATCTCTTGCTTGTAACTGTATGTTTGATTATGTAGCGTCTTGTTCATGCACTTTGAATGCTATAAAACAGATTTTTTTTTTTTTTTTGGTTTCTAGTTGTTTTCCACCTCTGTGCATTGTCATAATTTCCTTTTGCGTTGCATCAAACTAGATGTAGCTTCTCAGAATAGACTTAATGACGTCTGCGTTGAAAGAGTTGCAGTTGGCAATGGCTGGGGCCAGGCTCTCTTGAGAGAACCGGACCTGATTTGAGTCCGGAGGAAGGTCGTCAGCACACAAATGAAAAACATGAGAATGGTCCAAGGTCTAATCAAGTGCTCCGACTGCACTCACTGGGAGCAATTAGGTTCCTCCTCTCCCTGCACTAACATAGGTAACCAGATCCTCCTATTGACATTCTCAGGGAAAGGTCACGCACTGTATGGATACAATCATCAGCCACTAAGAACTAGAAAACTACAAATATAGACTCAAACACTTTGAAATACATTGTTATTTAAAGTATTCAACATAAAGTTTGGAAGGAAGATAAGGTATATGTCACGCTGCATCTCGGGAGGTATTCCTAATCATTTTCACTAAATAACACAATTACTAGAACTACCACTCCTTGCTACTGCGAAGGCAATTATACTAGGCACTGCAAGATTTAAAAAGTATACTGCTACAATATAACATTTCTAAATTTGAAAAATTATGGAGCTCACTTAACAGTCCCGCCCACTTCGAAGCCCACTGTACTTCATACATTTTCCATTCATTTTCTCCAAACATTCAAATATTAAGAGTTTAAAGGCATGGCCAAGGCTAACCAGCTATGTGGTATTAACCAATAGTTTTCAGTCCAAAAAACATTTCACTTTAGCAAAATATTTGAATAACTTTGTAGTTTAAATTATATAGTATTTATACAGGGTGTCGATAAAGTCTCTTTACAGTTTTAAAATTTTATCACAAAGGCAATTGATAAGATATTAAGATATTAATTAGATTTGTTCTGTTGTGCTCAGTAATTATAAAAGTTTGTAATCACATTGCATTTTTGCAGTTCAGGCATCCTGTTGATTCACGACGCATCATTTTGAATGAACCCCTAAGAAATGGATACTCCCCAAGAGAAGGCACAATGTGTATCATGGTTTACTGAGACACACAGGCGCAACAAAACTACAGAACAAAGTATAGACAAGATCCACCATCATGTCTGAAAGAAATTTATAGAGACAAGGACAGTATTGGATAGAAAGAGAAGTGACCAAGAGCATCTGAAAAAAACATTGATTGTGTAAGAGAGGCGTATTAAATGAGGTAAAAAACTTTAGGTACAATAAAACAACTCTGATTAAGATATCTTATCAATTGCCTTTGAAGTACTTTTTTTTTTTTATTGTAAAGAGACTTTATGGACACCCTGTATATTATTGTAAAGTCTATGGCAATAATAAATGGGACATTTAGTCCCAGAACTAAGTGGTGGGCGGTCACTGTGGAGCTCCATTACTAGTAGAAGTAAAAGTACTTCCTTAAATAAAGGTACAAAGTGCCATGTTAACTTAAAGAAGAAAGTACAAGCCAAATGGTACACAAAGTGACATAGGTATACCCTTATATGACTTGACAAGATACTTAATGCACTCATTTCAGCCTTGGCACTGACTCTAAACTTGACCACAGGAATTCATTATGATCATTGGCTGCTCTGACACAAATATAGTCCAGTGTACTTTCTAGCGTCGCGACCACAGGACCTCATCACAAGTCATCCTTCATTTGTACGGCTGTCGTAAGCACTTGTCGAGAAGTCCGTCAGCCCGGCTCCTCTGTCAAAGTCTGTCAGGGCAGAACGTATAGAGTCACTGCCTCCTGGTTTACCCTAAGCTCATGTGTAAGGTATATAGTTCTTATGGTAACATTTTGCTTGGCACGGTTTATAGATGTTAAACATTTGGTCGTGTTTTGTAACAGGACTTGATTATTTTGGTGAGAACATATTTCACTCCTCCATTGCTCTGCCCACAAGAGGAAACATGCGTCTTCTGTTTCTACTCTGAGCATCTGGCTTGTACAACCAACTCTGCTCAAATTCTCTTCAGAAATGAATCTAGCAAACCTAACCAGTAAGATTCATTAGGCAGAAAACACTTGTAATATATTTGTTCTTGTAGTAGGAATGTACCAAACTGATACTGGTATCGGATATCAGCGCTGATACTGGAAAATTTGCTGGATCGGATATCGGCTTCCAAATATCAGTTCAGCCGATATCCTGGTTGGCTGTATAAATTGATTGAAGACAATTTCCTGGTTGTAATTGGTCCAGAAAGTCTCATAATGTTTGAATTTTTATTTACACAGAAACTGCTCTGTAGCTACTTGAGAGATAAATAGTAGCTACGTAACACATTTGGATGACTTTTGTCTTAATTCTGTTTTCAGTCTCTGTTCTGGTATTGGCTGATATCGGGTATCGGCAGATACATAAAACTATAGCATTGGTATCAGATAACTGGGTTGGTGCATCTTACAGTGAGAGCAGGACATTAAAGCCAATGTCTAAACACCAGTGTACAGTAGCAGTACCACACAGTTACAGAAAAGGTCAGATTGTATAATTATTAAAAGAAGTGTATTAAAAACATGGCAAAGGTAATGACCAGACAGAGAGCGTAGCTTTAAGGTGAAGACAAGGCTAATTCAGTGGGTTCATGTAATGACAGGTCTGATTTGCTAAGAACCATGTTTTGAGATGTTTTTGGTTTTTTTTTTTTTAAAGATGGTAAGAGGCCGGCTCTCTGATATTTCTGGAGGTCCCACTCTCAGACAGAGGAGCTTATAGTAGTATATTATACTACTGTGATGCTTTTGTAGTAGCACTTGCTTCTATTGTTAAAAATGTTTTTAAAAAAAATCATAAAAATATCATAAAAATATGAATGTTGTCTTTCAGCTCCCTTGTGCAAGTATGTAATGTACTATTATTTCTAGGGATGGTCCATGACTGATATTTGCAGATATCACTTTCAATATTTCAATATTCATGCCAAGGCCCAAAAAGGAAGGCTGTTGCAGTGTAGTTCACAAAAATGTATTTTCCCATACACAATACAAAATATTACCAATACTAATATATAAAACCAAAGATATCACCAATACCAATATTAGCACCAGTTAAGTTAATTCTTGCACCTTTTTTTTCACATTTCCTCAAACATTCTTGTAATTCTACTTAAAAAGAAGCCATTTTGATACAATTCTAAAATGTTGTCCACTGGTGAAGTGTACAGGAGTCTTGGGAGTTGGGTGCTGGTGTGCGCAGGTGAAGGAGGCGACATCATTATTGGGGTGTCACCCTGACAGTAGTTTCAGATAATCACAGGCTGAACTGGCCCTGTACCACTCCACTGTCTTCACAACACTTCAGACATGCTCCTCTTCAACACAAAAGCAGCCGTCTTCTTTGATGCCATTGTCAAAAAATGACTTTTGTTCCATCACGGCTAAACCCCGCCCCCTCCTCCCTCTCTCGCTCCCTCATCTGCTGAAAACCTAAATGGGCGGGCGACGGATTTTGAACATGAAAAGAGCAGCTGTGTTAGACTAGACATCACCCTTCCATTCTTGGGCTGCCACACTGCTGCACTTGCCTCACTATGCACAGTTAACCTATAGCAGGGGTGGAAAGTCACTAATTACAAATACTCACATTAATTCTAGCCATGTAATCATACTTCATTACATAAAAAAAGCATAGGCATTAGCCCAGATTGTTGCAATACACAGCTGTCTCACTGCTGTACCTCCTCTCAAAGAAAGAACAGCACTGCATCGCCTGCTCTGATTGTCCAAAGCTCAAAGCATATGTGGACTGCAGTTACGGACAACTTAATTCATTTGAAAACCATTTAATTAATCAAGTTTTATTTAAAATAGTGGTCTAAAGAGCAAGACAAGGCAAGTTTATTTGTATAGCACAATTTGTACACAAAGTAATTCAAACTGCTTTATAGAAGAAGAAGAAAGACATTAAAATCACACTAACCAAAACATAAAATACCAAGAGCAAAAAGTAACTTGTATTTTGAGTACTATTTTTTATTCATACTTTTAACCTCCTCAGACCAAAGCTCTTACGTGGCTTTATTAATTTCTCTTTGTTATTTGGGCTGATTGGGACCCAATGAGTGTAAAAACAAAGAATTACCTTTTTATGTAGTTTCTGAGAAAAATGATGTCCCCATACAATGTGGCTTATTTGTTGTACGTTTTTAAATAAAGAGGTTTTTATAGAATATTTGAATAAGGATTTGCTCTGGGAACAATGTGGCTTATTTAAGGGCTGCTAAGAGGTGCAGAAAGATATATATATATATATATATATATATATATATATATATATATATATATATATATATATATATATATATATATATATATATATATATATATATACACATCAGAAGGTTAAAAGGTTATAAGTACAATTTTGACAGCTGTACAAGTTCTTATAAATCGCTGTACATTTTCAGCCAAATACTTTTACTTGACTAAAATTTGTCAGTCTCTCTCCAACATCGTCCTATAGTAAAGTACACATGGTCTTGTATGAATGCAAATCACATTTATTGACTCTATGGCACTGTGTACATTACTGATTCATTTACTGCGGTTTACATTGTACCAAAGAATGTTACATTTAGAGGTTTTACTAAACGGGAGCTGGTTGCAGAGGCAGCTGACTTGAGCATGCCGAACTCAGATGAAATCGCACTATAGACACGAGCGGCTGATAATGACTATAATCACGGCAGATAAGCAACTAGTGCATGTGGAAGGAGGGAGGAGATCAACGAGAGGGGGAGAGGGGTAAAGAAAGAGAGAGAAAGTAATTGAATCTTTTGGAGGCACATTCAGATGAAAGCCATTGGCTGTGTGGGAGATGCTTTTCACTGAATGACATTTAGATTACAGAGGTGCCCTGTTCACCATCACGGTCAATACCTCCTCCTCTCACAATACAACCGCTAAGACTCCAAGAGGCAGCGGGCCCAATAAAGAAGCTATTTCAGGGTGGATTTTCAGCTTTATATATGTGATATTTGAAAGATTTAAGGCAGAAAATACTCAAAACATCCACTCTGGCTGAAGATTTGTATTTATTTCTGTCGCTGTAGTTGTGGCATTGGAACCGTCAGCGTCGAGAGGTTGCAAGCCAGTTTATATCCACATATGTATCTATACAATTTAGAGATGATTGATTTCACTTTGTTGCAAAATATATGTACTTATACCAGCAATGGATAGTATATAAGACAGTCCATAGTTATATTTATGTGTATTTTGGTTTATATTCAAGTAAATATATGCGTAAGTAGTATTTATATATGTGACCTTGGGCCCTTTTAAGGCTTATTTTCCAATGACACTCTATGAACAGTAAAGGGAAATGTCTACATGTGACTACCTAAGCTAAGAATTTCCAAAAATATAATAGCAAGTTTGGAATATTTACTTTGGATTAGATTGTTTAAAAGTGACCTATGCAATCTTGTATTTATTCAACTTTAATTGCTAAAAAAAAACTAAACAAACAAGCAAAAACAAACATACATTGCAGGTGTAAAATGTATAAATACAGACACAGAGGCAGAATTAGAAAGTCTAAGTGGGCAGAAAATACCGTCCATCTGAAATACTGCCTTAGCGGGTCAGGTCTGATCAAAATGTAACCCACGGCAACCCCTCCTCAGCTCCTCTCCTCCCTCTCCGCCATATTGACACAAACCAGCATTTTCCTAATATTAGCAGGATCACAGATTGCCCCGGTGACACTCTTCAAATGTATCTCAGATTAATGATATATCACGCTAAGGGATCTACAAAAACCATTAGTAAGCCTGACACTTTGACGTCAGATTTTAAAAAATTTCCAAGTAATCTTTTTGATTTATGGAAGTGTGTCCAGGTTCATCGGGAGTGATTCCAGATTTATCACATCCTGGTTAGAATTATTAATGATTTTCAATTTGTAAATCTGATGCTGCCATGTTGAGAGGAGCTCCACGGAATCACCAAACGCCTGATATCTGAGCTTGAACTGCTGAAAGCACCATTACTTTATCAAAATATTGCTACCTGTGACTTACCATTTCACTTATTTTCCACTCTCGCACCCCTTTCATTTCTCCAGCGTTGCGTACACACATTTTTCAAGAAAGCAGTTGTGGCTTATGTCATTGCTTGGCTAATCTTCTGAAGTTGGACATTGCGCTATTAGTTGCAAGTTCCTGACACATGCACTTTTAAGGACCTCCTGTGTCAACATGTCAAATGGAGGAAGCGCTCACGACGGCTGTACGCTGCAATCTTTCTCAGTGTTGATGAGGAGAACAGCAAAGATCAACATGGCGGTCCAAAGATAGCCTTCGTCGCGGTGACGTTAGCTCGGGTGTCACTTCGATGTGTCTGTACAAGTGCTCTGGATGTAGTTAAGGAGATGGTCCAAGGTCTTTGTTGTGTATCTGGGAGATCAGATATAAATAAGAATGGCACTTTGCAAGCAAGCACGATGATGAACAAGATGTGCGGATGTGACACCTTTGGATGACACTGACGGGATTCTTTACATGTGCATTATATTACAGTCGTATAGGAAAAGGCTTTGTAGAACACATTTTGTTTTACAGGCAACATTTTGTGTTTAGTATCTGTGGAAAAATGTATGTGAAATATATATAAGTTCTCTGATTAATGTATTTTTTCTCCATTTGTGTGTTACAATTTAATAAACATTTGAAGCCAGCTCAGTGGGAAAAAGTTCATACTCAGGCTCACTGTTTAACTGTGCATATAATCAATCGGACCATTTTTCTGCTTTCTCTTTTAAAATGAATTTAGTTATGATTATTTATTTATTTTTCTTTGTATTGTTAAAAAAACTTCTTTCTCTGTACTTTGACCTGATTTGATTAATAATGATTAGATTTTACTCTTTTACTGCTCTACAAATGTGCATTTTCTAAGGTTTATTGCGCTAAACCTGCACTCGTCATAGTCAGTAATATAAAAAGTACACCTGTGACACATATATATACACACACCGTTCTGCAGATCACAGCACTAACTTGCAATATGCCATTCTTATTCACTTCTAAGCGTCAGACACACTGTAGGCCTTATGACGAGTGCACTGTGTAACTTATTACAACTAAGGCATCGTGACACTGACATCACAGCAAGTATTAGTGTTGGACTGCGATCATCATATTTAAACTCCGCTCCATTGTGAAGTCATTTCTAGATAAGGCTCATTTGATTTTATCATTTGATTTTTTATTTCTATTTTTTACAGGCAGTACATTTTGTGAAATTATAAAACATCAAACTTATATTGCGCTTTCTGGACCCTTAAAATTTAGACCTTTATTTTTTTTTTCCTTCTAACAAATACTCCAGCTACTCCAGCTTATGTGCAGTGATTTGCATGTATAAAATAAGTTTATGTATGTTAAACTTGATGACACTAGATGCCACTAGTGCGGCGTCGGCCCTCAGTAATGATCAGCACTTGGGCCTGTGAACAGAATCCTGGCGTGTCACCCTTGTACCTGAATTTTTATCCCTGTAATTTACGTTAACATGCATGATTACTCCTGGGTCTGTTTACCAAGGGCTTATACTGGCCAATTCATTTCAAACAATTATAGATATGTCTTTTATGATCCAGTCAACAGTTAAAATGTCTTGATTGTAAAATAATGGGTTTATATTTCCATGTCATGTTCACACCACAGTCACTGAGCCATGGCCCTTTCTAACCTTGTATGTGAAAATGATCTCTTTTCATATAAAGGCGTGACCCTAATGGTTACATTAACCTAGTAAAACCGCCAAGTTAACAGTCCTCCCTGTGCATGTCGTGTGCTTGGGATTTAGTTGGCCCTCTAAAACCCTCCTCTGCTAACTATTATTGTACATGCACTGGCAGTCTATAGTCCAGCCTGTAAAATCTTTCAGGAAGGGTCATTAAGGATATTTCATTATCTCCATATTGCCAAGGTCAGGTTGTCCATATATCCACTTTACAGCTGCTGGGGGAATATGCTGCGACTCTAGTATAATAGACCAGAAAATGTCCACACCAGGAATGATGGGAAATCAATATTGGGCACAGCTCATCAATACAAACCCCATTTCCACAAGCAAGAAGAAGGTACTAAGGAAAAAATCAGTTGAGGGGAATAGATCGAATCAGAAGGCGAAAATAAATTCAAGGATTGTTTTATTGTTAATAAAATGTTGTTTTTTAGATGTTCGGTATGCTGCTGAGACTCATCACACCCACAGTTGAAGCGCTTTGGCTTTGATTTTGTTTTAATCTACAGCAGTGGATCAGGCAGTCCATAAATGTCCCCACACACTCATGTAACCGCGTTAAAGGAGAAAGAAACATGGCGTGTGACAATGATTCGCAGCATTTGTTAGAGCAGAGCCGCCGTAGGCCCGGTCTGCCTTGGGTTACTTACAAGAATGTTGATGCCTTCACTTTATTGCAGGGTAATGGCACACAGGAACACAGGACGCTGACAAACAAAGGGACATTTGTATCATTACCACAGGATGTGTGGTGGAAAGTACTGCACTTAGTCACGGCAAAAATAATAATGATGAGACTGTCAAGTTTATCAACAGGATACTTCAAATACTCCACATCTGTGCCACTGAATCACTAATGATTTAATATTAGTGGAAAACTACACAAACTCAACATAAATATTGAGTTAAAAATACATAAAGTATTTGTGTTTTTAAATTGCATTTTAAAAATCCATGCAAGTGCACTCCATTGTCATCATTTAGAGTAGGAGAATACTATGCTTACTCTTGCACTGCACTACTATATTTAGCACTAGTATTTATTTATGCTTGATATGTTTATAAATTCAGCAAATATTTGAATTATGTAAAAACATAAATAAAGCATTTTTAATCTACTGCAAATGCATTGAAATGATATATGAAATAATTCTTAATCAATAGTGTGCGGAGCAGAGCATCGATAGTCTGTCTGTATACTTGCGGGATATTTGTACGATAAACATAACAGAGAGTGTAGTGGTCCAACAGGAATAGTGAGAGCGCAGAGCAGAGAAAACAGCCTGTGGATGTAGCACCAGCAGTGCTAGCCTTGGGCGCTGTTTGTTTATGCAGCACAGCTTCACACAAATGAATATCACACTGGCAAACTCATGTAGGGAAGAAACAAATAAGGACGCGGCACAAGAAGAGACTGCCTCTTCTTTTCACAAACGACCACTAGTATCAAAACAATAAGAAATACTGTGTTTGAAGACTCATGCAGCTATACCACTCTGCTTCTTCGAAACTTTGCCAAATTACTACAGTAAAAAGGCTTTTTGATGCATCTTGACAGTAACCTTCATGCAACCCAAGTTCAAAATTTCATATAATCAATTTCCAGTTTCAGTAACCAAGGAATAGAGGAGGCTACTGCAGTACTAACCAGAGTCAACAACTAATAGAGCAGCACTAATACTGCACTATTACTATTGCTTCATATTACAACCACTACGGCAATTACCAATACTTCAGTTACATCTGTTACCAGTGCTGCAAACCCCTACCAAGACACTAGATCAAACCAGTGTGAAATAGTGCACTTGAAGCCTCCTGCCTCTGAGCCGTCCCACTGTAGGAGGACTCTTGTACTGTTACTGTACACTGGACATATTGTCTTTGTGTGAGAGCTGCATGTTAATGGCTTATTGACCATGTATGGTGTAATGAGACCTTGGGTGCAGGGGCAGCAGTGATATATGAGGGTGAAAATTGGCCTCTGCTTCACTGATGACCTCATTTCAATATTCAGGGACTCTGGGATGGAAATGACACTTTTCACATTTAAGTGCTTTGTATTAGCCCCTGGCCTACTCTCCCTCTGCCTGGTCCCAGTCCGCTCTGAGGTCTGCTGTGTATGGGATATTGTAACTGTTCTGGTGTGTTTCTGTCAGAGGTGTTTAGATTATAAGACTTTGAACTAGGAAGGCCTATCTTGATGACTTACTGTATTTTGTCTAAATACGGTAAGCACTTGCTGGAGCACTTGTTTCCAGTGGTAGGTAGTCCTCATCATTACAGTTACTCATTACTTTTTTGGACAGCATACTTTCACTTTCCTTGAGACATTTTGTTTGAAATGATAGTAATCTTATTTGGGTAAAAGTTATGGTTACTCTTCCCACTGTGATTACACTTACAAGTTACAAAAGTTTATGGCAGAGGTGCTCAAACTTTTTTTTATCGGGGGCCACATCTCAAAACATATTTGAAGCGGAGGGCCACAGACCGGTGATCAATAAAGTGTGGTGCTAGATACACAGCTTTGACAGAGCCGCTGTGTATTAATGAGGCTTGAAACACATTCATTTTAGGTCTGTCTCACAATGCAATGTAATGTTTGATGATATAGTGGTAGAAACAGTTTCATTTGCTGTTAAAAGTACTGATTGTGATCAATTGGGCCGGTTCAGCAGGAGGCCTAAGGGCCAATAAAAACTGGTCTGAGGGCCGCATTTGGCCCTCGCGCCATAGTTTGGACACCCCTGCTTTATGGCAATATTACATGATTTGCACATCTGTATTTCTTGCATCCTTTGAAAATACCAGATTTTGTGCATGACTTGAGTTTTTATCCTTCTCGTTAAGTTACTCTTAGCATTACTTTTGAGTAGTTGTTTCCCAAATACATTTTTTTAAAACTCTTAAACTACTCGCTCTTTCTACTTCCTCTACCCACCTCTGCTTGTTTCCAATAATGAGCATAAAATATAATGTCCTTCTAAACCCCAGCATGCTAAACCCATTTCCACATTTGAGCCCAGAAAGAGAGGTTTGACTCATCCTAGGAGTCACCTTCATCTTCCCTCTTCCTCACTTGATGCATGCATTGAAGAAAATAAAGCAGAGGCAGATTCCAAAAGGCCTCTGTCTTGTGAGATAACCTTGAGGATGTATGGCATTTAGCATTCCGCTCCACCCCGACCATGGCTCCCTGCGAGCGGTCACCCCCACCCCTCCCAAAAGCACATCTTCTGATCCCCATAGCCCCCTGTACAGAAACAGTAATACCTTCTCATAGCAAATGGAAGAGTTTGATGTATATTTTTCCATTTCATACGCGCAGCTTCAAAAATGGAATTTAAAGACTGTCATTGCATGTTAGGGCCAAAAGGCGGATGAAGCTCGATGACCTATTTGCATTTCTGTCAAGGAGAGGGAGTGCACATGTAAGGGTGGGGTAAGGGTGGGGTAAGGGCGCTACACTTATTTATCATTCATCCTTTATTTCTCTGGTATTAGTGAGTGGAGGTGTCATCTTTGGCACGCTACAAACTCCTCGTTCTGCCAAAGAGATGTGACGCCAAGAGGAGTAGGTGTTGTTTTAACCTTGAGCCTGATTTAAGCAAACATGAATATATTACACGTATGCACTATCCCTCCTTCCCCATCTGACATGCTCACGCTAGCTGTATCCTGGCCATGCTACTGTATATTAAGTGTAGCTTTTATTGCAGATGGGAATACGGGGTGTCATTTCAGTGTATGAGAGGACAGGTGAACCACAACATGGCGTCTTACTATGACAGGGAGTATCTGGAATTCAACTACCAGTGCATTAGTTATGTAGATGTAGCATACCTAAGTCTAAGCCTATAAAGTTTGTGTCATATGTGTCAAATGTGAATACTATTAAAAGTAAGTAAATACCGTCTCAATGAAGTCTAAACATCACTTGAGATATAACAACCCATTTAAAATGAATGGGTAGAAAACATGAAAAAACGTGAAAAAAACAACAAAATAACAAAAAACAAGCTTAAAGATAAACCATGTAACTTTTCTGGAGGATGTTACATCACCAGCTTGTCTCCGTGGACATAACTTTGCTTTGCCAAGAATGTTGTGATGCTACCATGCCAAGGTGCAGGTCAGATCTGTGGAGAGGCAAACACATTCACAGTAAGAATGCATGCTATTAAAGAAGACATAGTGTGCTTGAGCCGTGTTGTCCGCCCTCCTATGGATAACTACAGATGACACTAGCAAGCTTTTATTTTTTTTCACTTGTACCAAAATGACTATGCAATGCTGCCAAATTCTACGAGTTTTACTGATTAAGAAAATAAAATTGGATAACAAAGTAAGTACAGAGCAGTGACCATATACCAGTGGTGGTGAAAGCTGGGGTTGATTGGTAATGTGGTGCCTTGAAATTAAAGATTGCTCAAACATGCACAAATCACTCCAAAAACAACTAAATGAGGTAAATGAGATGGGAAAACAACTATAACATGGTTAAAAGCTCTGAAAAGTAAATTTTGCCTAATTGGTCAGCTTTAAATGTGCACCATGTTACTTTTCTGGTCTCCATGGATATGCCATAGCTCTACCTAGACTGTAGTAATGCTACCAGGCCAAAGTACAGGTCAGAGCTGTGGAGAGGCGACCACATTCACAGTAAGAATGCATGCTGTTAAAGGAGTTTTAGAGCACTTAAATCACTTGCAATTGAAAAAAAAAAAAAAACATCTTTCCTGCACCTTGCACGTTGGAGATACAACCCTGGAATACTGATCATTTTGAGAGGTGTTTTGGTGTCTCTGTTCTATCAAAGCTGCCGCGTGTGGGTGCATCCACATGGTTTAGGCAGGGGGCAGTAGCTCAGAGCTCCAGCGACAGGTCCATGGTGTGTGGCGTTGTGCAGCATCAGCAGCCGGACACGGGCCAGACGGTGGATTTATGATGCCAGCCAGAGGAAATGACCTGCTTCTGTCATTGGGTGTGCGCCCCATCACGAGAGGCCCTAAACTATATTGGCACAGCACTGACAGACAGGTTTGTCATCCAGTCACTTCTGAAGATACTGAGCAAGAGGGGGATCACTCCTCTGACAAGACCACCTATAAGAGGCAAGCTGCAACCTGAAACATTTGACAAAAATCTCAGAAAATAGGCACCATACATAGTGAGCTAAAAGGATCACAAAATAAAGGCAGATGGAAATTTAAACAAGACTTATTTAATCATAACAAGCAATACATTTTCATTTACATGTTTTATTGTTGCAAAATGGCTGCAAAGATTTATGTCAATAATCGCAAGAAAGTACAGAGGAGTGGGTATTCATATAAGATAGGAGGTAAACTTTCTTAACCCTCAAGTTTAAAATGGAGGACAATGCAAGATAACTCCAACATGTATGAGTCAACCACAATACAACTTTGAGTAAACTAATGTAGTCATTAAAGTCTGTTATATATAATATGTCACCTTTAACCTGGGATGAAAACAAGACTCAAAAGCAGAAACTGAAAAAAAACTGAAACAAGATCAATCCAAAACTACTTTACTACTTGTATTCAACTAGTTCTAAGACTAAACCAAACTGATATCAACCTCTAGACGTAAATAAAACTAAAGGTCTACATTTATAACCTAAATCAGAACAGTAAAAAGTACTTAATGAAAGTAAATAGGCTTGTAGCACCCAGACCAAACAATCATAACCACTATGAAGGTAAAATATACCAGTACAAAGATATGTGTAATAATTACTATGACTTTATACACATTAACAAATTGTAAATACAAAAGTGTCAGTCGCCTCAACCATCCATGAGAAAGAGCAGAACTAAACAGTGACATCTACTGGCACCCCGTAGACTACAGCACTACTCATTTTAATAAGAAGAAATGCAAACTGAAGTAAGACAAAGCATACATACAGTGAATAGCAAAAGCACATATTTGAATATGAATCTAGACCAGCAGTGATCCTGATATTTAAGGACAAAGATACTGAGTAACACTGGATACTAACTACTTATTTGTGTCATGAAGGAAGGGGTATTTATTCCTTAACTATTTCTTGGTTATGTTCACTATTATAGTACCACTTAAAAGCATTTTTGCAAAACTATATGAATCAAAAAAAATGTTGAGAATCATGACGTTGCCATAACAGTAGAATAAAATGTCGCCATACAATTATTATTTTCCCTCCTCGTTATAACTGCAGAACTAATATAAGACTGATCTGTCTGTGTTGCTCCACGGACACCACTTAATTACTCTTAATACTTTAAACCTCATCACTCATCATTCATTTTGAAAGCCAATTATCAGATCAACACTAAAGCTAAGAGCAGTAAGAGCAGTACTGCACAGATGTAACCAAGAGGCTTTCTCTGTCTGGGGCCCCTTCACAGACTGCAGTAAATCATATTATTTATAACCCACTGTTGTGAAAATATTTGGATAAAGAAGAAGCCCTTATGTATACTGCAAGACTGTTACTTACTGAGCAGTTTTGGCTTTAAAATGTCTGACCTACTTATACGATTTACAGTTACACCGCAGACATTTTTTTTTACTATCCACTTGAACTTTCAAAGATTTTCCTCCATCACCAGGCAACTGCGCACACAGCCTTGCCTCACCCATCCACTCCGATGAATATTTTATAAAGATGCAAAGATTTCCTCCCTTTTCACTGTGTAATCAAATGCACACACCGCTGCAGGGATTGAAAGAAGAGATATAAAGTCACATCTTAAAGGAAGAAATCCATTTTTCTCAAGCCTTGCATTCATTTAAGAATCAATGCACTTCTCAGGAGAGCGGCTATTTGGATTGTGCACAACTGAACCTCCTTTGGCCTATTATTCAGATGTCCCTAAGCCGTTAATACAGTTAGATAGGGTCCAAGCACAATGCATGCTTGTATACATTTAAATAAATAAATTGCCTAAAATTTGAGTACACTGGGGTTACACGATACCATTACCCAGGTATGAGGCTAGCATAAAAAGTAAATTGTGACTAGATTGGGGAAGATTTAAATTCAATGCTCTTTTAATGTGTGATCCAGTGCTTTCTTTGCTACTGTCGGCACAGTGTGCAATCCATTTGGGTCCTCTTGTTATTTTTATTGTCATGTTTGAAAAGCTGTAATGCTGAACTGTTTTAATTAGTACTCTGCACTTTATAGGGATCATTGTTCACGCTTGCCTAATTATGTTTAGATGGCCCAAATCTCCATCAAAGGAAGCCATTATCCTACATCGATGGTGAAGCGACGGGATTCCATCTTCGCCCCTAGACAAGGCTATTACGGCTCTGCCTCGCCGTGGACACGCTAAATAAACACATCAATTTCATAGGTCTGGAAAGTTAGAGATTGAGGGAGATTGTGGTTATCTGCTGCATATGGCTGAAGAAGGGGGCACACTGTACATCACTGGTGTTTTTCACACAGCTGACTGACAGGCTCATGCATGTGTCCTGCAATTTTACCAAACTCTCACAACTATTCACATTATGGATAGAGAGTCAAATGAAATAGTACATTGTACATGTCCCTCTTGCTCCTAATGCAGATATAGAATAACAGTGTATGAGGCTGTGCTGTTGCATGCGCTGGTTGCCTGCAGGACATTAAATGTGATGTAGCAGATTTGATTAGGCAGCCCAGGGGCCCGAGCAGTGTAGCCTGTGAGGGGCCGGCAGGGGCCTTGTACAGGCGTCTAATGCTCACCATGCCTCAGTGGTGATGTACACATCCAGTGTGATTTAAACAGCAGAGCAGCCTCGTCTGGGAGTGCACTCACTCAGTGCAATATTGTGGCCCATTCATCCAGTAACACTGGACATTGGTCTCTGCCAAAGATGTGGAGGCTGCCTCCACATTTGTGTTTGCACAGGGCGAATCGATGGAGTATGAGCGCCTGGAGACTAGTGCCATGCTCCCTGAGCTCCAGACAAGCTGAACACACAACCTGACATGTGTGTGCGCACTGCGCTATGGGACCCGGGACCCTAAACTCATTTGAATATCCCCCATTCACCATTTAACACAGGTTTGATACGCTTCTAGAAGCATCTTTGTGCAGGTTTGGGACTGGTACAATGATACTCCAGGTTATATCATAGGTATAAAGAAAAAATTATCCAAAATACAGTCACTCTGAATGTATATTATACTGTTTATAGTAACATACAGACTGATTTTTGTAGGAGTCTCAGATTTCCTTCATTTCAGTGAATAAAAAATGAAACAATATTCTTTACATAAACACAAAGCAGCCCTTGTACAACAGAGAAGTTCTATTTTCAAATTGAGTTCAATTCTGAGCGAGCCCAAAGGCCTTTACAACCAAATGAGCAAAGTTATTTTTATTTCTTAATAGTCAGCACAGGCAGGCAGTAATGAGCAGGCTAGGGAGAATCGTTATTTTCTTAAAGAAGAAATTAAAATAAAACAAATGAAAGAAAAAGGGAAAGTGTGAGAAGTGCCATCATTACAAAGAGGAGCCTAGAGGAAAGAATAGTTCATTAGTCTACAACATGCATGCCCCTCCTGTCTCACTTACACTAACTGTGTCGCTACAGCACACACACAGCCTTGCCTTGTGGACAGTAGTGCCAAACGGTGATGGAGGAATAATAATAGCAACTGCTGGATGTTTGAAAGAATAATCGCATAACTTTATAAAAGTCAGTATCATGACTTATATGTTGGGAAGTAGCTCAACATGCACCACACATCTACAAGAAATGTTCAGGAAGCACTAGGAACCATGTACTACACCATAACACTTACTGCTAAGTCTCTGCTGTTTTTTCTAGTACTGGCTAGAACATCATCATAATTGAACAGTTTATCTGGATTGTTTTTCTATGTGACCCTAAAGGCTACTTTAATAAACTTACCAAGGTAAACAAGTGATTAAATCATCACATCACTTGCTAAATGCAAAAGCAAAGTGACATCCCTCATACTTTAAGAGCCACTCCAGTGAACTGCTGTACTAGCCCTGGTCTGCCTGATCCTCAAGGAGTAATGGAGGTAAAGCTGCAGGTACAGTATGGGCTTTACCAGTTCTGGTCTCCTCACAGATGCAGTGGTGATGCGTGCTGACATGTGTAGTATGACATAGTGCCAGTGGGCAGAGTTTTGGAGCCTGCACCAGTGAGGTCACTAGTCTTCTAATGACTTCCTGGGGCTTCACAGCAGCTCCTGGTCTTCCCCCAGTACAGCCCTCCCCTCGTGGGCAGCTCAACGCTTGGCTAGCCTCCTCTGCTCATTGTTCTTAATCAACAAAAGGAGGCATAAAGATGCAGCAGTGAGTGTGTGCATGCCCAGTGGGTCCACTTGTCAGACAGTCAGATGAAGCCAAGTGGAAAAAGCCTCTACATTCACCCACACATGCACACATGCACAGGGCAGTGGTGGAGGGCAATGCTGGGGCGGTTGGCTTGTTTCTATGTAACATGACCACATAATAAATCAGTCTATATTAGCATAAGTGCATGTACATGATCTATGATTGGATACTGTTGTTGTTCATTGTGCTACCACCACACACTTCATATTCACACAGTTTTTCTGCTCACAGTTCATTTTTCTGGTCCAAGTAGAAGACCACAGGCCTGGAGTCATTCTTTTTTTTTTTTTTTTTTTTTACAACTGGTGCATCTAAAGGCAAGATGAGAAGCATGTAAATCAGACAGCCCATGTACTTCTTTAATATTTAACATAGGTTATTAGACAGGGCAAAGATTTGACCCCCGAGCACTCAGCACATCACATGAATAACTAATGCTGGCTGATTATGTTAATCAGAGGCCTGAGCACTGATGACCAGAGAAGTGCTGCAGGAGAGCCTATAATCTCAGTCTCATCACAAACACAGCCGTCATTAGCTGCTTAGCTGATTTACACTTCACATACTCAGCTGGAGTTTCCCTTTAATATCTATGTATGTACACATAAACACATGCGTTTGTGAGGCCACAAGCTGTGAGCTCCTCAAACACATGATCAAATATTAGCACAGGAAAGGCACTTTCTCTTCAGAGACTGCTGAAAAGGAGCCGCATGATGCCCATAAGAACAGAAATGTAAAAACTGGATTCACTGATAACATCTTGTCTGACGCTTCCACAAGTTTGCATGTGTTGTTACAAGGTTGTCATTTTCGTGACAGTATTTTAGTGGCTTTACAGGTCATGTTTTGCTGTTTGTATGTGCTCATAGTCTAAAAACTATAATCTTTCAAAGTTTTGCAGTTATTGACAATCATCCTTGAAGACAAACTTTGGCTTTTTTTTTTTTCCAAAGAAAACACAGAGTGGAGTTGCAGCATCACCTGAGAAAATGCCAATACTTTTTAAGGCGGTGCTGATTTGAAAACCTTATTGCTGCGTAATAAAGCCTGTCTGCTCTGCACTGTTTGTTTTGAGCAGAAGATAAAAACATACTCTTGGAAAGCCATTTAGAGGTAGAAGCTGTTGATTGTGGCTATATTCCCTCCCCATCAGCCGACTTCTTTGGCCTCCACCATAAAGAATTCCAACGAGACAATTTTGCGCGGTGTGGGGTGAGCTGACAGGGAGTGTTATTAAAGCGCGGGGTGCTGACCGCTCTCAAAGTTATTAAAGTGCTGTGAGATTGTGTCTGTGATAGCCCTGCTGCTCGCTCCCTCGCTCCACCGCTCGCTCGCCCGGGCGGGATGTCCTTCACACAGGTACATTACAGTGGGGACGCGGTCATCCTGGAGAGACAGAGACAGGGGAGAGAGAGAGTGGTCAGTACATACAGACGGAGTCACCATGACAGCCTGTCGCTGTATTCATTCACCTGTTAATGGGAACTATGACTTAACACCACCTCCACACCTGCTCTAAATAATGATGCAGCTTTTAAATATTACTGAATTACCAATACTATGTAAAAATCCAATACTATGTAAACATGTTAGAAATAATTTTTGAAAATCTAAAACTAAACCAAACACTGACACACAAACATTGAGGTGCAATCATAATAATTATAATTTCACAATATTTCAAAAATAATTTCTTGTAAAGTCTTAGAAAAAATATATATTGATGATATGCTAAAAACCATGAAAAGCTTTCAAATTCAAGACCAAAAGTAAACAGTTCTTCTCTGTTGATGTATAAGACCAAAATAAATTAAACATAAAGACTGACTATATTTTGTCCTTCACACCATCTTAATCAGTTGTCTTTGTATTATTTCCACAATGAGAACCACTATCACCTTACCAGCTTAATAATACATGGGAAATGTGGCAAAGTTATATAGTAGGGGGTCTAATGGACTGATTGTGTGATTTTCTGAGGAGAAGACAGAAACCTGCTCTATCAATCTATCGTCTGTTGCCTCTCAATCTGTTTCAGCTCCTCTCTGACAGGACAGCATGGGGGACTGCAGCCCTCCATTCATCACCAGCTCTGGAAATAACAGGACATCTCCAGTTTGTCATACTAGATTAGGCTGTGGCCCGTAACCACTGTCCTTAATGGAGTCTCCAGTGCTCCATGTGAGGTGTCCAGTGCAGACCACCTCTGCAGACCTCAGGGGGAGCAGACAGCCTGGATACACATTGTTTTCTGAGTGGCTTACATGTTCACTGTGTTGTATATGCAACGATGTGATGTTGTTAAAGTCAGTCCAAGAAACGTACCCTATCTCACAATGATTAATATTGTGGTTATGCAGAATTCTTATTAAAAAAAAAAACTAAAAAAAAAAAACCCAAAAACTGTCAGTATTGTTAATAATACTCAACCTGCCTATATCTTACAAAGGTGGAAAATTTCCAGACCAATTGCCTCATTGCTGACACTTTGTGGCTGGAGTTAGTATAGTACATTAAATCTATTGAGATATAGTAGTACCATGATGGAAAATTTTACCCACAGATCTTTTGGTTAAAGGGTAACTGCTGGATATACTACTGACACCTTGTGGTTGGGAATGATATTGGTATCTGGTTCCCTTCGGTGACAAAATGCACAAAATGTAAATGCTCTATTTTAACTTGCACGCCTATTGTTACCAAGTCAAACGATTAAAAAACTTCCATGAATGCCTTGGATAATACGATCTTATATGCAATAGTCTCTTATGGGCTGGTCTGACATGAACTTGGACGCTTCACTCTTTACCGCCATTTTAGTGTGAATCCTGCCCATAAAATAGATCGATTGTAATCCATAATATTTTTAATTGGCAATTAGCTGGTGCTTGGAAGATCACAGGTGCCGCAGCGGAATTAGCTTGAGTCTTTAATAAGTGATTGACCAGTCAGTAGCGAGGTGTAATGGACAGTGCAGGGTTAGGGCAGGCCCGTGATCGGTCTTATGGTCGCCCCTCTGACCTTGACTGGCAGTATGGGCCTCTGAAAATCTAAGTGCCCATCTTACAGTATGCCTGGAGCAATTTCAAAGTCCATATACATTCATATAAGTCTCTCTCACTATTGATTCCTCTGGCGCTGTTCACACAGTCTGGCAATGTCGAGTTTCAATTATCACTATGTGACCTGTCATTGTCCGGCCAAATGTGATGAATAACCAGGGAATCAGAAAGTTGGGAGAAATAGCTTCGATAGATAACAGTGTGGGTTGGGTCAGCAGAATAAAAATAATACTCGTAACTCGATTGATTGGTTATAGCATGCAAAATAATAAACAAAATAATGGTGCAAAGGGTCAGGCATAGGGTTTTAACATTGTTTTCACGGTCTTATAGCAGTTATTATGATTTACAACTATTCACAATTATTGACCAAAAACATTTTCATCCATTTTCTTCCACTTATCCAGAGCCGGGCAGCAGTCTAAGCAGGGAGTCCCAGACCTCTCTCTCACCCCAGACACTTTCTCCAGCTCCTCCGATGGGACCCCAAGGCGTTCCCAGGCCAGCCAAAAACCAAAACCAACCAAAAACATGTGAAATCTTTAGTTGAGAAATGTCTAATAGACCACCATTACACTGGCATGTTTGCAGCTTTATAAAAACAAGTCTAAATGTTAAAGTAAAGTATCATCTGTAAGTTTATGTGATTTTGCATTTTGTCACCTGGACTTCTTCTGCCAGGACAAAGCTAACACACTGCATCTCGTGGGGAAAATATAAAAGCGCTGTGTCGACCAGTCTAATTACAAACAATAACTTTAAAGTGATTTACTTTTGGGCTTACTTTTTCAGAGTATAGATTGAATTATTTTTGCTTCTGACGTTCATGATACTCAGTGTTTTAGTTCTTATATTGTGACCTGAATATTAATCATTATCAATTGAACCCATTCATCTTGATTTCCCTATAGTCCAGTATGTGGAGAGGAACAGCATCAAGAAAAAGATGCAAATCAATGGCAACCCCTTACAATTTTGGCTGCCAATTTATTTGTATAGAGTAGAAGGATAATATTGCATCAGCGAGGGCATCTGATTGGTCATCGTGTATGTCAAATTACTATGCTTATGCCTGCACTCTCAGACAGTAGCAGAGGAAAATAGACATCCACAGCACCAATTTGTGAATAGGCAAAAATGTCATGAACTGCTTTGGCTTCAGTTTGCTGTAAATAAACTAAATTGGACAGTTAAAAATAGATCAGATGTCAGGCTAATCTGTCCTGTGAGCTAGTATTTTTAGATGTTCAGAGTATGGACAGCAGA
Organism: Periophthalmus modestus; assembly: GCA_019594935.1. Lineage (NCBI taxonomy): Eukaryota > Metazoa > Chordata > Actinopteri > Gobiiformes > Gobiidae > Periophthalmus > Periophthalmus modestus. The sequence continues at coordinate 9,180,004 of JAIEZT010000012.1, read as the reverse complement.
AGAAGGGAGTGGGGGTCCTCCATGGGTGCACGAGAGCTGGGGGGTTGCTTATTTAGCCTGGAATGATGTGCGCTGTCTCGGGCCTCTTCCTGTTTACCCGTGAGTCCTCAGGGGTGAGCTTTTGAGCTGAAAAGCCCAGTCGGAGCCAGTCAAAGGGAGCGTGGCGCAGTCTTGACCCTGGCGCTCCACTCATTGTGTAGTGCAGCGGTGTAATGAGGCCCTGTGTGGATATTGATATGACAGAACAAAAGGCCAAGGTGCAGTAAGGACAGCAATCCACACGTTTCACACCATTTGTTTTTCACACCGTATCCATCACATTAATGGGTCACCTTTCTGTGACAGCTCATGATTACCTGCTTACCCATGGAGAGAGAAGGGGGTGAGGGAGGAAGAAGAGGCAACCAGAGCGAGGAAGCCAGGTATGTGCCGAGACAAAGCGGAGAAAGATAGGCGGGGAGATAGCGCTGGCGATGCTTCTGCACTGTGGAGGCTAAAGGTTGAGATGGGGTTGCACAAGGGGATCGGCGAGAGGGGAGAGGAGGGGATGGAGAGGGAGAGGGGGGTACCAGTGCCATTTTTTTATTCGCTCATGAAGATTGGCTCCAGCCCTGTCATCATCCCCACAGAGTGAATTTATGACAGGTCAGCTCTCCATGTAGTCACCTGATGGATGGAGAACATCCAAGTTTATTTGGGGCAGTGTGGAAATGGCTGAAGCATTCCCTAGAGCCTGGAAGATTTTTTTTTTTTTTTTTTTGCTGAGAGAGAAGGGGACTCTTCACTGGGGCCAAATCCATACTGCAGTTTCACTAAAAGTCAAGTACAAGTGAGTGTAATTTTAGAGGTCAAGTTGTGCACTGACTGTTTTTGAAAAGGTAATATTCTGCATTCTGATTAGCAAATGAAATTCTCCCTCCCACTGATCAAATATTGAGTAACATTTCTCATTCTCTAATTGCCCACCTATGACTCATTTACCGCACTATCTTCCACCTCCAAAAGTTCTCTCTTTTATGACTGAAATAACAAGTCTATAGTTGATACTTGGGATTTTATGGAATGGATTGCAGTTAAAAGTGTAAAACTAAATGCCGAGTTTCACTGACTGAGGAAATATTCACTTTCTAGTTTTCCTACAGTCAGGGGTTGTACAAGGCTAAAAAAGAACGCTACGAAGACTCATAGAAAGGATATAGGGATCCAGCTAAGTTCTGTAAACACCCACCGACTTTCACTGGGGAGGTGAAACAGGATTTTGTGAACACTCAATTTACGCACACTGTTTAAAGCTCAAAAATGGTGATTTTACATATTTTGTCAACAGATATAAGCTAGACAAAACAATAAAACTTAAAAACATATCATCATTAAAACCATGCTCAACTGGTGGTGCTGTCTTGGCAAAATAGACACTAATACTTTAAATAACACCTTTTTGTTAAATATATCTACTAGTGTTATGAATAATTCATTGAGGATTCAATGGGGTTTTCATTTTATGATCCAATCTGAGCAATGGAAAAGTCCTTAGCTCAGCATATGAGGTTTCCGAAACAGAAGTATAACAGAGCTGGGACATAAAGAGGGTCCACTTTCCCTCTATTTAAAACTCAGAGTGTCATCTTTGGCTCTAATTGCCTGGAACCATTATTGAACACTGCAGAAATGTGTGCATATGCATTTATTCTGTACATCTTCACTGTCTAGTCTCTACGAGGTGTGTTTTTTTAAAGGGGGGGAGAGATAGACTTGGCCGTACGTCACAGGACGCAGCGCACATGAGAGGCGGGTGTCAATACATCTTGCGTGTGCCCAGTGAGGCTTATTCTGCATTACACTAAAACATGAATTATAAGGACGGAATAGTGCCGCTTTGGGCCGCGGCGTAAATCAGATGGCGGAGAGATCGCTGACAAGTTTTGCTATTAAAAGATAATTGTAATCAAGGTGCAAGACGAGCAATGAAGTGGTGATAGCAGATAGATAGACAGCTGCAAAAGATGGATTGTTTTAATTTGCACCAATTAAATTGAAGTTCACTGGATCATCTTCCTCAGTCTTCATGAATACTTGATTTTCTGGCCGCTACAAAGCTATTAAAAAGAGTGATTGGACTCAAGGACCTTGTGTATAATCTCTTATGCTATACATGTATTTATGCTTTGAGGTTGTTAATATTTATGACCATATCATTGTTATAAGTAGTAATAGTAATTGGATTAGTACTAGTGGGGGCACAGTGGCAGAGTGGTTAGTGAATTGGTAAATCTAAATTGCCCCTTTGTCAAATGAGAGTGAATTGCTGTCTGTGAATTGTTGTCTGCCATATCAGTGCCGTCCTGTGTACCCGTCTAAGGCTCATAGTTACTGCTTTGGACAAATGGTACTCATGGGTTTCAGTGTACTCTTATATGCGATATTTTAAAGATTTTTTCCCATTCAGATTATATAATATTATGTTTTAAATTGGTCATCACTAGGGCAATGGTCCTAATTATTCATCATTCTGAAACCCATGGATAGAGTCCAGATAATTCTGAAAATGGGTTATATTAGTGTCAACCTAGCTGGCCTAAGGGAAGATGGGTATACCTTTGCTAGTACACTGACCTAATAGTTTTTTTTTTTTCCTAAGAATATCCAGAACAGTAAAAATATGTATTTAAAAGTAAGAGTTGTTGGTATTGATGGATGTAAATTGATGTTGTTAGTCCCAGATCCACACTAGTACGAGGACGAGACATTGTAGCGAGGGCAGGGAGCTTTGATCCAGACTTCCTCGGAGGCACGGCTGATTAGAGCTGGTCGCCTAATTTGGCAACCTTGACCATGTAACCTTCCTACAGCAGGATTAACAATTTTCACATAAAAAAAACAGAGATGCCTCTAAAACATGTTCCATTTTCTGGTGCTCATGAAACAACAGCCTTAAGGTACTATTTTCAAAATATTTAATTGTGTTCTCAGAGAAAGTATTACTGTAAAAGACCTCAGTATGCCAAAGGACTGAATAGATTGAGAATAGTAGCAGCCTTGTGCTAGAATTAATAATCCCAATATACCCACAACAGTGCAAAACATTGCTGTCATTCAAAACAGGCAAAAATGTGATTTCCAAAACGCTTCCAGTTAACCTATTGTTTCAAAACACTTATATATAAAGAGAAAACAGTTATGTGCAGAGCTTTACAAACCAATACTCTGTGTTTATACAACTTAAATGGTGTCACTTTTTTTTTTTTTATAGTAGGGATCATTATACCTTCTTCCCATATCAGGGCTTCATGGGCTGCCCTGATGTCCATACTGACACTCTTGTATATATCAAGTATAGATATTGTATTGCTCATCTCCAAAAGCTTGTTATTGAGCCTCTTTATCTTTGCTGTAGCTAAGTTGTTAATTAGCTAGACCTTGAATTAGATTATTTGCATGTCTGAACAAGGGCTAAGGTATTAATACTCCCTAAGGACAAACTGTAATAACCTCTTCAGTGGCTCCTGGATCCCCATGGAGGGGGCTGCTTGGACCTCAGCCCCGGGAAGGAGGGCTCGAGCCTGGCCATTTCATCCAATTAGCCCTGGATTATACCGCTCCTCTTCCCTTTGAATCCTATTTGCTGTGATAAGGTGTTCTCCTACAGGGACAGAGCTGGTGCCTTGGCTATCAGGGAAAAAATGATTAATTCACAACCCAATATTAAAATGCAGTGCCTTCCATTTCACACTGTCTGACATGGGAGGAAGGAACGGCTCAGAAATCAATACAAACAACCGAGGAGAGGAAGCTAGGAGCTAGGCCACAGCTTAAGGAAAATAGCCTAGGACGCTTGGAAGGCAGCTGCATTTCATTCTCTACAGCACATACACGGCTCTGTCCTTGAATTATTCACAGGCTGCTAAACTGTGGGAATGGTTTTAAGACTAATGTAGCACAATATCTCAAGCGCTATTGTTATTGCATTGTACTTTGCAATTTCCACTAATATTTATCTCTCTCCTCAGATCTTCCCAAGGGCATGTATTTAAAAAGACAATAGCCTGTTTCACATGGACCACAAAGACACAGTCAAACACACAGGGTGACCACTGAACTGTGATAAAAACAATACATCCGTGTGTGAGTGCCTAGTGTTACTAGTGTTGTCACGGTACTAAATTGTCAAACACAATTTCCAACACTAAGAAAAATGCCTGATACTCAATACCAACTTTGATACCACAATACTGATGAGAAGACTCCTTTTCATACAGTATTAAAATGTGGCCATACAAGTTGTGATATTGTTCATATAGGCTATTCTAAAACTTACCAGAATAGGTAAAATTTTGTTTTATTTATGTAACTTTTGCAGTATCGATACTCAGTACTTAGTTTTGTTATAATTTTTTTGGGTTTTTTTTTGGACAAACGTTCAACCCTACATTACAAGCTCAAGAAACATAATATAAAAACGAAGGATTACATTGTTTGCCCCTTCCAATCTACTCAAGAGCTTCATTGTTTATTAATGACACAGTTGTAATACATGCTAAATTATCCTGTTATGAACATTTGAAGGTCCTATATTACACAAAATGGACTCTTGTGAACTTTAAGCTATGTTAGAATGTTGTGACCTCTTCAAAAACATACCTGGAGTTATGTATTGTTTCATTTACACATTTTTGAGTATTTTCTTATTAGTCTGGCTACATCTCCAAAGCTCAAAATGCTCTGTTCCACCTTGTGCAGTAGTTTTCAAGTTAACAGCTATTTTTTACCTTTAGTTCAGTAGAAATAGGCAATTCTAGGACTCAGTCTAGTGAATGTGTATGGAGTTTAAAAACACAGTGGATCACTTCTGGTGTTATATGACTTCACAAGTGGTGTCTGTTTGAGAGAAGAACTCACTAAAATAAAAATAGCCCCCTTTAAACACAATACATTTAATACGCTCACATCACCTTACAAATATTGTATGGGACCAGGTTCAAATGTCCAAGAACAATTATTATCTTATTTGTGGGTAGAAAAGGCTAGAAAGGATTCATAAATATTTGTTTCTGTACAGTAATGTGAATTTAAATAACTGGGGATTACACTTTAATGATGCTATACTGAAACGAATCAGAATAAAAAAAAAAAGAAATTAAATATTGCAGTGGCCTGAAACCTCAAATGTTAATGTATCGTCCTCTTTACTTTACACCAGCGCATCATACCCTTAAGTGTTGTACAAGGGCCATTTTAACCATTATTTCCCTGCACCTGCGTGGATCCTCCCAGGTCCAGATTTATATTTTCCGATCCCTCCGACGCTGCACAAATGATGTTTAAACACCCGGCACCTAGGGTTTAATTAAGTCCCTCTAATCGTGTTCCAATCAGAAGCCTGGACTGATGGGCTGGAATTCCTGATGTGCATTTCTGTCAGTCTTAATTGGATAATTGATTGCCAATTTGAACCTGGCCACACACTGCATACACAATAAAGCGCCTGGCCATGTTCCTCGCGGATTCATTTTCCATCCGAATAAAGATGCTGCTTCGATAGGCACCACTCCAGCGATTGCTCTTGGTGAGAAATAAACTCTTTAGATATACTCTTATGAATGGCTGTGCAGGTTTTAGCCCAGAAAAAGATAGCATTAAAACTGTGCATATTAAAATGTGTGCTGCGTTACCATAAAAAAAAAATCCCCCATTACCTTGCCCAAAAGTCCAGAGTGCAGCCTTGCTATAAATGTTCCTATCACACTGAAATCAATGCTAGAAAAAGAATTACTAGCTTTTAGCCTAAGTAAATTGAATCGTATTAATAGAGAATTAGAGTGGTTGATAGTGCATTTAGAATACTAATATAGGTCGCTATTGGGTTGAATTGTGGAAAAAAGTACCCTTAGCAGAAAGAAGGTTGCATTGCATTGCATCATACAGGTGTTTCTTTTGTTGTGGCCGTGCACATTAGTTTGTGTTTTGTCAACGCAGCAATGGAGAGGAGACTATCAAAAGGTGAAGCGGATGGGGGAGGTGAGGAGGAAATGCACGGGGAATGTTAAAATAACCAAGTCAGTCATATGAATGTGGCTTTTTGGTCTTATGGTTTTAACTCTAGTATCAACACAGCAACACTGAACAGTAATAGCCTCTAGTAATTGTGAGCACATTTCCAAATATCTTTCTGCATTTATCCTCATTCTCAGTGTCAGACAGAAGGACTCACAGGGACGTGATGGGAAGCAGATTTGAGCAGTCTCAGCTCCTCTCTGATCTCCTCGTCTCTGTCCATGTCTACTGTCTCTAGGGACAACAGTGCATTTGGTTCCATTTATTGCTGTTTGATTGTGTCCTTCCCAATCAAAATGTCATAGCCACACCACAAGCTAATCATTTGTAAAAATAACATTCTCGGAGTTGATGGCAGCCAAATGTTTGGATGGTGGGGCCCTGCACTCTTAGAGAAGTGCTAAAGTCTGTATCTACTCTACTTTGCCTCAATGTTTGCTCTGTAGAAACGGTTTCCCCTCTAAATAAAAGTTCCTCCATAGAGCCAAATGTTAAAGACAGAATTCTCCTATTATAAATGGCCTTCTTCAGTGGTGTAACCCTGGCTCAAGTTTTAGCTCTAAAGTGCGACCCGTGCTGGGATTAGATACCACCATTTGTACGGAGTGAAGTTTCTTTGGAGTCTCCTTGAGACAAGTGACCAGTGCAGGGCAAAGTGAAGGCCTTATCAGTCACCCCACAATGGTGCCACCCCATGAATTATATTAGGGATGGATGTGGCTCGCCAGGCCACTGCATTGTGGACCATCTGGGTGACAATAAACATGTCGCCACATGGTTTGCTCCATCATTCAAGTGCAGATAGGAGATCTGGAGCTTAACTATAGCTCACTATCTGCAGGATCTCGGCGTGACCTGTTAGCGAGATGGAGGTGAGGCTCAAGGATATCTCTCAGAGTCTGCTCAGCTCCAGGAGGTTATTACAGCGCCACTGGGGGAGGCACTCCGTCTGTCTGCTACTGCTGCTGCTGGGCCTTCTGCTCTCTCTCCTCTCACGGCCAGGTTCTTTCTGTGGTTAGCACTCAGACAATGCAATAATACTACTTTTAAGAAATAAATGCAGAGGACAAATTTCAGGTTCATGTTAATTGCAGTTACACTAAATGTTTGCTAGTTCTAATATTGAGTTATTATTACTTTTTTATGGTATTTTTAAACTTGTCTCTCAGAACACTTGAGCATTAAGAGTCCACATCAGAACAAATAAACATTTAACTAGCAGTGCAAATTTGTAGACTGTCTTCACCACCTTTTCACCTGTTGTTTTAAATTTAGTGAGACATTCATGATCACTATTGACAAACAAATGTGTTTAGTGAAGTAAAAATGGCAATGTTCCCTGAATGCAACATGAGAAGAAAATGACTTAATCCGAGTGTACATGCTAATGTCCTGATGATGAAAGTGAGAAGTGAGGCTTAAATTAAGCATGCTAAGGCCAGTGGGATGCAGTGTGGACCAATAGGCCGGTGAAAAGTCAGGCATAAACAATGGCATTTAATACGATTTGATAAAGGAGATTATAGCAGCTGACAGGAGCTCACATGTGATCAGTGTAAGAGTGTTTATACTGTCTCCTCCACACTCCCCTGTCACACCCTGTCCTGGCTGCATCATTATCCCTGCAGCTACGCGTTCATTAAGAGGCCCTCCCTGTGAATTCCAACATCCAGGCTGTGTTGTTTTGCTCTGCTAATTTGAACATTAATTAATTAGAATTTAATGCAGAGAACCAAGCTGTTGACCAGTCAGATCACATCACTAAATTGCATTTGCGCAGAGCCACCAAATTGTGATTCAAAAACACACGAGATGCTTATTTGCAGTAAGTAAAGAACTGTTTAATTAAAAAATGCTAAATATACATAAATTATTATTTGATTTGTTGCCTACTATAGGACTTGTTATGCCACAGCCAATACCATATACTGTTGATTGCTACTGCTTGTGTTATTCGTTATTTGTCTTCTCCCCTACTTCTACAAGGGTCATTATAACAAACCAGTTGGGTGCCCTTCCAACAGCATGCATGGCTATCAACCTGATGAGTGTCTTACCCAGGGACACAGCCTCGATTGAGAATTGAACCAGTTACCTTCTCAACTTCTGCTTACCAACATTGTACGCTCATTTGAAAACAGGACTACATTCATCAATAACAGTGCAAGGTGGCGCAGTGTATGGATGCCCTAGTGTTGTGATTTCTTGTGGTAATAGACATTGATATAGTGTTTATTTAGATTTTTTTTTAACCCTTATTCTATTCTAATTGTACATACATATATATATTTTTGCTACTGTTGCCACTTTTCTTATTTTGAATTTTATTACCATTTTTTTCTCTTTAATATTTTATTATAATGTATGAGCTTCTGTGTCCACGTAATTTCAGTAAATCAATAACGTTGTCGACGTCTAAAAAATACACACCTAGAATACTTTCTTCAGACATCAGTATCTGGTTATAATAAAACTGTATACAGTATAGCTCTTTTAACATTTGAATCACTACAGATGATTGACGGTGACAATTCTGACAAAAATGAGAAAAAATCCAAAATGAAGAAAAGACCATGTATCCCGAACAATGAAATCCATGTGACTGCTGACACTGAAGGACTGTTGTTAAGTCTTGTCCTCATAAGGGAGAGATCCACGAGAGATGATAAATACATTTGATTTACAGCAGGTCCGGAGTGTCATGGTGGAAATAGTGCTGGGTGTGCTGTTATCTGGCCGGGCCCTTTATAGTGGCTTTCGGAGGTTTCCCCTTGTTTCTGGAATAGCTCTGTAGTGGTATTGGAGGGCAGCCTTTATGAGTCACCAGTGCACTGACCACAGCCCATTAACTCAAAGAGCCTCCACACAGGAGCACTGGAGCAGGGAGAGGGGCCGTGACCTGCCCGAGACCATCTTATTACTTTAACACATTATGTCTCCCACCGCGATCTTTTTATTTAAGTGACTGCAGCACAACGCATCATCCCAGGCCAAACGGGGGACAGACAGGGGGCTTTGGAGACGAGAACCGGAGAGAGGGGAGAGAGACAAGAGTAAAGGGAGGGGCGGGTCAAGTGATTTATTGGAAACGTCTGGTGCAGAAAAAAGGGGAGGATGGACAGGGTGCGGAACAAGTGATGATCCCGACGGCGATTGGGGATGCGGTTTATGGCACGCACAGGCCAGAGCTGACCCCGGAACTGCTCCTGGGAGGATGCTCAAACTTAGCGCTGATGAGCTTTTGTGGTCCTCCAATGGCCAGACAGTGAGGTGTAAAAATGGGGGTGAGGGAAGGTATAGGGTCCAGGGGGGTGATTTATTCCACCAGTGTGTCAGTCTTTATAGGCCGTGCTACTAGACGTGGCCTCACATGTTACTGTCCTCAGGAGAAAGATCAGCACGTTTTTGCCTAAGTGTTACAACAGCTTCTCGAAACGCAGTTCATGTTTAAGGGTCAGGGACGCGAAGAGGAGGGGGAGAGGGGGCAGGGAAGGGTTAAACGAGAAATACATGAGCAGAATGAAAATGGTGGTGTCACACAAAGCTGGTGTAAATGTGCGTTTTATTTCACTCGATAATAAAACCCAACATGCAAATTGATATTGTTCATACATTGAATATAAATGGCACTGGCTCACGTATAATGTGAGAGCCTGTCTCAAGTATGATGTAATGCCTTAGAAGAGGTCTGGACTCAATCGCCTTTTCTAATCTTCTTTCATGCATTATTCATTCACTCAATACTTTTGTAGCCACAACTGCCCAGGGGTAGACTGGCAACCTCTGTGGCATCAGGCCCACTGATCACACACCACTTTCATACCAGGGCAAGGTGGTGGAAGTGTCTTGAAAGGACCCAACAACAGTTTGCACTAAAGCCATTTGCTACCCACTGGTCTCCCATCCATGAACTAACCTGGCCCAACACTGCTTATCTTCCAAGATTGGACACTGAAAATGTAGTATTGCCATGTTGATGATGCTTATATCTTGAACTATACTTTCAAATTTGTGTTTACTCTGGTGAGATTCTAAGCAAGCAAAGCTGATTATATACATTTTTTTCATGTTTATAATGTGCACAAAAATCAAATCACAAACAACAATAAACACAATAGTTATTTCAGTGGTGCAATGCATTTAGACTACCCCTGCTCAGGGTAGTCCAAAATATATACTTGTATTTATACTTTAAAGTTTCTTTAAACAGTGACTGCATATACCTACATGCTCTGTGTATACACACCCTCAGCTCGACAATATTGGTTACAGACATTACACTATGGTTGATGTATTTAGCACCATTAAGATTATAAAGACAAATCTTACAAACTTTGTATATTTTGTCCTGTGTTTCTCACCCAGACTCATCACGACCCACCAATCCAAACTAGCACCACACTCTGGTTAGTTCACACTGTCGATTAGCGCCACACCACAGATTCATGCCACAGGCTAAACGTGTCTCCACAAACGCAGAATCCCCCAACAGCCCTCATCACGGGCAGCCGATCCTTCAGGAAGTGGAAGTAACCGATTGGATTATGTCATTGCCACAATCTGTTAGGAAAAATAAACACTGGGCCTTTTCATTAACCTAATGAAGACGAAGCATGTTGATGAGCTTTTAAGTCAATTAACGATATTTAAAAACAGGCGGTGCAGCCCCGAGGTAAATTAACATGCGGAGAGGAGAGTGAGGAGGACCCAGGTTCAGACAAATAGTGCGTGGAAGCCTCTGGTTCAACTCTCCCCTCTCTAATGTACCGTCCTCCTCAGATCCTCACTCTCAGTATGTGTAATGGACTGCACTGTTTGGACTCAAGAAGTGCCAAGTAACACTATACAACAAGAAGTACTACCAACAGGGACAAGTGGGGTCAAGAATTCAATGAAATATATATATATATATGTATACAGAGGAGACGTTATTTCACAGTATGAGGTACGAACAGTCAACATGCAGTGGTGATGTTGGTCATTCCAGTCTGGCTATGCTTCTTTTGTAGGGAGTACTACAAACTCTGAAGGACTTGCTGGAGGTGTCCTTAGTAGTGGTAGTTTTGTTGGTAGTAGTAGTTCTTAAGTACTATGGTTCCTACGGCTGCTTTTCTTGCCATACATTACTTACACTGACCTGTAAATAGCCTCCGTAAGTTTTACAATATAAATCCTCATAAGAGAACCCATTATTTTAACTACCACTGCAGTGTTTTCAGTCATCTCATTCATTCAGTTTACCTATTTAAATGTATAACCGTGTACTGTTCTACAAATACAAAATGTACTAAACTCTAATAAAACAATCTCCTTTATAACTGTACACATTTTGCACATTTTACACAAGTTGTACTCAAAGAATAGACCGAATAGCACATATAGCATCGACAAACCCAACTCCACAGCTTTATTCTAAGGCTCTCTAAACCTTAAACTTATTTGAAATCCCCTTGTGTATGTGAACCTCCCCCATGCAGCTTTGGCGTCTTGGTCTCCTGGCTGCAACAAGGTCTGAAAAGATTGCAGTTCATTTCGAGGCGAGGTGGACGGAGGCCTCATTTAGTGGCTGCTGGCAACTCAATCAGTCGCCGTGGCGCTGATGAGTGAGTGACTACTTTCCGAGCACCAGTCAATATGTGTCCGGCGTGATAGACCGTCAGCAGCCAGGCCCTGTGTTCTCCTGACCCAATGTTATGGCTTTTTTATTCTCTCTAATCAATGATGTATGAAACAGCGAGCGCACTTTTCAACAATAGATCTGTTCTTTCTGCTCACTGCATGGGAAGGAGAGGAGAAAGCACTGAAAAAAGGGGGTTTAGGTTTTTGTGTACGATGGTTTGGATTGAGGCAAAATTCAATATAGATAGAAAACAAGCAGTAACCAATGTAGCTGGGGTCAGTGAAATAAATAAAACAGAGTAGCTTCCTGACAAGAGAGCAATAAGGAATACATGGGCTACAGTGTTGTTAAATATTTCAGTCATATGAAAGTTGCAAAAGCAGGTCTTTTTCTTAGCAATACCACATTTTTGTCTTTTTATGCTTTCTCTTCAATTCAATACAGATATAGAAGAAAGAGAGTTTTAATTGCAGCTCACCTTAATTTTAATTTTAAAGAAGTACTATGTAACTCAGGCATGTCCAAACTGTGGCCCAGGGTCCTCTGACCATTTTTTCTTGGCCCTCAAACTTCCTGGTGAATTGGCCCATATTACTTTAAATCTACCTTAACCCATTTACTTTAGCCCATATCAAATATTTAAAGTGTCCCATTCAAGATGTAACTATGAATAAAGGTCTAGTGGTTCAGTCTAACTTGAATAATAACGCACATTTGAAGTATTCACTGTATTGGCGACCAGTCTGTGGCCCTCAATCGGCCCTTAGCTTTGTCAGTGTTTTTATATGTGGCCTGTAATGAGAAAAGTTTGGACACCCCTGATGTAACTGTTACAGTGGACATACTTGCCTTAATGAAAAGGTAACTGCTAGGCCAGGAATGTTCCACAGTATGGCATTAAACATATATATCTTTATAAGAGATAAGCATGAGACAGCCTGAGGCCAAGCTACAGTCAGATTTGTGAGAAGGCGACCCTGAGTACCCCCCAGAGTACAAATCCATATGTTGTTAAGGTATTTTTGAGCAATAGAAACCTGTAATTATTGAATGAATACAAGAGTATAGTGGAACATATCAAACAAAGCAAACCCTACACCTTTAAACATACAGATACACGGTGCATCTTTAACGAACAACTTTGCATGCAGTTCCTTTACCTCTGTATACTGTTTACATTTGTATTACATTGTTAAAACTATTCATGTGCCACTATAAAAACATATCTAATATTACCACTCTCTTGTTGTCCACTCTTAAGCCCATGGAGTGTTATTTCCTCTCAGGTTTGTTTACTGGATTGTGCGGTGTATATTTGGAGTTTGGTCAGATGAGCACTGTCCCCTGTGTCCTCTATTTCACACAGCCCAGTGCACATGCTCGGCAGTCTGCTGACCTTTGACCTCCCTGTCACAGTGATGGCCTCTCCGATCTGCAAGTGCTTATTTGCCGCCGCTCGCCCACTCTTCAAAATAATTATTAAAAAGACGTCTCCCTTTGAAAATATGCACAGCTTTGCCTTTGTGTTTGGGGAAAGGTTGAAGGGACAAACGAAATGCTGCAATAGGAATCAATCTTATTAAAAAAACACCATGTCAACCCAGCCTAAAAGCACTGCTCCAGTCCTATATTCTCACCCATATGTGGTATTAAAGTGTATAAAATAATCCTTAATAACACTGTACTTTGATTTGACTTTATTCTTTAAATTTTGATGACAGGGTGTAGTAGGAGTCTATGAAGAGTGTGAGAATAGCCTTCTGTACCACTTCTTCTTCTTCAGCTCCAGATAATGAACTTTCTCTTACAGAATACTATTCTTCTGTCCTCCTGTCTGCTTTTCTCTCAGAGTGATCATCTCCTCTTCTCGAGCAGTAGACCTTTGGGTTTCCTCTGCTCTCATCTGAGGATCTTCTTCTCCAGACCCAGAACCAGCTTCTCTTTCTCCCTCTCCATGTTTTGGTTGATGTTGTTTCATCTATTTGCTCTATCTCGATTCTCATTTGACTGATTTGGTGCTGCAAATTATGTTCTTTTTTTATTCTTCTTCTTCATTTCAACTTCAAGTTCTTCAGACATCTTCACCAGGGCTGTGGTTTCTTCTTTGATTTTCTGAAATTCTGCCTGAAAGGACATTTCTAGAGCCTCTATCTCAAATATCTTCTCTTTCTCCTTCTCATTGTTTTTAAAGGCTCTTTTAGCTTGGCAACATTCTCTTGATGATTTTAAGATACCACCTCCTTCTCAATGATAACATAAGCAGAATACATTAAAGGTTACTCTCTCTGCCTCTCTTTGGCTTTGGACTTTCTCCAGATCCTTCTTTAAGGAGGCTACCTCTTCTTAGAGCAGGCGTCACTCATCTGCTGCCTTGTTTCTAAGCTGTTTTTTGAGAAAAAACCTCTTTGTTCAAAGCTTTTCTCTCCTTTTCCTTTTTGCTGAGCTTGGGAATGAGACTCTGCTTGACGTATTTAAGCCTCTCTTCCATCTGACTTAATCAAACTTTGTAGTTTTCTCGGCAAAAGTAGAAGGTGTGCAGCTCTTCGCTTGAAGCTGTAGTTCTCACTGTACCAGCATTTTCTTGGAGAAACACACATATACTTAAGACCAGTGGTTCCCAACCTGGTCAGAGGATCAACTCATGAGGTATATTGATGGAAAATAAATGGTAAATGGTAAACTGGAAAACAACAGCACCCAAAATGATTGTGCCTGAGATGTGTGACATGGAAGACTGACTTAAAATTACAGAACATAATGTGTTGAACTTTGTGAATCAAATTAAGTCGGAGGTAAATTAAGTTTCCAACTACCAGAGAATGCATGACATTTACTTCATTAATTTCTAGTTTATTGCGATGACATTAAGCACAAAAAGATTTGGGCTTGACAAAACCGTGGGTATGTTATTTCATTTTACATCACAGTTATTCAAATCTGACTCGACAGGGTTCCCATAACTGATTAGAAAAAGAAAAAGTAATAGATAGTAAATCAGTCAAGTTGCACAGTGTTCAAAGGCGTCTTAATGGACATCCTGCCTATCTGGCTTGTCTCCGCAGCAGCCTCTATCAGATGCATTCAGCAGAGATTTTCAATTTATTTCTAATCAAGCTTTATCTAATATTCTCGACAGGCAATTAAAAATTCAAACTAGCCTGAAAAGCCATTGCTCACTTTTCACTGTCTCCGCGCGTTCATTTAAAGGATGTTATTTCATTAAAAGCTCTTGTTGATGAGTTGGGAAGCAATTTGCACATGCATTTGATTACCATGGTCTGCATTTGCCAGCAGCTCTGAACATTTTAGTTTTACAAGAATGTTTTATTGTCACACTTTGTATTTAGAGACAGCCTTTCTCAGACTATTGAAGCAAACGTCGTCAACACACAAGACAAGGTCAAAAGCAAAGCTATGAGCTCTGTTTTATTTTGCAGTGGAGGAGTATATCACAGGGCTGTCCCGCCGCACTATAGCTGGCTAGGTTTATGGCCAAAGTGAAAGCGCTGCTCAGGAGATAGCTGGGGAATGGCAGGGAATAATTGCATAGTGTGAATTTGTCATTACGAGTCATAATGAGATTCTCCTGCTGTAAGGCTTTGTGCTTTTAAGGCCTCATAAACAAACAATACAATCAGCTTTTCTCTTGGTAAAGGATCAGACAACTCCACTTACTCTATATTTTAGTAACAACAGCACATTTAGATTCGTACCAACACATCAGTGTGTAAAGGACATAACTGTAATTTGGCATTTGGTTTTATTTAACCCTTTTCAAATACTATTGAGTGACGTGTACAGACAAGCATTACTAATTTCAGTCCATCCTATTGCTGGGTTTCAGAAGACATCATCACATACTATATTTATTCACATTTTCGTTAAAATTCCAAAAGTTCTACAGTCACCAGTAGAAATGACCAGGTTGAATTTTGATGGATCTTTCTAGATATTTCATAAGAACATTCAATCAAAAGGGAAACTAGCTCCTGCCACCCATTAAATCATCAAATCATCTATCTAAAAAACTACAATAAGGTAACTGTAGTTCACAAAGTAGTTATGTTTTTAAACCAAAATGTACAAGAAAATGTGAATGACTGATTTTTTAGTTGAGTTGAAAGTCATTAGTTTGTGTGCATAGACATAGGTCCGTTTTAAATGCTATTCAAAATCTGTTAGGGTGATTTAGTAGTCATGTCTAAAAGCAGAAAAAAGACATAGAATACAAAGCAGCCTTGAGTGCTGCATGCTCTGCGCCTATTTAGGGCAGCCATGTCTAGCAGTGAATTTGAATATGCATGACTTTCCCAGCATGCCTTGCAGCACTTCTAACTCTACGCCCAGACACCAACCCTCTAGGCCTCCGAACAAACATGCATGCATAACATTTGAATATGTTACAGGTTGTCATTGGCAGCAATGTGGTAGAAATAAATGGCATTTCTAATGGTGAAACACATGCACTGTAATCTGTCAAGACAGTCCAACAGAAAATGTTGTACATGTTAGTTTTTATATGTACACAGTCAGCCATAATATTATGATGACCACAGAAATGGAAAGAGAATATAGACCGCTTGGTAGAATATATTACTATATTGTAGCGTTCTCGTAAAGGAAACATGGCAAATTTCTTCTTGCCTGAGTACAAGGACAACTGTAGGCCGTAACCCACGACAAAACAAGAACAAAACAACATCAGTGTCAACTCATTAGAGCCAGTCTCCAAAACTGACCAGTAAGTGACATAATTGAACCTTCACATCAACCTGTCGGCACAGCAACCAAGTCACATACAAAAGTAGTTACATTAACTACAACACTTTGACTGTTAAAAGAACAACAAAAGGTGTCGGTCCTAAACTAAACACAAAATATTGGATCATTAAAATATGGTTTTGGAAAAAAGCACCAAGTTCACCTCCAGATTTTACACAGTACATAATGATGTAGAATATTAAAGTTAATGTGTTGGACAAAGGGTGAACTGTGAGGACAAAGGAGTGTGACATTAAAACTGCATCTCTTGTGAAAAGTTTCTAATGATCTTAACTAATAATCTAGTTCATTCATTACGACTATGTTCTAAAGAAATTCAGAAATATATTGCTCAAAAGATATTTTCCCTTCCCGCAGCTCAATTAATTAATTTTACTTTGGCCTATTAAAGTAGCAAACCAATACAATGAAAGCAGCCTAAATAACAGCATATGGACCAGAATTTGCGTAAAATTTGTGTAAATTTAACCTGCAATGTTTCTGATAAAAGTTCTGAATTTGGATTTTCAGAAATGGAAGAGAGTCATAAATTTGATTTTCATAGTGTGCATGTTAACATATGACTGGGATGCATTTTTGATGAGGCTCATGACTGAGTGGTATACACTTTGCTTAGTAACACTATTGTCCAGAAACTTTAGGCGTGTCCTGTTGATTCCTTCTCAAAGTTGTTATCATTTCAGCAGTATACTGGCATTGCCTCAGCTCCTCTTGAACTGTGCCAAACAGCCACAGCTGGGTCTGAGCAATAAGACCCTGTGAGAGGAGCCAGAGCTGCACTTCAGAGCCATGAGACTGATCCAAGAAGCAGGTCCCCCCATAACACCAAACTGTGGAGCTGGGACCACCGAGCCCCACTTTACATGGAAGTGACTTGGACGGTGGCAACATGGCCGACGTGAGGCTATCTTTCCCCGGTCCCTCTGCTAGACGGGCTAATTAAATACTAAGGAAGGAATAAAATCTTAATGAGAAACACAAGCTTGTTGTGTGTTTGGCACTGACCTGCTCCCTCTTATTAGGTGCACTTGCCCATATGTGCTCGGGTGAAGTGCCCATTAGAGCCTTCCCTAATCGAACTTCATACACGCCGCTGAGATGCTAGTGCAATGTACATGTCGGCAACTTGGCTGACAACTGGGCCCTGCTATGAAATTTCTCCCACAATAAATATTTTATGCAAATTAAAATTAAATTCTTTGCTTAGTTTAAGCAATTTCTCCAGTAAGTAGTGTATGTGTGAAGGAGATTACAACATTTGCTGGTTGGTTTATAATTTAATTTTTGATGTTGTGGCTGGCGGTGGGGAAAGACAGAACACCTGTGAGTGTTTATAATGTCCCATCTCCCTCACAGCTGCTCCTTTTCAAAACACCTCACTGCTGCAATAATTTCATAAAATTTCATGATTTACCATCTGCTAGACTGAGCTATAAGCACATGCAATAAGCATTTGTATGGCGCCGGTCCCAGAAAGGTACAATAACTGTATATTTTAACTTAATGGCTTTTCGGGGCATGCAAATTTGCACTGAGCAGATTGCAGAGATGCTACAATGTAAGTCTGGCCGTCTGTCTGCCTCCCTCTATACAGAACATGCTGCACATCATCTGCTGTAAAACATACATCGTGCTCAGCTCTGCTTCTGTCAGGACCTGGTCACAAACTCAGGCAAAGACACACGCAGTAGGAGGCACAAGCAGATTATTTTCCTTTTAGCATCTAATGTCTATGCATTTGGGTAATTAAAATGATTACTACAACAATTACACCAAGTAATTAGAAACTAATTACACTGGCATTTTTTGTGATTACAGGAGCAGATGAAAATAGTGCTCAAAATTAAATTCATTGCATATTCATGCAAATGAAATTAAATAGTGCAGTGTGAATGAGATAATAGAACTGGAGAATGGTGTTCTCGGAGTCTAATGTTCTGAGCAGGCGTTTGGTTAAAGCACTGATAATCTGCTAATGGGCTATAAAAGAAGTTCATATTTAGAAGGCTGTTTAACGCACTAAAGACTGCACAGTTTCCTTTGACTTCCTCTTTACTGCTCTGGGGATGATGCATATTTTTTATATTGCCAATATAGTGAAAATAAAATTTGCATCTCATAAAATTATTTGCACAGTACATTGATGTCACAAATTAAATAATATATTTTCCCCATTTGCTGTTTCTGAAAATATAATGGGAATGACCTATTTAGTAACTGGGTACTGTGCATTCATTATTCATTTTTAACTAAAGGACTAACTAAACTAGCTGAATAGGCAGTTGCTGAAATTACTGATAATCTGCTAATGGGCAATAAAAGAACTTGATCTTGTCAAAAGAAGTAAAGGCTGGCAGTCTCCTTTCTCTCTCTTATACAGCTCTGAAATGATTAAAGCCGTCAGCTGTGTGCCACAATAGAAAACATTTCATCATTATCTAGTCAGATGAAGGGAGGCGCACCAGTCCTTACACCTTCTTTATGTTGCTTCACGCACAATGATTAAATTAAATATCCAATTCATTTTTCCTGCCTTTCTTTCTTCTACCTCACATCTATCGACAATAGTCAGAGCCGTGACTGCAGCCGGCATGGTGTAATGAGATTCTCCAGATTAGATAGATTTCCTGTTAAACTTGGGTCCTTGTGAGATAGGGTGTCAGGAATGAATGGTTATTAACATTTAAATATATCACACAATAAGACGAGTGGGAGACTTGAGAGACAGATAGAAACCAAGATGGGGGAGTATAAGAAAACAATATGAAATTTTCATTATTATCAAGTATGGATTTGGCTCTTTTCTCCATGAAGCTGATGAAAGTGAAGTAATTAGAGAGGCACAAGTGGAGTACAGAGGAGCCATTACGCAAAACTCAGTTCATTGTTTATGAGCCAAAGCCAATAGTGAGCAAAGCAAGTTAGGAATACAGTACAGATTTGGCAGCTAACACTATAGGGATGTCACTCTGTGTTTTTAACAGTAAAACTGACTTTAAGGTGCACATAATATGTATAGGATCGTGCATTAATGTGCACTGCCTAAACTAAAACTGTATGAATAAATAGAAGTATCTGACAATGCTGGCATGCAGCCTTGGGATTTGGATTCTGTGACTTATAGGACTTAAGTTGTTGCTATAGGTAAAAGAAACTAGCCGCTGTAAGTAGTACTGAAACTGAATGAATGCTGAAAGAGATGCTAATACCAAAGAAAGTTATTACAAATATAGATAGACAATAGAAAAGCATGTTTAAAATTCTTGTCCCCCAGGAAGAAGGTTGTAGGTTTAATCTCTTACCAAGCAGAGTCTAAATGTCCTCCCTGCAGTACTTCAGATGTCCTCTAACTTTTTATTCTCTCCCCCTGGTCAAAGACTTGAGTAACTGTTCTCTGTTTAAAGTGCCGCAGAAGCCCTCAGAAGTCCTCAGAAGTCCTCAGAAGCTTGCGTACTACTGTTTGAGAAACACTTCATTTTAAAAAATGTGTGTTTACACCATATGCAGAAAACCTATAGATAGATTTGTCTTTTTTTTTTTTTTGATAGATTTCCGAGTCTTTCTTCTATGACTGTACACAATAAACTGTCTGCAGACCTAAAGGTCCGAGCCAGCATCTGTGTGTTTTTGTGCTCCTGAGCTGTAGCCTCGTGTCAGAAACTGTTGAATTATCAAACAAACAAGACAGGTGAGGCAGGGTCTGCTTGCCTGTATCCCTGGAGTTGGTCTCGGCCGGGTCATCCTTCATGTAATGTGGCTGTGGAAGTCGCAGGTGTGGAGCTTCTATAGCAGGACACTGCAAAGGCCCCTCACTGCCTCCACTGCTGCCCACGTGTTAATGACCAGGCCAGGGGAAGGCTGCTCCTCTGTGTATGCTGTTATAAAGCACTCGCAGGCTCCAGGATGGCAGCCAGCTCCGTCCTGCGCCCCGGGGCTCTCTGTGGAGAATAGAAGACACGCCTCATGCTTTGTTTTTCAGACACCACGGAATCCCACACCACAGGACAGAGGAGGGACAGACACCACAGCTAAGTAGGCAGTCTATTAAAAGTACAGTTATTCAGTCTGTCTGTAAACTTCATATCCCAGGTGAGGTTTGGGTATGAGGTGAGTTAATAAATAAATGTGTCTAAATAATATAGTGCTTTACAACCTCCATGGGCATAAAGAATATAAAACAGAAAGGAAGACACTAGCAGGTAAGGAGCTGTGTCAGTGTCCTTCAGTGCTACTGGGGCAACCTGTGCTGCACCTGGGGATCCATCTCCAGATCTTAAGCCAGTCTTGGTTAGGACTACCCTAGCTGAAGGATTTGACCTACAGTGCGTGTTTTGGGTTGATGCGGAAACTGGAGTGCCCAGAGCAAACCTACTGCAGAAATATCCTAACAAAAACAGGCTGTCACTAAAAGGCCCAAGCCTCCACCAAGTCATAACACTCACAAATTCAGATTAATTCATGTTAAAATCCCCAAATCCCAGTCTACCAGTTTATTACTATCTTGCAAAGGTAACTGTTTCAAAATGAGCAAAACTAGTGTAAATAGAAGTTACTGGAGTGGCCCTGACGGTTTGTGGCATGGATCGGGATAAAATGGCACACAATATAATTGAAACGGAAAGCCTCTCTCTCAAAATTTCTCATTTTGTACCAATCAATAAGAGTTAATGTACAGGTTCATAAGGATCCGCTGCAGTTTGCTCCTGTTTTTCCATCATAGAGCTGAGTTTATTCAATTTACATTTGGGCTCTCAGAATTACAGCCATACATTCTTCTGACATACTTATCAATATTTATCACATTTCTCGCACAAACATACAGGATTTTTCTGGTCACTTACAGAGACAATAAGACTGCAGACCAAGAACTCATAATATTTTGGTTCCAATTACTATTGATTTTACAATTGGTTTGCAGCAGGATGTTGTTTTATTGCTAATATACTTAATGGGCAAATCAATATGAACACTTGCTTGGCTCATTCCTATAAAAGGACATAAACTCTGAGATAGGAACTTAAGTTGTGGATGTCTCGGACTTCCCCACTGAATGTATGCAGAGTTAATACAGTGCTCGAGGCTTCATTGTTTACACCCAAAATCTCAAATTTATTTTTTTTTTAAATGTTAATACTACCAGGACTAAGTATTGTTTGAGGTCTAGTTGTGTCCTGTTCCTAATTCCTTTTTTGTAAGTACATTATACTCATCTGTCTAGTGTCACTCATGCCCAAATGTAAGCAATTTTTAGCCTGTTTTTACCCTGATTAATTAATTCATTTAACTTAATTTTATTTCTTTATTGGTCACGCTTGGGTTGGCTAAAATAAATATATTGTCCATGATCACGCAGTCGATGTACTGTTGTCAAGGCTAACCATAATCTAGCTATGGGTTTTATTACCACAAAAGACTGTCAAATGTAAGTACAATTACTGCCAGGAACAATAAGCGAGCCTCTGAATCCACGCAGCATCAGAGAGGGGGCACCCAGGGCTGAGAGGGGTGCGTGGCTTGTCCCGTGTGAGCTCCAGTTTGAGTGATGACGGCTCTACATGATGGAGAGGAGCACGGGGAAGCAGACGGTGTGGTGAGCGCTCATAATCTGTAATTGATAATGAAATAAAGCACTGTAAATAGCCTCAGAAGGACTTCTCTCTGTTGACACTCACTGACATGTAAAGCCTGTGTGTTTCAACCCCTATGCCTATGATAAACTAAATAATGAGCCAGGCGGACAGGGTAAGGTTAGCATGATAACAAAATGTTAAAAGTGAACAGTTTAAAGATTAGACACATTTTACAGTTTGTTGTTCAATCATCTGGAAGTCTCTGTCTACTGTACTACTACTACTTCTTCTCTTCACATACTGAACCCTTGTTTTGCATAGTCCTCCCAGTTTATGCTTTACATTTTTCAACAAATTCACATGACATCAGGTATAGACTCAGTATAGGCTTAGTTACATGAAGATGTCTTCTCAAAATTTAAGAAACTATTTTTACTTTTCGAGTGTAGTGTATGAATACTTTTGCTCTCAATAGTATCTAAATCAAAACCCAGTTAAATAAAGTTGAAGGGATTTGTGCCGTATTTTATTCTTGACTGACGGTTTTCTGGTGCTATGTTTCATTCTATAAAAATCAGCAGCACTCGCCTCTCTGCTGTGGTGCTGTCTGCTGGTTCACTCCTTATCACGCTGCACCTCAGCCTCTTTTTTCGCTCGACGGACTGCGTGACACACAATTGACATGTAGGTTTGGAGGCAACACAATGCTATTGAGCTGTGATGTAAAGGTAGCTACCAGGCTTCCTAAATACATTTCTGCTAGAGCGGGCATGGAGCGGGGAGCAGGCAGGCAGGCCTCTCCTCTGGCTCTGTCTCAGCTGCAGGCTGCTTGGATCAAATGAACTGCTGCATGCTTCTGCACCAGCAAGGTCAGAGCCAGCCAGTGCAGCGGAGGAGGTCATGTGACCAAGTGAGATTTGAGGCTGTGGAGATGGAAGGGAACATTTATGAGAGCTGACAATGATTAACCACATCACACTGTTTTCACACACAAACACAGGCATGCGCAGGGTTCACTGAGCTAACAGGTAGTGCTCCTGACCTTGTGCAATCAGCAAACAGCCTCTATTTGTTGTATAGTTACTACCACAACTAGACAAGACCATGGATATATATATAAATATAAAAACTATAAAAATCAATTGAACTGATCAAATTGAGTATTTTAGAAAGCATAACCTTTAACTATGATTTGATATGACAAAACAATGTACTGTATGAATGCAACAATATATTTTTTTAAAGTACTACAGAAAATAAAATATCACAAGTAATGAAAATATTGAAAATATATTATGCCCTTGACACAGAAGCCCTAAAACAAGATAATCTCAGTAAATCTGTTTCTAAACCACATTGTAAAAAAAAAAAAAAAACATGACCAGCAATAAATAAATAGCACAATGAAACACTTTTGTAGTTAGTTGTAATATCAATAATGTGACACAGATTCAAATTTATCTACAACAATATCTACAACTCAAATGTTGTCATATAGGCCCAGTACAAAAATCTCCCAAACAAAACAGAAAACAGTACAGCGTCATTTAAGTCTATAAAGTAATGACTGTGACAAGCCTAGTACTGCAAGTATAATAACAATATAGAATTTTGGAACTGAATTCATCATAAAATTTAAATATCATACACCTTTGACGCCAACATATTTTAAAAGTTTGTGAACAGAGGAGGGTAATGAACAAGTACATAGCTGTGAAAGAGCCCAGCCAGAGGTTGGCACTGGCCTCTCTGGATTGTGACACTATGTCCTGCTAGCACACCCGGGCTGTTGGAGCGGGTGTAGCTTGTTGTAAAGTGAGATGGAGGTGCACACTGGTCAAATGGAGGGCTAAAGTGGAAGCTAAGGCTGCTCTCCTTGCTAATGCCCCACGGCACCTCCACCATTAGCATTCCCCACTGCGACTGGAGTTCATAAGACTAATGGAGTTGCTACCTGGGGACATTAATTGTGCGTGACACCACTCGGGGGCTCGCGTGCACTCCCACTAATACCGGCGTGCTTGCCTGACAAAGCGCCCGAAAAGATTACAAACAAAGTCCAAATAACTGCCAGTGCAGTGCTGCTGTTTGACAGGAGACTTTGAGTGGGGTCATATTGTTCGGGGGTTCGCTTACCACATGTTGGACAACCTTTAAGGGTCACATGTCGGGAAATAAGTGTCTGTGCATGAGCGTAAAAATGACTTCACCACGGCCGGGCGATGCTCCGACAGTGTTACGGCTCATATCAAAGTTCTCCCTCGCAGTGACATGACATCATCCAATAAAAATGCATAAAGGGCTGTAACCACGGCTACATGGAAGAATGCCATTGTGTCCTCAAGGCAATAGATTCTGAACAGTTAAAGCATGTAGAGAGTTTAGAGGGGCCCATTTTATTACTATGACAGTACTGAACTTGTCTCTATAAAGACAAAAAGGTGACATCACAAACCCAAGTTACCGGTCAGATTTGTGGAGATACACCTGCAACTGAATAAATGCAAGATAAATAGTTTTAATGCCATTCCGCGGAACATTCCAGGCAAAGCAATAACATCTCCATGGAGAAGCTGATGACAGACCAGCTAACAGAAAAACTGAATTAGTTGGATACATTTGCTAATAATACTGTTAAAGTGTGTATATTTGAACATACAATATTCATGTTGAAATAGTAAATTTACCACTTATTTTGGCTGCTTTGCATTGCTTTGATTTGAGTTTTGGTACAGCCCACTTGTGGATATGTTAAAATAATGAAAGTAAATAATATTGTTTAAAGCATTAAACAAATCTGCAAAACTACTGAGGAGTTGAAATGTGTACAGGGGGAGTCTAAAATCGATGAGTGTCAAAGTCTTTTTGAATTTATTAAGAAGAAAAGGGCAAAGGCTGCGGCCCCACTTCAGAGAGTCAAACCCATTTACACTGCCATAATTACATTTGTATTTACATTAGGGACACTCCAAGTTGGATTTGTCATTTCTCATCTATTTTCCCACCTTCATTCTCTTCATCGAGCGTCCGAAAAATCATTACCCGCCTTTTGTCGTTTAGCATGTCCTAGCACGCCACAATAATGCCAGAGTCATGTAATGAATGTCAAAACTATTCCTATCAGATATTGTGAAATATGGTTTCTGAAGAGGCGTTCAAAGACATAATATGATAATTTGATTTCTCAGATAGGCTGAACGGAAATGCCTTGTCTGGACATTTTGAAAAGCAGAATCCATTACTTCTTCTTAATTCACTGTGGCATAAATTAAAGGATTTCTGCAGGCCATTAACTCATCCATTAATACCCAGGGTCAAGATTATTGAGGCTCAGGGTAAAGCAATATGAAGGGCTATTTCTTCAAGATGTGTCAAGCCCTGATTACACTGGGGTTCTCCATCCGCTGCCATTCATTGTAAAATTATCTCGCGTCTTCTTGCCTCAGATAAACAGCAGGGAAGATAATAGTCACATGGGTAAGTAATCCTGTTGCAAAAATTAATTTCCATTTCATTTGTTTTGTTATGTTTCGGGCAATTTCAAGGCTGGGCTTGATTGTTTCCGAGTGATATGGAGTGTAGGAGAGCAAGGGGGAAGAAAGAGCAGAAAGGAGGTGTAAAATTAGGTTGGTGTCAGCACAAAAATGAAAGCCACTGAGCTATTTTTAATTTTCGAGTGTGCATGTGATGATGAAGAGGGCACCGCATGCACAGGACTATGGAGATGTAAAGGAGGGAGAGAAGAGGAGGCTCAAAAACTAATGGCAGTCCTGTTTCTACCCCCATAGAACTAATGCACTTGTCCTAATTTGTAGCCACCATTTGAAAAAAGTGTGCGTCAATGGAGATGTATTGGGTTATGAGCACACAGGTGCACACAGTTAAATATACAATTGCAAATATATAGTTTAAAATACAGTTATATACTCATGATTAACAGTTATTTTGACAAAACTAGGGCTGTGCAATTAGTTGAATTTGAATTAAAATTGAGATTAAGTAATGTTTATTTGTCTGTGGGGACTTTTTAATCAAGAGGCCCACAGCCAGTCCTCTGTCAGCAGATTTCAGACTTTGGGGAAGAAATGTGCCTTTTTTTTGGTTTTAAATGGCAATTATAAAAAGTCTGTGATTGTACACTGAGATTCAAAATAGGGTTTAATACAGGGGTGTAAAACTCATTTTCACAGAGGGCCACATCAACAAAATGGTTGCTCTCAAAGGGTCAGATGTAATTGTAAAATGTGACTAAATGTAACCAAATATAATGTAAAATAAATGCAACTTCTTTTTAATGTTGTTGTTAATTAACCGTTTCTATATTTATTACTTATTCGAGTTACAAATATTGTATATGGATTTGCATAAATATGAAAAATGCTTGTGTAACTGTGTATCCCCTGATAAACTGATATTTTAAGACAGTTATACTTTTTAATTTACTGTGTCGTGGGCCACATAAAATGCCATGTCGGGCCACATTTGGCCCACGGGCCTTGAGTTTGACACACGTGGTTTAATAGCGTCAAATTTTAGATTACACTTAAAATTCATTCAAAAGACTTCTTCATGTATGCCACAAGTTTTATTTTTTGTAATGTTCTTGAGTTAATAATAACTGAAAGTGCAGATATACATGTCTAATTGTTTTGTCAATAAAAACTTAAAATTATTGCAGTATGAGCTATCTGAGCCTGAGGTAGCTTATTTAAATATAGTCCTGTGTTTGAAAGAGATGATGGGGCTGGGCTCCTGTAACACATGTCCCCCAAAGCACAGTTTATTTCCTGCCTTTTGTTCAGGTGCTCTCCAGCTCTGCACTGATTTGGGCGAAGATGAAATTAGGGCAAATAAAAATCGTATTAAAAGAATATTACAGCCTAACAGCCATTAGTCTGTGGCGTCCTGTCACGTTTTGATGGATTCCTCACTTAGTTCAATGAATGGTCTAATGACATTGATAAAATCGCAGGCAACTAAATAGAAAAGCCTGCCACTGATGCACATATGATACATATGCACACAGCAAATTCATTTAGCATGTTTACCCTTATTTATTCACTTTTTTCTTTCTAAGTTGAAATACAAAACATACAGTGGGATTGCTTTATACATTCAAGTCTAGATCGTGTGACTAATGCAGAGGAAAATCAAACTTCAGTAAAGATTAAACAAGGAGTAAAATGTTCAAATAACCAATACTACCAATTTTGAGGCACTATTGTAACAACAACAAAAATCTTGATAAATCTTTTAAAACTCGAACTAGACAAGCACTTTAAAATATATTTTTGTTTTATTTAGTATCAAAGCATAATGTAAAATTGTTATAATTTTAATGTACAAAAGTTTTCATGTATCTATAAAGACAAATCCATTTACATTTGCAATAGATAAGGGATACACACCTATAGAAACTAGCAGCTCCCTATATCCCCTGTTGGATTTTCGAGCTGCCACTCTCTGACACACTAAGCAGAATTAATTTGAAACGCGGGGACTTCCTTATTCCTGCTTCTTCGTGTAGCTTCCAAACTGCTCTTGACACACATGCACAATAGATGAGCCAGTCCGGATGCTCTCAGACTAGGAATTTAAAGCCAATCCTTACAAGCGGCGGACTCCTGTGCACTGCAAAAATCTTTCGGTATTCACTGTAACCTCTTTGCTATTTCATCCTCGCTCAACTATTTTTCTACTTTGGGAAAAACACTTTCTATCACTGTCAGGGTGAAAACTACGTGGCAGTGGATTAGCTGTCTGCCTCTGCTCCACAGTTGTACCGCAGTGGCAATAAAACACACACATCTCCAGTTCCCTACCTTTACGTATAGTTTGAAAGGCGCTCAGGGAATTCGATTTATTTTGTTTCATAATTTTAGTCGACAATGGCTCCCTTTGTGATGGATCTTGTGACCGGGTGGGTTACAACAGAGAATTTACAGTGATAGTTTAAATTTATTGGACAAAAGCAAAAGGATTTCTTAATAAGAGCAGGCATTGTGTGTTTTTAAAGCACTGTAAAAGGATTGTGGATCCGACTATAAAATAACATATGTGAAGATAGATATGTGATGCTTTGAATGAAAGAATATGTCCAGTTTTATACAGAACCATTTCCCTAATTATCATTGGAATTACTATGAACATATTTGCTCAGCCCCCTTTTTGACAGTATCATTTGGTTTTGGTAAAGCCCCAACTAAGTATGAATTTGAAACAGCATTATTTGATCATTTAATAACATGGAGTTTCAATGTTGTTTATTTGTACAGTGCACGGTGAACTCTGTGTTGTCTTAAAAGCTGCTAATAAGAGCCAGCAACATGACAGAGCAAAAAGATATGAAACCATTCCATCTATTTAATTAAGACAGCTTATAGTGGCACCCGGTTCCAGGGTGTTTAAGCTAATTACTGTATTAATTACAACATTAATTAAATGACATAATTGCCTTTCAAAACAATGACTCTGGTATCCTCAGTAAGGTAAAGGGTTAATCTACTGTGGAACCAGGCATGCATTATTTACATGCTCCAATGAATAATACATTTAGGAAGTGCTCTTATAAATTTACCAGCGCAAAGAAAAGCAAAGCTTAGCGCCTAAAGAAGGGCTGATTTGAATATGTGTTTTAAATGAAGATTTGTGTGAATTATGGTCACACCACAGGCACATGGGCGAGGTGTGGATCTTTGTCTGTGCTGCCTCCAACAGATAGGGACAAAATGATTACAAGATATTAGAGAGGATCAGGATCAGTGCTTAGATCCAGGAGGGATTCTGTATTTTCAGATTTGGAATGAAAATATGGATTTCTCTCACTTTTTTTATCATTAGGCATGGCTCAGTGGAACGAAGCATGAGACTAATTCTGAATTTGAGTGTCCTGTCCTGTTATCCACTGCTATGGTTTTTATTTGTGGAAAACAGTATAAGTAGGTAACAGTAAGTATATGAACAGTATAAAATAATGCTTATATAAGAATTACATTTTACATGCTCCATACTGCATAAACAAAAGATGTAAGCAGAGGCACTCATACAGTGCCAAAAACAGGTTCAGTTGCCACAGCCCAAACCTACAAAGAAAAAAAAAAAAAAATCACATTGGAGTGTGACGAGTGACTAATCAAGGCAAGCGAAAGCGTGCTGCAATAAATTAGAGCGGTGTGAAATAAACCACACAAACAGACTGATGATAATAAATGTAAATTATTTCTGGGGAGAAATGTTCCTGCTACATGAGTAATACCAACCATCAGGAAGGAGTCTTCCTTAACATTAATTACAGAAAATGACAAGTGAGCTGACAAGTAGGAAGGCTCATTATCTGAAAACATATTCACAACTTCGCAATTTGCGCAAGATGGACTCCAGCTAAATTAATCTCCTTTCTTTGCATGAGCCCCTTCTAATTTTCATGTTATTAACAGGTTTGCAGTATCACTCAGTGCTTGTCACCCTAATCAGGTTTTTCGGCGTGTTCGGGAAAGCGTGGTGTCATTTGGAAAGGATCAGGCCTCATAATGTGCTCTCCATCACGCTGCTGAATCTACAAGGTTGCTTTTAATAAGGTTCCTTAATCATTTCTCCTTTTTGTTCAACTTTTGGCCTGACTGCCTTCTATTATCACTTCTTCCATTGGAGAGGCACCATTAGCAGGGAGGCCGGCCTATCTCTGGGACAAGGGGCATAGGACAAAAGACACATTGGGTCATTAAACAATTAAACCATCATGTAAGCCTTCATACAGTAAACATGATTATACATTATTATGGAGATTTCACACAGAGGGAAATATATGTGAAGTGTTTATGATCTCATGTGGCTTAATCAGAACATACATTACAACAGTATTTGACAAAATTGTATACGTACTGTTCATTTACGCAGGCTTGGGACCAACCAAAGACTACACATTGATGCATTATGCTTCACTATGTTTTACTATTGTGTTTTTATGCTAATTCAGCTGCACTTGAGTAACCATAGTAATAATATTTCACATAGTGCTTCAAGCATGTTAGATTATTGTCTGCTCCCAAATCCCTGCGATTCCCTTACGTATGCATCTGTGAACTGTGCACACCAGCAATATAACAATTGTAGATAATGCTGGGACTTTGGTGTGGTTTTGAATTAATAAATCAAAATATATAGAATTTATGCATGTCCGAAATGTAATCTGCAAACGTGTCGTATTGAAAAGGTGGGTTTAATTCACGCGATAGCTGGAGCAGAAATGCAATAAGTCATGCAAAATTAGTTCAGAGAGAATAAGTTTCAGGGGAAGAAGAAGCCAAATGTTATGAAGGAGTCCATAATGGCAGAGGCAGCTTTATCTGCTCTCCTCTCTCTCACACTCCCTAATTACATTTCACAGATTGTACCACAATAGCTGCTGGTAGTAACCTTTAGTGGATGGGCTTTTCAATAATGCAAAGTACACATTTTCATATCTATTTTTTCCCACTGTGCTCCCCATTTATTAATTTGCTGAACACAATAAAACAAAGACTCGACTTAATGTGCTCCTTTGCTCAAAAGGCGTCGGACAAGATAAAAATACAAAAGCGTCTTTCTGTAATGAGGAATGGGCCGTGCATGCAAACCCAATCATGTCCAACGCATCAGGTTTGGAAGGCCATTTGGTTAGTCACTGTAAAATTCTATTGTTTATCGAACTTATCCTTTATGTATTTATCTTCCTACTGTAAATTATTCATGTGCTTTGCGACAGTTGCCTCTGCAAACAAATACAAAGCCCTGCGTCAGGCGGAGATATTCTCAAAGCATGTATCAAGTAGAAATCTGTTCAGTTACATGTATGTTACATGTATTTGGTAATACTGCATGGACATTTTTAGGTATAGCATCACTTTGTTACATACAAGTTGATACTTTAGAATGGCAAAAGCTACATCTCTTTTCTGCCATTGTCTTTTCCCTTCCAAAGCTGTGTAGTACTGGCCCAGGACACCTTAATTCAAGCACCTCCCTTTTGTCCATGCTTGGGATCAGCACAAACACTACACTAGCTTGTGTTCCTTGAAAAGGCTATAATTCTTACATATAAAATGTGGAGCTGTTGATCTCACAGTCTATCCTCATACCACAAATAAGCTGAACCAAATCATTGGTGGCAGCTGCTACAAGGGCTTCTTAATTGAATGATTATTGTATTAAATACTGGCTTTTAATGGAGCGTGCACCTCAGCAATTCTTTCCGCTTAAAGGAGCTGAACTCTGGGCAGGTCCTTGCCGCCGCCAGCGATGTGTTTGCTTCCAACTGAGTGGTCAGTGTTGGTGTGAAGTCAGCCTTGCACCTGCACTAGCACCACTTCCACTGTAAAACATTTAGGTTTCACATATACTATGTTACAGAAAGTCACAAACACTTGGCTGTGTTTTCCACTTGGCTTCAAAGTATTTTAACACATTCACAGCACAGACGGCTTCCTGTCTCTTTCTTTTTACAAGTCTAATAACTCCTAATAGTACAAATCAGAGCGGCTTCCTTAATCCGGTGGTATTTTGTCTGTGATAGGATCAATATTTGCCAGAGCAGTTTCCTTATCCTCACAATGTGATGAAATATTGGCTGTATGAAAGAGGCGATAATGTTATCCACAGTCTTTCCAAAGCCAAGCACGATCCCAGATTAGAGGAGCGTTTATCAAAGACTCAGTGTTGGCTGAGATTACATTTAACCTGACATCACACAGATAGGAGCCCAGATGATCAAACAGGACGGGAGCTACCGTCAGTACACACACTGTCACCCATTTTCTTCACTAAAATCAGATTTTTTAGCTGCCAATATCACATTCAAATCCCAAATTCCTGTTAGTGGTGGGTGGCCATCAGCGCTAGGCCTTAGGCAGGGTACACCCAAATATTAGCATTTTTCATTTTTCATTCTTTCATTTTGACAAAGACAGCAAATGTAGATTTCAGAACTATCAGTATAGATACAATGCATCCAGTTGTAATACATCATAAATTTGAATGTTACCAATATTTGATTGTAGTTTGGCCAGCTTTAACAGAACAGGATTATGTATTTGTAAAGTCCGTAAATTCAGCCACAGAGGGCCACAAACACACAATATACTGACTTGAGTGGGTTGCGTCAGAATCCCCACAGGCTTGAGAGCAGATGATTTGCTTCAATGACTTCTACTGCAACATTGCTATGATGGTTTTGGTGTGACTTTGTAAAAGACCCATTGGTCTTGACATGGACTTCTTTAATTGAGTTCAGTTATTATGCTTTTATACACTCGTGTCACTACACACTCAGTGGTTTCAGAGCACTACCTGAACTTTGGGCTGGCTCTCTCTGCTCCTCTCCAAAGCCATCCTCATGCATCTCTGTCAGTACGAGACGCAGTCGGAGTTAAGTGCACAGAGTTGTCCACCAGGCTCAGTGGACGCCCGATGGGGAAATGCTCGGGTGCAGAGAAACCTGCCTGAAATTAAATTCTCCACTTGGCTGACTTGGGTGACTGGTCCTGGTCCGCTGGCCTGTTCCTTCATTATTCCTGCCTGATAACTGACTGAACGGATGTCTTGTCTGTTTAATGCCAGCTCAGCTGCTTCATGGGAGGAACGGGCTTGTCACTCTCTGCTATAACACTCTGTATTACCATCTACACTTCATTTATTTGCCTCAGATTTGGTTCGCCCGTCAAGCCACCAGTCGCCCCCTCCAAAGACACATGCAATTCTCTACCGCTCAACCTACAGCATCTTTTAGGAAACAATTCAAAATAACCTGTCGAAAAATTTCATTAAAATGTCATTTAGATGTCACCCCAATGATTTAGATTGGAACCAATAAAGGTGACCTTAATTGTAGTTTCTTCCAGCACCCGTAGTGTTGCTCTTACTGGGAGCAGATTATAACATTTTTTTTGCGTTCTCCTACAAAAGCAGAGTAAATGCCTGTAGTCCCCAGAGCTTTGAGATGAGCATTTACGAGCCTTGAGTGAAAGGTGCCTGCATGAGGGCACTGCATGATGGGACATTGTGATATGGAAACACAGCCAGGCAGCCTCTGTCAAAGACATTCCTCGCACTTGACCCTGTACACTCCCTCCCCTGCCCCCTTTTCTTTGTGGCATTTACAGAATTAAAATGAATATATCCCATGGTAATGCACTGCTGGAGTATACTAATCATAACTCACTGCTTTAGTGCAGGCTTTTAAGTGCACATGACAGTGTAAGCTAATCAATGCTAAACACTGTTGTCTTACTAAAACACATGGTGCACCCGGCCTCATGTATGACCTGCTTCAAACATGAACATGAGAATTGTAATAAGCAGTACAGAAATAAGTATTTGCAGGCTATAAAACATCCCACGCCCCCTCCTTCTGCGTAACCACAAAGCCGATAGCATTGTGGGACAAAATGCTTTCCAATTTGACAATTGATTGCCTTTTGAGCTATTTGTTGGTTGATATTATAATTGGTATAATTTTTCACAAGTACATGAGTGTCATGGCATGATGGGCTTTGTGGATCTCGGTAATGCAAAGGCCCATAGTTCAACCTTTAGGATCAATAATGTATTAAAACCAAGAGCTTATTGAAATAATAGAAGGATTTTCAGTAGGAGAGGAGCAGGCACAGGATAGAAAAATGTGCCAAAGACAAAGTACTGGATTCTATGCCAGGCCTTCGATGTTAAGTGCATTGTTTTGTCGCCAGCGCTCGAGAAGGACAGAGAAAGTGGAAGTGATGTGAGAACTCAGGGTTATTGACGTAATGTGTGAACAGAATAAAGCAGCACTTGATCATGTTAAGAACTGTAAAAGCAAACGTGTGAACGCAAACTGTTCACTTTTCTTGCTTGGCTCACAGCATGTTGATAAAGAATAGCACACACACCATTATGCTCATGCAGTTTACTTATACCCTACATACAGTATCACTCTGGGTCATTTTGGGCCTAAAACAACCGAAAACAAATTATACACACATTTATTATTACTTATTACCATCTTATTTTTATATCTTATTTCTTGCCAAAAAATAATCTAAATAAACACCATGGTTGGCATGAGTGCATGGCAAAATGTGATACTGTATAATACTGTACAGTAAACACAATTATTTTTGTAAAATTAAACCACTAACCATCTTTTCAAAGTATTGTGTATGCCCTACCTGTAAAAGTAAATTCATTGTTGATTGATTTGAGACAAAAGAGCAGTGTTAAGAAACTGTCATTAGCAACGCTCTACCAGGTCCTGTCTAAAGCCCATAGTTGGAGGTAAGATAAACACATTTCCATCTCAGTTCAATCTGAAGCAACCACTTCTCCTCAGGCCATCATTTGCACTGGTGTGTACCATGCTCTTTGCTGCCATGGTGTGTTTTGACACCAGTAACGGCCAGTGAGGTACAAGACTATATGTGACAGATTTGACAAATCAAGAGAAGACAAACAGCTGCCTGGGAAACGTCTGGGCGCTCCCACACAAGGCGATAAGTGCCGCTGACGTGGACATGACAAGCTCACAACACTAAACCCCAGGACATACACTCCCACTAGACTGGACACAATCTCTTCACTGTATGCGCTAAACAGCTTTTTACACAAGAATTAACAAGAAATACTGACTTCTCCAACTTCAAGCAGCCATCTTTCTACTGTACGCTCTTTGATGTTCCCCTGTTTCAGCGCGGGGTTTGATCTCAGTTTGATTTCCTGTGGCATATCTGATACATATTATGAAAGCAATACAAGCACATAGGGAGACAGGGTGCCTCCAAACTTGAACTGTTGCCGAGATACCTGAAGAATGAAATGACACCAGTAACATCTCCTTTGTGCGAAAAATAAAAGAAAAAAGTCTGCCTCTCAAAAGTCACACATGTAAATTGAGTATTTTTTCAAAAGAGTATTGGTTGCTTTTCAGAGTTGTTATGGTGATACACTGTCATAGGAGTTTGACAGAGGAAAAAGAATAGCGTTCTTTCATTTGAGAACATCACAGACACAGCTCCTCTGAAGAACAGGCTCTACAGTCAAAAGTAGAAACAAAAGGCAAAGGGAAATTAATGCTATTGAGCTATGGGGTTTTTAAAATGCTTTTGTGGAATATTCACTTGAAAAAAGGTGATACTGTAATAATAAGACATTAAGTTAAGACTCTAGTGAAGATTTACTCAAATATTTTCTAGCAATATGGACTTGATGGTATTTTTCCAGTGTAATTCTAGACAGACATTACAAAAATAAAAATATGGAATTAGACATTAAATAGTTAAATGCTAGTGATTGTATGAGTTCCAAAAAAGCATTTGTACTCAATTTAACAAATTTATATATGTTATTTTGTCAGACAATTGATAATGAATGGCATCTATTCAGTCGGTTTTCATAGGGCGGCTAATGGTCTGTAGTAGTGGTCTGTATATAAATTCTAAAAGGCTTGCTCAGTGGAGAAGTCTCAGATCTCCAAACATTCATACCATTACCCGTAAGTACATGTCCATCTTAATGCAAGTAAACGCCAAATCTTCTTCACCCTGCACCTCTCCATTTCTGATGTAGCCAGATGAAAAACAGCTGCACATCTCGGTCTCTAGCGTCTGCTCAGAATTGTGTCGGTCGAATGAGAATTGGGGTAAAACATTTGAATTACAGACCTCAGCTATGACGCCCGGCCTCCTGGACTGCCACATCATGAATATATATTGCATTATGAAGATGTGATGACATTTAGAGCGACCACATTTAACCCTCTCCTCTTGTGCCTCTCGCGGGCTGTGTTTCTCTTCTCCCTCTTAATGCATTTTGCAGTGAGGGGATGCATCTTAAAAGATTCAGTGAGAAATGTCAGAGCGAGCCAAAGACACCGCTTCCAGAGCTGGGGTCATTTTCCGACTGGAGATTCACATCCAAGGGTGATCTATCCTTCACAGGGCCCATCCCCCACTGTTTGTCTGCTGAGTCCATAATCGCATACAATCTGCCTTTTGCTCCAAATGTTTCTGCTGGTTTATCCCCATGTACATATGCAACAACACTGCACACTCATATGCTATTTATTTTTTTAGTTTACTTTAATTATATGCTTCTGAAATTCCTAATATGTTTTTGGAGTATTCCGATAATGGCATTCACACAATATTATGTCAATCTAACAGAAATGTCCCATAATATGCCTTTAAATATATTAGTTGCGGTTTAAAAGGGGTGTGTAAACTTGACTTTTATAGGCTTTTAACCATAAATTCCCCAATTATTAACTCTCTCTAATGTTGTATTTTGATTGATTCATAAATGTTTGAGTAATGTCCTGAATTTGAAGCTTGATTACTTAGAAAATTCCTGTTTTCACCTATCCCCTGTCCCCACCCACAGCTCTGTATTTACATCACTAACTGTATAAAGGAGTGGACTAAGGGAGTGTGATATCACCCACAGCATTCAGCTCCAATGAAGCAAATGAAGCTCGTCGAGGCTAGAGCAGTTATAGGAGCCAATTTGGAGCCGAGTTCCATATTTGGAATTCTGACCGCTAGTATCATAGCAACCAAAGAGCCAATCCAGAGCGAGGCTGTTGAAGGTAACGCCCCTTCTCACCCACACAGCTGGTTTAGTACAGAGCAGGTGCTTAACAACGCTGTCAATCAAACCTGTTGCTGATGCTAGAGGGACCGACCTCTGGGAAGAAGGTGCCTGATTTGTCTGTTATTAATGTTCAAACCTTGATTTATAGACACAATAGTGAAATAAAAAACAGGATCATGTAGAGTGGGTTAATATGAACATTTTAAGTCCAAATGACGAGGCTCACTGCAGCAATTACGGAGAAAGAGGCAACAGTTTTTTAATGTAAAGTGAATAGGAGCCAGATGTGCGCCCATGCTCACTTCCTAGTTGGAACACCACAGCTAGAAGTTAGCTATGGCCATTTATATATACAGTCTATGACCTACAATAATGCAATAATTCAAAAAGATTCAGACTCCAGGTCATGCATAGGGTTCAATAATACCATGTAAAAACTGTGAAATGAAACTATAAAGTGGGGGCCCTTTTGATATTAAGTTGTTTTGGATCGATACGAAGGTTTACAATGAACAAAATGTAAAATAAGGATCTACAGATGTTATAATTTACTACTAAATACCCCAAAAATTATATGTCTCCTTTAAGCACCAGACAAATATAAAACAATTGTAAAATTACCCTAAAAAATGCAGAAACATCACTTTTATCCTTATTTGGTAGGTTATAACATATACCCCTATTCAAATTTTGCACATTTTCAAAACAACATTCATGTCAATGTTTATGGCAAATTGTCATTTACAGTGAATGACATATCCAATCTAGCATCTAAAAAAGTCACTAAAAGCTGGTTTCTACATACTGATCTGTGCATTCACATCAGTATTCTCAGGCCAATCAGTGACAGTGCAAACAATAAACAATCCATTTCATAATGTTCTCTACCCATTCACCAACTGCATATGGATCCCTTATTCATTTCTACACACAGAAGTGCAGAGTATAGGAGAGCTAGCCTACCGCAGAGCTACTTGACCAAGCCGGGCAGCGTCTCTCCACCTCATTACCAGATGCAAATGAAAGGGGTACACATGTTTAATATTTAGTGGCAGCAGAAATGTCAGGCTGGCACGAGACGGAATTAAACAGCACTGTCAGCGCAAGTGAACTCAAGGCTTTCTCAGCTATTTCACTTCATATTGAGTTACTGTCACCATTTATTTCGGGGCGGCTGGACGACGGGAGTGAAAATGTTCTGTGATGTCTTTAAGAGCAGAGGAGGAATCAAGGAGGAAGTGTGAAGGGTATTGTCCTGATGAGCCGTGGGATTTCAAGCTTATTGTCAAAAACAAATATTATAAGATTATAAGAGTTTTACATATTGTCCTGAGGTTTATAAAGCACTGTGTTTTATTAATAAAGGAAACTGTGATGCCCCCCACCCCATAGTTTAAAATTCCCTCCCTTATTCTACAAACAAGCTGGATTATATTAGCATCACAAAATCATACTTTGTTGCTTATTATATTGGCACACACATATAGAGGCATTTATGGGTATTTCAAATAAGTTCTAGACAACTGTAAAGAACCAGTTTCACAAAGATCACAATTTGAGAAATTTTAACATGTCCTGCAGTGTGACTTTTCACTACAAATTTACTGTGTCAAAAAATTCAAATAAATGACTTAACATGTCTATAGTGTTAGTTTAATAATTATGTAACTGTCCCATCTTTTTAACCATTAGAATCATATTTTTTGTCAGGAAATTCAGAAAATGACAATTATTCTTTTGGTCTGTAGCTTAAATCCCATAACCTCAGAGCTCGTCCTGCTGCGTACATGTCAGATGAGTTCCTTCTGGTTTTTCTGTAACTGTCTTTTTAAATGTGTGATTTTTCCTGTCACTCTGCAGGACACCCTTTGGATTACAGTATGAAACTGTTTTTTATATAAAGGTGTCATTTTATTAAATAATGTATACATGCTTCACTTTATGCCAGCACCTTTATGAACTATCTCTGACACAAGAGGTGCAATTTTTGAAGAAAGTGTCACAGTCACAACGCAGAACATTTGAGTGTTTTTTTTTTTTTTGTTTTGTTAAAATACAACGTAATGAAATGCAACTTCTTTCTAAAACTGTAACTGAAATTTATAGACTATATATTTGTGCAGAGTTGGGTTAATTTTGGAGGAAGAAAAATGTTATTTAGAAAGTAATTTAAAGTGATAAAAAATGGGCATCATGTCAAATAACCTTATACTGATCAAAAAGGACAGCTTGAATATCATATAATAACTGACATTACAGTCTACTCCACAAAATGCATGAGATAGAATTATTCAACAAACACTACGCCACCATAGTCTCAACAAAATCTATGGGAAACACTGATAGCAGATCAATTCTCACATAACTTAGGTGAGAGAAAGTCACAAACACTGATCAACATTACCACACGATTGGCCAAACTACATTTTAGCACATTTTAAGTGAGAGACTAAGGCCTACGGCATTTTCTCCTAATTTCCTTCCTCTACTATTTTCAGCATAAGAACAAATAGTAAAAAAGTAAAATACAAAAATACAACTCAATACAAGCTGAGAATGCTAAACGTTAACTAGAGGAAAAGTGTTTGAAATGGAACAGAAAACAAGCCTCACACCTCTGGCCCATGA
Organism: Periophthalmus modestus; assembly: GCA_019594935.1. Classification (NCBI taxonomy): domain Eukaryota; kingdom Metazoa; phylum Chordata; class Actinopteri; order Gobiiformes; family Gobiidae; genus Periophthalmus; species Periophthalmus modestus. The sequence continues at coordinate 9,140,758 of JAIEZT010000012.1, read as the reverse complement.
GCATGCTAAAGTAATCCACATTATCTTTACAGTGACCATTATGTCATGCAGTCAGCACCAAAAAAAGCTCTAGAACAATGGTTGTCTGCAGATGTTGTTTTTCAATTTGTCTTCACACTGGCACAGATTATCAGAGCTAAAGTTCGTTAATGCACATTCTAATCAAGAAGGCAGAGAAGACTGAGACCCACAGGGAACCAATTATCCACCGTACACAAGGCTGTACTGTATCTGAGCGCAAAAGACATGTGTGCAAAAATGAAGACAGTGGAAAAAGTAAATCAATAGAGTTAAATAAAGAGTTTAGATGAGTGCAAGTGAAATGGGTGATTGATACAAAGTTCAGGTGTACTGCAAGTGCTTTTTCACAGCAAAGTCATATACGTATCCTGCAACACAGTTACGAGACAGAATGGTTTCCCCACCTCAAACCTGACTGAAAAAGAATTGGTCCAAGATGGCGGACACACTAAGATGAGTCAGCCTTGACAAGTCTTAAAAGTAGTTGAATTTTAATAAATGGAAGGCATTTTAGTGCTCTAAAGTCTGTGTGAACAGAAGATTAGAAAGTTTTGCTGTGGACAGGCAGTCAATGAACTCCCACTGCCTCCTCTAAAAAAATAGAAGCGTTTCATTATTCCAAGGTGAGGGCTTTAAAACAGCATTTTAAATGTTACCCCGCTGTTCGAGATCATGAAAACCTTTAATTTCATGCAAATGAACAGCGAGGAGCACGGCGCTTAATGTAAACGAATGCGCCTTTTGTACTGAGTGCTGGAGTGAGCTGGAGAGAGAGGCCAGCAAGAAAATTCCCAAGGATTCTTTAATTGCTATCTGAAATTATGTAAATCCCTGTGCTAGCCTGGGTGCAATTATCCAGCGCCTCTTGCTGCCAGCTTTACTAATGTCTAACAAAATATCGGTGGCTGACATTTAGACGTCGTAATGCAAATGAGAATTAATTTTTCTTCCAAGACAAAGGGCAGTGGAAAGATCACACCATTTTATACAATAAAGGGTGAAAAAAGTCGGGTTTGCAAGATGACAAAAAAAAATGTTGATCGAGAAATGAGCCCGAAATGAAGCCCATTTTTATATCAGCGCATGCTACAGAATAATTCCCTTATTCTCTGCTATTAATCTATTTCTATGGCCACAGAGAGGTACGCTGTGAGCCCAAGACATTCATTTAGGGCCAGAATTAATTGCGACGTGTGTCTCATTTTTAGTAATGATATGGGAAATCCTAGTTGCTCCCCATTGTTCCAACACACTGCTGCTATGGCTCTGATGGTGGACTGTTTGGGTCGCACTTTTCCATTCATCTCCCCAGGTACAGAGATGAATGTGGGGCCAGCCTCTGCAGCCTGAGAGACTCCCCTGTGTGGAGCTCCCAACACCTGTCCTGCTGTGCGAGTCTTCACCAGGCCAAGGAGGAGCGTAGCCTCTCCACACAACGCTCCAAATAACCACACACTCTTCTGGGACACAAGGGACCGACTTCTGGTGACTGGGAGATCGGCCTCCCAAACCTTCATTTCCAAGGCTAAAATCAAATTGCAAGGTGCTGATCTGAGGAAAACAGAGTATGGACATGATGTAAAAGACTCTCCCAGCTGTGAGCGTATACACATGATGCACCAACAAGTGTCAGGTGTCAAGACATTATTCTTCTGGAGTTTGTTCAATGCAACACAAATAGTAAAAACTTCATAATGCACATGAGCATGATATAAATTGAAATATTTTTAGTAAAATATGGTTGTCTAAGAACAGTAGCGTCATAAGCCATAAGACCATACACAGTAAAAACATTTTCAAGAAAGGCATTAGCCTACTAAACACAAGGTGTTTATGGAAACTGCCAGTCGCCCGACTCTATAACGATCCAGGTTCCTTTGGTCTTTCACATATTATTTTGGATTGATTATCATATTGTCAGCCGTTCATTTTTATACTTTGACATGTTTCTGGTCACTTCCTGCAGTCTCAGGAGAGTCACATGACACATGTTAGAGCCTAGAACAAAAACACTAGACGTTGTATTAACAATGTGGCCATTAGCATAATTATCACAAGCATGAAAGGCTTGGAGTATATAAGCAATATGCTTTGAATATAAACATTTATGAATACCTAAAAAAATTCACCCAAGATCACCTTTTATTTTGTCTCTGAGATGGCCTGTCTAACAGAGAGCTTTATCACGCATACTAATATTAGCTGTGGCTCTGCTTCTACTGCTAATGTGCTATGTTTGTAGTATTTACTATTGTCTCCCCCTATCTCCCTCCTTGTGCCTCCTCATCACCAGTCTCCTAACCTCCATCTTCTGTGGGCCTCCACCAGCAGCATCCATCAGAGTGCTGTCATGGTAGAGAGGCTTTGATGCTTGGTCCTGATGCGGCCATCAAGGCCCTCCATCTAACACGAGCCGACACATCATAATAACAGTAAGAGGCCCTTCCTGTCCAGTGTCATGCTTGGACAGATTAGTTCCCCTCCACAAAACCGAGGTAATTTGCTTTTGGCGAAACACATTTGTAGATGGTATTCTTTCAGGTTAACTAGTTCATGAGAAGAGATGAGACACTTGCTGCACACTGTTTTCCCTGGTATGATGCTATTATTCCTTTAAGTGCCATTTAAAAGACCAGCCCCACTGATTTTCTATCAGTGTATTTATTTTCTCCTTAATACAAATTTCCTCAGATATTTATTCTCTGCAATAGATGTAGAAGCAAGTGAACTTACAGTAGCAGTCAGAAGCAAGTCAGGAGAAATGGACCACGAACAACAACCACAAATTGGTTATTTGGATTTTAAAAATATAAAATATAAATATGACTTAGTTTCCCAAAATATGATTTAAAAAAAAAAACCCAAACAAAAAAAAAACAAAAAACTAAATTCAACTAAAACTAAAAGCACATGGAGAGCACAACATTACAATGATAAGAAATAATACCAAGATATCCAACTTTTCAGGGGTAAATTCGTATCCCATTGAGCCACAATACCTTATTATAAAACTGTTTGCTTAGTTGGTGAAATTAAGGGCTTTTTGTTTGTATTTTTAAAATGGTTAATAATCTAAACCTGCTCAATCTTCACATTTCATTATTTCATATCCATTTTATTTTTTTTAGAAATATTTATTCATTTAAATGACAATAAAAAATAAGCAAAGTACATTTGAACACACTTTCAACAGTATGTTTCATGCCCCACTAAAACCTTTGCACAGTTCTTGCACATCCTTTCCTATACAGATTGCTAGTGTCAGTCCAGAGCAACATTATTTTTACTTATATGGCCGCCCATGTTAAATCACCCACTATAGAGGAGATGACCACTGAGGGACAAGTCGGTAAAGCATAGTTGTTTTATGGCTGTCATTATTTTCATACTGAATTATTGGGGGGCTGACTTAGGGATACAGTAGGTAAGAGTTTGAATATGTCACTGCTTTAATGGCACATAAATCCATCTATAACCCTGATGTCAACACTGGCATGTCACAAATTTGCTTTGAGCTTCACAAACATATTTTTAAAAGATGTTCCCCTACACTAGACACAGGTTCTTTGATAAATATATGCACAAATTAAAAGAATATATGCAGAGGTGCCTGTCTGTCGAGCTAATATCTGTATTATTTTTTATTAATCACAGCAGAATCTTAAATATGAATGGCCTGTGCACTATGTCTTTCCACATTTGCTGCATGATCATATTTCATAAACAGTGCATTTGAATTTTTATGTACAGAGTATGCAATATTCATGATAAACTGAATATGTAAATAGGTAACCTTTATTTATGAGGCCCTGCCACACTGGTGCTCTTAACTATTTCTTATGGTGAGAAGATGGATGGACAAAAATGTTTGTTAGGGGAATGCGTGTGGCTGCCAGTGATGGATAATTAGCAGCTTCATCTGTATCTGGTGAAAGGCATATTTCTTTGCAGGCAGTTTATGAGACTGGAGACACATACTATTTATATGCACAGTCCAAAAGTAAGAACAGTATTAACTACAAGATGTGTTTGCACTTGTTCAGAATGCAGCGGTGCTGTGCAGTATGTCTGCAGTGGTATTTGAATGAATCGCAGAGAGAGGCCAGCACTAGTCAGCCCTGTATCTTTTGCACACACATTTAATCCAAATGCTCCATTGCATTACATTTCCTGTAAGTGCCTGAATTACCCGTCCCGTTCTGAACAGTCCTTTTTTCTTATTGTTTAGAGAGCAGTTAGAGAGCCCGGGATGCTCCAAATACCATTTTACATCCACTTATGGAAATCCATTGTTCCCTGAACATTTTCACATACAAACCAATATATGCTTTTCTAAGAGGTCTAAGACCTCAATTACATCAAAGGCAGTTTGTCCCGCTGCTGCTGCAGCTGAAGGCTCAGACAACTGTGTCAATGCTACCCCCTTGTGACCACTGCAGCAAAGACATGGCAGAGCTGGAGACAGAGCTACCAGGATCTTAACACAAATCACATTTTTAATCATTTTGGAGGAAATAAAAATAGAAATGTGACTTTATTCAACCAAGTAAGAACTGCGTTTTTATCTGTGATGTTTATCTGTATATGTCTGGACTTTTGTGTTGTCTTTTTAAAGTAAAACTATCTGACATCTTCAGTGTGAGCAACAAAGCCTTAAATAAAAAGATGAAAAGAAAATCTCAAATCTTCTACTTTCACATTGTGTTTTGAGGCATGTCACGGCTGCACCTATGTGCTCCCTTCATTAAAGCACATGTCTGTGGAGCTGCTGACACACAGACAGAGCCTGTCAGAGCCACGAGAGGAAGATTTGGGGGGCACTCCTCATGCCATCCTTGTCCCAACTAGAGAAAAGCATGCAACCTTTTATAGTATGGACTTGAAAAGACATAATTAGACACATAGATGTATAATTGTGCAGCGCTGCATGGCTCCCTGTCACACGAGGAGAGAGGAGAGGCAGCCTGTGAAGTGCAGTTTGCCATGGGCCCACACTTTTATTTCCAAGTTCGCTCTGTCTTCAAAGACCCTCTCAGACAGGAGGAAGTTGGAGCACAGATCCTCGAAATATTTCAAGTATTGTTAAAGCATTCATAAACTTCAAGGTATATTAACAATCAGATGGACTAACTCAATAATTCTACACAAACAGATCATTTCACAGCAAATGTACATTTATATATCAATGTCATAGTCTTTGCTCCAATTTCCCTGGCTTAAATTTGATGCAATTCTAAGAAAACAACTTCATCAACCCACTGACCCCATTCTGCATTGCACATGATATTTTATAGCTGTCGTGCTCTCACTTTAGCAGCTTAACTCTGCACCTGACTGTATACAGTCCGCTCTCATTAATAGTCGGAGCAGAGCGAGCCTTCTACACACTACACGCCGGCAAAACAATGCAGTGACTTCAGAGGCAAAAAAAAAGAAATGCCGTTTGAATTATTCTCTGCCTGACCCGGGTCCGTGTATGTAAACATGTGACCCTAATACCACGCTACACCACTGTTATTTATGTCATATAATCATTCCCACTCCCCCGGGACACACTCGCAGCACATACAAACATGACCAAAATACATATTTAGATTTATTTGTCTGCAACTGTCCAATAAAACATATCCTTTTGCATTTCCATCTCTGGGCTGGGGTCCCAGTGGGAGTTGGTTGGCTGAGAAATGTTGTGCTTTCAAGCTTCAGGGGAACGGCGATGTGAGCAATGTTCAGGGTTGGGAAAAGAAAATAAATAAAAAAGTGCTCCGTCCATTGCCTAAGTGTTGTACTATAAAGAGAGAGGAGCATTCAGAAAGTCTCGGAGGGTTTTAGCCCAAATGTGGAACATGGGTGCAATCTTCATATGTATACACAAGAGACGCAAGAGGATCAGCATCTCCACTCACTCTGTCTCCTGTGACTGCCTTTTTTGTTCAAGAGTTACTATTGGCTCATGCTTTTACTTAGCCATTTTTTACATAATGACAACATAAACTTAAGAGTAAGTTTTGATGACATTCATTTTTTATTTTGAATGTATTGTTATTAATACTCAGCTATATAATTTAGAGTTTTGAAATAAAGAATATATATATATAAACTATACCTCAATGCCTTTGTTTGCGTGTTATGGTTTCAAAGACTGAGAAAAGTTAATATTTATATATATTTTGTTAAACAGTATAAACCGTTTCTCAGAATGTACTTTTGGGATATCTCCTACTTCTGCTGGTCGACACAGTTTTTACAGACAGAACAGTCTCACTTGACAACATATTATAAAGTTCCGTGTTGATGTAATCCTCTTAAGTTACATAAAAAGACCTACCACTGCACAGAACTGCTTAAACTCCATGCAACCATTAGCGTTTTCCATCATGGCCATTTCAAAATCCTCTAAGTGGGTTGCAGATATGTCATTGCTATTACTGAAATCAAGCACCCAACTTCATAATGAAAAGTGCATTGTTAAAATTGTGGAATCTTTTATGATGTGCTTATGAAGGAACGAGGGAAGACTTTGAGTGGTGAAAGCTGTGCCCTTCTGTGCACTGTGGATACCATGGCCAGATGTTTTGGGGTGTTAGCGGTAAAGGGGACCTCCTCTCCATAGGCATACTCATAAATGAATATCCATAAAGGGGTTATCCCAGGCTCTCTGGCTTTTACGGAATTGTGTGGTGTGGTGAACGGGACAATGGGTCTTTCCATAAAAATTCAATAAATCCTGCATTTTCTCAATGACTTTGGAAAAATACCAGGAGGTTAAGATGGGAAAAATGGTCCGTGATTGTGAGTTATTGAAAACTTCCAATATTTTAATATGTAAGTGTTACAATACAATACCCTGCAATTATATTTTAAAACCACAATTTATAGAAGGTACAAAAATACACTGTATTCCCTAAATTATAAAGTCTGTCAATGGAGAATCGACTTCACAGCCATGACGACACAATAATCACAAGCCTTACACTTCTCAAAATGGTGAACAATATGTACAACAATACATCCTTTTTTTGAATGAAGCCAAACGCTAAATCAAATGTGTGACTTATTGATGAGCACACACACAGTGTAACTTGTCTGACTCATTGCTGGGAGTTTGAACTCTGACTCAAGCAGTCTGAACATATATTATACAAGTATTTTATTAAGGTGTGCATAGTATAATTCTTGGGGCATATGTGAACAAATTAGCTGTTAAATGTACAGCATATGCACACACACATTTACAGCACGTGTGGTATAAAATTGAATCCATGACTAAACGGTCTTTTCCCTCAGGTAATAGTGCCTTTTAGTGTGTTCAATTTCTCCCAGGTCAATCTATTTGTTGTTTAATCAATTTCTATTAAACTATTACTATAACTCAATTAAAGCAATAATGCAGTGGAACTTTCTATGGCGAACACAAGTGTAATTTTGATATTTTAATGTATATAAAAAGCAAAAGGGGCTATAATTCTGACTGTATTCAAGTGTAAAGTAGGTCATTAAATCATATAGCTGTAGCTGTCAGAAATAAAACCCATGTAAAAGCGGCGTAGTCTTTAAGTAAATGATAGCTTTTATTCATATGTAGCTTAGTCAAAAATGAGCAGTTCACTCATGGGCAAGTTGTGTTTTTACAATTACACGTTTCTGTAATTGAGTACTTTGTTTAGAATATTAATTAGCCTGAGTCTGACATATACGCCTGTCATGATAACACATTTTGAAGTGTGATATATTGCTGAAGTAAGTATAGATGATAAATGATAATATTGAAACCAAAACATACATTCTAAATGTACAAAATTGTTAAAAAATCTGAACTGCATTAAATGAATGACAGAACGCAACAGTTAAGTAGGTAGTTTGCATCTATAATGAGTCATAGAAGTTCAAAATTCGAACCTTCTACGTCTCAAATCTCATCATCGTACAGAAAATTTACCAAATATTTCCCAGTAGTACAAAGAAAAACTCTCCACGATGAATAGTGACCACAAAAATGATTATTCCATCTGTTATGTTTTGAACGTCGATATAGTAATTATTGTGACAGGCCTACGGACACAGAGCAAGATAAGCACTCTATTTGTCACTTTTTATACTAACTTTAGTATGGATTAGTAACTCTAAAGAGAGAACGTCAAGAGGAACCCCAAAACAGAACCTTTCTACGTAGTGCTCTTTACACCCCCTGCTGGCTGTTCTGATGAACGTTCACTTCTGCCCTGAATCTTAATGCTTTCTCAGTATGACACAAGTAACTATGGTAACTTCACACAATAAGGACAGATACATTCCCACCAGATTAATGAATATGCCATTTGCGATTATGCCTTTGACAGCATCTGATTCAGAAATATTTCTTGTTGCTTGGGTGACAGGGCTTGGCAGCTGGTCTCTCCACTAGAATATTGGTTTCTCTGACTTTGTGTAATTATCAATGATCAAGAGGAATTATAATCTGTGGTTAACAGCATTGTGCTCCTCGATGACCCTGATAGATGGTCAATTATAGTGATCAGGTCGAGGCAGTTATTGGATTTAAAGTGGCAGTGATGGGCCCTTTTGCCCCACTGCGGGTAATTATCACATTTATGCATGATTTAAGGCGACAGTGTATAACAAGAAAGACTGGACTTAAATTGAATTATTTTCTTATCTATGTATTTATGCAAGAGTTAACAACGCATGGCTATGGCTGGAATAATGTAATGAGGCTGAATTAGTGTGATAGCCATAAGTGAGATAGGAGGACAATTCTCCCACTGTGAGGCAGACCAGAGTCAAACTGAGATCATGAGATTATTCTTTCAATGTATGTGATCATATATGTCTGCCCGTTATAGAAGAATATTTTTAATACATTTTTTGAGTTGAAGGTCGATTTAAAGGACCCATATTAGGCTATTTTCTGATCTATGTCTTTCTATAATGTTGTTTCCTCATCAAAAACATACCTGGGGTTGTGTTTTGTCTCATTCACACTTGTTTAAGAGACAATCCCTGCATATTTTAGAGTTCTTATCTCAAACAGAAAACACTCTGTTCCACCTTGTGATGTCAGGTGGTAATACAGGAAGTGCTCCACTGTTTCTTCTAAACTTTATACACCTTCACTAGAAATATTTAAAATAAATCTGATCACTACACGACATCACAAGGTGGAACAGAACATTTTGAGCTTTGGACATGTAGACAAACTGATAATAAAGGATTATTCAATGAAACAAAAACACAACTCTGGGTATGTTTTTGAGGATTTAAGCTCATAAGAGTCAACTTTATGCAGTAATTAGTATTTTGTATAGTATAGTTTAGTATAGTTTATGTAAATACTAAACTCAGCGTTCCTTCAAAAGTATTATGGCACTGGTATCATGCATTTCCCAGTAGTGACCCAGCAGTTTCTCATGTTGTTCTGTGGCTCTATTTAAATGTTGATATAGTTTTAGCTGATGCATTCTTGCACATGTTGCCAACAGCATCAGATTTTCTGACGGTCAATCCTGAGCTCTACAGGAAACATGCCAATAGACCTACACTCTTCAATTTTATTTGTCAATATTTTCTTTCCTCTTTCATCCTACCCCCGTTATTGTGGCTGTGAGCTCCAGCAGGTGCAGACAGCTTTCAGACAGTCCACTCTCCTAAAGCCTCAGCTCCTGTGGTAAAGCCCAATACATCAGGGCCTTGTTTATTTACTTTTTCCACATGCCAGAAAAGGTCAGAGTCGGATGATTATACTGCATGGCTCGAGAAGAACTCAATAAAAGCCACGCAATGAAAACAATATCATCCATATTTTAAACAGCTGGCACCAGGCGGAGGGGGGTGTACACTAGGGTGCCAATTATTCCACTTCTCAGGGTTCTGCAGCACACCACGGCTACTCAGGTGTTCCTCAAATACAACAATTATTTCAAAGACTTGGCTAGAAAATGATTGATACTACTGGTCAGTCTAATAGCCTAAATTTACATACATGTTTAGTTTGATAATCACAAGCCACTAGCAGTTTCTAATGGTAAAAACGCACATTTAAATTCAGCTGTTTCTCTGGCAGAGAGTAGAGCTGGTTTGTTTTCCCTCCATGGACTTATTAAAGTCAGTGCAGCACACACTCTGCTCTATAATCCTGATGTATTATTAATCATGTCTTTCTCTGGAACTCCAAAAAAACTTCTCTTTGTGATTTTTTTAAGAGAAAGTGCACTGAATTTCAAATCGGGCAGGTCGAGGGTGACACGACGCTTTATTTTCTGCTCCTGAATCCATAGTATAAACAATGGCAGTATGTGTGCTGGGCTGTGGAAGAATGTACAGCTTGTCTTTGTACAGTGTAACACAACACAACAACACAACATCGTGGCTATTTTCACATACAGTGCCTTCATAAACTCTGACATATATTTGTGTTGTATGTAAACTGACAGCTCTGGAAATATGATGCATAAACAAGAATCCACCTCCTTGTGTCAGACTGCCCTGCACTTGACTCCATCAGATTGTCATGTCCACCAAAGTACAACTCTAAGAACTGTTTCACTTCCCATCCGGTGCAAATTTTCATTGGAAATTGTTTATTTTATATTTTGATTTGTATATGCCTTTAGATGTATCAAAATCAGTACACAAGAGCAGATTTAAACCACAAAAACTATTCTAAATGTGTAATATTGTTAAAAAAATCATGAGCTGAAATAAATAAACAGCAGAATGAAACACTTTAGTAATTAGTTTGCATCTGTAATGAGTCATAGAAGTAATTAATTCAACCTTTTATAGCTTGAATCTTATCGTATAGCCAAAAAATAACAAAAAAATGTCCCAGTAGTGCAATGAAAACATATAGACGATAAATACCGACCCTAAAAAAAATGTTCCAGCTTGTATGCACAGATTAGATATTCTTTCAACTTCTATGTAACTTATTTTGAAGCTTGAAGAAAAAGGTATGTCAAATATCATTATATATAAATAAAAAAGATGTTGCTAAGAATAGTGCAATGTATTATCAGAAGGAAAAAAAAATCATTGATGGGTGTTATGATTTTTCAGGTCAAATTTTTTGTTACAAGAAAAAGTGTGTCCGTCATGAAAGTCATTGTTATTCAAATTTCTAGTAATGACTGCTGATGTTCTTTCCATCAGCCCTGTGTACTTTTAAATGTATTCACAAGACAGCCTCTCTGTATATATGTAATGCCATTTAGGAGCCAGACTGATACATTTCCCTTCTGCAACAATGTAAACAACACATACATACAATAATGTAAGCTCTAACATCAGGGCTGTGGGCATCTCCCCTCTCATGTGTGAGATGATCATCCAACCACTGACAGACTGCAACATGATTCAGTTGGACAGTGACTGACTGCACATCCAATTTGTTTCAACTCCAGAGCTTCGCCTTATTATCTGAAATGCATGAGACGTCTGCGCGGGAGAGGCGTGATCAGCTGGGGCATGCACCGGGGCTGCTGGGAAAGTAATCAATAAGGGATTGTCTCTTGTAGTTTAGGCCCACACATTATGACAGAGCTGAAAATTAAACAGGCAGATATTAATAATAATGGAAATCAGAGGCTGGTGGGTGAAAGAAAGGAGAGGGGGAGGGGCTCCGAAACAAAATATGTATACCAACTGTGGGTGCTCACTTGTGGGTGCATGCTGGTGAAAGAATCTGTAATAGTGAGAGCTATTCATGTAACAACAAATACATAAAAATATTTGAATTTCAAAATACTTGTACCAAAATACTCTAAAACAGCATGTTGCGGCTTTGATTCGATAGTGTTCAAAGTGATGAAATGGGATGAAACTGTCACAAAAACATACAGCTTAAATGTGTTGCATTGGATTTATTTTGGGGATGGGTCATGGTTTGGGTCAATAGCACAAAAAAGGATGTGTTTTACTATTGTGTGTTGCCACGAGTAAACACATAGTACACATAAAGTATTTTTAAAGGAAAGCCCATATTGAACAGAGAAAGACTTGGCATGGATATAAAACAGTAAAAGAGAGATTCCCCATCCTGCCAATTAGCTCTGGCAATCCGTTTCCATTGTTCAAGCAACAAACGCCCATTGTGTGTGGGAGCGGGAACTTAACAAACAGCATTACAGCCCATTACAGATGCAGTGTCATTGATTATTTATACCCTTATAAAATGCCGGGCTCCCTTGTGGACCAGGCTTGCTTGGCTAGCTCCGATAAAATGTTCTCTCTAAATCACCACCACAGCAGCAACACATTGGAATACATAAGAGACTTGAGTGACAAAGTCCTGCGTGTGTAATAGATGTGGCGATCACTGTATCAAAACTAGAAAAAACATCTTTTACTGTTGTCATAACAAAGCATCTTATTAAACCAATAACTCTCACCACTCTGAGTTTTATGTGCACATATACATGCAATATGAGCTATTTGATTAATTTTAGATGACTGTCCATATGAAAAATTAGACAGTATTTCGTATCCCGCCAGGAGTTTGCTTTACAGTGGTTGTTTTGCATTGGTGAGCAGGGGAGCAGATGGTGTCTGGAACCTGGTCGCACCAAGAAGTCAGCACTTTTTTGATCTTTGACGTTGTAGGAGTCTCAGCCAGACCAGGACCTTGCTCGTCCAGTCACCTCGTCCTGGGAATACTGTGTGCAGATATTAATGGCCGCCCTTGCTTAAGAAGACCACCTCAGCATTAAAGCCCACCGGGACACAGCCTCGCAAATGCCACAGCTCGCCAATTGTTGCTTCTTAATGACACGCTGACATTGTGGCTCCTTCAAAAACTCCCCAAAACACACTGTATCAGCCACTTAAAACACCTGTGTGGGGTTCTGACACGATGCCCTCTATATTTACAGCTAACGTACATTATCACTCATAAAATGCACCTCTCGTAGAGAAGTTAAAGGTCCAAATTGCCAGATGTTTTACTGTACAGCAATACATTTCCTTCATTTATCTTCTACTTATTTCCATCAAGGGTTGGGGGCAGCCCTGTCTAAGCAACGATGTGCTTTGGGCAGGAAACCAATAATCCTCATGTGTAAACAATTTAAAGTAATAATTCATCTAATATCCTATCATGAAATGACACAAGTGACGATGCTCTAATCATATTCCTAACATCACCAACAATAGGCAGACTACACAAAAGAAGTCTGTTCCAAGGGTGACAATGACTTCATTTTTCAGTTTTTACACTTACAACAAGCTGTGCCATAGATGTTAAAATGTATTCAGGAAATACTGGATAATGGCCACAACAGCAAGACTATCAAGTATCAGTATCAGCTGGAGCTCATCCCTGGAACTACCGTATATGCCTCTTAGACAATAGTCACTCAGGACACAGACTGGTCATATAAACATGCAACTGAAGCCTATAAACAACCAAAATGACACAAGGTAGAAATGCAGACTCCCCTCCATCACAGAAATCTGCTGTCCCCAAGGATTTGAACCGACAACTTGCACAACAAGTATAACAGCATATTGCATGACAAACGCGTGACAGCCAAAACGCAAAGAGGAAAAGTAGGCCCATATTGGACACACTCCCCAGAGCATGGAAACTATGAAAGAGGATAGAACATCTTGTATCATTTGTCTTCCTTAAACGCTGAAGCCGTGACAAAGTGGATGGAGAAATTATGATAAATGATAAGACATATTTAGTCAATATCTGTAATTCTGCTGCTTCACTCTGCTGGGGTTTCATCCACGCGTAGTTTAGTCCAATAGACAACTGTTCATTTAAATGGCACTTTGAAGGCCAGATTGCGGATAAATTGAAATGGGCATTGTACATGTTAATATCAATATCAATAGCTTGGACTAAAAGATGGATTGTCATTGTGCTGTTTCGGGCATTTATATCTTACTTACACTCTAAACAAAAACTCCTTACCATGCAGGGGGACTTTTATTTCTTGAAACCGATGCATACATGGGACATATGGAATCTAAAAAGAAGTATCCACATTGTTGCATTAATAAGTAAATCATTTTAACTATGGATTGCATTCGGGAAAAAAAGCATTGTATTAACAAGCTTACCCAATATACACCTATCCAGCTTTTTCAGTTATGACACAGATATCGATACTTTGACTTTAAGTATCTGCTGATACCCGATAGTAACTAATACCAGGGTAGAGATGGAAAATGGCACTTATTTCCTTAAAACACAGTTAACTTATGCTTCAAATAACTACTGAACAGCTTTGTATCGATAAAAGTTCAAACATTATGAGACATTCTAGGCCAAAATCCACCTGTAAATAGTCTTCTTACATCCAATTAAAAGGCCCGACCAGGACATCAACTAGACATCATCAAACCTAATAATAATTTTTCAATATTGGTGCAGATATTTGATGCCAATATATCAGTGCATTCCTACCCAATATAGCCATGATGTTTTAGGCATCTGTCCTCCGTTCTTTTGATGCCAGTGGATCCTCTTCTCCCTTGGTTGTTGTCTCCCTGCATTCCGTTCAGGGGAGCTATTTTCCTAAATAAAAATACATGAGTGGTTGGTTAGACAGATGTTTGCATTCCCAAGAACCAATGCAAAGAGATAAAGTAATGACAGAATATATCAGAATACAGTATACAACATTTCAAAAGTCATTGCAGTGGCCCTCTGTAGATACAGAATTTGATTGTTTTGTTTGTTGTAGAGAGTAGAGCCGAGAGGAGCCAGCTGAGGTGGCTGGGGCATCTGCTCAGGATGCCTCCTGGACGCCTCCCTAGGGAGGTGTTCCTGGCATTCCCACAAGGAGGAGGCGCCGGGGAGGACCCAGGACACGTTGGAGGGACTATATCTCTCAGCTGGCCTGGGAACGCCTTGGAGTCCCACAGGAGGAGCTGGACGACGTATCTAGGGTGAGGGACATCTGGGAGTCTCTGCTTAGACTGCTGCCCCCGCGACCCGCCTCCGGATAAGCAGAAGAAAATGGATGGATGGATGTTTGTTGTCCAACTTTTTCTTAAATTGTATCCATATGTACAAGGCACATCCTTAAAACTGATTTCTGATGCTTTGATGTTTCTTTATTTAAAAAAAAAAAGCTATAAAAAATGATCACAAAACTGTCATGCTTCACTCTCAGATGAAAACCACAGGAGTAATTAACAGTGCTAACAGCCAGTGAAGGTTGGCATGGTTACTCTGATTCTGTGTCATAATGTTGTGAATAGACCCTGTTAATGTTTACTACCAATAAAAACAATGCGATGAGCTGTTTGAGACTTATAGAGCCCTACCGGCATTGTATAACTGTGCGGATAGCAGCCACAGCAGCTAACATGCCTGAGCTGGGTGAGATCAGGGAGACACATGTCAGTACAGTGAAGTCGCTCTGGGAATGGGAACATGACGTGAGGATGAGTGACAACTTCCATACCAGCATAGCAACACAGCAGCAGTGGCTCTTAGGAGAGAGACTAATGTGTTCCCCTCATACAACTATTAAGAACGCACTGCTCCAGACCTGAACAATGTCTAATTACACACAGAGATGAGTGAAGCCTGTAGTACTGGGGACGCCGAGAGACCTTGTCACTAACAGTTTCCTGAGTGCCATCAGTCACTTAGCAGCAACAGGTAGCCCAGTGAGTGCTTTAGTATAGGCCAGTAAGAGGTATTTTTGGACATTATAAAAAGCATTTGTCCTACAGTCCATGTTAACAGCCAAACAGCGGCCAAGTGCTCTCATTTACCTTCCCTTTGGCATTTTAGAGGTATTAATATTTTGAAAATCGACATCTCTTTACATTGGCTGAAGACGATGGAGTGCACCTACAATAACACAGGAGGAAAAAAACATTTAAATGACAACTTGCACAATATAATAGATTTATTGATGCTGTACGACTGTATAGAATGGAGATAAACGTGTGACAATAATGCTGCAAGAAGAAAATCAAGCCGTATGAGACAGTGAACCCAGCAACAGGTAATCATCAAGTGTGCACTTTAACACACTCAGTGAGTCAAACCAACTGGTAAGGACAATAACAGGGACAAGAGCAAGGGGCACGGGGCTCATAATGCGCCCCAAAATGTTTGCAGAATGGATATTGAACACCACAGTTGAGGTTACTATTTATCTCATGCCAGCCAAGTTGGCACGCACATCTGGCGCCGGGTACTTAGTGCAATTATTTATGATTTCCTCCAAGATTTAAAAGCTCTTCGCCCGGCCTTGTAATGCAGTAACTGATTGCACTGCTAATGTAATTAAGGGGAGATTATGATGTCCACGTGGCACACCAGATGGTGGCATTCACAGCGATGGGGGAAGGCACAACTGGCACACCACTGCACAAGGGCAGTGAGGCGCAGTCAGTCGGAGCAGGCCAGACTCCCCACCAGACGGAGGCGAGCGGGCGCGCACGTGTGTGATGGCCGTGCATGTGCAGGTGCGTGAGGAATGAGAATAGAATGTGTGAGTGGTGACATCTCTGTAGCATATGACTTTAGGTTATTTGGGAACATTTGGCTATAGGCCTGAGGGTCACTATGTTTACGTTGAAAATAGGGAAAAAAATAAAATAAAAAAAAACAACTACTCAAGACTTCTATTTGAACTTGTGCAAGTGTGTAGCCAAGAAAACAGATGGCCTAAATGGAAAATTAAATTGCATTTGGCAATAGGTAACAAGTTTTGGGAGAGTTTCCATCTATGGCGACAATGAAACAAAATGACCTTTAATTAGAAAAAAAGCTTGATATTGTAAAGCCTTGCAAGAACATATCCTTTGGGGGCACTAAGGGTTGGCTCCTTAAAGCATGTTATTATAAGCTATTCTAGAGACACAGGGTTTTATGTGCAGACAGAGGAGGCGGAGGGAGCAGCTGAGGGTCATATATGAAATGAGACCTGCACATTTGTACGCGCTCTATAATGGGTTCACACGGGTGACGGGGACATGGGGGCGCAGTAGATTTCCCAAGTTGAGATAGGGATATTATTACTCTCACGGTGGCTACAGAGAAATCTCCATCTTCGGTCCCTAGACTAGTGTCAGCAAATTACACACAACACACTGAATGACCTTTACATGAGAAACGGGAACCTTTGCTGTTTTGTATCATTTGGGTGCAAAGTCATTCACTGAGGTATAATTTTAGTCCAGGGGCTCTTCGATCATTAGGGCTCATGACTAAAACATTGTTAAGGCCAGAGGAGGGTCAAAAAAGTTACACTTACAACATATATTTGTGCAATTGAACAAAATGTAGTTCTAAGAGTAGTTTAAAGGGATAGTAGTAGAAGCAAAGGCTTGGTGTTCTCTCATTATTTTGTGATTCACTCCACACTGTCAGACTCTGTTCTTTTTTTTGAGGCACAACTGCAATGAAGGAAACTGAAGTATGGACAGAAAAGTAAGGTGAAGTGTCCTACCCAAGGACATTTGATTAATGCTTTTTTGGATCCGCAGAGATGTTTTACATTGCATTATTCAGTCAGTCCACACCTGATGGTGGTAAGCTACTATTGTAGCAACAGCCGGCCAACACAGTTGGAGTGACTGACAGAAGTGTGGTTGCCGATTCATGCATTGAGCCGATGCACCCCCATTCACACACAGTGCAGGTATTCCACAGTCAAGGGGGACGAAGTGACAACAGCAACAGTATGCACTAGACTAGTAGACACTGATATCTCACTAAGGTATCAGCTCTCCAATCTCCCGTCTTAGTACTAAGCAGTCCCAAATCTGTTTGACTCTGACTGAGATCAGAAAAAATTAGGCATTCTCAAGGTGGTATGACCGTGAAAAACAATACACCAATATTATGCTTATGCAAGCTATAATACTGGCAGTGGTGGAAAGCTTCCAACTTTAGGTTAGTGAGTTTGGCCTGAAAATATAGGAAAAATATTCTTCTATTCTTAGTTTTCTTCTTCTATTCTTACTTTACTAAGCAAGAAGTAGAATTAGAATATTTACTTATATCATTGCTCCAGATAGGTTCAGGTTTTGATTGTAGTTTGGGATTTGAGAGACCACTTTGAATCTTTAGTTTTGAACTAGCTGACATTGACATTTTTGCCTAAGTGACATTTTTGCCTATCCTCTATTCACACATATTTCCATCTTCAGAGAGGTGTCTCATCATCACTTGCGACTTTAACTGAATTGTGTCAGAAAGTCTGAAGAAAACAAGAAATGAACAAAGGAAAAGCATTTTAACGAACCTTTCTAAAATGCCAGATGTAGTGCTATGCAGCGAGCCTCGTCTTGGCTGCTCCCCCACAGCCATCACTCATGCAGTCCCACAATCCTCTGCTGCATGTTGTGTGGCGCACATTAAAACCCTGTAATCGCTGATGGCTTTCACAGTTAGCATGTGTTGCTGATATCTCCAGACTCTCAATGAGTGTTTCATCGCCTATTCCATAATTAGACCATTACTTTAGCAGGTGCACCTCTTCCCAGCCTCAGCATGGTGTATGGAAAGTGTTTTTTTACACTTGATTTTGAGTTTTATCAACTTCAACATTGCTACAAACACACATGAAATGAGCATGCCTGTGCCACGGCTGTCAACGCCCTAATGTGGAAGCATGTGTTGGCACTGGAAGTGTAGATGTGAGAAATACTTTGTGGAGAGGAAAAACAGAAGCTTGAACTTGAACAATAGAAGCAAAAAAGTTTGATGTTAGAAGATGGAAAGTCAATTTGCATGATTGAAGATTCATAATTTCCTCCGTTGACATCTCTGTCTGAAATAAATATAAAAAGAAATCTTATCTTACAAAATAATTGATGACATAAATGTTGAACTATTTTGCCAATATGGTATGTGCAGCTGTTTTCAGGGCAAATTATTGGATCATAAAAAGTCCTTTTGAAATGTTTTGGACTGACAGTTGGTGAGATTATCGTTTTAGTGCTATAATAAATCAGCTACTTTGGAGGTATGAGATCTCAGAGATAAAAATATTTAATTTTTTTTTTTTTTTTTTTTTTTTATGATGCAAATAGGCTTACATTGTTTAGCATACACATTTGCATCTGATTTTTCATATGCAAAACAAATGTTTAAAAAAAAAAAAAGTATAACCGGAAGTACTAGTGTTCAGGTTTCCGAGGCAAGAGCGCGCGCAACATGATTAATCCATGCGCGCAAAGCACACATTTTGCGCAGTAGTTTTGGCTCCTACGACGCTGTAATCTGCACGATGATTAAAACTGCAAACACACAGCTTCAGTCACTCCATAAACAGACCTTCTAACAGAGGCCTACAGCATTACTTTTTTCAAAACTAGACAGAAGACAGGAGTGCGTCACCTGTAGTGTCCAAATGTACTTGCAGGATTACGCATCCAAATACAATACGATATGTGTGTGTGTGCTATGGGACAATTATCGACACAACTGTATGCTCTCTAAGGAACATCAGCAAACACATTTACCTCAGTGAAAGTGGAAAAACCAAGAACAAGCTTCTGCACCGCCGCTGTCCAGCAGTAAATGATTGATCCAAACCCGGAAAGAGCTGCAATGTAGCGGGTATCCAAAGTGCAAAGGTGAAAAAGCAAGAGGGGAACAATCGTGGTGATCCTCCAGGTAAAACACACCGTGGTTTTTACTAATGCAGGTGTTTAGTGTCAGTAACATAATGCTGTCATAATTTTAAATTTTGCAAAGGAATAGTACAGAAGTTAGCCTAAACTTTGATGTTAACACCATTTTTGCACAGCTAATGGTAGTATAGTAGACAGTATTAATGTAAGTTATGTTTGACAAACTTAAGATTTTGGTAAGTGCAATTTAAATCCATTACAATTAATGAATCTCATGTAAAACAAATCACAAGAAAGATCCCTCTTGGCTAATTTGCTATCCTGATTCATTAGAATAAGTAGAGTTTGCAACATTTGTTAAAGGGACAGCTGTTTGTGGAGTAAATCCTTTAATTTGATCAGCTTAATTGCGATAGATTTCGTAAACATCAAGATTAAATGCTGCAACTTTGTCAGTTCGTCCAAGAATGCTTTAAGCCTAATCTAATAACAGTGCATTGGGAACCTCAGCAAAGCCACTTACCCTGTAAAAGGCCTGGCTGGTCATTATACAAAAAAAATTCCCTTGGACAGAAATGAATAGGAATTGATTGGAACTTCCTTGAAAATATGTTGCACTCTGCCTAATTTGTGATTTGGTAAAGTCATTGTGTGGTCTCCTAATGCTCTTTAGTGGCTGGTCTCACTTGTCATTAGATCTCAGATTAGAAAGATTCCTTTTCTTCTAGATCCTAATAAACCTCCAAGATGTCAATATTGTTGTTCTCTCTATTTCAGTCTTCCCTTTATCTTTTGATGACCCATGCAATAGTAGTGTACTCATTTTTATTTGTAGTAGGATTTATATGGAATTGAATAATGTGTTTTTTTTCAGCTGGAAGAGAAAGAGCATCGGTATGACTGAAGTGAGCAGCCAGCTTCCTGCAGAGCCCATCTCAGCTGTAGGGATAGTTGCATCTCTCAGCAAAGCCCCTGATGGATACTCTGTTGTAAGTATAGAGTTATAATACTGTGCACCATTTTGAAATCGTATCTAAGAACAACATTGCCAACATGCATTTTTAATAGTGAAGATAATTATGATATAAGATATGGCATAGCCTACAGGTTAAGAAAGCCTAAAATATATATTCTCAATTTGGAAATGTCTTTTTTTGTATTGCTTAATATAACAACAATCACTAAAAGCAGCTCAGGGGTAACTCATTCCTCCTCTCCATCTCCAAACCCCAACCTTCCTCTGTTTTACCCCATACCCTGAAACTGTTATCTCTTCCTGCTTCGCCCAATGTGCCCAGCTTGTTCTAATCTCTGGCACAGGACGCTGGGTTGGCATCCAAACAGCCACTGGCAGGAGAATGGTGTACACACCACACGGCAGTGACAAACAGAAAGAAAACACCACCAGACTTCCTTCTGTGCTCCACTGCTGCAGTACATTGTAGTGGATGTGCATATACTCTGGTACCTTTGCACCTTTAGCTACCTCTTCTTTTCAGTTTTATTGATTAGAGCATTGAGACATGTTTTAGATGTGCAGTTAAGTAAACAAATGTTTCTCTTCATTTCAATGACTGTTTCAATCATTCAAAAATTCTGTAGTAAATGGCCCTCAAATTTGTCAAATCTGCAGTGGCTTTTAAAAACTGAATCATAAAATTGTATTAATTAACAAGCAAACGTTTTCCTCTAAAAGTTCACTTTTGACATTAGGTCTAAATACAGATTATACATGTAGATGTTTTTGGGAAGATAGTAGTACTCACTAAAGAGATTCAGTGGAGTCTGTTCAAACTCTTTCCAAATGCATTTCAGGAATATCTTTGAATCACTATGTTGCCTTTCATGTGAAGATTTAACGTACAAACAAATTATGAGCATCAGGGTTCTGATGCTGCTCTGAGGAGGTAAGTCTCGGAATATTTTGCTGCGAAGATTTAGGTCTTTCAAGCCCCTGTTCAGACTCCCCCCTTAATGCTCACTGCTTACTTGCCATACCTTTTCCATGGCAGATCAAAGGGTTGATTAAGTCTTTTGCTGTGTGATAAGGAGCATTCACATCTGAACTTGAGCAGGTTGTTCCAGCACATGAGAGCATGGGCCTGGATCAAACGCACCTCTATGGGGATCAGGAGCCCTGCACTCGCAGCAACTACCCAACATCAAAACACCACGCTCACACCCACTTGCACCGCAGGGCAGAAAGAGATGATCCACAGGTCTACAGGTTCACCTACGTATTTGACAGGTCACATTCAGATCCTCATTATTTTAGACTGTGGAAGTTTCTGAGGATTAAATGTGTAGTTTTATACATTTGGAGCTGATTTGAACCTTAAATTATGCAAAAACCTAAGTCGGTGTTCCACATTAAGGAAGTAAAATTTAAGTTATCCCCTGAAACTGATAAAAAAGATGGGTGGTCACTGAATAAACATTATTCGTGCCACATGGGATTAAATAAATCTTTTGTCTGTAGATGCCCATAGTTCTAATCTCTCGTCTTGTCAAAAGTTCAGTGAGCATTCAGATTTTTCCCTTTACTGGAGCTACCTGTGACAGGTTCGAGCTGGTTTCCCCTGAGATGGATCATTATGCTTTAATATCCTTTTATTTACAGCTCAGCCTGTGCTGTGTGCCTCTAGAGAGGCTTCAGAAGGCTTCCACATCTCTTGAGGACTGATGTCATCAGCCATCTTTCAGATCAACACTAAAGCATCATTTTAGGAAGTGGCAGTTAAAGCTGTCACTGTGTTTTAAATCATATTGTTGAAACATATTTCAATGACAGTGCACTGGCGTGGTGTCTGCTGTTATATATGAGCCATTCATTTAAGGTAAAGCTGCAGAATTAGGCAGTGGGAGTGTGCTCAGTTCTGGTGTTTCACTGGTGTTTCACACTCAGCCTTTGTCACCTGTGCTGCCGCTGGCTGTGGCAGGATGATGCCTGAGGTGCCTCGCAGGAGGACGCTGCCCTCGTTACTACTCAACTTGACTTTGGGTTTCACAAAGCGAGCCCTTTGTTTACGCTGACAGGATGCGCTGGCTACTGACCTGGAAAAAGTGGCCAAGACGGCTTGTCTTGTAAGGAGGAAGGAGGCTGGTGATGTATAGGCTCCTTCTGGGACCTTTCATGGATGTGCTGTTGAGACGCCCTGTAATCCCTCTGTGCTCATACCTCCTCTCTTGTCCCACTATCTATCTCCGTTCCCCACTCCCTGCACTCGTCCACTACTCACCGCTGCTTTTGCATGAATCTCCCCATGCCGCGTTCCCCCAGCCAGTCACTGGCTCATTCATCATTATTGTCAAGGGACCTGTGTGTGGGTGGGTGCAGAGATCTATGACTTCTTCATTTGAATGAACCTCATTAGATTGACTCTTCTTTGTAAAGGATCCTTTTAGAAAATAAGTCTGGCAGTTATTTAGGTGATTCTCACGTGGTAACCAATGGGACATGACGTTTCAGCCAGCCATATTGACTCGCTTGAGGGAAGAGTCTCCCAGAGATGGTGTGCGTGTTATGCTTTGCTCTATCATTCTACCCTGCAGACCTACATTTACATAGCAATGAAGTGTAAGACCTTGAACTTGGATTGTGACTCTTAAATCCTGTCAATATAAAGAAATCAATTACTGTATGAACACCAGTGAATAATTTTGTACAAGGACAGTATCCTCAAGCTTTTGGATAGGCTTAAACTTTTGTGTCTCACATATCATTTCTGATTAATTTTTTGGGGTCACTAGTGATATTGAACTGAATGAATGAATTGAAAACTCTCAATTTACATTGTATTTTCTTAATGTATTCTATAGAAATGTGAGCAAACACATTTCCACTGAATATAATTCTTGCTTTCTCACAACACACACTCAAGTTTGGTTTCCTTATTAGAGCAGAGCCTTGTCAGGGCATCTTTAATCAGCCTGGTCTCTAGGGATGATATTTTTAGCCACCTTTTTGGAGGCTAAGACTCCTTTACCCACGCAGAGCACTAATGAGATGGAGCGCAAGTGTAGGCAAGCGTTAATTAAGGCTAGTATGCACAGGAAGAGGCAAAAGCAACACGCTCATGGCATACATACATTAACTTTATCCCACCTCTTGCCTGTTTTTTTCCTCTCCTTGTTTTTTTCACGTAGGTTGCACAAACAACAGATGGCTCTGACGCCGACCTGTGGAAGGACGGCTTATTCAAATCCAAGGTCACCCGCTACCTCTGTTTCACCAGAAATCCTGTAAGTGTGATGTAAACTTCTGGCTTTGCACGCCCATCCAGCAGCGTTCTCTTTGTTTGCCACGGGTTATTAGCCGAGGTTTCCATTGCCTCAGTATCCTTGTGGACTTTGATCAGCCAGAGTCCCATTTAAATAGCCAGCGTTCCCGGTTTTTAACTTTCAGATATAATAGATTCACATGCATATTTTAGATGCATAATGTACCACGGTGAGATATTTTCCTAGTGTGGGGCCTCTTGAGGATAATATTTATGTTTATTCATGAAATATCAATGAGCTGGATTTTAACTATTCAAATTATTCAATCAACTGCATCCCTAAAGAGATGTACCAACCAGTTACTGTGTGCATAATTGTAAATACAAAAAATAACTCTGAATTGAGAGATTAAAGTTAAATGCACTGCACTGGAAATGTATGGACAAGAATCAAATCACTTTCACAGTCTTTGACTCACATATATTTACATCTAAAAGAACGATATATATAGAAATCTATATTTTATCTTAAATTTATCCATAAGTAGCAAGAAGCCGGGGTAACTCTTGTGATGTTTTAAGCCTAAACAAATGGAGAGACCATAATCGTTTCCTAAATCTGAATAAAAATCACAAAGTTTTGTTCAAAAAATCTGAAAAAAAAAAAAAAAAGATTTATTTTCAGTCCATTCAGTATTAAGATCTATGCATAAGTAGCACCTGGTTTGTGCTTACTACAGTATAACATTCAAATAGCCATCTACAATCCTCTGCATATGGCTTTAAATGCATGTCCACATTGTTTTAAAGATTTTGACATAAATAAAACATGACAGAGCCATCAACAAAGGCTATTTTGTCTGCCAGTCAATGGAGCACCTTCTGTAATTGTCCATGACAAAAACAGATTCTATAAAATTAGCCCCTGAATTATGTGAGGGGAAGTAAATAGTTTGTGATTTATCATACTCTAGGTTGGTGCAAGATAGCCCTTTTTGTCAGATTGTGATGGGAAAAATCTCACCAGCAAAAGAGCAAAAAAGGTCCCATGCATAGTAATAACATTCATCCATATTCCTCCTTAAGTCAGTATAAAAACTATGAATAAAAAATGCCTCTAATGGTAATGACTGTCGGGCAACAGTCGCTGTGGAATCCAACCTCTCGGACGCATCAAGTCACGCCTCGCTCGTCCCACTCGCTGCCGCCACTGTGTATTATTGCAATTTATTATGGCCAAAAATGAAAATGTAATGGGAGGCAGGGAAGAGTCATGCTTGAAAATGTCAACTACACAGCGCCTGATTGTTTTTAACCAGTCCCATTCTGTTGATCAGGGCTGCCTCTGTCTCCTATCAGCCGCCAGCTCCTCGCCAAAAGGTTGAGAATGATTACGAGTTCACACATGCATTCTTTTGCAGAGAAAAGCTATTAGGGAGTAATTACTTCTGCTATTTTGTCAGCCCCTCTTTTTAGAGACTTCCTGTGCTTTCAGTAAATGGTCTACTCTATTATCCTCACATTGAGAGAAATGAGAAATTATTTTTTATTCCTGTTCCCTTTATTCTTTCTTTCAAATAGTGAGCTATGTGAAGAAATAAATATCTAACAATTATATATGGCATAGACCTGAGCTCAAGACAACTACTTCAGATAAAGATATAGAAATAATGCCATGTTTTTTCTGCAGTATGTCCACAGTTTAAAGTTGTACTCAACAGCAGTAATAACAGTAATAGTGGTAAAGAAATAAACAAAATATCCAGGGATACATGATAAGATTGTGCTATGGTCATGAATAAAACAAGAAAAGACACATTTTATAGTCAATAAAAAAACTGCACATCTGAACAGTAATTTTTGAATGGTCTTTTAAAATGTAATCTCTTGTCTTGAAGGGGCTGGATGTGGTTACGGATGTTAAGCTGACTGACATTAAGGACGCCTTGCCGGAGGGTTTCACGCCTTTACAAGAAACATTGGACAGTAGTAAGTAAACAGTCAATAGCCCCTCCCTCCTCTGTTTTCCGCTCTAGACCAGCTTATGCAGAGGTCCTGGGGGGCAGCTTTGCTTGAGATAGTGAATGTTTTATGGGTGCAGGTTAGCTTAATTTATGGCAGAGTGTGGGAATAAAATAAACATTTTGCCCTGGAGGTACAAGAGAAGAGAATCATGAGTCATTGTTTATCTCGGCTGGAGCCCTGCATTTCTTTATGAGCGGCTTATTTATTTATGTATTTATTTGGGGAGAGGACGAGTGGATGGGGGGTTATCTAATATTAATGAAATGCGTTCCCCAATGCTTTAGTGCTTTTTGAGTGCTATGTATCCCACCCCTCGCACTATCCACCATGCCTCAGAAATGTAATAATATTTGGGTGTGGGGAGTAAGGACAGCTTGTTTATTATTTTTATTATCATTGCATTTACACTGCACTTTGGAGTGTTGCCGGGGAAATAAATGAGGGAAGAGCACATGCAATATAGAGCAGCGTGGCTATGTATTTTTTGCCCGAATGAAGAAAAGAGATTATGTTTTGTTTGGCTAAGGTGTAATTTAATGTTTTATTACTTTATGTGAATCCATGTTTAATGTATACATGTGACATTATGTATGAGCTACCCTCCATAATATCTAGACTAAATCCCTGATGTGCACTAGAGCTGATGGAGGATTCACTTGCCTGTGTCATTTCACCTACTAAAGTGATAAAAATGATAATAATGCATTTGGATTTTGTTGCTTTCCATTGTCCAGTCCTTTTCCTTGGAGCACACTAAGTCACCCATTGCTTATATTAGCTTATGTATTATTCTGTGTTTGCTGGGTAATAGCAGGACCACAAAGAGGACAAATGTTTACTACTTAGATATACAGTAAGGCACAGGTACCTTAGACAGATTTTAAGAATGAAGAATGTAGATGGACGTTATTGAACTTTTACAACAATAAAAATGTAGTGCTTCTACTTTGAAGTGGAAGATATTGACAATAATTTAAATCTTAATATATATTTTTTGTATACTGATAAGATAATTTGACTTTAGGTGTGAAATTATCCACAAAAGTGCAGAAATTTTGAGATTGTATTTTTTATTTAAAACGATATACCTAAATATCAAAGTCTTTTAAAATGAATTCAAACGTATAATTATGAGATAAAGAAATAAGGAACTGTAATCTGTAATAGCACCATTCATTACAGAAGAAGTGTTCATTGAGTCCCTGGGCTTGGACACATTTTTAGAGCTCAGTAAAACTTTTTGCCCAGTTCTGTATATTTCCCCTCAGCATATACTGTACCTAAAATGCCTCTAGATATTATTTTAGCTTCAAGCTGGCAGCGGAAATAGCTCTCTGTCTGACACACTGTTGCACCTGACTCATCAGAGGAAACTGCCACGAGGAAGAGGAGGCTGTGTGTGAGAGTGAGACCTCGCGCCGCCACTCAGACAGCTGTGTATGACATCCAGATCGTGGCCAAGTCAAAGTACCATCTTGTTAACTACACCTGCGTCGGGTGAGCCATGCTACACTATAAATATACTTACAATCAGATATTACGTATAGGGACTTTCTGTCATGTTAAGACAAGAAAATATCAAGAATTAATATTGTAATCTTTGCCATTTTATGTTTTATACAGGGAGATCAATAATATGTTTTTGTGGTGCCGACTTGGAGAGGTCCAACCACAAAATCTTGAAACAGCCAGTAAATCCAGCAGTGCAGTTCAGGCTCAAACTGCGAGGTAAAGACACACCCATTTACCTCAATATGATAATATGCTATAAATATATCATCACCTTTATCACTAAATATCACTGAAAACATTGAATAATATGCAAATTTGATTCAATTCATATTTGTATGTTTGCACTCTAATAATCTGTGGAACGATTAGTAAACCCTGTGAACAAATGTTTAAAATGTTTAATTTGAAAAAAAAAAAAAGAAGAGAATTACATACTAGTTTTGCCACTACTTGCATGGTACCATCAATACTACTATAACCACCTTTTCACAAAATTAGTATAAGTAAATGTGCATTCTAGCATAACATGTCAAAAACTGTAAAATGTATGGATGGCTCAAGATTTAGTTTTTAGATTATTATTATTATATATATTTTTTTCTTTGGTAGTTTTTGTGCTTTATACTTTTGCAGGGTAGTTTGTCACATGTTTTTCTTTGCATACCACACACTTGGTAATCCTATGCAGGCATGCATATATATATATATATATATATATATATACATATATATATATATATATATATATATATATATATATATATATATATATATATATATATATATATTTTATTTAATTTATTATTATTGATTGCACACTACAATTAAGCAGGTCTAAAAGTCCAACTTTTCTGCCTTCTTCCTCTGTTATTTCATGCTCAGTGTACTCTTGAGCTGCTCCCTGTACCATATGTACGACAATGAAGACACAAGCAATTGATCACTCCTGGGCAATCTGCTGGAAAGGTTGTGGCTGGACTACGAGGTAGAGAGGGTGAACCGAAGAGAGACGGGCTAACTAGACAGGATCCCCTGAACACAACACGAGTTCAATGAGGGCTAAACTCTTGCTATTTGTGCTGTGTCCCAGGAGGCAGAGGCAGGGCGCTCTCTGACTGTAGTGACAGCAGTGTTGTAGTATGTAGACAAAGAGGAGGAGATGTAGCCCGGAGAGGGAACGACAGCTGCGAAGGAAGAAGGGAGGAGAGCTCCGGATCATCCGCCGTGCCGGCATGAGCGTGCCCCCCTTCGGCTGTCTCAGCTCAGGCTTCCTCCTCTTCGGCACCAGCCCTTTGTACTGTGTCCATATCAAACAGCTCCATTATTTATCCCCACCAAGAACTGGGGATTTCCCAAGCAAATTGTAAATAAACAAGTGAGACTCCTTCTGTGTAGAGAGGGAAGCTTGGCACGGGACACTGAAGGCCTCAAGTGCGAGAGCTGTGCCATCCTGTACCCGGCTATTTACACACCAGTTACAAGACACTGCCGGCTTAAGAACAACCAAATGTCTTTCCCTTCAGCTTTTCCCTTCTGGGGTCATCTGCCACAGACTACACAGGAATTCACTTCATTTGGTTTCTGTTGCAACTCTTTGAATTTACCACAGAATGGGAGTGGCACAAATCGTACACTGCCTCATGATGCCGTATAGCTAGCTGGATCAGATAAGATATTGAGTATGCGTGGCTCATTCAGAAGTAATGTTTAAAGTAGAAAGAGATTTTTAAGTCAGTGGTCAGTGTGCTTTGATACTTTCTACCAAAGCCGTGATGCTTCCCAACTCTTAGCAGTAATCCTCAGTTCTTTTGAAGCCCACTTTCAAGTTGGCCAGGCTCAAAGGTTAGAATAAAATGTACCTTCCAGCTACTCCCCCCACTCCTGATGCCTGCTGAGATCACAGGCTGCTGGTTTTGTCTTTGCATTAAAATTCACCCCACATTTAGAGAGGCTTCTTTCTATCAATATTTCTGTCTACAGTGCACTGAAATATATGGGGTGCTATTACATACATAAAAAATGCAGTACTGTATTCAATAATAATACACAATTGAGATTATTTAAGAAAGTGTGTAAATACAAAAATATATTTGCAAAAAACAACGCAACAATATAAAAAATGAATTCATCCGCCCGCATGAACAATTCTCTATCAAATATTTGTCTTTATTTTTCCCATTACTACAACAAGAAATCTCCCAAATAAACTGAATCTGTTTTATTATTTAAGCAAATTTCCTCGCTGTTGTTCACCTAGTATCACCTTCTACTCAACTATTCATATTCAGCCAGAGCCTGCACTCCCTGTATGCCTCCTTCTGGCTATCTATAACAACTTTATGGCCTTTGGAGAATAGCACCTCTTAAATTTAAGTGCTCTTTACAGTCAGTGGAAAAGATGTTTTAAATACAGTCAATAATGTGTAAATTTTTAATGACCCTTATAATTTTGAAAGCCGCAGTGATTCCTCTCAAATGTTGCATTGCCTGAGGCAGCAGGAGCTTGTTAGAGTTGTGTACAGAAAGTAAAACCGCAAATCAGTTTTCTAAGCAGTACAAAGCTGCAGTGAGAGCTGGCTGTTGCATCATTATGAGGAGCACACAGACACTGTTTTTGTGGCTGAAGTGCTGTATTCAAATATTTAGTTTTGTTTACTGTTTTTGAATGCTTTTCTGCTCAGGTGAGGCTATGTATGAAAAGAAAGAAACTCAATAAAAACTGGAGTTAGAATAAAAGTTAAAGCAACTACATTTTCCACCTTTTTAACACCAGGAACCAGGCATAGAGCTTGCTATTTAACGTTAAAAAACAACCATTACTGGCAAAATGTCTGTGTACCTGTGTGCAAAATGTCCATAGAGATGCATTAGCCACATGTCAGAATAATTTTGAATGAACACTTAAGTTTAGTATTTAGCGTTTTAAAATCTTCATTAGTTTAACCTTGGGCTAACTGAAAATTGTATGAGGTATGACAACACTGTCCTGAGCTCTGTAGACGTTGTTGTCCTGTTACTTCTGCAGTCTTTTTATGCATTTATATCCAGTTTGTCCTGCGCATTTGAGCCGGTGACACGGCTGTGTTTTGATTCATAGCCCCAGCTTGATGTCAACCACTTTAGCTTGTTCTCTGTCAGACCATATCTCCAGAGCCCGACTTTATAATGTGAAAAAACCACACCATCCGGTCAGCCTTTTAATGTGTCCAGTAAAGTATCCCCCTCCTCTGTTCTCCTGGCCAACAGTGCCATTTGTCCTCCTGATAAAACTGTCATGGCTGAGGCTGATATCTGACCTCTACACTGACTGCTAGCATAAATTAGCCTTGTTCTAATATTGCAATTACTTTAGCTTGACTCCGAATCAAGGTTTTTGACATTTCTCTTAGAATAATAGGCTATTGTACACACAGGCACTTTTTAAATCAAACTGTACCGCGATAAAAATGTCACGGCCAAGGATCCATTTTTAGATTTTTTTCTTGAACATGCGAAACTTATAGAGAGTCATCAGTGTCAGAAGTGGCGTGCATATCAATACGCTCCGGCTGGCACTGTCATATGCCTTTGACTATGTGCATATTGCCATAACTCTGCAGGAGTATTGTATTGGCTTTCATTGCTGGCTGGTTAACCAAGACTTCCCAGTGCACAGGGCTCTCAGAGAGAAGAAGACACGGTAACTGTCAGTGTGGCGCCATCTGAAGTTTGGGAGAACAATCATTTCCTCCACCATCTCACTCATTACTTTGTTGTGTTCAGGAAAGTTATAGAAAGTAGTCAGATCAAGAGGACAGGCGGAGAGCGATGCCAGGAATGATGGAGTGATCAGCGAAGATCTGAAAGGCCACGGACAAAGAGCGTTCAGTGATTTGCCGTAAAATCCTGAGAGATTCTTTCTTCTTCACCTGACATAGAGCTTAAAGGAAGATAATGATGGCTCAGGCAGCAGCTCCCACAAAGCCGTACTGTCGTCACATAGGGAAAGTGTAGAGATGTTGTCACAGAATGGGCTGGATGTGTGTCAAAACAAGAGCTCCTTCCAGCGCTCGGGATCGCACTAATATTACTCTCATCCTCATCTTACCTCTGCAGAGTGCTCCCCGGCTGCACCCGTGTCTCCTCGCCTGGATCCTTGTCTGGCTCCTACACAATCTTCTCTACGGTCTCCTTCATGGTCTCCTCCCACTGGCTCCTTTCCTATCTCCTCACCTGCCTCCTTGTCTCCTCAGCTCCTCTGGCTGTCCCACTATCTCCTACTATGTCACCTATATTGAAAAATGAGTTAAAATTAGATGAATTCAAGATATTTAATTTAATTTCAGTATTTTTTGGTTTAAGTCAAGATGGATTTACTTGATGGCCTTAGATTATGGTATTTATTTCAAAATGTTTCTGATTTGTTTCAATACTTAGCTTCGTATTTCAAAAATAATTGTTTGCCACTGATGTAATACTTGCTTTATTTACCAATAGATACCAATATCTTCCAATAGATGTTCTTATTTGAATCAAAATTGTCCTGTGATAAGCAATTAGAAATGTTTTGATACCAGTTAAATGTGTACAGGTGCAATTAAAGCTAACTAACCAAAAGTAACAAATCTAGGAAAATATTTGAAAATGAAGTCATTTTAAGTGAGGTTAGATATAAAAAATTGGGCATGTACTAGGTTTCCTCCACTGCCTCCTTCCTTGTCTCCTCCTCCTAGCTCCGTCTCCTCTGTGCCTCCTTGTCTCCTCAGCTCTTTCAGCTGTGTCCTTATCTGTTTTGTCCCACTCCTCCATAATCTCATCCAGTGTCTCCTTCTTATGTCACCTCCCATGTCTCCTTTACTGTCTCCTCCCTTTGGCTGCATTCCTATCTGCTCCACTGCCTCCTTTCTTGTCTCCTTAACTCCTTTACGGTTTCCTCCTCTGTGTCCTATGTCTCCTCATCTCCACTAATGTCCCCAACCGAGTGTCCTCAAGTTCTTCACTTTCTCCTCCATTGCTTTCTCTACTGTCTCCTTCAATCTATCCACACAGTCTTATTCCTTGTCTCCTCCACTGCCTCCTTTCCTATCTCCTACCTACTCTGTGCTCTTTTTCTGTTTCCTTCCATATCTTTCCTCACCGTCTCTTCCATATCTATTCCACTATCTCCTCCAAAGTCTGCTTCTCTCGTCTCCTCCATGTGTCTCCTTCTATGCCTCCTTCCATGTCTCCTCACTTTTTTCTTTCCTCATCTTTTAAATATATTTAAATAACACCAGTATAACCTTCTCTGTCTTGGTTTGTTTTGCTGCTAACATCATTTTAAGTTTGGCACATTTCACTGTAACGCAAGACTCCATAGCTGCCATGTAATTGTGTAAATCTTTGACATTCCCAGTTTTACCTTAATTTGATGAGGACCTGCTCCTACACACTAATTGAATATTCAAATTAGGGAAATATGTCAGTATGGCTCTGTCTGAAATGAGGATTAATTGTTGTCAAAACTCCAGTGGCCAACATAATATGGGCCCAACACTGCTGTTGATTAGCACCGCTCTTGCCATGGATTTGTTTTAAGAATTACTTGTCTAATTGATTTACCATATGCTAGCCTCTCTGTTGCACCTGAAATTGTATTTAGAAATCGCCAATTTGGACCGAGACAGTTTTTTGTTTGAAACAGATGGTAGAGGAGCTCTGGAGGTTGTCCCGTAAAAAAACATTGCACATTTCTCTTGGGACTTGTTGTTAAGTTTTTGAGATTATTTGCAGTCAAACACAACAACTAATCGAAACAAACAATCTAGAAAATATCAAGCAAATCTCATCTTTTGTGTCAACTCATGGATTATTGATGAGTGCTTTGAAAGATAGCCTTCTCCATCTGTGGTAGAACTCAACCTTTGCGAGGTAAAAAAGTCTCTATTGAAGATGGCAAGCGTCCCCACAAGATTGATGTCAACCTTTTAAAAATTCACCATTGGCCTGGGCTGAACATGGCCGAATGCTCATGTAAATGAGGAGGAGAAAAGTCCACCCTTTCACTGCAAATAAATCTGAGTTGCAAAGCTTCAGCTCATAAATACCACGGCCTGTCACTAGTCTTGTTTTATTGCTCTTGATGGAAATTATTGCATTTATTTATCTCATCCAAAGAGATAAGGCCTTGAAAGCTGCAATTCACAAAACATCCCCCACAGAATGCCATCTTAAATTCAACATTACACTTAAATTAACTATATTGCCCATAAACAAAAGCAGCAAACATTTAAGCACAAATCACTTTTTTTTGCACGGTAACACATGTTCTGTCCTTGTCTGCTCATTGGTCGATTTTACTTCTACCCCAAACTCTTATGCGCGGTGCATCCTCAAGTAATTCCACTTTTAATGCTAGAGCCAACTACTTTGCATTATCATTATAAGACCATTTGTTTTATAATGCAATCCGGGAGCTCATTTTACCTTCAAAGCATATATCACAATGCTGCTCTGGTGAAGCTGTGATTTTTTTTCCTGCTTGCTGTGGATTTATCGATCCGTAGGGGTGAGTCACAGGGTGTAATTCATGATAGCTTGATTGATGAGGATTTCAATCTTATATGGTTTGTTAACTTCGAGTGTGTGCAAAGTGCATTCAGTGCTGTTTTCTGTAATACAAGGCCATGAAACGGTAAAGCAGACTTCCCTTCAATAATAGAATCTTCCCCCTGAATTTAAAACAGTCAGACTTCAAAAGATAACCTCTTATTTCCACATATATATTTATTTTTATACCTAGGGATTGTAAGATCGTTCTAAATTATGCCAAAGAGTGTAAAGTAAGTTGTATTTATCTGTGACTTTTTTGTTGTGGCAGGAAGAACACTGGCAGGCCAGACTGTGAGCGCCAGAGCAGTGGAAGTGTCACCAAGACGGGTAAGCTTTTTAAATGCCACACATTGATTTATTAGAATATAGTTTTAGTAGAATTTATAGTAACTAACCTCACTATTATTTAAATGTGTGCACTTCAACTATTGAGGTATTTGTCAGGAAGGGCATCTGGTGTAAAAATATGCGAAAACATTATAAACTAGTGCATACAAATGTCAGATGATTGACTGTGGTGACCTTCTAGACAAAGCTGAAAGTCATTTTATTAAGACAAAAAAAAACTAAGACACTGCTATAGAGCATCACACTAAAACAGCAGAGTTTTAGTAAGAGAAGAAATATACTCAAAGGATTGCATTTAAAGAGTGAAGTAACACTTTCTAAACATAGACCCCTACTCCATATTAGCTTCATTTTTAAGTTTCAAATGTAAGTAAATGATTTAGTTTGGTTATAGTGACAAACGTTTAGCATGTAGAATAGTGCGGTGCGTTTAAAGCGCCTGATGGGTACCTGTGTACAGTCAGCTCCAGTTTGATCTACACCTGTTGTAGAGCCGCGCTTATCTCTACGTGACTTTCCCGAAGAGCCGCGCATTACCCTCAAGAGAACATTTAACAGCTGTCACCCACGATCCATCAACACTCTACCACATATGCACACCACACACCAACCACTGGACTCTGGGTAGGAAAAAGGCTGCTTCAGTTCAACTTTTCAGGGCCAAAATAGTGAAATACGATTTAATTTGTAAAGTGGAGTTGATCTTAGAGTTGGTTTCACATTCATAACAAATATACTGTATATATCGTACATGTGATATGCAGTGATAACAAAGTGTCTAAAGATATCGCAAATCAAAAAATAAAATTGGCCAGTTAAATAAATTATAACCTAGTTTGATTTATGAAAAAAATATAAAGCTCAAACAAAATGAGAATATTAAAGTCAGTCAAAATTTAAAGTGGAATTGTGTTTGTGAAAATTTGCCAACATTGCAGTAACAAAAATGGTTTAGCCATGACCATATTGTGAGCGGACTTAGAGGCTGCAGACTACAAGTGTGTGAGATGCACATAGAGCCAGTGGAGGAGGCTGCTTTTTATCTGGCTGGAGAGAGACCCCATGTGGTGAACATTCTTCCTGCTCCGTGCGCACTCACAAAATAAAAATCCTGGAAATCTTTATTGAAAGCTTGAGGGGTAAAAGCATTCACCTATTTGCTTTATTTTTTATAGCGTTTTTAAGATGATTAATACATTATGGGATGGCTTTGACACTCGTTTCATAACTTTGCCAAGTGTGGCCCTGAAGGAGCGGGCATTAACACACAGCCGAATGGTCCGTGACATTTGGTGTGAGATTCCTCCGCCGGGACGTCCTGTGACTGACAGTGGAGAAGAAGCGCACACTGTACCGCCCTCCTCAGCCCCCACCACTTACCTCCACAAGCTCCTGTTTCTTTTTAATTCTGATTTTTCTACAGCACTATAATAGAGTTTGAATATGAGCTGAGGATTTATTGTTACCGACGCGTGCAGCATCACACGAAGAATGTGCTAGAACACCACTTGCCTTTATTAAGACTGTGATAGCACGCAGATCGAGTGCGAGGTCGTAGCTGACAGCCTATTTGTGCTAATTGTTGGCGGTAGCTGTATCACCAAGTATGTGTGTGTGTGTGTATGCAGGGTAGACAGCTGGCCAGGTTGGAGTTGCGCTAAAACCATGTGCACTCTGTCAGACTTGTACAAGCGCCTTCTTTAGGATTGATGAATTGCCTGCTTTCTTGATTAAACCCTCCGTCACTTTCCTCCAACAAAACAAAAAAGAAAAAAAAAATCCAGCAAGTTGAAGGGGAGGAGAGGTAACATGTCTGCAAAATCTGTCATAGCCGCTGACATGGTGTACACGTGTGATGTGCTGGCACTTTGACATTTATTAGCCCAATATTAAAAACTAATTCACATCTATTTTGCGAGGCCCTCTTTCATTTGACAGTTGGGGTTCATTTGAAAAGTTATCGAGCTTTCATTGTGGTGCTAATGTTTTTGCATTGCTTTGATCCATGCCAGGGCCATTTGCCAATTAGGTCTATTATGCGAAGACAAAAAGCGAGTTGGATTTTAAAGGTAATTAAACATGCTTTGATGGAAAATACCAAATAGCTTTTTAATAAAATTCAAATAAATTTAAAAGAGAAAAACCTCAACTCTTCTCTATAATATGGGACGGTGTCGCAGGTCATTAGCTATAGTAGAATCTGTAGTATTCCGCAGGCATCCAGGAGGAGATATAAAAAGTAAACGTAATAAAAGTAATGCATTTACATATCTAGCACGTTAATCAAAAATAAATCCTGACATTGGCCTTGATCTAACGTAATATGGAGAGCAATTATTTCCCGATCCATTAGGGCGAACTTCAATTAACAGGCACCAGACAGTCCATCCTTCAGAGGACAGAAAATAGAAGGCACAAAATTAACTCGGGGTTTGCAAAATATCTTGGCAGGATGACAGTGATTTTTGATTTTCCGGAAACAATATTAGAATTCTTATTAAACTATGTGCATCTGCTTTTAATTTGCCGCAAATAATTGGGAAAATGCTACGGAGCCTTCCAATTAAAGCCTCCACTTTGTGCTGTTTAATAATACCCTCATAATATTATAGCTTATGAAATGACAGGTGAGTTGGTGTATGAATAAAACATAAAGCTGCAGTAATAAGAGACAGGGGGGAAAAATCGAGACAGTTGTTGGGGGGCTTTTAAATGCTCGACATAATTTGCATATATTAATCTCCTCTTTTCAGCCTTATCAAATATTCCACTGTATTTGAAGTTAAAATAGTCGTGACAGGCCGAGGGTGCGCTCCGTTTTTCCAAGGATTTATTACTTGTATAATTCCAGGATCTTTAATAAGCCAATATGACTGATCCTCGGAGTTCTGTGGAATTTGGTTAATTGTTCCAGATGGTGCTCACTGATTATGCAAAATTACTTTTTCTTTCTCCATTCCCCTTTTTTTAACTACAATTTCTTGATTGACTAACATTGGGAAAAAAGATTATTTTTGTCGGCGCGCTTTCATTAAGAGGATTCTCGTCAGGTTTCAAACAAAAGTTCAATCTTATCTGCAAATGTAGTAGGCGAGGCTACAGTGTGCACACGGACTGAGCAGACAGGCTCTCTCTTATCTCCAGCAATGATGGATCTGAAGCGATTCTGCACCGCTGGGTTATATTTTAGAATAACACAATTCTTTAGTCTGAGGGATTAAAAAGTACGACCTCTGGATGGTGACACAAAAGTTATTATTACTGCATTTCTACGGGAGATGGATGGATACACAAAACGGCACAGTTGGTCTGCAGTTAGTGGCCTCTGTATGTGCAACTCTTTCTGTTTTGCATCAGCTAAAGTCGACTGAATGAATCATTTATGGGAGTGTTATGGGGGAGGTACGGGCAGATTTACAGCCCTAGCTTTTACTTGAGATGGAGCGGGGATCTCTATCAAACCCGTGTCTGAAGTAATGCCAAAGCTTACATCAAGACATGAAAGGAGCCCTCTTAAAACCCACATTTAAACTCTTAATGCCTCTGGTCAGCAAAAGGCAAAAACAGGGAGAGAGAGTGCAGTAGCAGTGCGTGTTTACTGGCATTTTCTGATTAAATTAGCTGCACAGTTAAAAATTAATAAAAAAAACAAACCTTTTTGGTTAATTAAATTATTCTAATAAATTGTTTTCCCGTCCTAGTTTTAATTTCATTTGGATTACATCATTTGAGCATTCTTGGCATTCTTTACCTGTCAGAAAATGCATTCAAATGAATTATTTTCTATGCCATCCTATATTCTGTTTTCCCGTAGTGTAGATTACTTCCAGATGCCCTTCCAGATGCACGTCTTCATGTATTTGGGCTTGGTCTGTCCCTGACTTAGCATGCATTGTATTGAAAAGTTCATAATCTTGTTGTTTTTTATCAGTCTGTTTGAGAACCTTTTTTGTTTCAAAATATATTTCCAGCATTACTATTGCTTCATTACTGTGATCTGGCACTAATGTCTGACCCCAGTTTGATTTGTCCATTAAAATACTAGAGAATCAATCCTCCATGAATCCTAATGGGATCCAGGAGCCTTATAGGGCCCCAGGCATTTTGGCCCTTTATAACAGTCAAATAAGCGACTTCAAATGGCTTTACATTTGCAGGCTGGACTGGACTCTGGAGTCTCATCCCTCATTGCGTTCTATCCATCCCTGAGATAGCAGCGTTGCCCCATTAGTTTAAATGTCCAGACACGGGACAGCCTCAATGGATGGGCCTGTCAGCATCCCCTCATTTGCCCCATGTACAGCAGGGTTTGTTATCACACCATCTAATTAGAACTTGATAAAAAATATTTCGTAAAAATCCAGTCATTAAATCTAGTTTAAGGAGATTTATGGTCAAATATGCCGAAAAGATCTTTTAATGGCTCTGCTGACTTGTTAAGTTTGTAATTAATGATCTTCTAATGCATACTGTGGTGTGATGTGGAAAGCACAATGAGATTCTGGGAATGAAGTCGTTTTGGAAAAGGGCATCTGGGGCTCTATATTAAATAGTTCTGTTCACATGGGTTTGCTCCGAGCCACAAAGTCTGCAATGAGAAAGTTCAACCCCATCAGCCTCTTTACATTTGTGCATGCACTCTGCATGATTAAAAAACAGAGCTTTTGTCACCGCTTTACACTCAATTACTGTATGTACCAGGAGGACCTCTGAAAGGGCATTTGGACGAAGCACAGCAATACAATTTCATTTCTACAATGGAATACATATTATCACACGGAAAAATTCTTCAAGCAAATGCATTTTAACAAAACAAATGCTGGCAGTGGCCAATTTCATCAGGAGAGTAATGGTATCCTTATTAGCATAATTAATGACAAATGGTGGCGCTGCATTGGTGGATTGGTTCTTGGGGATGATAAATCGTTG
The DNA here is from genome assembly GCA_019594935.1 of Periophthalmus modestus. Classification (NCBI taxonomy): domain Eukaryota; kingdom Metazoa; phylum Chordata; class Actinopteri; order Gobiiformes; family Gobiidae; genus Periophthalmus; species Periophthalmus modestus. The sequence continues at coordinate 9,101,582 of JAIEZT010000012.1, read as the reverse complement.
GATGCCCAGGTTAGTGGCTGCCAAGGAGGCCTCTTTGGCTGTCATCCCTCCTGCTTCTGCGTTGGCACACTTCATTACTCACCATGTGAGATGCCACTTTACATTGCCTGGTACTGTGAGCATGGAAAACTTAATAATACCACCCTGCACCACCCGGGGCCTGCGCTTTAGCCACAGTCCAGAGGGCAGGCAGCTCCGAGTGGGCTCAGGGAGGGGTCAGGGTGAGGCGAGCTGGCCGCTCTACGGGCAGCTGCATGTCCCACAGCAGCTTTGATCTCAACAGTTCAGCGTCGCCATGACACCCGGGGAGTGGGCTTCAGGGCTGCTGAGTGTTTCTTGTTAGACTTTCTGGGGCTCGCCACATCCCTGCATCATTACGGTTTAGCTTGCCCACAGAACCGCTAATTAAGAGGGGATTTGTGTAATTGTGCCTTCTGCTGTGTCCCATCCGGCACATACAATTTAGTGTCAGGCCTGTGCCAGCTCTTACACTTGTCCAGAGAGGCGTAGCCACGTCTACACACATCCACTGCACATTCTGTGCACATTTAGCAGCAGCCCCAGCTGGGGATTAATGCAGGGCTGTGGCAGTGTCTTAAAGACGCTATGCTGCTGATTAAAGTCTGATTGTCCATTTAATTTCATAAGAGCTCACAATAGCCTGCCAACTGAAAAACGCTCCGAGGGCTTAAAATGAACGATTAAAACAGCTTTTAATTGTGGAAAGTTATCTCAGGATTTATTGGCTCACAGTCTGTAGCCCGTTTTCTGTCCAGGCACAATATACAGTTACACTGAAGTGGAAAAGTTTCTCACATCTCTGTGCTGTTGGCTGTTTGTAGCCAACTCTCCATAGGTGTTTCTGGCTCTGCCCACTTTCTGAAGACTGATGGAGCAGCGCCCATTGGGACTGCCTCCTGGATCCTGCCCATACGCACATTTCAAGGACTGCTTGTCACAGATGGAAAATAAGTGGGTCATTCAGCAGAAGCATGCATCCGGCTTTTCATTCAAATTTGGGACAAGTTCAGTTTTAGTTTTTAAAAAGTCAGAATTTATATTTCTGTTTTGTTAAATTATTATATTCAATATTATATCCCTTATTGAAATTCAATAATCCAGTTATCTGCATTTTCAAACCTAAGGACCTAATAGACTGCAGTATCCCCCCATATCAGTATTCAAACTCTGCTCTTAGCATTAGATTTAAGTGTGTTTACATTTGCTGAATATCAGGATGCGAGCAGATGAATATTTTAGTGTGAAGACTGCTGTCAGAGAGCTGCCCCAGAGGCTTCTGTTTGCTACAGACTGAAAAACAAACTGTAACCGCCTGCAGAAACAAATATTATTTGTTATGTGCCTGTACATCATGGAGAAAGCCACAGGATCATGTGTCATCTCTTGCATGCTACTTTCTCTGTAAAACTCTTTCTACTTTTTTAATTGACTAGCCAGTCAACATTTGAATAATTTAAAAGATACACTGCCACATTTGCACATTTCAAACATGTTGAAAAGTTTTTTCTCTCCTCTGCTACTGTCTGCAGGGCTTGAAAAAGCAGCCCAAGATAAAAGAAAAAGAATGGCTTTCATAGAGCCATAGTCATTAAATGAATCTCAAAATAGCATCTCGCTATCATCTGTTCTCATAGCACGGGTCAGGAGCTCTGACACCTCCAAAATTCCTCCTGTCAGGGTAGGGGGCCATTTGTATTCTCTCTCATTAGGCAATTTGACTAATGACCTGCCGCGCCTGCAGATCTACTGAGGGCCCGGCGCCCGCACCGCTCCAGCAGCAGCAGCTTCAACACACTCCCTCCACTGGAATGGCACAGATGGCATGCCCGGGCGACAAAATAAACTACAATATGTCTGGAGATGCTGTCAGGCCTGGGCACTATTGCTCATGTCATAGTGGGGCTAAGGGCTGTGAGTGGGCACAGGGGGTCCTCCTCCAGCTCTACTGCGACTCACCATTATCTGCAGAGGTGACAGAGAGCGCTCTGCCCCTAGAATAGCATCTCCATGGTCTGCATAAGGAACCCTCTCAAATTGAGAGTCACACCGACAGGGAAGGTCTAGCAACGTCTACACCTCAAGAAACCCTGATGCTGTTGTTTGGAATATGAAACCTAGCACCTTCTTTTTTGCATGTTTCAGATGGTATTATTTGGCCACAGAAAACAGTGTTAAGATGGTAATTCATGCTGCACATTATTGGTTCGCTGTTGACCTTCTTATTTAATTTAGTCCACGAAGGATTCACCCAGGTAATGGTACCAGACAGAGATCAATGCAACCCTGGTGAATTAGTGAAGTGTAAAATAAAAGTTCATCAACATTCCTAAAGTGTTCCAGATCAGGTAATACGGTGCATGCTCGATCACCCACGCATATTTTTCCATCAGTCAGTGTCTCTGCACAATCCGGAGCAGTTTATGTGTGTCTTTGTGAGTGCGGGGAAAACATGTCCGTGTCTGGTGGAGCGCCGCAAATGCAATGTACTGTACGCCACTGCCGCCTGAGTCCTGGTGACAGTGCATCCAACAATGGACGTCTGAGGGATTAGAGCGGGGCCCAGCGAACGAGGCAGCCCTTCCCGCCCTGAAACAGCCATTCATCTGTGCCCAGGGGCTGGAGATGACAATGCGGCCATTGCTCATAGCACCTGACGGAGCCATTAATAAGGCAATGATCCACACGGGCCGCTGCTGACTCCGTTCTTTACACTACAATCGCTCAAACGGCAGGGTCCTCCTTACTTAACACCACCTCTGCGCTCCAGACCAGCATCACCATCATCATCATCATCATCATCATCATCATCATTATACAGAAAAAGGTCCAGCCAGATGTTGCAGAGGTGGTTAAAATGTGTATTTCTTAAAATCTGGTTCATCTGTTGGAGCACAGAGAAAGAGTTTGGGCTAAGAGCAGAATTTTACAGAAAAGTCACACAAAGACGGACATGGAGATGTTACTGATTTGCCTGGAATGTTCCACAATGCGGCATTAAACGTCTCTTCATGGAGACAAGCAGGCAACGAAACCAGGCCAGAGCTGTGGAAACATGGATCCGCTCACAATAAAAAAATTTATGTTTCAATGTTTTTTTGTTTTTTGTTAAAAACACTTCAACTAATGCAATATAGATAAGTTTGATGCCAACCGTGGAACATTCCATTACAAACCAAAATACAAACATTACGAGAAAAGTATTCATGAAAAAAGTTAAATTTTCATCCCTTTCTCTCAATTTCATGCATCAAATTTGACTGGATTGAAAGAGCATTCATCATATCAACTTTATGTGTGCATTTAACCATTTAATGCCATCTCCACACCCAACAGTCTCCACCATCATCATTATTATATACTAAAGAGTTCCCACCAGATGTTTTCCTATTGACCTATTCTTTCACACCTCCAAATAACTACCCGGTTCCTGGTTCTGTAATACACTTGTGAGGTAATGGACTGTAGCCGGGCCACTTGAGCGACTGGAAACGTGCGTCATATTTCTGTTCACAAGATTGGATTTACATTATTGCTGCCCTTTGGACCTCCTGATTCTACTGTGCCACCAACAGCATCCATTTCCAGGCACAAAGCGCACCACCAGGCCATCTCCAGGGCCTCACCATTTGTCCTGGTGTGAGATAGCCTGTGCAGTATAGATGGTGGGGGAATACAAAGTGAGATCTGGTTTTAAATGTAATCCTTGAGCAATAAAGAAACTCTCTGGCCTTCAGCTGTGCGCATCCATCCATCTGTGCCATAGAGATCCATCAGCAGCAGCGGCAATCTCCACTTCCCAGCGCCGACTTGAATCAAATATATTCTGCCTCGATCCTGGTGCTCTTGGCAAACATAGCAGTGTTTTTGTTTTTGCTTTTATATAATACAACCATGGAGGGTCAAAAGTTAGGTTTCTGCTTGGGCTAGTCTCAAAACTAAATAACAGAACTTACGTTAGAAAGAGCAAATGTAGGAAGAATAATTCAATTTAATAATGCTGAGGGACTGCTGTATTCCATGTTGGGCCAGCTACACTTAATTTGGTTAGGTTTGGTTACATTTATTTCAAACGTATCTAACTTTGTAGAGTAGGGACTGTCTACTCAACTCCATAGTTTAAAAAAGAGTGGATCAAAGTGCGACCCTCAATTCGGTGTTTACATAGTGCTTATTACAGTGCACTGACATGAACTCGTATGTGTAGGCGCATCAGGTTTGGACTTTTCTTCCCTTTTTGTAATTTTCTTCACTCTTTAGATCAGTCTTTCGTTTTGGCACAGTAATGTAGCCTCAGATATTTCATACAGTCATAAGGTGAGGGGTAACAAAGGTCCTTTTGAAAAATAATATAGTGTAACTGTTGTGTTGAGTCGGAAATCACTTGTGGAGTCAAGGCTAGAGCGTTTTCCTCAAATGCCATAGTTAAACATTACTCCGGACATGAGCTATGACTCATACAGTCTTAAATGTACAAGTTCCTTTTCCTCTGCCAGGTGAAGGACTGTTGTAAGATTTGCCTTTTGATATTTGATGCTTTTACTTTGAAACCCAGCCTTAGTCTCAAGTTTTGCGCCTCTCAATTTGGAGTTTTCTAAATGAAGCAGAGCAGCTGCAGTTTTCCCTTCAGCTTGCGAATGAGTGGGGCTTTGTGTCCCCTGTCACCCTGTGTTAATTTGGACCCTAATGTATTTTATAAACAAAGGGCTGCTCTCTAGCCTGACAGTGGTGACACCTTGATTCCAGAGCAGGATGCATGCAGTCGGGGTTGTGCCATTAATAAGCAACTGGCAGCCATCACACCATTTTAACCACGATCATTATGATAAAGGGCATACACTTAATTACAGGCCTGCTTAATTATAGCTCTGTTGAAGCTCGTTTGTTTGGTCAAATGCTAATTATACCACCACGCTCTTGGCAAGTCCTCATTTCAATCCACTTTTTGCTGCCCGAACAGTGCGCGGCTTATTTTCATGCAAATTTGATATCTGGTGAATGTTTTGTCTCCCTTCTTTGCCGCTTTTCTCTGCTCTGTGTGAGCGCGCCTTTGTTTCTGAGGTGAACATCTCCCAGACAAGACGGAATAGAGAATAATCAAGAGTAATTAAACGGGGAGAGGGCTGGAGGAGAGAGGAGAGTGGAGGTGCTCAAATACAGCGTGGAATAAAAAAGGCTTTCATCTTCTCTCCATAGACGGAAACAGGGGGGGAGAGGGAGGGGTCATAATGCTAGCTGGGGGTTGCTGGTGGATAATCTTGTATTTTGTCTTGTTGAAAAAGCCAAGTTAAAAAATAAAGTTAATATATAATTTTTGTTGTTTTTTTTCAGCTGTGGATGACGTGCCCTTTGTCCTGTCGGAGAAGTTTCATGACACCAAGCCTGAGGTAAAAACAAATGTAACTGGATTGACTAAAGATCACACATTTTGATATTGTCTATAACAGCTGCTATACACTTTGTCATCCTATTTATAATAAATACAGTAATTGGACACCTTTCCCTTGCACTTCCTTCCATTCTTGCAGACTGAGTGATGAATGTGAGCAGTCATGAAAAGCTGGCTCAGTGCAGTCCATTTGGCTGGCTGGTGGCGGCTGTCACTATAGCCTCACTTGTATTGACACCGAGAGGGAGGATTAAAGATTTTAAGCATGCTTACTTAGCCATGAGCCTAACCGCCATGTTTCTTGTGTGTTTTCTCCCTGTCCACCCCCTCCCCCCTTCTCCTGCGTTTGATTTCAGATGCAGCAAGTCAATTTAATGGGCATTACGATCAAATCCCTGGCAGAGATCGAGGAGGAAGTGAGTAGAGGGCTGCAACGCTCCACTGCCACAGACGCCGCTGGCCCAGAATGCAAAGCAAAATGGTCTTGGGCTTGTAATTAAGTGTCTGAGACAGCGAGGCCCTGTTGGCTCCACTAAGCCCCAATTGAATATAAAAGCATGGCCCGGGTTAAGGCGAACCGGTCCCTCTTAAAAGCTCCGGCTCCCGTTCCAAAACACTTGACTTTTATTCCCCCAATTCTCTCTCTCGGAACAGCTCAATCTAGCAGTTAGACCCGAGCCGCTTTGTTCGTAAGTGACTGGTTGTGGTTTAGCGTTTAGAAATTGTGCAGACCTGAGTGGCATAACTGTAGAAAATAGGTAGCATTTTTACCATAAGCATGATCATGTGTGTATTTGTGCGTTTTGTTACAGTTTTAGCACAGTTTCCATTCAGGCATGTATAATTTTTATTCTTGCCATAGATGGTTCAAACTGAGGGGACTGTCAGTTAAAAGCTTGTAAAATGGAGACTGCAATTAGTTATAAGCTCCTTGTGAAAGGAATTATGCAAATCACTGCATGCTACCATTTTAGCCTTATAGCCACTAAAACAATATAGCCTAATATTATGGTCAAACTACTTCATTACAAGTAAGATCCAGCATAAGAAGTTTAAGTAAAAATGGTTGTGTCTGTATAAGTTACATTTATGTTACTGTCTCCACCTTTTTGATATTACATACAGTTTAGATGGCTCCACTTTTAACAAATAATAATAAGACTTCACTTACTAAAAATATAGAAAACTTATGAAGAAAACAGATTAAAAGTTTTTTAAACTTGAAAATGAATTATAATTTACAGACCAGATAAATCTACTCAATAATACAAATTTCAGTATTTATTACAGTTTATTTCTTCTACCTGTTCTGTTTTGTACGCTGAATAGATTCTACATAACTTTTTAGGCATTGCGCTGAGGAAGTTAGACATCACAATGAACAAATACAACAAATCCCTGTCTATTGGTGATAAAACACTGTACCCTGCAGGCATTCATGGGTAGAAAAATGAGGAGTGCACTTTTTAAAGCTTGTGTGTTTGTGAGGGAAAGAAAGGAAAAGACGGCATGTGTGTGTGCGTTTTTAAGTCGTGTGACAACCCCCCTTCTCTCTCATTAGCACGGTATCTGGGTATCAGAACTGCCAGGAAGTGACAGACCACTGTAGAAAGAACAGGTGCTGCTTGAGGTTTTGGAGACGTGTTACAGAGCAAACAGTGGCTCATCAAACCGCACTGTGTCTGTTCTGCACTCCGCCTCTGTCTTCTGTCACACACTATCCCAATCACGCCCAGTCGCCATCTTGTCATATATGGTCACCTGCATGAAGCTCATTGTCAAGGCAGGTATGGTGTGTATGTTTACTGTATGTGTGTGTCCCATACCGTGCGGCGCTGTCTGCTCCTTCTCTCCCCTCTTTTTCCTGGAGTGTGATTAGCAGAAGGACACATGGTGAGCTGAGGCGGGGGGAGCGGAGGGAAGGGCATGAGAAATCATTAATTACGGCCCGTGCTGCTGCTGCTGCTGCTGCTTCTGTGTGTTGCTGCTGCTGGAGCTGATGAAGTAAATGGGAGATAGTGTAACACAGGATTTAGTGAAGTGGACGACAGCACAAGATTAATGGCTGGGGCCAGGCTGATGAGAATGAAGTCACAGCTTTAGCTTGATAATTAGTTTCCAAGTGGAAGCATCCCTCACCATTGTGTTATTTTTACTTCTCTCCCCTTGTTATTATCCAGCGATGATATCAGGAGAACAGGGCTAAGGATTGTCAATGTTATCCGCGCAGAAAATATAGTGCAAAGACAGGCAAAGTTTTTCAGAGTTCAGCTGGATTTCCACAGTCAATTTTCAATTCAAAATGTTTGTGTTCTTTTTGTCACATTAAAATAGCAAAATGTAACATTTTTGAACACTTTTTAATTGGTATTTAGTTTCCTAGTAGAGTCGTCCTTCTCAGTGTCACAACAGGAAACTTTTGATTTCGTTACTAAGTAAAAGGCTAATATGGCAGTGTTGGGGTTATGGTCTTAATAGTTCTGATTCTTATCTAACAACTATTTAGGATAAGTTCTTTGTCCTATTTCATTTCTTTTTTCAGTATTGATCTTTGATTTTAGTTTGACGGCCCTGGATTTGTGTGTGTGTGTGTTTTTTACTTTGTTCCTCCAAAAGGTAGAATTTCCAATGTTATTAAAGCTGCATCAAAGGAGATGTTTAAAAAAGTACTTCTTGATTTTCAGTTTTCATGTAATTACAGTACTCTATGGATTACTTATCCCAAATTGCCAAAATAAAAAAGGCAAAATGAAGTTGAAGCAAATCTATATTTACAAAACAGACATTTATACAATTTCTGCTGTTTCTGTTCTGACTTCTTTTACTGTCCAGAAGAGGTCACTGTCTATTCTTTTACAGAAGGAAGTTTCAACCCTCTGTAAAGCTGCAAGCCATTTGAGCCCAGTCTGTATAATTGCCTTATTTCCCAAACTCATTAAAATATAGATTCATAAAGCAGATGTAGTTTGCAGAACAGCACATATGCACATTTAATTGAGTAAAAGTGTTCTAATCACAGTTGTAGATAAGACCATTTCTTAACAGGCATCACTTAAGCCATGTCTCGGATGATGTTGGTTCCAGCAATTAGGCATTCTTTTCATTTCCCAAATGACTCACAAAACTTGCAGATATTATAATTGTTTTTAGCCACGCATATCTAATTTGTGTCTTTTTAAGTGTTAATTAGTAAGCGATTTAAAGTGACATCTTTATGTAGTTTGCGCTGCTGAAAAAATGTTGTTGGCATCTGGCTAATGATTTTGAAAAGGAGGCTGTAGAATGGTGTGTGTGGAGACATGACAGGATTTTCATTAGCACCTATGGGTGATGTATGGGTGATGCTACTGTTGCGGTTTTGAAGGAGTTGTATCTTTGTGCATTGTTTTCCTGTATGGAGAGGATATTGTACAGATCATGGTTTGAAAACTTCAAATAGAGTATATATATGTGAGATCGACAACAGTGTTTTTCATATGTACTCACTTTTACTTCCTGGTCTAGAGGTAAGGTGTGTTAGTATAAATATGGTACATTTTTTGGATTTCGAAGTAGTAGTGTTAAAATGTATATGCAATTTGTTCTCAGTTTTTGTGAGCAGTTTATATTTTTCCCCTTTTAAATGTAGATACTTTGCATTGCGCATTACTTTGAGTCTTCTGGGATTCTTTTGAGGTTTCCTAAATGTGCCAAAATGTGCCACTTATGTCATTGATGATCATCTTTTGAGTACACCCTCACTGCACATGGCATCCGCACATTACCTGCAGAAAATTAAACATCGAAATGACTGGGATAAAAGTGCACTATGTAACTTTTCTCATAAAGGTTCTGCCACTTGTGTCTGCTTTGGAATGTTCTGTATGGCATTAATGAATGACTGTATCGCATTAGTTTTGTTGTAATTGCTCAAAAATGCTTTGAAAAAATTAGTTGGGTCGCCTCTACACACTTCTGACCTGTAGCTTGGTCTGCTCATGTCACCTGCTTGTCTCCATGGTGATACTTTTAAGTTTAATGCCATATTGTGGGATATTTCAGAGAAAATAATGCCATCTCTGGGGTGTTAAGCACTTCATCAGAAATGTTACATAGTGCACCTTTAATTAGGACATTATTTAGGTATTTATATCTTGTTCATGTCAGTCTTCCTTTCTGCCTGCATGTGTTTCCGTATATGCAGAGGACAGTAGTGTACAGGGCAACAGGGAGAGGTGTGAGCGCTCCAAATAGAGGTGGAATTAATGAAGACAACATGTCACATATTTTTGGCAGTGGAGCAGGGACGGGAAATGGAAGCCGCTGCTCGTCTGGGTGACTGCCGCCCATGTACTGGTGTGTCAGTGCCCTGTCAGCCTGTGTGTAAAACTGGCAGACATTGATACATGCTCTCCCTGATAACACCCCATTCCCCCATCCATCATCGCCGCACACACACATACACACACACACCAGATTATTTATTTACGGTACCAGATGTTGGGACCGTTTTTTACGTGGTGGTGGTGGTAGGGGGCTGAAATGTTCACACAACTAACAGGTTTTGTGATAAGTGACAGGTTTTTGGTAAGTTGCTCTTCAAGTAGCTCGATGAGAATCAGCCGAGGTGGTATTTTGAGAGAGAGGGAGTGTGCTGTAGTTAGAGCGGCTCATTGAGTTGTATGGAAGAGTTGGAAACTTATTTTTGTGATCATATAGCGCCACCTAGTGCAATGTTGAAGAAATGCAGCTGTATGCTTCAGTGATTTTTAGTGGGTTTCCTGAGCTTGCCATTTCTAATGCTGCATTTTATACGTTTTTACTCTTTATATCTTTGATTTAGACAGTTTATCTATTATTATTATTATTATTATTAGACCTACATTCCCATAAATACAATATTTAACAAGCTACATACATCTTATCATAGAATGAGTTTTCATAGTCTTGCACTGTAGGGAGAAAAACATTGTTATGCTTATAGTGGAAAATAAAACACAAACTGCAACATATTAGAAAAAGAGAAAACATATTTACACTAAATAGTGAGTTAAAGCACGTACTGTTCCCTTTTGAACAATCACATTTTAATTGGTCTTGGCCGAGATGGACCACAAGAGGGCAGTGTTTGTTCATAGTTGTCCTGCTTAAGTGTGTTTTTAATTAGGTTTTTGCTCCAGGCCACTGTAGGCCCATGTCCCCAGCGGATCAGTCCTTTAGAATGTCTTAATTTTTCAGTCCAAGCCAAAAATGTTTATTCTTTGTATCAAAAAATAAACAAAAAAAAAACTGTTGGCTAATTTTTTTTTTCTTCTTCTTCTTTTGCAGTTCCAGTACAACTTTACCACAGAGAGAAGTGTTGTCCGTTGAGCTGCATTAGACATACATTCATGGATTACTAATGGCTTTCTAGATTTATGTCCTGCTGTGCAGTACCAAATGAAAATGTATACTTTAAAATATATTTTTTTTTATTTTTAGGTAATTATATAATTTAATAACGGATCCATGTATATTTATTTTTGTGTAATTGTATTATTTAATTTCAAAGATGTAAAAAAGAAATAAAAAATCTAAAATCTAAAAAAAATCTAAAATATTTTCATTTGTGATTTTTTAAAATAAATGCATTCAATATGTGGTAGTACTTATACACAAAAGGACTCATTTTTTTCTCCATAAATTTAATAAGCAACACAAGGGTTTTCAGAAAGTGCTTTAAAATGTATAGTTGATATAGAAAACTTTTGTTTAGATTACATTCAAACATAAGTACAATGCAACAAAATGGAGTTGAATTGTTTCAATATACACTACACTATTTCTGTATAAATGTACCTTATTATTGCTTCATTTATTACAACAATTCAGTAGAAAGTTTCTGCCCACACCTCTGTTTACTCTCGTCCTTTTGTAATTATCACAAACTTGTAATTTCCTCACTGTTAATTATCCCCTCATCCCACTGAGTCTGAGGACTTGGGATAGTGCTAACAGTGCACATTTGTCCTGTAAAGTCTGTTTGTTCACAGGTGCGTAGTGAGGCGTACGGCACATGACAGCAGCGCCTGTATCCACGCCGTGGTCCTGCTGCTGGATCCTGGGGACGTTTTAAACTGTTCCAAATGGAGGTGACACTCATTTCAATATAGTGACGGGCCTGCTGTGTACTGTGTGTGTAGCTATGGCCATGTGTGTTGTAATAATGCCTCAGAAGAAGTAAAGTTGATTATTCATACATTTATCATCATTATTATTATTTTTATTATATCTTGTATTTGTAATACTATGTAAAACTGTGGTTTGGTCTGTACCATTTTTTTCATTTTTTAAATTATCTTCAATAGGTTTTAAAGATTTTTTTTTTTTTTTTTAACGTTTACAAATAATATAACAATAATCTCTTTATAGTACCCCAAAATAGTTAGAGTATATCAAGTCATGCACCATAAATTATGTGTTGTGTTGCAGCTTGGCCTAATATGAGCAAAACACTTTATACAAAATTAATAGTGTTACACGTCTTGGTATTTAATTACATTAAAATTTAAAATAACTTTAAAAATATGGTTAAATAATGTATCTAGGAGAATCCCATTGAGATAAAAAAAAATAAAATAAAAACTAAAACTAAATAAAACAGTCTAGTAAGTCCTGGTCAAGAGGCAGCAAATAGAATAAGATGAAGAAGCTCAGATATGAAGAACACCTATGTTTTCTGGTGATGTCTTATACTCTGTAATATCAAAGAAGCCCCCCATGTACCTTACTTAATGTATCTCTTTTTGGAGCAACCTTGATGATAAAGCACAGAATAGACCTGTTCCGTATGTGCTCTGAGAAGGTTGCAGAGCAGCTTGAGTGCTGAAGGATCGGTTAGGCGCTGTCTGCTGCGTATTTAAGCCTTTGACATATGGCCGACATGTTTTAAGGAATCTTTTCAACTCCCTCACTATCTCCTCTTCTCTCCCAGGGCCACTTACTGCACCTCGGCGCTGTGTTGTGGACGGCCTGGCCTTCCTTAAGTCAGGTTGAACTGCGAGACATCAAAGCCCCACCCTCCCAGAATGCACCAGATGTCCCGCGGTCATTTTTACACTCACACCCCAGCACATGACATGCAGCGGCGAGGAGGCCTGTGGACAGAGCTGGATGGACTGCTTGGAAATTGGAAGAGGAAGCCAGTATTTATGAGGTGGTTTGAGGGGCTGTGTTAAGACGGCCTTAGCCTGCCACTCTCCCACTGACAGGCCCACTTCCCCTGAGCCCACTCCAGCACAGACACACAGAGGTGAGCCAGGCCTGGGCCAAAACACGCAGGTGATCAGCAAATCACATGCACAGACCTGTTTCCAGGGAGATTTAACTGCAGCTAATGGTAGGTAGGATACAGGAAACATGAACAAAGTGCCTGCCAATATCCCTCAACTATTACATATGGAGAAATACATGCAAGTAAAAGTTTAAGTACATACCATATAGATTAGCTGGCAAATATAGTGCGTAAAATTACAAAGAGCATGCCATGTATCAAAGTACAGTGTTTCAGTGTTAAAATAATTGTCTGCATTATTGCTCATTTCATGTACAGATTTTATTAATTACATGCATTTATATTTTATTAGTGTTTGGGGAGTTATTGTCAAATATTTCTGAATAATGTTTTATTGCATTTTTTTTTCATACCAACAGTAATGATATTTTTAATTAATAAGAAAAAGCGAATACCTGTATTAAAATGTATTTAAACATATTCTGTCCTATTCTGTTTTTTGAATACTTTCACATGGAGTTACATTATATTATAGTGTAAAAACATGGCATAGGATAAAACCACTTCATGTCTCTTACACTGCCTGTTCTGCTTTTATTGATTACTAATCGGAGAAGGGAAAACGCTCACGTGCATGCACCGTACAAGAGCCGTTTTCTTTTGTCTCACTAATACTGTGCAGTTTGAAGGCTAAATTGCGTGCCCTAGTACCACAATGTATTCTTTTGATATTAGGAAAATAACTGTATTCTGAACGCCAGCAAATTAGAGAGTTTGTAGAAATATGAATTCTCAAAGTATCTTTGCTACATTTTGTTACACCCAACACAGCATACCAGTGGTCAAGAACATTTGCCTATGTTGCTCTATACTTATACAGTGGTCAATGCTTCCTTTTTTTTCTTTGACCTTTTTTGTCTTTAGAGAAAGGTACAACTGACACAAACAGGGAAAGACATGGAGGAACTATGTGGAGAAAATTCCTCTGATGGTGGACTCGAACCCAGGTCACTCCGGTTTATGTGGTAAGCTCTCGACAGAAGCACCCCGACAATTTGTTTTTTGTCAGACATTTTGATACACATGGTATTCCTTTTGTTGCCATAAATCAAGAGCTACGGTGTGCTTTAACTATTTTGTTTCAAACCACTGCTCTATGACTAATGATCCTGGTTGCACTATGCACCTCTGCCTCGCCTGACGTCAGCTTGTGTGTTTTTGTCCAACCAGGAGCAGTGTGGTCTTCTGTACTTTAACTAGCCCCCACCACATGGTTGGAGCCCCCATACCTCTGCAAAGGTAAAATGAGTGATGTCCCGGAGCAGGCATCTCCTCCTCTCCTCCTCTCCTCCACAGCAGCCCATGTGAGTCGGATTATTATAATTGAGTAAGGATGGAGAGGGATGTGAGCTGATCTCTCTCTCCTCTCTCCCAGGTATTTTGGTAAAAGTTTTTGAATAACCACTAACAACCATGTTTCTTCCTCCTAGGGCTCACCTTAAGACTGGCCCTAACACAGAAATCAATTAACTCCTTTCATGTGAGATCAAAGGCCCAATACACCAGTGTCCAGCTCCCTCCACTACCTGCATCGGGACAATTAGCTCTCGGGACATGGGGCAGGCAGGGCAGATGAAGGCAGGCTGCTGCCCTGGTCACTAACATGTGCGCAGGCTATAAACAAAAAGCAGCTAATTAGACTGGACTTTTGACAGTTTTCTGATCAAATACTAAACTTGTTTGATCAAAGTGTGACATGTATTTGATATTGTTCTGTACTTCCAGCTTTTCCCTTCTGGGGTGTGCTACATTGAATGCGAGGAACCAGGGATTTGCACAATGACCCAGGCCCATAATAGTTCACAGTTAATTAGTTATTCCCGTAGCGTAATTCCCCATCGCTGCCAGCTTTGCATCCAGGGAATCAGACACTTAGTGAGAGGGGCAGCACTATGGTCTGTGGTGGTCAGGAGGGACTGAGGACACAGAAGGAAAGCAACGCTCCTCTGAGGGTGTTTGAGGAGGCAATAAATAATTCACCCAATTGTAAAATTAATTTGTCGAGAAATAATATTTTACAATGTATACATTATTTTTAATTACATTTTTCACTCATTTTAAAGGTACAGTATGGGACATTCTGAAGGTGGCACATCACGCGCATGATTCCAAGGAAAAGGGAAGTTTAAATCATACTTGAAACAATCTCCATGGCGATAGATATGTTTTATCTCTTACTGTTAAAGATTATAGCCAAAGGAACAACATTTCCAAGGAAACAAGCAGGATGGTTTCCTCCTACAGGCTAAGTAAGAGTCAGGTTTGTGGAGATGCAAAGCCGCTCACAGTTTTCCTACATTTTTCAATATTATAAAAAAAAAAAAAAAAAAAAACATCCAAAGACATGCTTTTATTTTAGTTTTATTTTTAGTTTTTGGCTAAAAATGCTACATACTGGGAGTTTAATATTCATTATCACTCAGGTGAAGCTGGTGAAGGGTCTTGACCAGGTTCACAATATGATGATCAAATTAGGTAATAATTATATATAGCTCAGGATGAACACTTAAAAAAAAAAAAAAAAAATCCACCATTTTGTATCAACTGTTCAAAAGTCCATAGAGATGCATTAGCTAAAACAACATCAAAAAGTAAACAAAGAGGAAGACCTGATAAGCAACAACTACTATTAAATACATTTATCACAGAATACTTCCAAATGGGCGCTGTAGTTCAACAACTTAAAATCTCTGTTTAACATTAGGCTAACTGAAAAGTTCATAATATGTGACACTACAATCCCAGGCTCTATCATCTTACAAAGGCTAAGTCTGTTAGGGTGAAGTCTCCGGGCATTTGATACAAAAACACCAAATTATATTCAAATCATTTCAAACCAATGCAATGCATTTGCATTGGTTAGTCTCATAATCTGGCCAGTTTGGCATTATGTAAGATTCAATATGGTCAAGAGTCTGGCAGTCTCTGTTGAGTGAAACTTCTGAAATGGTGGCACTGCGTTGGCACCACAGGAGAATATCAAACTGGTCGGAGCATCGGGCTTTGGTCTGCAGACAGGTGCACTGACCCTGTCCACCCCCGGAGGTGCCACTTGCATTTTATTGGACATTTATGACTGGCCAGCATTTTTAACCACCACCTGGATGCAATAAAGGGCCAGCTCCCAAGTCGTGGCTGCCCAGAGGATTTCCCAGCAGCCCCTGTGGGACCTCTGGCTAGTTAAGATGTTTATGAAGCTGAAAGTGGTCCGGTGGGAAAACACAGCACTTCAGAGAGATTTGGGCCCGCAGTTTTCTTGTTAGTTCGAGCGCTCCCCTGAGGATTGCTCTTTCTTTACTTCCACATCTCTGAGGGAGGACGGGGTCAGTTCATGGGGCATCTGGTCAGTGCACTAGCCACTGGCCACTGAACCCAGATTATCAAGGTCAGGAGAGAGTTCTCAAAAATCAAATTGTTCAATTCAAATGATTGTTACCCATATTAAAGCTAGTTTTACACGCCGTGAAAGCTTTAAAAGTAACTATATACTTTCATTTCCCATTTGTGAAGGAAATGAATATCAGCTTAAGAAGACAGTGACATCACTTTATATGTGTTGATAAACTGACCATTTTAAAACAAAGTATTTCATATATTTTTTTGCTACTTTATGTCCGAATTTTCTATGGAAGTTTTTTGAATCCATAGAGACTCGATCCATATATAACTTAGTCCATATCATACATACATATATATATATATATATATATATATATATATATATATTATTATATATATATATATAATATGTCTCTAAAGTGTAGTATATATTTATGGTATGTATATATGATAGTATGTATTTATAAGCTATATATCTGGACTATGGACATGATGTTCAAAGCCTGGCCCTGTATATGTATGTACAGGCCCTCTCCCCTCATATATATATGCTCCATATTTTGTTTTTCTATATCTGCTTTTCTATTATAGTATGAGATATATATATTTCAGTATATATGTCAGTTCTTTTTGTCCTCAAAGCGGCCCTCTGGGGTTTTTTTTTTTCCATGCTGTTACACTGTTTCTAAATTGTGTTTTTAGTATTTTGCTGTAAGCTGTTTTTTCAAAGCCTGGCCCTGTCGCCCCAGGCCCTCTCCCCTCATAACCCGCTTTCTGCTTTTCTCTTATAGTTGTGAGCCTTGTTTCGGTATAAGTAACCGAGGGGTTAAACCTGTGGAAGTTGTGAGGATCCTGTGAGTGGACGGAGCGGGCCATGATGGGTTTTTAGTGCTCTCTGCCTAATGTTCAGGACAGATTAGAAAGGCTGCGCTGTGACAGAGGCTGTGGAGATCCTCAGCACCAGATCCACCCAGCTGCACAACATCTGGAGCAGGATTTTACCTTTTCTCTGAAGTGCGGCCCATTAATGACACACTCACCACTGGACATTTATAACATGCGCAGATTCTTCTTTTCACATTCTCCAAAAATATGATTATGGCCAAGCTAAAATGTACATATCTTACTGGGCTCCAGGAATGTCAGTATTGTGAAAAGGACATTCCTCAGAGTCAAAACAAACTGTAACGCACATTATAACAACACATTATTTTAAATAACGCTTAGAATTATCACCATTCTTACTGAAACTGAATCAATGCATGATGCATCCAAATTTCACTTGAATTTTAATTTGAATTTAATTACAAAAATTGAGTCACACAATTATTGAGTGTTGGTGCAGATCAGTATATTCACACTTGTGTTAAGTGGCGACACATATACGAAACATGTAGCTGAACTATGGAATGTGTTACCACTAAATTCAGTGCATTATGAATCGTATTTTAGTCAGAATAATGACAATTCATAAAAAAAGAAAAACATGGGATCAAATTATCATACTGCATTTTATTGAAACATTTTGAATAATGTGCACCTTATTTTTAACGCAAACCAAATTAAAATTTCAAATTGAATTTTCTTTAAATTCCCAAAACAAAACTCCATCATTTTAAGTACATTTTCCATTGTCTTTAGCACCACTATAGTGCTGCCCATTAGTTAACTTTTCCTCTCATATTAACTATGCCTAGCGGCTCTATAACCTTAATGATTAGTGTCTCTATTAGCGAGCAGATGTACTTAGAATGTCTTTCACTACATCAGCCACAAAGTTTGCAAGCACACACAATTTATTCAACAGACACTTAATTTATGCCTTGTGCACGAGGAGCGTTTGAGGAGGCCCAGACGCTTGTTGGTAATGGCACATATCCTAAAGCCGTGCTCAGGCCTCACATCGCTTTACTTTTTTTGCTGAGACAAATCCACTGAATAACAAGATAATTTGTTAAAAGGTGCTGCAAATCTTTAAATGAATGTCATAGTTTTGTAATGTTAAAAACATAACAGGAAAAAAGTATTCCTGGTTCTATGAAAATGGTATAAGCCATTTTTTTTAAGATTTAATAACATCAACAATATAAAAATGTGATTTTTAAAAAAAAGATGTATGTAGCATTTGTGAGAACGATCATGTAAATCTAATGGTCTTTCAGCACACACACAAAAAAAAAAAAAAAAAGTATTTTCTTTTCTATCAAATTATTTTATGTTTATCAAAAGAATTTTTTTTAGCCATTATACAACAGTTGAAGACTTATGGATAAAATGTACCTTATTAATACATGGGAAACATTAAATAAACATTATTATTTATATTTCTCAATACAACATGATTGTGAACAGGTGAGATGTTATGTTGTTCCAGTGCCCATCCTCTCCATAATACTTTATTCACCATATTGAAAAGATATTAAAATGTCCTAAGTAGTACCCCGTGTTCTCGTTCACTACAGTTTGGATGCAGTTTAATGTAGGCATGTTGAAGCCTTTCAGACGCCACTTTATTTGAGGGAAATCACCAGTAAAGTGTCAGTCTCACACACAGGCGTGTCACAGGCGTGTTTGGCTCTAGCTTCTAGTTTGTGAAGTCAAACAGACGAAGGCAGTTCCCACATCAAAGAGGTGAAGGATTTAGTTTATGGTTAAATGAATCCACCACCATCTGCATTACAATTTAAACCATTTCTAAAAAAGTTCATCTTTTGTGATAGAAAAAATATATCCAGAGAAATAACATATTGCATTGTTCATACTGTAATTAATTGTCTCCATGGGTTGTCCCCACCATATCACATTTGTACACTACATTTTATATGTCTTTGTGTACAAATATTTAGTAGTATATTTAGAAGTAATAGTATTTTCTTGTGTATCATAAGCAGTGTTGGGAATAACGGCGTTAAACAATAACGGCGTTAGTAACGTTTTGTTTTTTTTCACTAACGGAGTAATTAAACTAATTACTTTTCCCAGCGTCACAACGCCGTTACCGTACTGACAGTAAAATGTGGCGCGTTACTATTACTTCAGTTCACTCTGCTCTTCATCAGAGTCTCTCAGACGAGGAGCTGCAGCTGTTGTGTTTCTTTGGTGAAAGAGGCTCGGGGTGAGAGGCTTGTTTGAGATGAGCGAGGCGGGCGCAGATAATCTCGTGAGAGCGAGGCCGACGCAGGCCGTGTCTGAAATAACTTCGACCCGCACTTCGAACAGTTCATGGTGCATTTGGCGAATTGGGACACGGGCCGCAATTTTTGAGCGAGGAGAGCGCAGCAGCTCCACCGACTGCGGCGCCTGCATGGACTACAAAACGCTCAATGCATGATGGGAAATGATGTCCTGTCACTCGTGCATTGGCAGCTGATTGGGTCCGAGTTGAGTTTTGATCAGAAACGTGACGTCCTGACGCACAGCGCCTCCTCCTCCAACTTTACACAAACTACTGCTGCCACATATTTGACATGGACATATGTTTAAATGTGACTGAACTGTCCAGGCTGATGTCACATGAATCACTTTAAACAAATACAATATAATTACAATCTGTTAAAGTGAAATAAATGTTAAAGGTTCACATCTGTTGTGTTTATTTTATTTTTTTATATAGTAACGGCATAGTTACTTTGCCTAGTAACAAGTTACTTCTCCCAAAAAGTAACGGACATGGTAACTCAGTTACTTTTTGGGAGAAGTAACTTGTAACTATAACTAATTACATTTTTGAAGTAAGATTCCCAACACTGATCATAAGTGAGACAAATTTACCATTGAACCAAACTTATACACTGAATCCAACTCATATACTAGCCTTTAGGAAATATGTGCAGAAACATTTCAAATGTAGGCATTGTTTTCTTGAAATATTCAATTCATATAATAACATGGTCTAAACATTTCTCCAGGCTGCATGCAGTGGCATGTTGTAATACCTTAATTCTTCCAGAAGGGGGCGATGTTGTAGTTTAAATGATTTCTCAGGGGTCCCGCCATAAGACACTTGAGTGTCTTCCTCTCGCTTAAATGACTTGTGGAAGAGAAACGCAATAGTGGCGCAGATGTGAGTTTGTAAAGTGTGTTTTCTTCATCCACAGTGACATTCTGTCCTTAAAGGC
Source organism: Periophthalmus modestus (assembly GCA_019594935.1). Taxonomy (NCBI): domain Eukaryota; kingdom Metazoa; phylum Chordata; class Actinopteri; order Gobiiformes; family Gobiidae; genus Periophthalmus; species Periophthalmus modestus. The sequence continues at coordinate 9,081,406 of JAIEZT010000012.1, read as the reverse complement.
TTCATGCTAATTTTTGCATCGACGTCGCTTTGGATTAAGTTGAAACTGATTTACAACGTCTAATATTAGACCTTTGATTAGGTCTAATGGTTTGTTTTATAGTTTTATGTATTATGCAATAGTCTAATAGTATTTTGGATTGACACATACATTGGGACATGTGGACAGAACAGCGTCACTCCTGTACATCCTCATCAGCCGATCTGTTTTTTTGTTTTTTTTGTTTTTTGTGAATACTGTGTATGTTAATTTTTCCAGATAAAGCAGAAAAGTGCAGAAACAGACCTCAACGATTTTCAGAGGCACTTCTCAAACTAGTATGTCAGCTGAGTGTCAGTGTGGGGCCTGTCAGGCATCTGTCGCCAACTCAATACATTTGTCAGAGCGAAAAAAGCGAATCCAATAAATCATAACGTAAACAAATCTGGCCAGAGGTTGACAGTGCTGTATTGTACTTTGTCTTAACCCTCTGGGAGTTAGGATTATCCCGCAGTATCATTTTTTTGGCTGTCTCAGGAAGATAAGAGGGGCCAAGTGGCTGAGAGGAATAAAAGCACAAATGTTATGCGCTGGCTGAAACAGAACATATGCCTACTGCATCAAGATGGCACGATACTGATTATTACTACAGTCATTTAAACATTTCAAATATGTGTATGTATATCATTATTCCATTGCTTCATTATTTTGTACTTTGCGACATTTAAACTATTTTGTTGCACCAAACTTTGGCCTTTTAAGACTAACTACTACAGAATAGTAACGCTCTGCAAAAAGATATTAAATTGAACGTACGCTGTTCCAAAATGCCACGAGCAGCCCCTTCCTCAGTGTCAGTGTCCGTGCGTCAGGAGAAGGACAGAGCTTGTTTCCACGCGGCCTGGAGACAGTCCTCTGCAAACCCCGGCGACGCGCGCTCAAATCTGCCAAATACAGAAGCAGGCTTTCAAATAATACACCTACAGTGGGTTAGGGTCCAAATAAGTGTGTGCCCGTGTTTATTTGGGCTCTTAAAGAAGCATCATGGTGCGCAAGAAAGACTCGTTAAAAAAGATCAAAGTGAGTTAAGTATCAAAGTCTTCGCTCCCTGCAATTTAGAGAGCTATTATGTCTCCGGCCTATGAGCGCCCCTGTGAGGATGTCAGCCTTTAGTTAAGGTATTTTATTCTCTAATGACCGTCGCTAAACTTTGTTTTAGGCCTATAATTAACTGTGCTCGTATTTCAAATGAAGGAAATCTCTAGGGCTATTATAAGACTATATATCCACTGACAGAGACAAAGCCCCGCTACTGTCCACGTGTAATTTAATAAATAATGACGGGGGCTTACGTGCGATCATTTTGTGTAATATTGGTGCATTGATTGGAGCCTTGGGGTTGACAGGGGCTGGACAGTCTTATTGACTCATTGTCCAGACAGAGGAAATAACGGCTTTTAAAATACACGATGAGGACGCGATCACAAACCTATTAGAGCGAATAAGATTTACATCCAAAGTACGGAACAGCAGCGTGGATTTAGATATATTTAAGCTGATAATAATAATAATAATAATAATAATAATAATAATAATAATAATAATAATAATAATAATAATAATAATAATAATAATAATAATATCGCCATCATCATATTTGATCTAAAAATGCCACACGGATTGATTCGCTTAGCCACACTTTGACGTGCGTAATGGCAGCCTAACTCCACTTAACAAAATAATTCTCTAGAAAACTCTTCCGTTTTCTTCATTCTTCATCTGTTCAGCTTAAAGAATGATGTTCGATTTAGGAAACTAACTAACTGTACTGGCGCGTAAACGGCGCGTAATGTGTGCGTTTTGTGCTCTTACCTTTCCGTTGAATTCTTATGTTGTTGAACAGAAATGTTTAACTTTGGAAGCCATTTCTTTCCTACTCGCCTCCTCGTGCACACCTGCTGCAGTTCAAGTGGAGGAGGGAGGGCCTGTCGTGTAGGGGCTCATTAAAACACTGCAGGCTAAAGTTGGTAGATTGATTTATTGAATGAATGTTTGATGTCCTCATCCGCACAAGTGACCCGGCTGATAACCTGCTGAATGAATGGCGGGGGGTGGCCGTAACACAGGGACTACAGCCGGCTTTATGTGTTCTTGAATGTATTGATTAGTCTATATTGTATATTGATAGACCCGGGCTAATAATGCTGTTTAGTGGTAAGATAATCCAATATAGTGCGCGCTGGAGGTAATTGACCCCATGCTGATAGAAGCAGTTGAAAAAGAGAACTGAGCTAAATGAGTAATATGTGTGGCAAGTTTGGTCTTATTATCCAAGTGTCTTTTATTATGTTTTCATTATGTATACTTCACATCCCCTCTTGTCAGTCTTCCACGCTCCTTCAGTCGTGTTGTTTCTCTTGTAACATTTACTGGCTATTACTGACTTTACCAGTAGAGGGCATCAGCAACAATCTAGTTTCTGTTTTGCAAAGTGGGCTACAGGTCACAGCCTCAGTGCCACTCAGGCACCGCAAACCCCAGTGCTGAGCGTGGCCTGCGCCTGGGAAATGTGTTGGGAAGAAAAAAAGGAAATATATATATGTGCATTAATAATAGATACTAATAGATTCTATAATTACAATGGTCTGTTTTAAATGCAACGTTATAGTTTATCATATGTATGTATATTTACACCTAAAAAACTTTTGATGTGAGCCGATAAATTAATAGAAGCCTATAATATTCTCAGTTGATATAATTATTTTTTGGTCAAACTAAAATAAAAGAATCAAGCTGCAGACTTCTCAAATGTGCTAAAATATTTATGTATAAAATGTGAATTACGAATATAATAATAATTATTATTATTATTATATAACCATGATATATACTTTTTAAATTGATTGTAATATTTCTGTATGAAATATGAATTATTTACCTATTATTATTATTACTATTATTATTAAGCGATTTACATTGGACCAGGTCTTCACTTTTTATATAAAATCGGACATATGCCACATAGGCCAATAATATGTCCAGGGCCTTTTTCTTATCCCCCACTGTTTATTTTAGGGCCTTGATAACAATCAGCGCGCCATGGCGCACCGAGCAGTCCCATTAGCAGCTTGTCATTTCATACAGGCCTTTACAATATTCAGAGCACATAAACAAGCAGCTTTTATCTATCGCACTTCGAACTTACTCTTAAAAATGGCTGCGTCAAAATGCTGATTGAATTAGATTGAAAGTCTACATTCACACGCCGCGTACTTATTTTCAGAATGGTGTTTACTGTTGCAGGTGTGGGTAAAGGCAACATAATGAAAGAAGTCTGTAAACCTGCCTTATTCGACAAATGGTTGTGACGTCACGTTACATGCTAAAGTAAAAATAACGCTCTAGTGTAGCGGGATATTATCCGTGCGTAAAGGCGCACAGGCACGGCCCGGTGTCCATCTTCCTGCTGGACAGAGCTGTTATCAGCTCTCATCGCCAGGTGCATCATCTGAGGGCCACAGCAGCCGCCTTACACAATACACAAAAGAGCAATGAAAGTCACGGCCTACGTCTGCCTTCAAAGGCACATTTGAAAGAGACATAGTTGATAAATTAGTCTTTTATGTTGAACATTATTATTATTATTATTATTATTATATTATTATTATTATTATTATTATTATTATTATTATTATTATTATTATTATTTACTACAATTATTATATATTCTTATTATTATTATCATTGAAGATTTGATTGACTGTTATATGTGGTTACTGGCCTGTGTAAAGCGCACGCACCGTGCTCCAATAGCATCCCAATGGCCATGGGGGACTGACAGAAGTCTACCCATGCATGCAGAAGTGGGAGGATCCACCGCTCCATTCTCGGGCTGAGACTTTGGCAGCGACAGGGCAAAGCAAACCGTCTCGGCACTTCAACCAGAGTTACTGACGGGACATCTTTGCTCTCCTAACTTTGGAATTGTATACTTTCTTTTCTTGTTCCTTTTTTTAAACGGTGAGAAAGATTCCGGCTCCAGATTGTCCCCGCTCTCCTCGCACGGGTTGAAGACGAAACTGATAAAACTTCCTTAGCCCCAAGAATAACAGGTGACTGTTGAGATAGTTTTCCACGTGTGTTGTTTGTTTCTTTGATTCACTGACACCGCCACTACAAGGATCTTAGACAGCATTAAACTTCAAAGGACGCCATTTCTTTAGACTTACACTTTAGATTTTTTTTCCGTCTTTGTACTACTGACCGTGACCACGGAACTCTTCGCTTTCAACAGGTTTCCAGTCTGTTAGCAGCTCGTTGTCTCACAGCTTTTCCACAAAACAGTGGAAACTTGTCTTTATTTTGTGTCTGACTGTGTTTGTATGGACGTTGCAACAGGTCTGGTGTGTCTGGAGCGCCTCTCCACAGCGGATCTGTCCGTGACGTGCATCATGCTGGACGGCATTAAAATTGAGGATCATCCGCTGCGATCGGGGCAGGCTACACTTGGAGTCATGCTCGGTGAGTGATTTAAAAGCTTGGCAAATACAGGTCAACATTAAACTGTTGTCTTACAAAAATGAAGCGAAACTCTTTTGTGGTTGGTTACTGTCAGCTTGTGCCATTTTGTAATGTGGGATGATTTATTCACGTTTGTTCACAGTAGTGAGATCCGAGTCTTATTGATGCAGTTATTTTAAATCATTTTAAAGGTCTGAATAGCTGTAAGCCGTGCAGTTTGTTCTAACCTGTACATGGTTTTCAGCAGGCTCTGAGTGTCACCATCCCTCCGTGTGTGAAGGATGCCAGCGGCCCATCTCTGACCGCTTCTTGATGCGCGTCAACGATTCGTCGTGGCACGAGGAGTGTTTGCAGTGCACCGTGTGTCAACAGCCTCTCACCACCAGCTGTTACTTCAGAGAAAGGAAACTTTACTGCAAACATGACTACCAACAGTAAGCACAATACATTTCTTTGCTTGTGCATGGGGTGTGTGCAGTGCAAAGCGCTTGCTGGTAGGCCTCCATGATTTTCTCATTACACAACGGCCTGTCAGGCAAGAAAATATCCCTTTAATTGTGGTGACATGTCTGTATTTATAAATTGTGCATATCTTGTAAATGTATTTATAAAGGCCATAAGATTTTTTTTTAATTTTTTTTTTTTCATTTCAGTCATGGCTTTTGTTGAGCCGTGTCTGCTCTAATATCAGCTGCTATATCTTTAAGTAGTTGTTGGGGGTTTTTTTTGTGTTTTTTGTTGTATTTTTTATTTTTTTTGTGAGTGATTGGTCGTTATAAGTGACTCTTACCTAAACGTGGAGTCAGAAGCTGAAATAAAAGGAAGCGCGCGTGTGCGTTCAGACAGTTTCTTTGAGCGCGCTCACGGGTCACGGCGCTGGTCTGTGGCGTCACACACACAAGTTTGTAAATATATGCTGTGGACTGTAGCCCGGATTTAGGCTAATATTATATTACAGTGACAATCCTCTACTCTTTTCATAGACACTTGTTTTATTGTAGAGTGTGTGAAGGCCGAGAATGCGCGCGTCAAGAGCTCACATTTCGGCACATGGCATTTTCTCACCAAACTATTGAGTTTTATCATTAGTGCATAATCAGGCCTATGACTAAAGTGAAAATAACACATGCTCTTATTTCTGCCGATCAGGTTATCCAGGAAATACCCAGTATTTTCACCAAACGCCGTCATACTGTTGGCATTCTGTAATAATGTTGTTATTGTCACAGTTGTTTAAATAATTTTATCTAAACAATACGGTGTTTTATTGGAGTAACATTACTCGAGTAAGTAGCCGACATCAAAACAGTGCGCATTTACGTGCAAGATCCACTGAATTATGCGCATCTATACTATTTAGTTATTTAGTTGAAATACATTTTTATAGCCTACAATTTTTTTCCCCTGTAGTGAGTCATTTAAAAATGTGTTTTTTGCGATTTTGTTTGTTTGTTTTTTGTTGTTTTTTTGTTTTTGTTTTTTTTTACAGAATTTTATCTACCTAATAATTTCCAATGAATAGGTTACTAAAACTATTAGGCCTATGTTTGAATATTGGTATGCCGTTCCAGCATTACTTTAGATTCTAATCATTATTGCTGGAGATTGCAAATGATACACAGCATATAAAATGCATGAGTTGTAAGATAATGCTGTTTGGCCTGTGTAAACCCTGGTGGTTCCCGTTGCACCTTATTGCATGGATGCTTTTTTCATGCTTGTTACTAAATGTGGAGCTATTGGGATTTTAAACAATGCTCTGTAGATTACTGATATTAAGGCTGTCTGTCAGACACCTTGCACCCCACAAAGAGTAACATCTATTGCCATGCGTTCCCTTCACTGGGCTTTGTGATAGGAGTGTAGTCCACTGCTAACAAAGGAAAATTCAGCACAGTAACTATGGGATACCAGAGTCACGGCGTCACGGCTCAGAGGCAGCTACAGATGAGAGTCCCTCGTTCAGTCGCCTGCTCCACCACAAGCTTCCAAACTTTATTTATTCACTGTGCGTAAACAGTTTTTTCATTGTCAATAATTAATTTCCCACTTGTGCTCATATTTTGACTGTGTGCCAGCTCTTTCTCCTCCTGTTTGGCTTGGTATTGTTAATCATACTGCCTTGTTGGACCAGTCAGGCTATCCACTTAACCACTAATTCCATCCTTTAATTCTTCATCTCCTCCCCTCCTAAGTTAACAGCTAGCTGGAGGGTCCGTCCATTACACCCAAACACACAACTATCCCTTTTTATTTATTTCACTCACATGGATGAGATACTTAAAGATGTAATTGGCACCTTTTTGACTTTTATGACACCCATTTAAGATGCATTTGTCAGCCCACAAACTACTCAGAGCTGCGAGGAGAGCTTCTATGCCTTACAGACGTCTGTGTGCCTAATTACATTCCTACAGCAACTGATTCATTCTCTGTAATCAGGGCTCACTAGCTATAATAAATCAAGGAATTGGCAAGCCATATTTTCTCGCACCTTTGGACCAGGTCTAAGTGCAGACAAGGGAGGACCAGTTCTGTACTGTTATTAAAGCCTTTACTGGTTAAGCAGCACCCAGATCCATATTGTGTTTGGTGTAACATGATGGACTTTTATTAGCATTTATCCAATATTGCACCTTTTTATAAGACAATCTGCTGCTCACTGTTAATTATCACAGTTTATCATGACAGCACTTCAAAATAAGAATATTTGGGAAGAATAATTTTACCAAATATGCATTATTCAGTTAGTTTCCGTGTTTAAAAGAAAAGAAAAAAAAATCATTGTATCTCATCATTTAAATATGCCATGCATTTTTGATAATTACAGCAGCACCTCCACAGATTAGTAAGGTATATCTGCAATCATTGCAACAATACTGCACACATTTTAACATACAGAATGAAATAGTTATGCTGTGTAAATAGAATAGTAAAAATATCTGCAAATAATGTGTAACACATTTTTTAGTTGTTATTCTAAATGCAACCAGAATTAGAAAAGCACCAAAAAAAAGTAAAATACATTATAGTTATTATAGTTATATTATTTTTTTTTACTATGATCTCAAATGATTATAACAAAATAAATGAAATAAACATTTTTAAATAATTATAAATTTTGTTGGCATATTTAGAGATCGAAATAATTGTTCATCTCAATACCGTGATTTGTGAGGGACTTGTGATCCGTATCTCTTCTAACGGGACACGCTTGAGCAGACAGGCTGTGTACATGAAGAGTGGAGTTACAGCAGCACCTCCACAGTGTGTCCTGCCCTGGTGTTTGGGGTCAATTATAGCTCATTAGAAACAGGGCGATCCTTTCCCCAGAGGGAGTCTTTCACTGACCCTGCAGATGCCTTGAAAGGAGCCATATAATAGGGCTATCACTTGACCAAAGTGTTGGACGACGCCCCTGTAATCAACAGCCTTGTTAGAAACTGCCATATAGGCCCCATATAGTACAGTAACGGCATTTCTCTGTATATTTTAGGCTCTCTGTCTGTGTGTTTTTCACCATCTATAAAGTTTTATGATCCTGTATAATGCCCTTTTAGACTACAGAGTTACACTGCTCTCCCAGCTTATAACCTAGTTTAATCTTTGTGCCCCTCCCAAGCCTGGTGAAATCGAAACAGCAGGATTAAGCATTCAACTTGGAATCTTTCTTGTAATTTGTACTAAAATCTGTTCGAGCAAATTGTGCCACAAGTCCACTCATTGTGCAAATATGTAAAATCTATATTAAATATATTTGAAGGAGACAGTTTATTATGGAGAAGCAAAAGGCATTGTAAGATACCCATCATTCATAATGTTGTCCATTTTGTAGTGGTGTAAGCAAGATTCTATTGAGGTCACAGTAGTATGAGTAGTAGAAAAACAACAAAGCAACCATAAAAATACAACCCCCAGAATGCCTTTCACTTCTTGTGCACACTGGACATCCCCCCTGTGTGCTGAGTGCTGCTTTTTAGAACAGTTTGCAGTGCCCTCCTGTGAAATTGTTGTTTTTTAATTACCTGTGTTTGGGACGCACTGTGCAAGATCCTAGATGCTGACGGCAAGGTTTCTGTGCAGGCTAACCAGTGTGCGTGTTTTGCTCACGATAGTAGGGCACTCCCCAGCGGCCTATAGTGCTTTGTGAATGCACTCACAAATCAAAACAGGAAAAAACTGCAGCTTTTCTCTGTCAGTGCTTAAGCGTAGTTTTTGGTTAATTAAAGTCTTAGTAAAACATCCCATTCTATGAACTTAATGTATCTATAAAGTTGTTTTCTTCCTAAAAGGGTAAAAATGTATGTATTTTTAACAACTTCACTTGCATAAATAAAAGAGAACCTTAATGGTGAAACAAATCTAATGTTAGAAAGCCTAAGCTGGATAATATTGCTTCAGCTTGCTGGGATTTGGAGTGCTTGGCGAGGAGCGAGCTGAAGCTGGCCTGCTCCTCTGTAAGGAAGTATTGGGTTCTATGTCAACATGGCCCAGCCTGTCCCAAAAGAACACGGCGATGCATCATCTGTCATCTCCAGCACTGCTAACTCTTACCAGTGTGTTTAGCACCTATGGGAGAGAGCTATTAGCATGTCTATAGCTGTACTGCATTATCATAAAATTGAATTCCTCCCTTTCTCTTTTTTAAATAAATATTTCTTCATCCATAGATTTAAAAAGCATCTAATGTGTATGATCCAAATATGATATAAAACTAGCTCTGATACTGTTTATGCTGCCAGGTGACTTTCACAGATTATTTTTTATAGAGGTAGAAATATTAAATCAGGTGATCTGGCGCCCGTTGACTTTTGTGAAGGCATTTCCGCTGTGTGTTTGAATAGGAGTGCGTAGGCGTAGAGTGCGATGGGTGGGCCTAATCGCACACTCACAAGGATGTGTGTAGCAGCAGTTGGACGACAAAGCACTTTGCTGGGCGCTCTGGGGAGCCACAGAGGCGCAGGCGCGCTAATGCCCCTCACCACTTTAGGGGTAGACTGGTGGAGTGTAGGCTTGTGTTGGGAGGGGCAGTAGAGCAGGGAGAGGGACATGGATTTGCCTGGTGTGCTCACATTACACTGGATGATAACAGAGGGGTGCACAGCAACTCAAGCATGCAATTTGTTGGTAGCCACAATTTAACCTCATCTCCTAAAGCTGGCTGTTAGGCAGCCAGTGGGACATGTCAGTCAGTGGAGGAGGCTAATCAGAGAGAAAGCCCTTAGCGCTAACACACCAGCTCCAAGTCTGTGGGCTTTCAGGTTTATTTTCACAGCATGACAAAAAGAGAAGCAACCACAAACTATTAAATGTAATTTCCAAATTAGATTTTAGCTTAATCAAAACATTATGGCACTGTACACGTTCAATCACCATATACATATATACATACCCAGAAAATGTTTTTAATGTTTGTGATTACAGATTTGACCCTAAATATTCTGGCTTTGTTGTGACCTGTAACATTAACCACATAGTTTTATTGCTCCAGTGTAACCTCTGCATCCCTCCCCTTGTTGAACCTATAGTCCACGCCTGTTCTAAAGGCAGCCCTGTGGAACCTGCATGAGAAATGGAGACTTACTGCTGACTTGCCGTATGCTGCTGGCCTCCACTGTGTATATGTGATCCCACTCAGGAATGTTTTTCCAACACGTAGCCTTTCGCAGATACACTAGAGAGGACTGGCATCATGGTGGCAAGTGCTACATTCAGACTGTTGTGTGCCCAGGGCTCCCTCTCACAGCCACTGCACACATTCTGCCTCTTTATGGGAATGTGCTGTTTGTCCACACATGCACCAGGTCGGACCCAAGTGTCAGTGTGGAGGTGGACACTGGAGTCATCCATATTTTCCTATGTTCTATGTACTGTATATTCTTACTTATACAACCTTGCATACCACTTTCTTTTACAGATAGAGATTATAGATTGGTATAGGTTTCAAATATTTGGTCGTTATATACGATCCATATTAGTGTGGCTTTACCATAACTACATACACCTACTTATTTTATTATAGAAAGACTAACCACATATTTCATTAGAAACTGTAGATATTTTTCATTTGCCATTAATAGTAAGGTGTTTGTTGCACCATACAATTTCAATATAAAAAATATATGCATGACTGACTCATGCAATAATTAACCTAGTAATCATTTATTGTTGTGCATTAAGAATCAGGAGATCTAGATGAGTGTTTTGCTGGTACAAAGATATGTAAATAAATGAGAGAAAAAAGTGAGTATCAAACCCAGGCCACATCAGCATGGAAGTAATGGCATTTTAGTTGACAAATAATTTGCTGTCGTGACCCTGGAAATAGAGGCAGATTTGCACATTGATATAGTGATGATACATTTCCAATATACTTTGCAGTCCTATGGGAGATTAGCAGGCCAAACACTGGTGTCCATGCTCAGAGAGTGACAGAGATCTGTGCTTTTATCATTAAGTGTGACACTAAGCCGGTGCAAGCTTTGTCTTTGAATGGAGGGGCTGACGGAAACAGGGGCTCCTAATCCTTTTATTTGTGTCAGTCCCAGAAAGAGGGGAAGAATAGGTCCAGACTCTATGCCTCCACAGCCAAGTGAGCATGATCCCTTCTTATGTGGTCTCTGCACTCGAGCGAACGTGAACACCATTCCAAACTCACAACCAGTGCATCTACAGTACAGTATGCATAAATATTTGGTCAAGCTTATACATATAAACTACCAATGTTATAGGCAAAATGAAAGCAATATGTTAACAGTATGAGTGAGGAGTCTATAATGAGATTTTTAAAGATTTACCATAATACAACTTTGATTAAGTAAATGACGGTGGATAACATAAACATTCACAATAGTTGATTTTAAATATGTTCCCTTTAAAGTTTTTCTGGGTCAGGTCCAGTGCTGCTTTTGTTCCTATGTATCTAGGACGTGAGCTCCTTTTGTGCGCACCCTTGTGGTATAATCCATCTCCAAGCAGGAGTCCCCTGGGGCACTTTATTTACTCATTCAACTATTTGGAAGTCTGTTAGCCTACAGATCAGATGCAGTGAGACCAATGTGATTACTTTAACCACCACTGCAGATTCCACCCTATAGCAGCTTCTCCTCTTAGTCTTGGCTATAGTGGGCTCTGCAGGTGGGAGGGTAGGTCTGCTGGCTCATCCCACTCTACACTGGACAATATTTCACTTAAGGCCGATGGAAAGTATGGAACATCCTATGCCCACGTGTACATTTTATGATATTTATCTTAAGCATTACAAGACTGTCAGCATAGTATTAAGATTCTAGAAACATTACTTCACAAGCTAGCCCACAATAAGAAGATGTTTTATTGCAAACAATGAGATGAACGGTTATCTGTCAGCACAAATCTGAGGCTATTTACTTGGGCTAAACCACTTCCCAGTGTCAGGCCTCTTCTCCTGCAGCATGGCAAGGGAAAATGCTGAAAGTCAGTTGCCAGGAGAGCTTTTTAAACGATCCCTAAAACTTACTGTTTAGAAGCAGCGACTGATTGGTGATGGCTGTCTGGGCAAAGAAAAATAAGCCTGTATGAAAACAGTGCATATTGGGTTACTATGCGGCCGCCTCACTCCCGTCCTCTCTGACCGGCCCCCCACAGCCAGCCAGCATGATTTGTGCATGAGGTCCCGTGACCCATGGAAGCTTCAAAAAGCAGCAAGGGGAAATATTTGGATGATCCTGATGGGGAGTGGAGACGTGGGAGGAGTGGGGGCGGTGTGGTGGGGCCTGGTGAGAGCACAGCTAACTGGTGTAAGCCGAGGCAGATGTGAGGATCTGCAGTGCAGTGTTGGTGATGACAGGGGAGTGTGTAGCCAGTGGACCAGTACTAGCTTTAACCCACACCCAAGTGCCCCCCAGGTACAACACATCACCTACCCTGTGCTCTAGATGCCATAAAGAGACTGCACACAGAGCAGAGGAGTGAGCACAGGCATGTTATCTTCAGATACATGCCATGAAACACATCATACCCCGCCCCCCTGCTGCATACCCCAGCTCATCTCTCTGCACCCTACACCTATGCCTCCGAAGTGCGTATTAATATATCCCAGAAAGCTGCACCAATATATCTTCTAGGGAAATTCCACGACGCTTGAATGCTGCAAAATGATCTGATGTTCATGAAAAGGATGGATAAGGGGATAAAGCACAAACATTTTTCAAAGCATTTTTGGTGCTAGTGTGATTTCATAGTGCTCTCTGGGTAGACATATCTATTCGCTCAGCTTTATAAGAAAAATGTTTTGCTGCCGGTTAGGCCTGAGTTGTTTGCACAATTCATCTAAATTTTCTTCTCAGGCCCATTATATAGTTTGATGCAGCATCGTGGTCTCATAGAACATTACTTATGCACAGAACATGCCTCCAGGGCCAGTTCAATTGAACAGAAATAGAGAGTAGACCAGGGCTGGATGCACAGCCAAACTCAGCAGTTCAAATATAAAGCTGTGGTTGATACTATTCCATCGGTCTTTGTCTTCAATGCCTGTGGCGGCCTCCTCCTTTAGTCCAGCCCGTTGAGTGAGGGTCTGCTGGTTGAGCAAGCACCCCCGCAGGAGGCACTGTCACAGCCCCTGGCCTCAGCTCCAGACCTAAGCTTCAGACCTGAGCATCAGGCAGCAGCTCCGCTCTGAAACCCAAGCCCCACAGTGTGTGCTGATCCCAGCTGGAGAGACTGCTGTGCACCTCCTCACAGCGGGCAGCCTGGGTCATCAGTGACCTCTGAACCTGTTTCTCTCAGCTCCATTCTACACACTCCTAAATCATGTTAGTTATTGACCCACTGATCAAAAAGTCTCTGAAGCTTTGTTGAAGAAATGGATTTTAGGAAATAGTCTTGAGAGGCTTGCTGTCAAAAGGTCTAGACTATGTAAATGAATGATCCACTTGGTTTGCAATAATAATAATCAGTGGCAATGTGTTATGTCTGAGTGCAGAGGTTTCATTTTTAATGTTGGCTTGCTAAGTAACTGGAGCAAACATGATTTCGGAAAATGTCCTATAATTATTTGTATGGTTTTCTGCCTATAGCTAAGTGCACCTTCTTATAGCATGCAATTCTTTGAGACTAGCTTTGACTTTTACTGTAATAATGTATTTCATTTCTACTTTTGAATAAGTTGCTTTATTTACACTACTTTGGTGCCCTCTTTCATCCCCATGTGGACAGTCTGCCAGTCTGCCCTCTATCATGCCATGCTGCTGGCAGACAACAGTTTGTGGATTCTCCTCTCAGTCACTCTGCTCCAGAGGCAGAACATGGTGCGTGCCACTCAAACCACCAGCTGAACCCCCTTCTATCATCAATGCACTCCCCCAGCTCCCTGCTCCTTCTCTGGGGCTCTGGGCCGGGGCTGTGGCCTGTGGATGAGTGCTACATCCTGGCTGTCAGCACAGGGGTTAGCTGGGGATTGGCCTGTGGTGGAAGCGCTGTATCGTGGCCCTGTCTGTCAGCTCCTGGTTGCACTTCCTCCAGACCCAGGCAGCAGTCAGTGGCACAGGCGCACTCAGATATGTGCTTTGGAAATGAAAGGATTAACCTCAGAATAGGCATATTCATATCCACGCCAATGAAAAGGGCTCTTGAAAACCCTTAAGTGCTCGACTGTTGTGTTTTTAAACAGACCGCGAAAGCTTTGACAGACGGATTCACGTTTCATCCGCGATTCAATTTCAGCTGCTTTTAACTGTCATTCTCTCACTTCCGAAGTATGGTAGCTCACCCGCAGCATATTTGCATACAGTTACATGGCCTTTTTGTGAGTCACACTTATGTTCCCATCAGTTAGACTGAATGCTTGCCAAATGCCACTTACTAAATGTTGATACTAGTACTTTTCATCTTTACTTAAGTACAAAAAAGTTTACCTTCTAGGCATTCTGAAATCATGATTTTGTAAACTTTCGTAAAGGGGGTAATTTAGCATTTACAGATAACCATAGTGTCTTTATACATCTTAAAATGAGCACTTTTTGGACAAAAGAGTTAAAGCAAATGTATAGCCTGTAACAGTAGCACTAGCAGCAATACTTATAAAAGCAGCAATAGTAATGAGGATGGTGAATTTGGTAAATACTTTCTACATTTCATTGAATGCTCAGAGATGCACAGATCCAGCTTTTCTCACCCATGATTTTGTATTACAGTGGTGCAGTCAGTTAAGGTTTTGCCCAACAACAAAAAAAAGTCCTGATGGTGATGTGCCATAGACACAGGTAAACACATGCTGAACCACATCTGCACTGCACATGGCCACAGACAGGCCTACATATGTTGGGGGATCTGCCACGATAATCACATTAATTGCTGCATCTCTGCTTGGAAACATCACACGCTCACATGAGGAGCCATACCCGACATTCGGCAGGAGCCATAGAACAGGCGCGGGGTCGGCAGGGTCACAGCAGGCTCTGGCATCAGCATCTCTTTATGGCTTACATGAACTGAAAATTATGGCAGTACTTTCAGCCTTCCTCAGACTGTCAAGAAGGTATTTAACATGAAAAAAGTTGTACTTGACACCGCAAGCTTTTTCACAACGTAAACACAAAGCGCAGTGTTGCTTGGCTGAATCCTCATCCTTTTCCAAGTCAGCAAAACATGCATAGCCTTTTGTTAAATATGATTAACCATAATCTTCAGTGGCATTTGCCAAGCTGGGCAAAGGCCTCGTGCCTGGGTGCCCGCTGTATGTTTTTCTAATTGCCCACAACTATGTCCATGCAAGGAGCTGTCTACACATGAGCTACCATTCAGCATTATATTATAGGTTTTTAGCGTCGCCACATTGTTTACTTAGTAGACGGTGCTGTGCTTGTTGATGATAAAAAATATATAGTCTAAAAGGGCTTTGCGGATAAAGATATGCAGATATATACAAATCTATACTCTTGTTTAACGAAGCAAGAGGTGTACTTCTCAAAAAGGAAATATATCCATGGGTGTCAAAATGATTTAAAAATATGACCATTGCCAGAGCGATAAACACTTTAAAACAATATATTATAACTATGAATGGGGAAAAAGGCCTCACAACCATGCATATAAAAAGAAGCTGAAAGCCATGAAAACAGTTAACCAGTGCACATTTAAACACACAAAGTAAAAAGCACTGAACCAGTCATAGTTGGTCAAAGTTAAAATATTCTTTTGTGGCAATCCCAGTCCCATACGCATCATATTAGTTCAAAGTAACTCCTCAGTCTCAAGTATAACATTGATAATCTAGTTAAAATTATTGACCTGCTCTATTTTCATTGTTATGGCTTTTACGTGTAATCCCCACTTTGTAGTCACTTAGAAAACCATGATTTAACCCTGAACATGTCATCTGAACCTCTGCTGTGCCCCTGACACATTCTAGTGTTAATAAGCTTTGACACACCTAAACAGCCCGCCCCTCTCCGAGCTCATGTTGAGTGGAGCGCTGGTTCGACGTCCCGGGGCAGCCTGTGGTTCTGGAGCCAGAGCCAGAGTCATGCCCTGCCGTCCCGCTGAGATGACAGGAAGATAAGAAAGAGCAGTGGCCTCTCCGCACAAAAACATCCCACTAGGAGCTCACCTAACCCGGGGCAGCAGAAGAAACTCACGTCAGGATCTATCTTTAGGGAAAGGAATACAATGGAAACGTGTATGGCTACATCAAAATAAGCATTCCTTAAATGTCACTGACCAAAGAAGACTGCAGTGTCCAAAAGAAGGAGGCCTAATGACTAATGTATCACTCAAGTAATGAAAATGTGAGTTTTGTATTTCAGGTTAATGTAATTAAATAGACAAAAGTACAATGTATTTGCAAAAACTTTCAACTTATGGTACTTACCTCTACACTTGCAGTCTGGTTCTTCTCAGCACACACATCAAATCAGTGAAAGTGCAGCATCACAAACCCCTATCATATTTCTGTATCAACAACATGCATCTCTATGTCACAACTTTGGCTTATAGTGACATAACTTTTCCAAACCGAGAGCCGCAGAAATGTAAGTGCGGACGGGGGGCTGAGCAGACTTGGCAGACGCTCTACCCCACAGTTATGACTAAAAGAAAACCGCTTATAGCTTGCAATATTTGAGAAGTGAAAAGGTAGCCATTTCTCCTAGACGACGCGTAATGAGGAGACTGTAGGGAAGAAGAAACTTTTTTCTGTCTCTCTCAATGTGCCGCTAACTGAGGGATCAGGAGCATAAAAAGAGATTTACACCCCCGGCTCTTAAACAGTTTTCTTTTGCTCAACGGTTCGTCTTTTTACAGATATTTCAAGGAAGCAATAAAGCGTGCTGACAAGCGTTCCAGTGGCTTTGAGACATCCCTCATGGGCCACAGCACTGCTCCATCACTTCTATGGTACATCGGCTCACCAACATTATTTCTACTCCAGTCATTCTGCCTCTGTATGTAACCCTATGTGGAAATGGGGAAAATATGTGCTTCTCAAATTGTGGTACATGTAGCACTATAAAAATACAGTTTTGATTTTGTTTATAGATGCCCTTCTTTGGTATTTGAGGTCACTTGGTGATAGAAACATGCCGGTAGCTCAAAAGTTGGTGTGCTCTTGGGCAAAACACTTTCCTTTATCAACATGCTCTTCAGGTGGTATTATTGTTACTACTCAAGTCCTTGATATCGAAATGCTGGTTATGTCCTGTTTATGCCATGGTTTGGTTCAGTTTAATTCTTAAGACTTAGATTTTTTAAAGCATTTCTTCTTTTTAAGGATGGTACTGAAAACACAGGTGTGATTCACTGTGATTTTTAAAAGAGTGACTAGTCCTAAATAGAATGCATCTTGTATTAGCAGATGCCGTATTCAGTTATGAGTGGTGCCTTGAGGTTTAGGTACCCAAACGGTTTTCCCTCAGGTTCTTTTGAAGCTGTCTGCCTCGTTCAAAGGAGGCCCTGCACAGTGTAAGATGTCATACTCCAACTGTGCTGACCAACATGCACTGAGGGCCTCCATGTGCCCATAACATTTAACGGCACTTTGGCAAACTCCAATGGAAACTCTTACTTTACCTTCACAATCACATTTCACTACCTTCTGTGTGTTTTTTTGTTTGCCATTGTGCACACTCCAAGATGCAGGTCTGGTTTATTTTATATCTGGTGTAAGTATGTTTGGATTTGGCCCATTCATAAAAAAAAAAAAAAAAAACTATTTGAGGTCACCATATAAGCACAATTATACTATTTAACAGTGATTTTCATACTGTGTGGTAAACAGATTACTCTGCAATTCAAATATGTGAAGTGAAAAATTCAATGTAGGGTAAATTTAATCTCCATTTGTCCAGAACTACTTATTTAAAATTGTATAGTCTTGTTACACATATGAAATGCATACATGTCACGTATGGTATCTAGATAGTTTCACCTCTTCAAAAAAGCATTCCTAATCTTGCAACTTCAAGAATACCACTAAAAATATTTACTAAAATCTATTTTCATGTAAATTTGACATTTTGTTTTTTGCATTTTGTTCACTCAAACCTGCAGGAACAGAGGTTATTAAGGGCACTGCAGTCTGATGGAAAACAGTGGAAAGAATAAGCTTTAATCTACTAATTATTCCGATTATGAGCAGGATAAATAAACCAGAGCGAAAGGGAACATTTGTGTTGAGTTGCTTGGCGCCCTGCAGCAGTGATAGTTTGGGAACATCACAGACATCTCTGGCAGGGCAGAAGGAGGAGGGGGTAGATCATGCCGCGGCACATTGCAGTCGGTATGGGAGTAGAAGAAGAAGAGGAACCATCTCAACCTGCTGCAGGTTGAACCAGCGCAGCTCTGCTTTGCATTAGTCACTCTGATCTCCAGTGATAAACAATTCCTGTGGTCGGCTCTGAAACAGCACTGGCAACAGTCAGGAGAGCGCGGGTGGCTTTTGTCTTTGTGCATATGTTGAGACTCGTGCGGTGCTTTGGTCTGGACTGATAATGTTGTTTTTCATTTTTATTTATGCATAAAGGATTTGATAAGATTGTCTGTCATGGATAAAGATGATATCTCTTGGTATCTATGTACTGCTGTCAATACCAATAGAAACAGATACATGACATGCATAAATGAGCTTTTTCATTTTTCGTTGTTGGTGTCAATTCAACAGTCTCCTTATGTCCAGCAGTTGATTTAGATTTTACGCCAGATGCCCTACCTGCCTCTACACTTTCCTTTAGCGTTCAAAACGGCAAAATCAGTCAATTAATTTGATATTTCTATTTGAACATTCTCTTGTTTTGTTGCTAAAGTTCACCTGCTTTACATTTTCTACCCAATGCCCTATTTGTGTATGTTTGGGAGAGCACAATACATGCACATTTGAAAGTCAAAACTCCAGCTTGTAAATCTGTAGAGAATTATTATATACATTTTACATTTTAGGTATTTTATGTTCTCTTTGCCCCCACTGGTAACTGGCAATTTATCTTTGCCTGCACTTCCTCCCAAAGTCCTGGCAGCAAGCCTGGAGGCGATAAAAATGTCCTCAAGAGGTAGGTGTTTACGGTGAGCATCCAGAAGGTTAGCTGGATCAAAGCTGTGCTGAAAGGGCATTAGGATAAACATAGCAATAATAAACAAGACAACCAGTTCAACATGACTCCCATTATGACATCTGCAGATCATAGTTTTTATAGCTGTGAATAAGGGGGCAGATACAATAGTGAGTAGATAGAGTCTGATAAACACAACAAAAAAATCATTCATCAAAACTGATATGGACTTTCTTTTTTTATTCAGTCATGTGAAAAGATTATTTTGATTAGGAAAATGCACAGAGCTGTAAGTACCACACTAGCCTGAATTTTGTGCAGGTATGAGGGCTGCAGCTTTAAGTAGGAATTATGTCTGAAGTGCTGAAGGCGGAGATAAGCTCGTCTTTTCCTTCAAAATCAATGAGGTGTCTGGACATTGCCATATGTGCACCTGACCTGTAAACCTGCTCCCAAACACTCTTTATGAAAGTCTCCTACATACCAGCTTATATCCACCAAGACATTCTTTTCTTATCCCTTATATTTTTACCCTGTGTTTTGTTGTTAGGTTTCAGATAACTTTTATTTCAACATTAAGGGATTTATACAAACATATTCTATAATGTGACTTGTTGTGTAGCAGCTGTAATTCCAACTGAACAAATATTATCTGCAACAAATGAAGAAATTAGAGCGGCAAAAAGGAAAGTGATTAGGCGGCTGCTGGAGAAGGTGTGTGGGAGAAACATTCCTGCTGTTCGGTATGTTAATTCACAGCTCCAGGGCCTGGGCCAGCCGGGTGCTTTTTTCACATTTCTCTGTGCGTCTCCCATCAGGTGAACTTATGGCCTTTCAGCCCTTTTATTTATTAGACAATCCCTCACTTGTAAAGGATGATAAAGTTGACATGTAACAGGCAGTTGCAGCTTTGGTGCTTAAAGAACAGCACTTTGTTGAACGCTTCAACAAATTTGAGCTTTAAATTTGATGACACTGACATGCCAAAGGAGTACGCTCTTTGGATAAATGCCAGGAGTAAAGAGAACAAACCAGAATGTTATGGCTGCAGGACCAGATTGGTGTTTCATACATTTCACCTATTTCTTTGGAAGGAAAATGTTCCAGTTTTTGTTCTTTGGGAGAAACAGCAGCTTACATCCACAAAGGTCAGCTGCTGTTATGACAGAAGTGAGAGTGGTGCTTTGACCCTGTGCGCACACACAGCGGCTGGTCAGCTTGTCAGTCAGGTTGGGTGGTTTTTTAATCATTTCATCTTTGCTGTGGGGCTCTCCTGAGACCCCTGCAACGTTTAGCAGTCTGCGATGTGGACCCCGGGGCTGGTCTAAGCCCGGCCTGGATGTGAGCTGCCATTATTAGCTCTGCTCTCCAGAGCTGGGCTCATCTCCCCCCCGAGAGGAGCAGAGAAATGAAGCGTTGGCTGGGCGCGGCAGCAGCGGGCCAATAGGCCGACATGGAACAGTAATTACTCCATTGATATTCCACACACAATAACACTGTCATCTCTCATTTGCATAACCCCGCTCGCCTCAGCACAACAGATGAAGCCTGGGATCCTGTCAAAGGCTGCAGGAGTACACAGCTCCACCTGCCTGTAGGTGACACCATTCTTTCAGACAGATGTGATAAACACTATAATGATGATGAAGTTTCCCCTCAGATGTCCTGTGAATGTAGAGAGCTACACCTAGAAATGTGGTCATATTTGAGTGCTGTATGATTGTACCAGCAGGCGTGAGGGTGGTGCCCTGTCCCAGTCCTTGGTTAATGGCCATTGGTCATAGGCTGTCTCGCCTTTATTTCTTTTGCTCTGCTGCTGTGTCCTCCCAGGTCTCCCACTGGAGCAGCACCCTCAGGCACCACATCATTTATTGCTGTCAGGACTCGCAGGGAGAGGAGGAGGAGGCGGGGTAGGGGGGTACAGGAGGATGTGCTGCAGAGAAGCCAGTGCTGCCGATGGGGAGAGAGAGGCATGCTCCACTGTCAAATCTCAGCCCTTGAATATTTAATGGAGCCTGGAGTGTTTATTTAGTTAGCCTGTCGATTTTTACCGCTCTGTCAATAGCGACTCCTGTGTAGCCTGCTGATGATCTTTAGTGTCTCTTCCCCCAGGAGAGGCCAGCCACTAAATGCAATTATGGATTTTCCTGCACCGCAATGTGTTTGATATTTTTACTGATCTAATTTGCAATCTGGTAGTTTATTGTTTGGCATTTTAGTGGCGCTCAAGTGGCGAGGCAAATTTGATTTCCCCTCATAATTCTTTATAACTTCATTAATGCTGTTAGCACATTGGCACAGATCTTAAATAAAGCTTGAGAATCATCCCATGGATGAATGCATTCCTCATTTTATTGTCTCCATGCCCCATTCTTTTTACTGATTCTGGTTCTAATTAAAAATCATCTGTGTGGTGTACTGTCTTAGTGAAATATGAAATCATAATCGAATTTGAATGGCTCCTTTCTCAGAGCCATGCAGATCTAACCACAGTCCCAGATCCACGTCTGTTGTGGGCAGAGAGAGACAAAAACAACTTTCTCCAGTGGCACTGGGTCTCCTCAGACAGATGAGGCGTTTATCAACAGCCGACAATAGTAACGCGTGATTGGCTTAGAGAGGCACCTCGCTCACATGTTTGTGTGGAGCCCTAGGATTTCAGCATGATGACGAATGTGTTGGTTAGAGGGGCAGCATTAGCCGTAATGCTGTTAGCATGTAGCGCTGTGAGTGATGTGCTAGTTAGATGCCCAGCAGTAGAGCTAATGGTGTTAGCGTGTTGAGCCTTCAGAGGGATGCAATCGGTTAGGCTGTGATGGATGAGAGAGGATCTGCGGAGGCCTGCAGCCTCCTCATTCACCAGGCTGTCAGCTCCTTAAGTGGACTGTACAATTAGTGCTGAAATCAGAGATGGCTTCATCTGAGCACAGCGGAGCATTCAGATAAAAACATGTCTGATCCACATATGTGTGAGTGAACAGTGGTCCCTGTAAAGAGGATAGCTGTGGCAATACTTCAGTACATCCTGAGACTTTTTGGGTGATATGAATATCACAAACTGATATGTTGGTCTGAATAATATGTGTATCTGTGTAGTCCATATTTAACTTAATTCAAGCAAATACAGACAGTACTATTATTTTGTGGCTTGAAAATAAAAGTGAAAGGATGTATTCATGTTTTTGTCAAAAGATTGTGTTGCATTCAAAAAAGTATGTTGTTGTTTGTTAGGAAAGGCATAAGTGTTTACATATTTTCCTTCTTTTTCCATCCCATGTCTTGTTTTTCTGGTTAAAATTTTTGTTTAGCTGTCATTCATTTATTTTAAAAAAGTATATGTTGAGTACAGTTTTACAACATTTCTCTCCTGCCAGATCTCTTTCTTTGTCCCTGACAGCACAGCCTCCATCTCTAATCGAGGTCTGTCGTCACATCACCTTTAGCTTTCTCTCTCTCTTTCTGTCTCTCTGTCAGTCTGTCTGTCTCTCCCCCTCCCCCCTTCCCCCTTTCTCTCCCTCTCTCCTCTCTCTCAGTTCAGGCCCCTCAGCCCAGCCCTCATGATCCCTGCATGTCTCAGATATGTGCACTGTGCAGCTGGGCTTCTTCCCTCAGAGTGTGTGAGATTTATGCCTCTTATCAGCTGAGATGAGAGAGGGGCGAGTACGGGGAGGATTTCTCTCCAAGCAGGAAGTGTCATTTCTGTATAATAGTTTGTGATTCATCTGTGCACCTTTGACTAAATAATGAGGGATGACAATTAGAACTATGGTCATGGGAGTATAGGAATCACAAGGCTAAGATTCCCCTTTGGCAGAGTCAGGCCTGTCTGCTCCCAGTAAACTGGATCCAGATGTGGAGGTTTGGGCTGCCATGTTGACTGCTGCCACTAACACAACAGGGTATTTCTGCCCACCAGTCAATCATATGTTAGCCTGTATACCAGCTCTATGACAGCGGCAAGTAGAGGGAGAAATTAAAGAACGAGTTCCCAGTCTTCAAAGTATCGTTCAGTGTCTTGCTGGGAACATGTGCATTGATTTGTTGCTATTGTAATTATCTTTATTCTTTCAAAATTGTGGATCAGTAAAGTCTAAGTCTAAAGTCTAAATATAGGGTATCTGATACATTTAACCCTGTGACTCTGGAAATGCTGTATGTTTTGCTGAATCTACTCTGAAAAGTAATAGTCTGGAGATTTGAAATCTTTTTGACCTTATTTTCTTGCAATATTTAACTTTATGCCTGATGCCATCCCTGACACAACCACTGACATTTTACCAGAATACATAATTTATGTTTATGTAACTTTATTTTACATAAGAAAACAGTTACCATAGAAAAAAATACCATAGTTATTTTCACATCAGATTTTGGCATTTCAACCAAACAAAAACACATCACTTTTCTGCGGTATTGGAAAATGAAGGCTGCAGTCCTGTCGGGGGGCCATTGTCACTCAACATAGTGTCTGAATCAATGGCAGAAAAGGCCAGCAGCCGCGGCTCCACCAGCACATTATTGATATGTTTAACAAATTAGCCCTGATGACGGCAGGTGTGATTGTCCTCCCAGCCCGGGGGTCAGCTCGTCATATGGCCCGCTAACAGACACGATATTGGCCCACTCCGTCCTGATCTCTCCATTCCCACACAATGGCATTAGGGGCACCCCAGGGAAATAAAGAGTCCCTCTCCCCTATTCCCAATGCTCTTCAAATTAACTCCCCAGAAGGTTAAGCTCTGTGATTCATAATTATTCAAGCCCTCCACCACTGCACCCGCACCACCCCACTTCTCCTGTCTTCTCCCTGCCACTTCTCTTGAGTGGCACTTGGCTTTTTTTCCATTTCTACGGGAAAAGCCCAAGAATTAGATTAGCTAAGGCTGACCTGTGAGCATGGAGCAGATGACGGGTGCAGGATTGGACTTGATCCCTGCCTGTCTAGCTGTCTTTCTATTGAATCTAGCTGTCTTCTTGTGCATTATTACTTGCCTGGCCTCCCTATGGATGAGACATTTTAGGCCTGTTCTGCAATTGCATATATGGCTCTCAGAGGAGCGGCCAGTGTCAGGAGTACATCTCACTTGCATGGACACGGTTTGAGTGATGCACACGACTATTGGCCTTCAGTTGTCCCTCTGTGGATGTGTAGGTCTCCGGGCTGGAATCAATTCAATGCGCTCATTAAACAAGTGCCAGAGTGGTACCCAAAAATATAGCAGCAGTATAAGCAAAGATACAACAAAAGACCAGACTGTTCACGTGGTAAAATCGGAGCTGTCTGAATCCGTAATATCGTTGGTGAGATCTAGCAAGGAATGTTGGAAGAGAGAATTTTTTTACCCTCTGTAGCAGCGATGGTGCTTACATGAGAAGTTGCATTCATTTTGTTTTGTTCATATGGTTGGCTTATACTATTAATGTATTTGTTCTCAACTATAGAATATTTTTATTAGATTTTTTTATGCACTTTTCACATCTAAAAATAATGATGTATGACTGTTGCGTATTTGGTTACTGAATATCCAGTTGTCATGTAAAATTAATACTTAAAGGGCCCATATTAGGCTATTTTCTGATCTGTGTTATAATATTGTTTCCTCATAAAAACATATGTGTTTTGTTTAATTCACACATGTTGAGCACACAGACCCTGCATTTAGAGTTCTTTTCTCAAACTGAAAACTCTCTGTTCCACCTTGTGATGTCATGTATGTGGTAATACAGGAAATGCTCCACTCTGTTTTTAAACTCCATACACATTTACTAGAATCATTTGGATGGTTTCAGCCCTGGAATTACCCATCTAAACTGAGCTAAAGGTAGAAGGCACCTGTCAACTTGAAAACTACCACTATATGACATCACACAGTGAAACAGAGCTTTAGAGATGCAGACAAACTAAAAATAAAGGATTATTACACAAATCCGGGTATGTTTTTGATGATGCAACAATACCAGAATATGACATAAAGCTCACAAGAGTCAATGTTGTGTAATTTAGGACCTCTAAGTGTAACACGTGTGTAAACCTATACAGAAATGATCTTATTCTTGGTTGATTATATTCTTAGATTTGTTATTGCATGTCCAGTGCAATAGTCCCATATAGTCGAAATACTAAACCAGCATAGTGTTTAAGGTAGCTATAGTTCACAGTGGAGGAAACTTGCCTCAGAAGTCAATTGGTCTTCTCCGGAGGCCTAGGTAATGTAATGAGGGACCATTCGGACTGAAGGCACAGGCCCCCTTCCCTACAATCACATAATTAATCTCCTGATTCTACCACTCACCGCGTCATGACAGATATGGTTGTGCTCGCTGCATAATGGTTGGTCCTGTGTACGCCTCTGATTTGGAAAACGGTTATAAAGCCCTTACTTTAAAGCCTATGGTGGGCTACGTTCAAAACAACACTCCCTTTGGGCCCTATTAGAAGACGAAGAGAAACAGCAACCAAAGAAGGTAGCCTAATAATATGTCGGCAATTTAGATAATGACTGCGAGTGAGATAAACTGGAGTGAGTATTACAGGTAATTGGATCTGGGCTGTGTTGGCTACCTAAGCATCTACTCCTGTATTGTTTTGTATTGTAAGCGAGTTCTCGTACAAAAGCTGGACAAGATGCACTGTCACTGATAAGTATTGTGAGCAACTATAGCCTAGCTGATTTGGGATATTTTAGCAGACGCAGCTATACACAGTCAGCAAATCAAAAAATGGCTTACAATTATGAAATATGATCAATCTCAATTCAAAGAAAACTAGCAAAAACACATGGACTTTTTTTTACTACAGGTTTCTAACATGTCTGTTTAGTCTTAGAATGACAAATGTAACACCGGGGGCTGTCACAAGGATTTTTCCCCCACTGAGGCGAGTTTTAGAAAAGTTGTATCTGTAATAGGTGTTGTCAAGTGTGGAAGATGATGTAGCGGGTTCAGAGGAGCATCCCTGCGGTGGGTTTAGGGACTGGTAGTAGTGGTAGTAGGTTATATCACCCAGGCTTTTAAAGAGATTATCTGGGCGTTGTAAGGAGCAGCTCCGCACCCAAAGGCCCACCAGCCCATTACTAATCCTGCAGGGGGCGCTCTCAACATCCATTAATAATCTGATGATGAATCACTCCTTTAATTGGGCCGTTAAAGCCTAATCCCAAGCCCCATCTTCTCCAACTCTTCTCCTAATGGCTTTGCTAGTTTGTTCCATACAGTAATCATGTTTTTAATTGATTAAGTTTTTAGCGCCTTGTTTTATGAAAGGATAAAAATGAATCATGGATAATGGGATGTCTTCGTAATGAGGCGTTTCTTTATTTCCAGTAGCGAATATGGAGTCTTTGTTTAGACATATGCTTCACAGAGTCTTTTAAGGCTACACTCAGGGTCAGATTTCTCACACTTTTAATTAGATGACGGATGGCCTAATTAAATCAAATTCATTATCGTCAGCTCTAGAAATCAAGAAGCTCTATTGGAAATAAGGTTAGGCTCCTCCTCATCCATCATGCCCTAACTAACCAATTTACGGCCAGCCTTTTGCATGAGGCATTATTACCTTGTCATAAGCGGTTACCTTTAAAATCCCTGAATCAAGCTGCAATATGCTAAGCTTTTATCCCATTAGCCGGTGCTACTGTGTCAGCCTCTTTCTGCCTAAGATAAAGTAGGCCCAGAATAATTCTATTAGCTGCATAGGGCCGAGACAGTACAAACGACTGCTATTTAAAGCTGCTTGATAATTCGGTATAATTAAGACGTATTCCACAGCTTCTCACACAGAAGTGGAATCAAGGGCTTTTATTCTGGTAAAACAATGAAATAGAGAACCAACAGCCCATCGTGTATAAAAGTGTTAAAGGGAATTGGAAGCTAAATGCAGATCAGCTATTATTAACACAGAATCTAACAATATATGATGCTGTATTTTCTGTTCACTGCATTGGGTCACAGTGTGTCATTCCTGCAGCTGCGAGTCACACTTTGTCTTTTATGAAGCAAACAAAAAGCAGCCATTATTATTCAAACTCAATTGGTCCATCCCAGCTAATGACGCCGTCATAATGGAAGCATCTATCTCATATCCAATATTATTGATACACGGAGTGATAACAAGTGTGCCTCTGTTAAAATGTCTTTTCTGGGTATTTATTAATGGCTCATTAGCGTAGACTCAGGCCGTAAACAGCATGGTGAAAATGCAAAATAGCAGTTGCACAAAATTTACAACAGTGAACCATAGGGCCACAAGCCCTCTCCATGCCCCATGGTGCAGGAGCCATATTCTGCGACACATGAGGCCTGTCCCTGATCTGTGTTGGAAAGTGAATTAGAGAGCTCCGGTCTAAAGGCGTGATGGCAATGGGCTGAGAGCGGTGATTTGTTGGCAGTGTATATTACAGCCCACGGTCAGAGAGGGAGGGATAGGACAGGGGCCCTTATCAGTCAGTGTTTACTCACAGTAAATTGAGTTGAAATAATAGTCTTTCTCTGAGGCAGAACAATGAAGCAGGCTGCAGGCCGAAGCCCAGGCTGGAGCGGAGCTATAGCGCGACACTTCAAAATGAAAGGCTGTGCCTTGGGCCATGAGGAGGGGCACTGTGGGGGGGCTTTATTGGGACGGGTACACCAGTGGCAGAGCAGACACCCCTGTGACAGGCGCCTGGGTAGGACCAGGAGAGGAGCAGTGATGAGCCCCCGGGCTCTGTCATTAGAGTGATGGGCAGAGGAAGAGGACTGGCCTGAGGACACAAGCGACAGGTCCTGGTGGGACAGAGCTCCACCTCTCTCTCCCTTGGGTGTCAGCAGGGCTGGTGGGACGTGTCAGTGTGTTAGCCCCCTGCTCCTACATATAACCTGCAGCTATGCTAAAGCTGCAGGAGTCTAACCTGAGAGGGAAGAGAGGGAGCAGAGCTGTAACGTAAGCTCCGCCTCTGCCATTGTCTCAGTGTGTGTGCTTCAGCTGCACCTCGCCTCAGCCGCTTCCCCTTCATTTATCATTGGGCTGCATAAAGTGCTGCCACAGCAGTATAGAAACAGCTGCTTTTGCAGACAGCCACAGAGAATGGGCGGCTCCTTACAACACAAAGACACTCGTGGCCCTAAAGAGAGTGTAAAATTGCTCAGTGAATGCAGGGCTTTTCTCCTCGCTGAGAGGGCTGACCGTGGGTGTCACTACGGCGGAGACATTGTCATCACATTTGAAGACAAATAAGGATCCATATCGGCTGCATCATGTGTACAATGAACAGCAGAGGCACCGGTGCCTTTGTGCTTGTTCAGGGCAAAATCTGCGTAACTACAGCTGCTGCAGTCACATTCTCTGGAGAGTTGATATCAGGCTACTTAAAGCAGCCTTATATGTATGAGTCACCACCTGTATCCATCAGGCCAATGTCTGCTTATTGAGCCTAAACAAACCTTGCAGTTGCTCAGTTAGGGTCATAATGGTGCCACCAAAGGCTGGGTGACAGTGCGGAGGAGGAGAAATGCCGGGGGCTGTGTGCAGCGTCGGTTGGTGAGTGGAGAAAGCAGACGTGCCGTGCCATGCTCTGCCATACAACCTCAGGGCTGCTCTCGGGGAAGGCAGAATTTAGTCAAACCAGTTCTCTTCCAGCTGGAGACTTGAGCTTCTGCACTCCGCCAAGCACATGACAGAGAAATACTCACCGACTGTTTGTGTGGGAAAAAGAACAGAGGCGCTACAAGGGCATCAGACGACAACCACTCTGCCAGACCTCCCCGGGCTAAAGGCATACTTGAATACTTGAAGAACAAAATAGTTTCACAGTAACATTAGGAGCTCAGGATGAAGACAGAATTTCCCTTTCAAGATTGAGCGCACAAACAATGACACACACACGGCAGGTCACAGCAAGAAGCAGAAAGACAATTAATGCACTGTTCTTGATTTTATCAAGTCTGGAATTTACACTTAGGATGCATAAACACGATCAAATGTTTTGGTTTGTGGTACAGATCATTTTGTTGCTTAGTAAAATTTTCCAAACAAATGCAAATTAATTATTCAGATACAACAACTCTAAAATATATAGTTCCTCGTGAAATGCTTCTCTCCTGGTCCTGGAAAGTTAGAAGGTTTAAAAAAAAAAAAAAAGGCAAATGCAAACAAATGTTGAGAAAGTATTCAGGAACAAGAATATATGGATAACACAATTTCAACAAAAATGTCAAACAGAACCATTTAAAGGGACAGTAAAGTCATGATATTTAAATAGCAATTATTTTTTTAAAGAATTATGATTTCATTTTTATAGACATTAGAATTCAATAGGATAAAAAAAAAAACAATAATTATTTTTATATTTTTCTTTGTGTAATTTAAGTTTATATATATATTTACACACTTTTATTGCCCTCTCTAAGATATGCATTCAAAGACAGATCTAGTTTTTCATTGGATTTTATATTTTGAATAGACCACACATATTTGTCACTTTCTGCCTTACACTTTCCTTAAGTTTTAAAATAAAACTCATATAAACTGAAAATATATGCAGAGATATAGTGACAATGCAGAGTGTCCTCTCCCCTCTGCGCGTCGCTGGCTTGTACATGTTGGTGGTCTCAGCGGTGCAGATCTGGGCTCTTTAGTGAAAGCAGCAGGTTCTTGGTTTGCTCTGTGGTGAGTGTGCGCCCCTCTGTCTGTCTGACACATTCCTGCGCTGCTCTGGCTCCTAACTACCAGCCCGTTGCCATTGGTTACAGCCATACATCCTACGCCAAGCCAGCCTTTCTCGCTCACGGTAGACATATTTGTTTGGCTAGTGTATCCGCAACACAAAAAAAATCACAGCTTTTTAGCATAACGCCTGCTAATCTTGGGATTTGGCTCTTTGAAAGGGTCCTGTTGATGAGAAATTCAAATATATTGTCTGAATGCTAATCTTGATGTTAATCCCATGGCCTCTAGCTCTTAAAGCATCCTGTCTTTCAATAATAGTGTTTGTTTTTCATTGGCGTTCTCCTTTTTCATTTTGACTAGCGCCTCCCCCAGTTATCTTCTTAATCTCGAGTATTCCCAGTTGAATATTAGAGCCGTGGACTCATCTTTTTGAGTGGATGACACTTTGAGCGCATTGATGATTCAGATGGCCCTGGAGAAATGAATTATTATTATTATTGCTCAGTCTGATGAGGACTTTAATTCAGCCTTTGTGTGGAAGTTGCCCAGGGACCAATGCCTGATATCGATTCGGCTTAATTGGTTTAATCTGCCACCGTCTTTCAAATTAACGCCACACTTTATCTAAACTTGTGCCTGTTTTAACTTTTTTGGTGTGTAATTTTGTCCAGGTTTTTCATGTGAATGCCACTTATTAGGATGCATATTTATTCTATTTCCAGCATCCTTCTCATTCCACTCCCTTCTTCAATTTCCTGAGTTTTAGTGTCTCGTGCTGCTCGGTGAGTCTTACAATATGCTTTAGACATTAGCAGACGAGTGGGTTGAAGATCATTTTTCTTTTCTTAAAATTGCCTTTTTGAAAATTATGACAGTCAGAGAAAATCATGTGCAATTGAAGATGGATGGGTTCATTGATCAAGCATAAATTGAGAAACTTGACAACAACACAGCTCTAATTGCATTAAATATATTATAATTTTAAAAATACTTTCCCTAATTTCATTCAGTTTTTTCAGCTTTTGATTTTCTCATCACCAGAGCAGTCATGTCTCAGTCAGAACAGACAGACACAGGATCAATGGGATCACACAAAGATGAATCCAGATCTCGTGAACACCTTCTAATTCCTGGTCATCTCACATTCTCTGGTCCAAACTCATTTTGAGCTTAGACTGAATCTTTGTTAAATAAACATAGCCCCTTCATGTGAGCAGCCTCTGTCACAGTGATCTGCAGATCATCTGTGCCTATTAAGACCAGAGCAAACACTTTACTAGAGACCAGTGCACTAAAGACAGGAGGATTGGAGGGGAGGGGAATTGTCTGTCTTTCTCCTTTTTTACAGATTAATCCAGTATCTGTGAGCCTGGGTAAACTCCTCAAGATGGCCGTGGTTTGGTGGAGGGTGGAAGGGTCAAGCTCGACTGGCCCCTGCACAGAGCTGAGGAATTTTTCATTAGTGCACAGCTGGGTCACAAGTGGCTCCAAAGCCGTCTTAATATTGTGTAGGCCTCAGATTAGGGCCCAAAAGAAGGCTGCCATGCTCTGCTCCAGGCCCGCTCTTTGCATATTTGCAGACTTGTGCTTTTGAACACCTCATATTACTGTTTGTTTTATTTCTTACACCCAGAACCTTTGGGTCAATAGTAATTATAAAACCCTCCAATCCAAATGTTGTCTTTTAACCATTTCACTACTGCATGTGAGAAAGATCTGTTTAGTTTCTCACATTAAAAAGCAACATATATCTTTAAAACGTGTCTGGCGTAATAGAAAAGTAAGCACTTGGTTGATATTGACCTGGTTGTTAAACAATATAAGTTATGTTTATGTTAAGAGAGTTGTTTTTTGTTTTTTTTTTCATGCCGATATGAAAAGCTAACTCCAGTCTGAAAAAAAATAATGTCTTAGAATAAATTATCAGAATGAAATGAACCTGACGGATTTATGCAAGTTGTGTTTTGTCTTTTGAAGTTATACAGGCATCAGGGACATAACTCTCCTGGACACACATCGCTGTCATTAAAAATAAGTAGAAAAATAATTGTGGTAATTGTGTGGGCAGTTGTGTAACATGTGATAGCCATTAGACTTATTGTAGCCATCACTCTCCCACTCTTCGATGCCTGTGAAGCCGCTCATCGACCGCTGCTGCCCCTAACTCACATCAGCTCAGAGCGAGCAAACAGAGAGCAGTGAAGGGAATACTTAAAACATACTCATTATGAATGTGATATTTTTAGCAGGTGCTTCTGGCAACGTTATATTCTGTGGTTACTCCTGTTTTAGCGACACAGTTTGTCACAGTTAAATTAATAAGAATTACATTGATATACAGCAGAGCAAAACATTTTGTAGAATTGTTGCCTATAGCACACTATACAGCATACTATATAACAGGCTTCATTGAGAAACAACAGGAAAGGCATTATATTTCCGGCCTAAACCTACTAAATAGACATTGTTTGTTTGCAGTTCTCAAACTAGGCTTAAATGCAATGTTGCAGTCATCTTCCATAGGCAGCAGCAGCAGCTGTCCAAACAGCATCCTGTGTGCCTGTCTGCTTACTCTTGTATTTGGATGTGTACTTAGCCTCCTCTGCACTGTCCTTTTTACCCCGGCAGCTTTGTTCTACCTTTGTGGTGTATCAGGAGGATTATGTCCACATAGGGAAGCATACAGTTTTTCACAGGTCACTCATTAACAGATACATTTAAAGGAAAACAATACAACCTCAGGATGGATTACAGTTCTGTCACTTTTCCGTAATTGATGTTGATTGATGTTTTTTTTCATAATTTTGGTAAAATTAGGTCTCTATAATATCTTTATTTATAATCACACATCGTCGATACGCTGTTCACGGGGAATTGTGAATGATACATTTACAAAATTTTTCACTATGACTTTCTATTGGGGAGTAATACATACTTATGCCAGACATTCTAGAGTCATCACCACTGTGATTATCATGACCAAGGTCCTTGTTTCCATTTTTGTTTAGTATTTTGTACAGTAGAGATGTACATACTTAGCATTCCTGGACATGAAGATCCCAAAGCCACCAACAATTAAGTGGATACATGTATTTTAACTGCAGTGGACATACGGGGCACACTATGCTTTTACCTGGCCGAATTTACTACGTGTCTCACGTATGCAGTGTAGGGCAGGTGCATGCATTTGTGCTTTGCCAAGTGCTATCATCTAGTCTCATGTGTCCCTCGTGAGCTACGGTACAACTGGCGTACCATGGGCAGGAAGGAAAACCCTGTGGCCAGTGATGAAGAAGGCACCTTTGGGCCATTAGCAGTGTGCACATCTCCCGTTAATGTGTTTTACTTTTACCTGCTGGGAGTTTAATTAAAAAACAAAGAGCCTCAATTTAAAGGCCATTATTATGCTAATGCAGTAAGCGCTGCGTGGTGATTAAGCAGCTTTTAGGGCTGACTGGAGCTGGCCCTTGGGAGAGGAAGGATGGCACTTTTTATTTGGCTTCATTACTCTCCATGAATCTTTGCTCCGAAGAGAAACGCTGATACTATAAAACAAGGTCGGCCACTGAGCACATTTATGCAGACAGGATTATTATCAGAGGTGGAGAGAACATGGGAACTTAAGTAAAAGTACTGTTACATGGATCTACTACTTCATTGTAACAGTATTGAAATCGCTCAGGTAGAATAAAAACTGCTTATGTATTCCAATTCTGGACCAAATGTTCCATTATATTATTACATAAATATTAGAGCTGTACAAACACAGAGCTGTTCGACCAAGTAGTTCTGGAGGAAAAAAAAGTCAGGATCGATTTTTATCATAGCCCCAGCTTCTTCTTGTGTATCTGGCAGAATGTACGTGTGATATATACAAGTTATTTTTAGCGAGCCTGGTGTGGACATTATCAAGTTTTCACTCCCACCTAAGAAAATGCTAGCCAACATAACAAAGTAATTTTAATCATGTTCAGATGAAGTTAAAAAAGGTGTACAGTGTAAAACATCTGGGCATCAAATGTGTTTGGTCTTTGGTTAAAGCTCTTGATTCCGTTGTTAGGAGCTGATGAGGCGTGTCTGTTGAGAAGTGGCTGCTGGCAGACCACAGGCTCCTCTGCTGAAGTCAGACAGCTCTGTTTGTTGTGTGTCCAGAAGACTAACAGGACAAGATCCCACCTGAAATCATGGGCAAGAGGCACAGCATGGTTAGCATCTTTTATGGGAGGAGTAATTTAATGCAGTCTCCAAACAGTCCACTGAAGTTGTATCCTAGAAGTAAAGTAAATACAGTAATCATATTTACATGTTTTCAAGTCTTGCAGAAAGGAAAACAAAAACCCTCAAACTAGGTTCAATTTAGCTGATATTTTTACAAGCAAAATAAAATTATTAATTAGAAATGACAAAAATTAAATGTAACAGCTTACAGATACCTTAGAGTGACCTTTTGTCAACAGTAATGCAACCTGTAAACCACCATTAGTCATTTTCACACTACATTTAAGAGCTGGGAATATTATGAGGACTTGAGTTGTGCCCCATGTTTTGACAAATGTTCTTGAAATGACATCACCTTTTTACAAATGTGTAATCTAGCCCTAAGAATACCCACAAAGACACCAGCATATCCACCACTGCACTGCACAGAATAGATGTGTGTAAAGCAGGAAGTATTAGTCTGAGCGGCTGCCTTGCTTGACCAGTCGCTCCTCAGGGCCTTTGTCCAGAAGAGGCCTTTGTGTGACCTCATGCCTCACCTCTGATGATTGGCACGGACACAGGTTTCCTGCCCAAACACCGCCCATCTTCAAAGTAATGGCTTACAGCTGCTGCCTGGATAATCCCTCTGTCTTTGAAGAGATGCCGTGACATAATAGCCCCAACTATTCTTCACTAAACTGTTATGCTGTTTCTCACAGTGTGCGGCAGCAGAGGGGAGTATAGGTGAGACAGTTGCAAATGTCTGTAAATGTATTATCATCCTCCATAAACATCTCCATATTTGCCCCTCCCCTTTCTCCTCTTTTATCCTAGCCCAGTCCTCCTGATGCTTATCACTGCGGCAGAAGCATTAGATGTAATGGCTGGAGCAGAGGAATCATTGACAACATGTGGTGCGAACTTAAGATGTTGTCACACTTTAAATTAGTGCTAATCTGTTCAAAGGGAGCACGTATAGCTCTTAAAGTGCATGGAAAAGGCAAATATGGGTGCCTGAGAGGCCAGTTTTCTCTGTTGGGCTTTTCAGTGCAACACAAAATAACTTTTGCTCTTTCTCACGGTCTCTGGTTGGTTAAACTCCCAAGTCTGATACAAATACAACCATGTGAACTGGAAATATGGTCACCTCCCATGAACCATAATGTCGGTGCCAGTTCTAAGCCAGCATAAATGGAGAAGGATGCGTTAAGCAGGACATCTGATGTAAAATCATTAGAATCACTAACGTCAAAAGCCAGATTATGTTATATGGTGGTGATCATAAAATTAAAAACTTAAGTTACTGCATAGCGTCACCTTATAACCCAAACCTGTTGCTTTGTTATATTTTTTTTGCATATAGTAAAGAATTTTGTATCGAATCTCTAAAAGAATAAACATTGCAGGACACTGCCTGGACACTGAAGGATCTGCTGACACAGACGCTCCCTCATCGTTTGTGTCCAGTTCTGGGAGGCCAGTGTAAATATTGACATTTGCGTGAGTTGGATGCAGTCATTGATCCGCACAGTAGGCTCCCTCCGAGCATCCGTGCGCTCAGGTGTGGAAGGGCAAAGGGAGAGGCACAGGGGATGTGACTATGTGCTGGTGGTCCTTTCTATGTTGTGCTAGCTCTGCGACAGAGAGTCATGTTACCAAGGCACCCGCGAGTCCAAGCTAAGTGGATTTTAGAGGGACTCGGAAAGGGTCAGTGGGATAAAGATGGAGCAGGACATGGTATGATCACCATAACCAACTTAAAGTCCAGACAATGTCCCTGCAGAATTTTGCTGTATATTGATTGACCCTAAAGGCATAACAATCTAACTTCTGCTGTCCCTTGTGGTCATCAGAATATTGACAGAACAGGTTCATGACATATTTTATATCTTATAGAATAACATGAGCCTTAAAGATGGTTCCGATTTTTTTCAAAACAATACTTTCCATTTTCCCTGTATATTCTGGCCCAATGGCCTGCTTCTCCGCTCCTCTAACCACTAATCAGGTAATGTCGAGAGGTTGAATGGCAAGCCTCCCTCCGGTCTGCCTCCACTGCTCACACAGCGGTGTTGTTTTAGAGAGCATTCTTTAGCAGCTGAACTTGGAAAGGTATTAAAGTGGGATTAGGCTCCTCCACAATCCACTGCTTGTGTCATTCAGGGAGTTTGTGTTCTCTGTCCCTGCTGCCGCCTCCCCGCTCCTCCCCTGTTTGATTGTGACTAGCCGCAGGAGTGGGACCGACCGAGCCCTTTCAAAGCACAGGGGTAGGGTTAAATCCCTAGTCCACTGCTCCCTGCTAATTCCCCTTGTTCCCTAGAGAAGGATTTACTTCTGCTGCCAGCTTCTCAAAGGCCCTCTCTGCCCATCCGAAAAGTCGCCGTTGCCTTCCTGTGGAGGTGTGGTTGCCATAGAAGAGGCGTCATGCATGGCTATTCCATCTGAGCCCCGCTGAGAATGGAGACCGGCGACTGAAAACAGGCCGAAAGTCCGGATTAGGGTCCCGGACAAAAGCAGGACAGGAAGATTCCAGAAGAGACCAATAGGAATTACAGCAGCAAAAATAATGCAAAGTGACAGAGAGGGGAAATAGAAAAATAATGGCTTACAAGATTAGACTCAGTGAGAAGAAAGGAAAGAGGGGCTTGAATGAGAATGTTTTCATCTAGATGAGGAGGTTTTAGCGGGATGTTATAGGTGAATGCCCAGGCCATGGACGTATCAAAATCTAGCTAACAAGTCATTTCCGCCACCTTTTGCACCCGCTCGCAGAAGCCTAAGCCGGCAATCATTAGTCAAACATTAGCGTTGGAGCTGAGAACTTGTCTTGACAGTTTCATCACCACTTTGTACTGATCCCTGCATGTAATAAGATAATTCTCCAGAATAAGATAATAATAGAAGCAGCACTTATCATTTTACGTCAAGCATCAACTGGATAATATTGTTTTGTATCACTTCCGATCAACTTGTAAAGTGACCAAAATGTAGTTTATTTGGACAGCAGATCCGTTTTGGCAGATGACCTGAAAAGGCAGTGTTTTGGAGAAATCGAAACCAAACTTTCTTTTGCGTGGGATAGTCTTTTAGATTTTTTTCCACTTTGAAATAATAATCATCTTAATCTGTTGTAATAAATGAAAGATAAAAAGATTTTATAAACTCTACAGAGCCACAAATATAGCTCCCCTTTTTTCTGCAACTGGCATCTGTAATTGGAGATGTTCTGCGGTTTGAACATTAGCTTTCGATTTAAAAAAACCCCATTCAAACGCTATGATGTAATTAAGGTTCCCTAATATTTCTCATTGTTGATCATTGGTCTGGCTATTAATTTGCAGCGCTGTATAGATGACAACCACACAATGTGCTTCTGAATGTGCATACAGCTGCTCAGACCATATCACTACTCTATCAGCACCTATAACTGCATTAGCATAACAAAAAAGCATCCTTTGGTCTTTGCCTCTCTCATATTTACACATTATATTCATCACTATCGCTCAGCCCTGTCCCGAATCCTGCTTCTCGTGATGTCAATTGCTCCCCTCGACAATGAAAAAGATGTCCACCACAAATAGATAGGCGGCTGCCAGCTGTCTTACACACCAGGGCAAACAAAAGAGTCCACTAATAAATCCTGGGCTTTACGGCCGGACAAGATCTAACCGCACTCCCCTGCCTTCTTGCTGCACTTAATGTGGCGTCTTCCGAACAACACAATTAAATGCCTCTCAGTCACCAATAAAACAATGCAAACATCTTCCCGAAAGGATATAAAAGAAGATGGAGGTGTGATGGAGGCGGTCATAGCGGAGTAATATCAAACGCCGAGATGAGATATGAAGCGACCGGAGGGCAGCCTGGCAGTCGGCAATGAATCACAGGCTCAGATATGGCTGCTTGCATAGATAAAGACTTATGGATGTGAAAGGAGCAGGCCTGCTGGTGGTGCGGTGTGCAGTGGACTCCTGTTGAATGTGATTGAGGGGGAGGGGGCACCCATGACTGAGCTCGCCGGGACAGACACGAGCCAGGGTCCACCCAACACATTTGAACAGATGAGCTGCTGCCAAAAATGCCCACAGGATCAGCATGCCAACTGCAGTCTCAGAAGATCAAAGCCATACTCATTGAGAACGTGCTGTCAAAAAAATCTATATTGCTATTTAATTGGTTTACTTGAATTATTATTTATGCTTATGTGAATGTCCAGGTGCATCTTCCCAAAGCCCATAGTTGCTGCCTCCAATTTTGACTATTAAGCAAACCCACAGCTGAAATGCATGTGGGGGTTTTTTTTGTGGCCAAAATAGACCTCCTAGATCACTAAAAATTACTGGGGTGTTTTGTAGTGTTTTTGGTTGTAAAGGTCTTTCTGATTGGCCAAATTACAGTGCCAGTGACGCCTACAGATGGAGCAGGGTCTTGAAAGTAGAATGAGACAGAAATGGGGATATTTAGTATGTGTTTTTATTTCTCTTGTAGGTTATTTGCGACCAAGTGCAGTGGATGCATGGAGAAGATTGCGCCCACAGAGTTTGTGATGCGTGCTCTGGAGTGTGTCTACCACCTTAACTGTTTCTGCTGCTGCGTGTGCGACCGGCAGCTCCGGAAGGGCGACGAGTTTGTGCTGAAGGAGGGCCAGCTGCTCTGTAAGGTGGACTACGAGAGAGAGAAGGACCTCCTCAGCAGTGTCAGCCCCGATGACTCAGACTCAGGTGAGCACCCTCTCACACCTCCATGACAAGCGCACACCAGGGTGAGACCATCACATGGCACCCTCTTGTTGTATTCTGGACACGCCGGCCCGGAGCAATCGCAGCCAACAGAGAAGTCCGCCATGAAGGACCTAACCCACCAGTGTCAGAGCAAGGCGCAGCGCGGAAAGTGCAAGTGCCACAGAGTTCATTCAAGCCTGCAGAAATTCATATGAAAGATCTGGCAATTTTAGATGAGAATGTATTAACTGAAATACACCTACAATAGTTACATTATATTGATATATTTTCTGTTTACATACTTACAAATGCATACAACACAACATTTAACTATCTCCCAAGTGTTCCCAAATTAAATTAAACAGTCATTCATTTTTTTATAATATTTAATATAGCTACATTGCAATTCAGACTATTCCTTTTTCTGTTCACCATAATATTCTCTTAACATGTTTAACCTGTTTACTTTTCTTGTCTTGTACAAAATGCCACTGTACAAGATTGCCAATTAAAGTCTATGGAAATATAATACACGCTGTATAGGTTTGTGATACAGTAGGAAATGGAAACAAAACTGAACAAGTCAAACCTGTATTAATGGGCGTCCATGCGTGGGTCGAATCTTGTGCTGGAAAGAATTAAAGCGGTGCATGATGGTGAGTGACAGCGGGATTTGGGGCCTGCATGCACCCCAGTCTTATCAGCTCTAGTGTTCCTCGCCCTGTAGCCTTCTCCACACACACTGCACACCACACGGCTCCTCGCCAAGCCTTGCCGTTCACCACCATCTGGCTCACATTTAAACATGCACAAAAGCGAGGGAATTTGTCAAATACATCTGTGCCTGTGTCAACTTTTGTCAACTTGTGGGAATATTTGCTCGGCCTCTTCCCCGTTTGGTCGTGTCACTCGGAAGACAGAAGATGACCTTATCAAAAGACAAAAATGTTCAAGTCAAATTTTGAAAATGTTGGGAAACTGCATTACAGCATTATTATTCACTAAAGAAATTGAAAGACATTCTTTAACATAGCCATTTTTACAAAGATGTGTGTCCCATTTTTAAAATATGGGTTCTTCCCTGTAAAGACATATCTAAACCAGATGATAGGGGACATTGTAGTGTCATGTTTGACTCTGTTCTCAGCCAGTGATTCCATAGTGCTGTTTCTCATTTGGGAACACTAATCTGCAGAGCACATGAGTAACACAGTTGTTGACTGTTGTTGACTCACTTGAATTTATGATCGGCTGTTATGTGGTGTTAGATAGATGTTTATTTAATTTTTTATGTTACACAAACAAAGTAGTAGTCCAATCTAGCCACAACCCTCATACTCCTAATGCCTGCCCAAACCTAGATAAATTACTTTATTTATAAATCTGCTTTATTTATATAGCCTATTTTATGAACATACAACAGTTTCCGAAGTGCTGACCTTTAGTTCACATTAAATAAAATACTCTACGTTTAGTTCCACTTGATAGTATTAAGAAAATTAAAGTGAAGCCAGATAAATGTTAAAGGGCCTGTTTTACACTATGTCATAATGTTGTTTTCTCATCAAAAACATACCGTTTTGTTTTGTTTCTTCCTCACATGTTTAACACATAAACCCTGCATATTTAGGATGATTTCCCTCCTTTCCTAGGATGATCCCATCCCTCAAACTGAAAACATTCTGTTCCACTTTGTGATGTAATACAGGAAATGCTCCACCATGTTTTTTTAACTCCATATATCTTCTCTAGAATCAGTTCAGATTTCAGGAATTACCAATCTTTACTGAACTAAAGGTAAAAGGTAGCTGTTAATTTGAAAACTACCACAACAGGACATCAAGAAGAGAGTAAGAGCATTTTGAGCTTTGTAGATGTAGAGTAATAAACCAGGATCACACAAACACAACTCCAGCTATGTTTTTGAGGAGGTAACAACTTTATAACATGGGATCCATTATAACACAAGAATCCATTTTGCGTAATATAGGACCTTTAAGGCATCTGAAACATCTATTTGCAAATTATTATTATTTTTGTGGCACAAGAAGTGCTCACAGGAGTGGATCTATATGCATTTGTTCCTTAAATTAGCCTTAAAGTAAACATATATACATTATAATTGTCAATATTTTACAGTTGACTATGCCGATTGAATCCTTGCAGAAGAATTTCCTCTTTTTGCCTCATTGCCTGTTGATGCCTTTAAAAATAACCATCTTTCTTTAAAATGTAAAGTAGTAAATATAATTCTCTTTATGTTCTTGTTCTGTCTTTTCATGTTGCACTTGGTGTAGTTCCCTTATCAGAGATTGATTTAGTGTAAATCAGACAAAGCTGAGAGCCATAAATTACAAGTGACGCAGTATCCAGCCCTGTGACAAATGTGCATATTTCACTTCTGTAGGCTAATCGTTTCGTGCGGCCCTCTCCTATTGTAATAAATTGATAACAATGTATGAAAAACACATGTCTCCTTTGATTATGCGCTGTGTGTGTGAAGAGGTAAAGAAGAAAAACAGATTTGTCAGAGCACTGTCAGTAAACCTTTGTTTTATTGTGCAGAGAAAAGTGACGATGAGGAGCTGGACATCAAACCAGAGAAGGGCATCGGAGGTCAAGGTAAAGGGGATGATGGGAAAGATCCACGGAGACCCAAGAGACCGCGAACCATCCTGACCACTCAGCAGAGGCGTGCGTTCAAGGCTTCTTTTGAGGTGTCTTCCAAACCCTGCAGAAAGGTATGTTTCTAATAATAGATAAAAATAGCTTGAAAAGATCTTTTCCATATTTTATTAATGTGCCATGTGTGTTCATTCTTAAAACATAATTATTGGAAGCTGTTTTGGATGAATGCAAATTAATTCTTAAACATATACATCGTTGTTTGGTGGTAGCGCTTGCAAACAAATGATAAAAATTGCCATTGCCATGTTATGTTTAAAAAAAAAAATAATGCACTGCTTATTTTCCACTTACTAAGCTACTGTGACTAAATAAGTTCTCTTTTGGATCAGTAAGAGCTTCTAAGACTACAAAGCAGCTGTAAACATGCATGTGGACATATTCACAATTACTGTTGACCAAAGTGGCCCATAGAAGTTTGAAAATACTCCCTCTCGTCAGATCTAAGCTTTGAAGTAGGGCTCTGCTTTCTGGTCTGTGTTAACCGACTACAATGAATGACAAACTGACACAACACAACTGCCTATAGCTTTAACCATAAAACAGACACACCACAAGCTTCCATCACATCACGGTATCCTTTCTCTTTTTGACTTTAAAAAAAAAAAAATCTTATTTTTGTCTCCAGGTTCGAGAGACCCTGGCGGCAGAGACCGGCCTGAGTGTCCGTGTGGTTCAGGTCTGGTTCCAGAACCAAAGAGCTAAGGTAAGACATGAGCCGCTTGCACAATACAGATCTTTGCTGGGGAACTCACAACAGCTCTTTTCCATCAGGGATTTACACAGTGTCACCTATAAATCACCTCAACTGTGTTTGTTAAAGTTATCACTACATTCCAACCACAAATGTAGAAAAAAGTTGCATTTAACATCTACACCCTCCTTTCTTGCTGATTATTATCTGTGAAAAGCTTTGATTCTTGACAATGAAGTGCACTCCGCTGCAGTTTTATGAAGTTCATTTAAGGGTGAACTGTGAGGAGCATCCTTTTTGAATTAAAGAGCGCATGTTAGTTTTGGGAGTTCCTCACAACTTTGACTCCTCTGTCTCAGATGAAGAAGCTGGCCAGAAGACAGCAGCAACAGCAAGAACAGCAGAACTCGCAAAGACTTGGCCAAGGTATGTAATTTGACTCAATTTGAACAGTTTAAGTAAAATGTGTCTTGTGTTTTAAACTGGTTTGAAAGTCAAGCTGTTTAAAATGATGACTTCATAGGAACAAGCCACTGCACAGGAAAACTCAGGGGGCAGGGATTTAGGGATGAAGTCACAAAAAATATGTCCCCAAACCTTTGACGGCTGTCCAGAGCAGAGTGTTTGTGCAAGGGATTGTGGGAAAAGGGGAGTCATATGAGTTATAACACCTTTCTTTCTGGTGTCTAATGCTGCATCCAGTTGTACATTAAACACTGTGAACTGCTTATTTTATTTTATTTGGTGATGAATCTGACTATGGCAGGACCCCATAATCTGTTAAGTTAATCATCTATTTTAATATGCATTTAGCTAAGACATAGAACCTCATTCATGTAACATGAATATTAAAAGACTACTATAATTACATGGCTTACGATTCTGCATATTTTCTGTTTCATTTTGCTCACTCTCATGTTTGTTGTGTTGTGCGACAGAGGTGATGTCCAACCGCATGGAGGGCATGATGAGCTCGTTCACGCCGCTGGCCCCCCCACAACAGCAGCTCGTGGCCATGGACCAGAACAGTTACAGCACAGACCCCTTCCAACAGGGACTCACCCCCCCTCAGATGCCTGGGGACCACATGAACCCATATGGTGAGCATCCAGCCACTACTACTACTCCCCTCCCCCTTTCATTAAAACAACACCCACTCCACTCCTGCTCTAAGCACATGCCTGTCCCTTGATCAACCTCATGGCTCTTCAATGCAGGACATGTGTTGTGGCCACAGCCTCCCGGTTTAGCCTTTCAGAGACACATACAAGAGGCTTCTCCTCCCACATCAGAACACCAAAGGATTCACTTATGCGTGAAAGTTTGGGATATACAACAGTCGTGGTGATTTTAAATACAATAGAATGCATCAAAATAGATAAAAGACCAGTTGTTAAGCTTTAGATGTTTCGCTAATATTTCTTTAGCCATTACTGATAAACCTTTAAAAAAAAAAAAAGAACTTGAATTCTTACAGAACTGATGTATTGCCTTCTGCTCTAGGCCATCCTCTGTTAGGGTTTTCCAGTGATTGATTTAAACATGTGGTCCATCCTTACCACCACTAAAATGTGGGAGTTAATCCATCAAATGACACACAACCGATTTCTGGATTTCACAATGTTAAATGAAAAAAATGAATAAAATGTTGTCAATCAAACTTTGGTCCACAGGATGTAACTAGAACCACAGCGACGTCCTTCACTCTTCCCTGCGGCACCATTGCCACTTG
The DNA here is from genome assembly GCA_019594935.1 of Periophthalmus modestus. NCBI lineage: Eukaryota > Metazoa > Chordata > Actinopteri > Gobiiformes > Gobiidae > Periophthalmus > Periophthalmus modestus. Next base: position 9,037,707 of record JAIEZT010000012.1, on the reverse strand, counting down.
TTCATAACTTCCTTATAATTTGCCTCCATTTAGTTGTTCTTGGTAGTGAAAACCCAAATCCCCAGTCTCATCACTCTCTTTTGGTTTGGGGAAAACAACAATATTGGCAAGGCATTAAAAGATATGTCTCCAAACACTGTCCCCATTTTGTGCAACACTATCATTAAGATCCAGAGTGTAATAAAGTTAACTATTCCCTCCAGAGAAATAACATGTTGAGGTTTTATGAAAGGCGTAAACAGTTGCTATTAACCAGATCTTTGAGCGGGATGCCCCTAGTTTACATGCCCCATCATAGACCACAATTGTCCCAGAGAGGGCAGCAAACAGGAAGCTTTGATGATATCTGCCGAAACACTTCTCACTATTGTGATGACACCATGCAGCTATTTCACATAGTGACTATTAGTAATTATAATTTCCCAACACTGCTATAAATTTGTTCTTCAAGACTGACTTGTTTTTCCTGCAAACTTTACTCCATGTTGTTAGGTGAGGGAGTTGTTAGTCAGAAATTGTGTGTAGTGTTGGTGTAGTCAAGTAATGAAAGGAAAATCTTTGAAAAGTAAGTGTCTGGAATTACTTTTTACTGATACAATCACTTGTATAAAGTTGGGAGAGAAAAGTAGTCAAAAGTCATACTTGGGTAGGATTATTTTAGTATTACGCAAGCAGTAGTAAAAAGTAATCACCCAAATACTTAAGTAATGATATCAAAAATATTTACTGTTTTTGGTGATATTTATGTGCTGAATAACAGTTGAAATCTAGTCTGATTTACGTGAGAGTGGATGAGAAATAATTTGAAACCTGGAGTAGCTAAAGCATTGGTTAACATTACTGTCCCTTGTTTGTGTTTATGTCACAGGCAACGACTCAGCCTTCCACGACATAGACAGCGACACGTCTTTAACCAGCCTCAGTGACTGCTTCATGGCGTCTTCAGATGTCAGCTCCCTGCAGGCCCGAGTGGGAAACCCCATTGACCGCCTCTACTCCATGCAGAACTCGTACTTTGCGTCATGAAAAAGTGAAAAAAAAATAACACCAGCACCAGAAAAAAACTGCCTAACTGTGTGAAGGCCGGGAGGACTAGAACGAAGACAGCTCCTGGTTATGTGTGGAAGCTTACAAGACACAGGAACCACTGAACCATGACAACACCTGGGGATGAAGGCTTCAAAACTATTGAAAATAATGACATTATTTGGTTGGATATCTGTCTCACTTTGTTCACTTAAGTAAGCAGAAGCCACTGACTACACACTCAAACCAAATAACCATGATTTATACAGTGCATGATCAATTGTATACTACGTTTTTGTAAGCCCCTGGTGAAGATGTTGTGTCTTTAGGTCATATGTGGATGGCCGTGTTCACCGTTAGCATTCGGATCACTTTGAGTAGGTTTAGATATTGTGTGAATAGTGAATAGCTGCAGCATGATGTCTGCAAGAGTGACTGTACATTTGTGTAAGTAAGTAAGTATGAGAGGAAAAAACAGTGCAGATTTGGTGGACACGTAGAATCAGTGAAAATGTAAATAGTTTTCCCAGGCAAATTGGATGTGCATGTTCAAATGGAAAGCATTCTATTTATTTAACTATAACAGGCTCTTGAAGGTACATATTAAAACTGAAAGCTTTATTTAAGAGGAGAGCATTTTGTCTTTGTTGAGCAGTTAGTGAACACATGAGTATCACCACTCATCGGTATGCATTAATATGAAGATTAACCCTTTGTTTGTTTTCTCTTCAGCCAAGCTGTAAATGAGCAATGTGCTATTTATTTCGTACAGACCATAAACTGTTTTGTTGTCACTGTCATGTGCATTCTTACTAATGTAAAAGTTGCTAATTGACCAAAGTTGACTGGTTAGACAAAAGTAAACAACATATTTCTCCTGATGACATCAAATAAACCCAATTCATTGAACATTTTGTGGTTTGTATCTTTACAGCCATATGTCAACTTAAATGTATCATGTCAATACGATATCCATTATGAAAAAGAACCAACTTAACTCATAAAATTAGAACAAGTTGTATTGTGCTCCAAGGAATTTCTGCTACTACTTATTACAGCAATTAGCCAATGCGTCATTCAGGTCAATAAGTTCAACTCGCAGTGACTGAAGTGACCTATATGCCTAGCTTACACAAGATGAGCTGTTTCTATTTACAAACAGACTTAAACTGACAGATCATGCAGACTATGTTTTAAGCTTCACTGTCATTCTGTGACAGCGAGTGAGTGAGGACACAGAGACATGCGAGTGCAAAGGCGAAGAGTTCACGTGCCATACCAATAAAAGTGCATGAGTACAGCCTGGACCCACCCATCACCTCAGGGCCTGTGCGGCGGCAGCTTGGATCTACCATCTGGGTGCTCTGTCACAGCTTTGACAAGCCTTCTATGTGGACCGACAAGCTTTCAAACCGTCATGTGACCAACGACGTAAACAAGCATATTTCTGTTTTTGTAGGCTATGCTATCTCAAATTTAGATGGTATAATCGTATAGGCATGGTTGCTAATAGTGAAAGGAATATGTGAGATTAAATAAAAAATAAGCCCGAATGAACTCTGAATCGATAGAGAAAACTTTGACGTAGAACATGTAGTTATGCCTTACCTTTTGAATGATAATAATTGATATATTTGTGTTCAGTGATACACACGTTTTGCCCTTAGCCTGTGTTAGAAATGTAAGACTTTTGCACAGTCTTGTACATATATAGTTATGTGTCAGCTATCTCGACTTCAATCTGACAGCCAGGTGTTGGACTTGTTGGCAATGTTACACTTACATTCATCTTCACTTGTCACGCCAGCACCCAAGAAGGAACACGCCGTGATGTCGTCTGAGTTTTCGTCTTCCTCAACTGTTTAGGTATATGGAAATTTCACTTTCAAAGCAACCCAACTGACACAGTCTCATGTTTTACGTGTCTTCTCTGTATTTAAGCAGTGAGCCTGAAAGTAGCAACAATGAGCATGTTGGCTACAGGTTTATATGTATTATACAGTGAAAGAGGTGGCAGACTGAGTAAACATACTAAGTGAGGACCCAATTACAGTAAACATGGACCAAGCTGCAGTGTTTGCACCGAATGGACAGGACAATGACAATGGAGTCATCCCTTTGTACAGAGCACCAGGTGAGGCCACAGAGAGGTGTCTGTGCAGAGGACACCAGGTCACACTGCAGTTCAGAGCTCTATGTCTGCTGCGGAGTAATGGTCCAAGCCAGTGGTACGTTATCCACTTTTTTGTTCTCCTAGTTTGGGATAATTTTTTTTTTTTTTTTTATGTTGTCAAGTTTTATACCAGGTTCAGTCCTAGTTTAGACCTGGAATAGTGCTATTTTAGTACTGGTTTAGCTCTCGTGTCTGGTTATATAAAGTGGTACTTGTGAAAAGTTTGGGAATCCAGTTGGGAACTGTTAATATTATATTCACTTTATTTTTTTTTCTGCAAACATAATAGATACTCATTAAGTTTTTATAATAATTACATAAATAATTGTTTGATAAGTAGCACCACTTCATATTAATAGCCACTCTACAAACACATTGCTGAAGGCTATTTAAAATAAACTGCTTGATCAACCTGCAAGGTCATCCCTATATCCTTCATTGGTTTCTCTTTCTAATAGGATTTTTTTTTTTTTTTTTTTTTTTTTTTTACCTTTAAAAGTAAGTTTGATAAAATGTAAGACTAATTTTAAGTAAAGTAAAATGCATATTAAAAATAAGAAAAGTTTCTTCTCACCATACAAGGCTTCCCAGTGCATTAGCCTGTGAATCGGCCCATAGGCCTGTGAGAGGCTGAGGTGAGTGTGGCCTGGATATCCAAACAGTGCCGTGTAACCTAAGCCATAGACACACACTCTGTCTCACCCAGAGAAGTTAAGTGGTGCCTTCACTAAACTGTTCACACATTTACTCTTCTGCCCTTCTGGCACCACATAGGAAATGAGCCCAGTGACAATATTTTTATTAGATAACCAAAATCCTCAAATTCTCCACCTGAGACACAATTGATCGTTTGTGATTTGTGTTCTCTCCCAACTGTCAGCTACTCTGGCCGTCCCTTGAAAAACATAGACGTCTTTTATTTGTTATTGGGGCTAATTTAAAGAGGAATTCTCACCAGTGGTCTTATGAGTGCTCAGTGTGAGATCAACAATGAGACCCTCAACATCACTTTCAACATTGTCATTTGAAATTACAGTAGCTATAGTTTATGTTGCTGTTCATCATCTTTCCCAATATTAACTTCTGAACATTGCTTCATATAATCAGGATGTTCCGGCTCTCGTGTATCTCCCATAGGGTTGTTGGTGAGAACTAGATGGTAAGTTGGGGGAGGTTTGGGGCTGTGTTTGTGTTGGGTAATCTCCATGGCGTGTGGTTAATTGTTATGGAGAACTTTTAACCAGTCAATGACACATAAAAGTCTCAGGGCTGGAGGGTTTGGCCTGTGCCTAATCAAATCACAGACTGTGTCAAGATTGTGGTGAGAGGAAAGCATTGGACTGGCTTATGTGTGAGTCAACAGCTCAGACAGTGGCACACCTACGACACTATTGGCAATCTTTTATACAGGAGATCAATCTGATCTTATCATGTTGATATTTTAATAGTTCCCATTGTTCCATATTTTTTATTGGATTGAATTATATTTCACTATAAGCAATCCTGGCAGCAACAGTTAGTAATTCAAACCCTGTACCTGATTTTGTCCCATGTATTTCAGCAAAAATCATCTTGTGCCAGTACAGATATGTTGTATAAGCAGCTCTTGGGTCAAAATAAGTCTGCTGCATGTTTGCATCAAACTAAAAAACTACTGAAATACTATTTCAGTTTGTAGCAGTGTTTGAATATTTATTATGCCTCAAAATTTGCATTAGCATTGAGACACAAACATTTCTCTTTCTAAACACACTATTTGTGTAGTTTTTAACATGTTGCCAGTGACATCCACCTGCAGCTAAAACTGAACTCGTTCTGTTTTTTTCACATTTTAAAGCCATAACTGGTACAGTCATTGTTACATCAGCAGCAAACTGTGCCAGAACTACTAACTGTTTTCTTGCTCTGACTATTTTCTCAGATCAGAACAGGTCCGCTTGTTCCACCTCTGTTAACATGTATCTCCTGTATCCCCCCTGTGTGAAAACCTGGCGCAGGATTCACCTTTGAGTGGCCAGAGCAGCCCAGAGCCCGGGATATGGCACTGTAATCCCAGCTCTATTGCAGCCCATCTGTTTTGCTTTTCATTTCTCTGCATTATTAGTGCTTATTGGTACATGTTGTGGGAATGTATCCACTGTGTTTGAAGTGGAGCAGGAGGTGATGCCAGGGGCCTTAGTCGGAGGAATGATGACCCTAAGGCGTGACCTAAGCAGCACTCTAACCTCCGCCAGCCGCTCTCTGAAGTTTGAATCCAAGTCCGCACTCCTCTGCACCCATGGACTTTCACTGTCTTTCATATCGGCCTCATCTGGCAAGAGAACCATGCCAAAGAAAAGAACACATTCATGCATGCATTAAACATTGGAGCAGAAATAGCAATCCTTATTTATCCCTGCTTTCAACAGGATATAACTTTTCTATGTTTTGAGCAAACATCATAGTTACATTAAATCTACAGAAGCACGAGTCGAACCGGAAGAGCGTTTCCATGGTGATGTTTATGGAGTAGTTGTAGCGCAGTAAGCTCAGTCGTACAGTTCAAATACACACCCTGATTGCCCAAAGGAAGGAAGGAAAATTCTCTCCAAAACTCCAAAAAGACATGAGAAGTAGAGAATCATAAGCAAGAGAATATGCCTAGTGCAAAAGAAAGTTAAATTCTGTCAACTGGACAAACACTAACTACACGGAAACTTACCCTAGTTGTTTACAGTAAGCAGTATCTGTCAAGTGGTCACTATTAAGTCAACTATCTGAGTCCTAATAAAACATCACAGTAATATGCCACAACATGACTGCAGATGTTACCAGATTTGGTTTGTGTTGGTTAAATAGAGACAAACTTTGCACACAACTATCCTCCTCCTTCCTGCGTGTACCACATTGTTCATTGACACACTGTTGTTGGCAGTTCATATAAATCCAACCTGGATGTGCTATACAGTGCAGTACAGTGAGCCCTGGAGCAGTGGACAGAACTCACCTGTGGAGGCGCTAAATCACATCCAGTGTAGCTCAGGGTCAAGTGTGGACAGTTAATCTAAATGTCAACATGAGCAGAGCTGAACCAAACTGAGAGGAATTTGGTCTTTGGCAAACTTCTTGTCATGTACGCTTCATTTACTTTATAGAGTTAATGACTGTAATGAGAGGCAAGACTTTCTGAAGACCGCAAACTTAACATTTTTATCCCTTGAAGAAAACCCACTGATCTTATTTTTTGTTTGTTCCTATTAAAGCCACTGTACCTGATTTTCTTAAAACATGAAAAAGCTAAAGATCCTTTTAAATAGTTTGCAGTGGCCCAAAATGATTCTTAACTTACCGTGTCCATTTCGAGTATCTTCATTATTCACCACAATGAGTTTATAAGCTCATAGTGGAGTTTGCTGCCATGGTAACAACAACTATCATGCTATCATGCACACACTGCCTGATTGTCGGACGATAAAACACGTTATAATTAGATGCACGCAGCACACAGTGGACTTACTTTGACCTCATGAGCTGCTATTGCTCACCATGTAAAGTTCTTTGAATATCTTGGTGAGTGCTGTTGTTGAAATAAGCTACACAAGATTTTATTTTCCAGAACAAACGCCATAACTGCTTTAAGAGTGCTCTGAAATTACAGCTTGACCTTTCACCTCTAAGTAACTACAGTCTATTACTGTGTGTCTTTAGTTTATTTTTTCACAGTAAATCCAATTGACCGTCATTGTAAAACTGTAAATCAAACAGACCAATTATTTCCCTTCTATTGCCTTGTGATGTTCTAATGACCACTGGGCTGCTCTTCGATCTCCTAACCAACTCCTCACTGCCCCGTCCACCTTGAGCTCCGTGATGCTTTGCCCTCTGGTGACCTTCTGAATGTAGCACCATCATCATCCTTTCATTATAATCCATGAATCCACATATGAATATCATTTATCAGGCCTGCCAGTCCGTAGCTGTCCTCAGAGATAGCCAAGTCCCCTAATAGCCCGTGCGATGGTTTGCATGTTATTGATTAGCCTTATAGATACCTCTCTACTTAACAGCCAATAGCATGTCTTTTGTGTGTCGCTTTGTGTTTTTGACAGTTTTATTACGAAGCTAGAGTAAACTACACATTCCCTGGCTTTTCAAAAGGTTACTATATTTCACCGTATGGATTTTTTTCAGTGTCTAGCCCAAATGTCATGGTTTAATTATTAACCATGGGGCCATTTTGGAGAGAGATTTGCACTTTTACAATATTGTAGAGCCTGGTGAGGGTAAGCGTTAAAAGTGAGAGGAAGCCCATTGTCCTGCGTCTGTGTTTAATGAAGATGGATTTAGGAGTGAAGTGTAGAGCATAATAAAGACACACTGACCTTTTCACGGGTCCAGGCTGGGACAACATGTTGGTAGCGGGATGGGGAAATGATATACTGTACTACTACTGAAATGCTGAAAATACCAGCTTTGAAGGGAACCTCTGAGTTTAAGGTAGTTAACAAATTATCAATAGTGATTATAAAGCATTCTCATAGCAGTGGTTGCATTTCTGATAACACAATGATAGAAGTAGGACTAACTAAAAATTCTTCTGAACCACTGTTTCTTCTCTCATAAAATTAAAAAAGTCAAGAATGCAACTTCAAAAATTAATTATAAACCCTCAGATGTGGTGCGACCTGCCCTCATACAGACTTGGGGCTGGTTAGTAACCTTCTAAACTATCTACCTCATCATTGTTAAGGGTTAGTCATAGAGTCCTTTGCTCTAGGCATGAGAACAGTACGTTCATCTGTTCAAGAAGTACTGCGTGTTTACAACATGTTGTTCTCACTGTACGATCTATAAACTCTGGCTCAAGATTACAGCCAGTTTCAAAGACCAAAGGTTACGACCTCCCTCAGTGGCCGTTATGAGTAAATATTGATCACAGAGACGTCAGTCAGTTAAGTGGAGCCACTGAAGCAGAGCACAGGCATGCACTGTGGAGCTGTAATATGTGGCCTAATACCTGCACTGCTGTGTGGACCAGCATGCACCTCTCTGTTCTCAGCTCAGGTTTCTCTGCGTTACATCGTAGAAAAATGGCTACTGGATCTAAAAGTTTGTGATTCTTAAAGTTTTCCCGGGCACTGATGGGCTGCCTCCTGGAACAGTGTGGCGCTATCTGGGTTCACATGTTCCTTCTGACATGTCATCAGAGCATCCGCATTTGTCCCAGTCTAAAGTCTCTGCTGACTTCCTTTGATGACAAGTACGACCGGAGCAGCGCCGCAGTGTTGAGCGCTCACCACAAGCAATACCTGGAATGGAATAAATGCAACTGTGTTATGAAACGCTTCAGTGTGCCAAATGAACAATATTCTGTTTGAAATGGTCTGGTCACACATTACAAGGAAAACAGCATGTGTGAAAATACTCATTCATTTTGTCAGACTGTAGCTATCATTATTTTTACATTTATGTTGGCTGTTGCATGTCTACTCACTTTAGAAATTTTTGCTACAAAGAGCCATTTCTGAAAAAAAATAAAGAAAAAGCACTGCATAGGTAACTGTATTGTACAGGTAAACAAGTTAATATAATTCTCAACACTGACAAAAAACCAAAATTTCCTTCTTTGGTGGTTTCTGGAGCATTTTGTAGAAAGCAGCAAGCCCTGACAGAGAGCTGCCATTGCAGACTCACACAGCAGAAGAAACCTACCCACAATCCCTTGCCTGTGGCTTGCCCTTTGAAGGTACGTGTCTCTTCTTGATGTTTCTTGTCAATCGCCTTGGGAACATTGGATTCCAGCCCTGTGGTACAAAGTTTGTGTTCAAACTGTCTGGGCTGATGCAGGAGATATAAACCACTTCTATGTCTTTCAAGTGAGGCACCAAGTCATTAATTTTTAACGTTTGCATTAAGAATTCCAAAACAAATCCCAGCCTGGTAGACCACACAACACTTTTATAAGAGGAGGCGATCTGCGAACTTCTACAAAACAATAGCTCAAAGTACAGTGCAAAGGTTTTGAAACCCAGATAATAATTGATACAAAAATTTTAAACTAAAAAGTATCATATATCAGAACAGTATAAGTATAATTTTTTTTTTTTTTTATTATTTATTTTATTTTATTATTTTTGTATTGTGACAACAAGGAACACAAGAAAATATGGAGAACAATATTTAAGCACAGATAGTTAAACGTGCACTGGCCAAGTCTCTTAGTGGCAAAAATCCTGCCCCCAGACCGGAAGGAAAGATTCATATGTTCAAGGATAAATGTTTTGGGGGTTTTTTGTTTGTTTGTTTTTTTTTTCATTTGTGAATGAAAACTTCAAAATATCTTCTTTTTTTTTTTTTTTTTTTTGGTCCATTGATATCTTTAGACTAGCCTATATCAGAAAATAGAAAATGGGGCAAAATAAATCCCACTGATCCACACCAGAATGCACGTCCCTAGTTCCATGACAAAAAAGTAAATTCACAGAAAACCTTAGTATCACAGTATTCCCATTCAATAACAGTTATTTTTGATCAAATGTATTTAAGTCACCACCTTTATATTGAATAAAACAGACTAAAATTAGGGCTGACAGAGAACATGGCGTGTTTGTGTCACTTCTGCTATTGAAACAGAGCAGCATTAATAAACCATGTGGCTTGTAACACAATTAAAACATGAATATGCAAAGTGTGCAGGGGCGCCACCGCTGCTCTGTGCTATCGGCGGAGACAGGTGCCAGCCATCTTTAGTCTTTACTGCAAAGATCTTCCAGCAAATACCGTCACGGTGATAGTGCAGGATTAATACAGGATGTCCGGGAGGTCCAATAATAAGCAACACTCCAGACAAAGAGCAGGGATGACTTCAGCGGGTGCAGCCTCAGTCACCAGAGATAAAAAAACACACATGTATAGAGTAACATACAATCAAAATTAGATAAATAAATGATCCGGATCTCACCTCAGTTTGAAAAAAATATCAGTTAGGGTTGCCAAGTACCAACCCATATATAGAATCATTCTTTCTGTAGCTTAAATTGCATTTTGGTTGTTTCAAAGCAGATGTATCAAATTATCATTAGCTTCTGAGCTCCAACAGTAGACCTATATATTAGCTAATGTATTAATAACAGGCTATAGTGCAAGGGTTTTACTTGAGTAGAAAAATACATATAACTTTATTTATCCCCAAGGGGAGATTTAAGCAAATTGAGCAGTTAAATACAAGAACAAAGGTATGAGGAGGACTGGTCAGGTAGGGTCAGCAGATCTGTGTCAGTGCAGTTTGAGGAGAACAGGCCTCTGGGCAAAGGTGTCGCTCCTCTGTGTCCCGCAGCCCAGCATCCGGGCGAGCCACATGAAAACTCTCTTTTAAACTTCACTCATACTCTGCTTTCAATGTTTCCGTTTAGAATTGTGATGAGACAAGCCATATCAATCTATGTCAAGAGTATAGTCTGGTTCAGCCATATCTTGTTATAGAAAGTATGTTTTGCATTTCAGAAGTCCATAGCTAGCTTATGCATACATGTACAAACTAGGAGAAAACAATAGGTCAATTCACACGATCAAACATTTCTTAACATTTCATTTGAGCTGTAAAACTTGCAGGTCTTAGTTGGTTAAAGTCATCAAACAATTACTAATTTCCTCCAGGGAGAATGCCACAATTGAACTTAAAAACTACTCCAGTCAACCACATGAGCAGTGACCACGACCACGGCAACCACGGAAAAATTTCAAATCCTTCTTCACTGGTGATAACAATCAAGTTAAAGCCCAAAGTCACAAAAAACAACAAATGATATTAGTGAGAAAATGTTTACAGTTGATTCCCTCTGGCAACCTTGTGAACCTGTTAATGATGATTTTTGGCCTGAGTGCTGTTGCTTTGATGTGAGAGGAGGTGTGAAAAACATGTACATGTCTGAACAGAATGCTCTTAGCTCCGAGGCAACAGCACGGAGCCTTCTGACAGATATGGTCCCGTCTGCTGACCTGGGCCTGGCCTGGGACATGCTCTTTAAACTATGTTCCCTCCCTCATCAGTGTCTCGGGCCCTCTTTTCCCTTTGGCTGCTGAGCAGGTCGGTTGCACTTAGTCATTTTACAGAGGTACATAGTGTCAGTCAAGGTGTTCAGTTATTAGTGTTCATCATTAGGGGGTTATTAGTGGAGAGAGCCTTGTCCGGACATGAGAGAGGAGGTAATATGATGGTGTATTTAAAGATTTTTTCTTTGGCTTCTAAAAATCTATTGTCAGAAATAATTAAATACATGAACACACTGATAAACAAAAGTCTGTACATAATTCAGGCAGCCAAGTTTGACATTAAAGGGGTCATATTTTTTTTTTACAATCAACGTTGAACTTTTAAGTTATAATGGTAAAATAGCCACATCATTAGCTTACTAACTCTTGTTTTGACCGATTAGTGAATAATCCTCGCTCACTGCTCTGTAATTATTTGTGATTATCCAAAAATCTGATTCCGGGGGAAAAGTGTGGAATTAAATATGTAAAATAACTATTTTCACCAACAAATAAATGAAAATCTACTAACTGCCACAGTGAAATGCTCTGAAGAGCCAGGGCCCTTCAGTTTTACAGTTTTGAATAGGTCCATGGTCTATTATTAAGCCGTTTTAGATCAACATTACAGTTTGAAAAATGTTACATAATATTCTAATGTTGTACTTTAATACTAGATACTCTTCTTTACCATTTTTCCCAATGGCATGTTACTTCACCTAAAGTTCTTCATACATTTACTCTTCAATAATAAAGAAAATATCAACATAGACAGATTTAACAGTTTTAGATTAGGCCTATGGCTGAAATATCAAAATGATTTGTCTCATATATTTTCCAGTTTAGTTTTATATGTATTCACTCCAAAAATGAATAAATGTGAATGAATACAATATATTATTGTTATGCATAATTTCCACAACATCGAGTCAGCAGTTACAAGGCCACAGCGTGCACGCTGCTGCTCTAACACTGGTTTTACATGTTGTAAGTTTCATTTTTGTGATGAATGTGTCAGACAGTGGAGATTTACTGAATAGTTTATGTGCGCTATAAAATTTGCACAAAGAAGAGTCTGCCTCTTGTTGACAGCTGTTGGCAGACCTGAGTTATTAATGCCATCATTGAATTTGATTATAAAAATAAAACAGGTATAGGAGAAGAGATCATTCAAATCCTCAATGTTCAGGAGGAGTAGGATAATTTCATGTTAAGCTTTTCCTTATATTGTTTAACTTGTATATCTGAAATCACAATGATTTTGACTGATTACCAAAAAGTCATTACAAAATCTATTTTGTGTTAATACACCCACAAAAATTCTTCTCACAAGAAATATAGCTTACTTATTTTTGTGGCTTACCACTTGGACCCATGGATATAATTGCATTATGGATTAATATAAAAATTGTAAATCAACAAACAGACAGTAGATATAATTTTTTTCAACAACTATACTATACTCAAAATAATAATGCTTAAAGTTGCACTGGGTACATTCTGCTCTCTCTAACTTTGCATTTCTGAGTCTTATTACAAAAAAAAGAGGTGAGGAAAGGAGCCTAAACAATGATGATGTGCAATAAAAGTATGTGATTATAAATATGCTTTAATTTATAATGATCGCAATGCTAATCTTAATGTAAAAATGTGGCTCTATTGACCATACAGGCTAACACTATTGTAAATGATAGGGCAGCTAACTTGTCCTTTCAGTGCAGCTGGAGGTGAAAATCGAGTGTCTTGGATTAATTAGGCCTGAAGGAACTCCCAGTTTGGAGGAGCTTAGCATGTCCAGGCTAATGTTTTCTTCGGCGTTTTTCCACAGGGATAGGTTTGCACTCATCTTTGATAGTTAACCCCAGGTGACCCTGCACAGAGCCCGTCCCACTCCCACCTCACGGCTCCTGCTTCTCATTAGGACTGTCCAGCACTGGCTGGACCAAACTAACATGCCACCACCCAAAGTCATTGACGCACTTGTCTGTAGTCCCACCAAAAACAACAAACACCAAAACCTGGGGTCCCTCAGTGCTCTAAAAACATATCAAAAAGTTAGACTATGGATAATGGTAAATTTGTTTGCTCTTTTCTACTTTTATTCAGAAACAATTCACCATTCAGACTCTCACATTTACACACCAATGTACAAAGACTCTGCTTGGGATAAAGTGTCTTACCCAAGGAATCTATGTCAGAACTGAAGGGAGTGTAGGGAATGTGTGACATGAGCCTGTTCCCTGAAAAATTGTCTGTGCTTATCCACAAGTTTTATTTTTATTTCAGTGTTGCCATTACTAAATATGTTGTTGTTGGTGGTTTTATGGGAAGCACATAATTCACACTTTACACTGCTGTTACCAAAATTAAGTTACTTTAAAACTGGAGAGATAGAAAGACAGCAGATTTCATTGGCAATGTCAAATGTGAAAATTGTGTCAGAATAAAGGGATCCACAGCTGAGGCCACAGTGTCTCCAGTGTCACCGGGATCTGTGTGCAGTTTGATGGACAGATCAGATGGACTGGCCTGATATTGTGGGGGATATGACGGGGCGCAGATGATGCTTTGTGGGGTGTGTGTGTGGATGGAGGGGAGGAGGGGGGACAGCAGCAGTGTTTGCAGGTGGTGGCTGACTGGTGGTGGGTGCTTCAGATGGGACAGCCGCCAGCTATATAGGCCCCCCGGCACACGTTCCCGACCCCCCTCACCATTCATCGCCCCCCCCACCCACTACGCTTTGTGAATCCAACCCTTTGTGCTGGCCCCGGGGGTGGGGGGGGTCAGACAAATTCACATCTCATCATCATCAACACACTTTTGATTGCAATGATACAAGTTAATGACTCAGCTGCAACAGAGACACCTCAAACCTACACCTAAAACATTGAAAATATGAATTTATAGATATTTATAGATATCAAAAATAAAATCTTTATACTTACAAAAACATTTCTGAGGTAAAAAATGTCCCAAAAAATGTGTACTTATATTTGGCTGAAAAATAATTAAATACTAAAACTGTATATCCATAATAAAATCCTAAGAGGTTTTCTATACTGCTGATTGGAAAGTGCATTATTACACCTTCATAAATTGAACATATTTACTTGGAGCCATATTTAAAAGTAGATCTTACTATTAGGCTACTTCTAATGATACTTAGGGCCCACATTTAAGTTTTTTATTTGAATTTTGTCCCTGTCTCCCCATTCTAAGATAATAGACTCTCACTACCTTCTTGTAACCTCCTTCGTTTTACACAACAACCCCTGATATTGATACTAATTTTAATATCAAAATTTTTCAATAAATGTGTGTGTTTATTTGAGTCAAAAGCAGCAGTACCACTAACAGAGCAGGTATAATGACCTATTTAGGTTTTGGTTCGACTCTGGCCGCCATAAAATTGAGCAAGTACATATAAGTACTCTAGAAAGACTAGGTCCAATAAAACATTAGATTTAATTATTTAACATTGATTCTACAGACAGTGTTTTCTCTGTCCCCTCTCAACCTCTTTGCCTCAGCTCAACACTGCCCCCTGGATCTTAGTTTATGCAGTGCATGCAGTTGTCTGACTGCAGTGTGATGTGTGCATAAGGCAGATACTCATAGATTGTTGATTTTGGAAGTTTATTTTGAAATGTAAAATCCTACAGCTACCATAATAAATCACTTTCTATACCACTGTGTTTATTATATATTTTGAAAGATAACGATCACAGTGGTAGTGATTTACAACAGGATCCACCAGTACTAAAATAATTACACACAAAATTATTATTACATTTCAACCCTGCTCTTTGTCTGACAGTGTGACATCAGGATGGCAGCTCACCAACTAAACCAGGTAACAAAGTAGTAACTATTGACATTGCAAGTCCTAGAAGTTCACTGCATTACTCTCAAAATGAAATTAATGTTTATTTTTTTCTGCTCTGTCAAATTTTCACCTTTGTTTTCACCACTGCAATTTATTTCCTGGCAGGTCAGGGTCCTGATGACATTTCGACCTTCAGCAAAAAATAATATAAAAACATTCAGCAAAGAAAAGACAACATGGGCAGACAGGGGAGCTCTGGGATACCACTGGCAGACAATAAGCGGCACAGGGCTCGGGATGGTCGGAATTCTCCTCCCAGCTGCAGCCCATGTCGGATCTCTATCCTGGATTCCTGAGCTGTCTGGAGCAGCCCTAAGGGGGTGTCCCGGCTGGCAGGGGTGCGTAGCGGGAGTCTGTCCTGTTTCTGTAAGCCCAGGCAGGAGGGCTGACATGAAGAGAGGCCCAGAATGCTACATTTTTGACCCCCTCATGATCTCGGTGTCTCTGCTTCAGCGTCTGACCCCGGAGAGGTGAGGAAAGGAGCCTAAAGGGAACATCTAGACATAGGTAAAGAAGTAGTAAATTGTACTCAATGTTGCAGCAACAATGCCTACCTATTCAAGTTATTCAAAAAAGTTAATAAAAGTAACCAATTATTATTATTTTACCCATCATTGTTCGACCCATGCATTCCTTTCATGTCCCCAAAGGCTCATGCCAGGAGTAATTCCCAGCTCTGGCACTGTCTGACACCCAGCATCAGCCTCCAAATGTGTCCTAATGGGAGAGTTCAGTTAAGGTTAAAAGGTTAGTGTGCTTTACTACTGCGCTAACCTTGATCACTAAAGTAATTATATGGAGGGAGGGGCAGAGAGCACAGAGCGCCTGGGGCAGCGATGGTACGACAGACTGGAATAACGCTGCGGCTTGAGTCTGATATGGGCGTTGTGCACATAGTTGCAGTTGGAACACAAACAACACCCAAACCATGTACGTTATGTATGAAATGAGTCAAACTGGCAATAGATAAATACATTTAATTGCGTAAGCAGCGTAGCAGGAACTGTTCAGGACTGTTTGCGATGCAAAAGGCAGATCAAATATTTGTTCTATGATTTGGATCCATATGTTTTATTAATGATGTTGGAAAGATTATTTATCCATAGGATTTAATATGTCTGACAATTTGCAAATTGTGATGGACTTAAAGTCAGAATACTGAAGTGGTACCACGATGCTGTGTTCCATCCTTGGCATATAGTTATCAGTCGTGATTTTTCTTAATCCACATCAGTTGGTCATTTGCAATGGTATTGAAACTTTGGATGAGGCTTCACAAAACTCAACCGGTATCTGCAAAGTAGTGTGTTAATAAGGAAGTGTGATACACGGGGAAAAAATCTGCATGCAAAGAGAAAGAGAAGTGTTAGTTAATGTAATAAGCGCTTTAAAACAGGCAAGGCAAGAGAATGAAGTGCATCTCAGTTTACACAACTGTTTTTTTGTTAAAAGAACTCACATAAATACCCTCTTTCATTGATAAATGATTATTACCATGTTTGACACATAGTTGTAATACTCAGGCTGTGCTCTGTCACTCTTGGTGACACATGCTGCTTTTAATCACCTGGAGTCTGTCACACTACATGAGAGCTGACATTTCATATCACGTGTGTTCATCATGTGTTCATCATCAGCGCTGCAAGTGTGGACTGTCCTGAAACCCCTCGAACCTCAGAGGGGGAGTTCATGTATTTTCAGAACCGGGTCAGAGGAGGGAGGGGGTCACACAATGGGGGCACTTTGTCCGATCTGCCGGGGATGCTCTGCGGTAGGCAGGGCTCCTGCTTTGATCAGTGTGAGTATGTTCACCGGAGTGTGCCATGTCTGAAAACTGATCCACCCGCTGACATTTTCCTCCTTCACGATTTACATCACTTGATAAACAAATCTGATAGAATAATAACACAAATCAATAAACATATTAGCAGCTTGCATCTAATCAGCTCTTAATACTTATACTTAATAACTGGCATAGAAGATGGGTTGGTACAATTGTTGTTCGTGCATGGGTGCTTGTGTGTGTCTCAGATAGAGCTAGTGTTTGTAGTTTTTGTAGTCCCTGTGGCCCCGAAGGGTGTGCTCACTTTAAAGGGCCCAGTGAACTGTGAGGACTTGAGACATGAGACTGTCCCACCCAGCTGGCCCCTAGACACGGGTTCAACCAGGAGAATGTGAGCCAAGAGCAGTGAGTGTGCGCCTCCAACATCACTGGCATGTTTAAATAGAACTGCGTGGCTTTCAGAATGATGAAAAATGTTGATTGTTACCATGGCAATGAATAAAACAAGATAGGATATCTTTTGACCTCAAATGTCCTCAAAATGCTGCATGAATCCATGAAATACAATTTAAATATAGTTTGCCACGCTTTTTCTTTACGGAGTTTGTTATGCGCATTAAGTATTTCATCCTCTTCATTCCTTTGCACTTTTACGTTTGTGATCACGATTATGACTAAATGATATTTTATTTAGGTCTCCCAAATAGAAACTCAGTAGAAAATATGTAATGTGAATTAATATTGTTTATCTTTTTTAAATTTTGTTAAATATAACAGAATGTAGTTGCAGATGCAGCATATGTTCATTTTTACTATATAACATTGTTTTCAGCTATTGACAGACTCCACTATGCTTTATTTTTAGGAGAAGATGGACCACAGTATCCCAGGAGAGAAAACCGGAGTGAATGCACCCCAAGTGGAGTGTGTAGATCAGGTTATGATGTTTGCTGTCTTAACACCAGCCTCTTTTCTCTTCTCTCCTGTTGTTTCTTCTCATCTCAGAGCCTCGACATCCAGACGGGACCGGCGGCTCTATCTCCCCAGCTGCGATCACAGCTTAAGTTCAGAGAAAGAGAAAAATACTGCTGCTGTTGACTTTGTGATGCATTTCCCTACAATACAACTCCACTAGTTTTCCTCCAGGACAGTTCCCATCACTCTGCTTTGTGGGCGGGAGTTGGACTGAGGTCAATTTAATTTCTGGTTTATGCAGCGGTCATGGGTTGTAAAAACAATACAGGGGGTTGTGACCATAGTAGGAGCAGACTATCAAAGTTGTGTGTGTTTTACTTACATATAATAGATTTAGTTGTGCCACAGTAAATATTATAATATAATATAATATGACATAATGCTGAATGTAATGTCTGTACTGGTTGATAATAGTTTCCTGCAGTGAGCCTCCATGAGATTCCCTGTCAGCAGTTGCATATAGAGTTCACCATTTGCACTCCCTGCTTTTCTCCTGCGTAAAGAAGACACACCACGGCATCATCTTTATGGCCACAGAGCAGCAGTAAGTTGTGCTTGGGGTGAGGTCTGACGGATGTCAATTAAAGGGCATTTTAAATATTTAAACAACAAAGTTTGTGAGTTGTCCCCGGGGTGTAGTTATGTTAAGAGAAGGGGATGTAACTGCAAACTCAGCTCCCTGAGGAGCAGCGAATGCCAGGCACGCTGCAGTGATAGTCGGGGGGCATCACAGCTAAGGTTACAGTGAGAATTAAAGCTGACACTAAGAAGCGCTCCTCACAATGACCTGCAGAAAACAGCACACAAAAGGGGCCATTTTGCAGCAGGACAAAGGGGAGGTTAGTGGAGATACTTGAGCCAGTGCGGCCCAGTCAGCGTGTCTGTGGAAGGACGAATGACTGGGGCCGAGGGACCACCGCAGCTCAGTCAAAAGCACATTCCTGTTCAGCCATAATACTGCCAGAGATATATGACACACACAGAGTGGACAGGCTCACCGCGATCTGGCAGCAATTTGTAACACGTCAGCTTTGTCATACACACTACATGATGTCAAAAGTGAGGTATGTTATATGCTGACTCAGTCATCTCATCTGAAAACTGTATTTAACCTCTAGACCAGTCTCTTAGATTGTGACTAACATAACATGAACAAACACCTCAGTGATGTAGGTGCACCTCTTGGCTCCACCTATTGAATCCTGGTAAATTCCACAGAAGTTTGCCCTATCTGCCTTCATCAGCCTTCATGTGCTGTCACTGCAGGCCTTGGCTGCTTTCACCTCCGCTCTAATCCTCCACTTCATCTGAAAGTCCAGATGACAGCTCTGGCTCTCTCCCTTCCATGTGGGTTTGGGATCATGCACAAGTCTGCAGCATCCACCTGTTCAGGCCCCGCAGGTATCAAGCTAAGAATGTCTCTACCTTGAATTGTGCAGAATTTCAAACCTACTTTGACTTAAAGTAATGAGGCAGCCTATTCAATTTAAATTTATGAAATAAACAAAATCAGAGCTGATATCAAATAATTTCTTAACTATTACTATGGCATCCAATCTTATTATTTATACTAACTGATTTCTTCCCAAAATGGAATCAGCTGCAAAAGTTCATATTCCGTACACAGCACTATCACAGTCAGACTGCAGAGACCCTGCAGGAAACCAGCAGCTTAAAAGTCCCCGGTCTGCACTGATTAACTTGGATAACTCTGACCCTTAGAATGGCTAAGGATTCCTCTCTAATTGAATTACTGTCAGTCGCTTAGCTTCCAAATATTGTCATGAACTTATACCCTTTTCTTTTGCAACAAGCTGTTTGTAAGACTTCACTTTTCCCACTTAACATTGGTGGTATTATGTTTTTGTCTGTACTGTCTACCAATCTTAAAACACTCATTTAATTGTAATTTGCTCAAGTGAAAGTGGCCAAGGCTATAGAATTTGTCCACCTGCTTTGTCCATCTTTATTGTATTCTATTTGATGAATGAGCCACTGAGGTGTACTGTAATGTACGGAGCAATAGTAGAACAAAGAGATGAAAGCTGGCTTATGTTAAGTCCATATACTTTTGGTGAGGCCCTGATTTGAAATGAGGTGCAAAATACATGCTCTAAGACCCCCCAATTCATCTCCTGAAGGCAAAGCTAATGTAGAATCCATTTGGCTTGCGCACAAATAAATATCGGCTGAGACTAGCACTAAATACATAAAACATAATACTCACTTGGTGGATGTTAACCAAAATGTCTTCTTGTAAAATGTTTCTTGACCCTTCAAATCACACCAGCATGAATATTCTATTAAATATGCAGATCTCAAGTGTTCAAGTTGGACTCAGAAGAGGACAATTGAAGATTTATGGCGCCATTGACCCTGATTGCTTTGCTGCTTCCTCAAGAGAACCTGCCCATGGGCTGTGAGCCAAATGCTTTAAAATTTAAAGAGGTGATGAAGAAACTATCCAGAGAGGACAAAAACACATCAGTTCTGCCACAATAAGACTTTTCTCTCTCTTCTTTCATCCAATCGGCTTCTCTGCGTGCGCCCATTGCCAGCCATTTGAACTGGATCTCACATTTAGTCCCATATTTGGAACCTATGCTTTGCTAAAGGAGACTCTGGGAAAGTCTCATAAAGCCCTTTATTTAAAATCCCAATACACTTTATATTTGTATGTTATTATAACATATGGGTGTATTCTGAAGCACGGTGTCCAGTGGGTGGTTTGTTAAGTTGCTATGGTGCTTGTAAGTCGATGTGCATAGTGGTATCGTGTTCTTTCTTGATGGATAAAATGTTTGTTTTTTTTATTTTTAGGTGGCAATGAAGATTGTTCGGAGACTGTGAAGAAGACTCAACACAGGTTTGTGAATTATAATCAACAAAAAGTAAATAAAGTGTTGAATATTTTACTAGGAAACTGTTTTTACATAGTGGCTGAAACAAGAAATTAGACATTCCCACAGAAAAAGAAAATAAGAAAGAAAATTGACTGACTCCTGGCTTGTAACAGGCATTACAACCTAATGCCCATAATATTTTTTTGGAAATGAGGTCTTTTTTACTTACTATTTCATGATTTGTATTCAAACCCAATACATAGGGTTTTCTGACCTCCCTGTCAAAGTAAAAGGGTATCCAACTTCCTCTAAATGTCAGAATGACTCATAACTCTAGTGTGGCCGATTTGCTGTGCCCTTTGTGGCTCTGATAAAGAAACACCTTTCTGAAAGCTGCACGGCTAACATACCTTCAGAGGAGCAAAACACCAAAACAAGAACTCCCTTATTCTCAGGGCAGCAGTCTGATTTGTCCACACTCACTGGTAAAGCGATAAAGTACAGTGACAATACTTCCAGAGTGCCTTATAACTGCTGTATATTGACCTTTTAAGCATTTGCTGACCACAGAAAGAGAATGTCTCAGGAGTGCAGGGGATGAGTTTCTCTGGCAGCCACTCTGATTCACTGTCTGCTCCTCTAGGCTGACCTTCAATAGCAGCACCGTCGCTCCAGGCCTTGAAAATCTCCCCTGCATGGATTGGGTTCTGGGACCCCTCTGCTCTTCTCTTGGGACAAGCCCAAGCAGAGGGAACAGGAGTGGGGCTTCCATGGGAGATCACAGGTGCTTATAAACAAAATGGCAATTTTCTTCTTCCATAATTCCATGTTACTGCATTACCAGATCTTATCATGAGGCCAGTATCTCATTCCTGAGGTTTTAGACGTTAATGAAAGATGCTTTGCCTGCAGCCACTGGGGGCTAAACCAACAAGCCTCAGATTCCACTTGGCCTTTGTTGGTGAGAGTCAGACACTGAGCTGGGGTCAGAGACAGCACAGCAGAGGCTGCAAATGTTGTGCCCTAAACAAAAGCAGGAGACTATAATATTATAGATTATGTTACAGGCATCTGCTTCTCAAATCTGAGTGTTAAAAAATTTATATAGCTTCATTTAACTTACACTTCTTAATGACAGGTTTGTACCACATGAATAAATGCATGTAATATATGTATCTAATATATCTATATGTTTTTTTTTTTTTTTTTTTTTTTTTTTTTTTACAAGGGCCTGCAAGTATGAAGTACATAAGTTGACAGTTAAAAAGTTCATTTGAACATTTTAACTTTTACAATTTAGTTTTTCCCAAATAAAATACACTGTAAGGTAAACATATGGAGCTCATCAGAGACGCTCGCTCAGGTTCAGGAAGTAAATTTTCTGTTCATTTTTCCCATAGACTTTTCAAAAATAACCGAATATTAAGAGTTCAAAGACACTGCAGAGGCTACGCAGCTATGTGACTTATGTCCATGATGTGTTTGTTTTAACACCTTTAAAACACAAGACTCTGCAAAATGCTTTAATAACTTAGCAGTTTGTAACTTTTCAGGAACGGATTAAATAAAACGATAGGTCTTGTGGTCATTAGTTAACATGTAGCTGATTATCCCAGAGCAAACTTTCAAACTTTTGATATACATTTTTTTCAGAAAGTCTAAGAGAAAATTGAATAGGAAAGTATTTCCCAAACCGCGAGGTGTTGAGCTCTATTACAATGTCAAAACACGAAACTGCTCTAAAGTAAACTGAATAAGGCATTAGCATCGTCGATATACTGACACACTTTAATGTCTTTTCTGTGGTCATGGTCTGTCTTGTGGTATATTAGTTAATTTATGCTTTTATGTATTTTTTGTCAAGCCCCCTTATGATAAAGTAGCTTTTACCATGGGGAGATACTGAATTACAGCCACTTAAGATCATTAAAAAGAGATCATATTAAATGTCACTTTGAGAAAAGGAAAGAGAAAGCGAGAAAGAAATAAAGAGGAGATTTGTTTGTCAGTCAGTTCGGACCCACTCAATCTCCTCAGCCCTGTGAAAGAGAAGAGAGAACGGCACAGCTCAGCTTTCTGTAAATCTGCTGATGAAATGTTGACAAAACAGCCAATTTTCTGTAATTTCACTGCGGCCTTCTTTCATCAGCTTACTCACTCAGAACCCCTTCATTTCAAACAGCAGCTCAGGGCGACCTCTGACATGTATCTCATCATGATCCCGCACTCCTTTGGCCTGGCAGAAAGACGTAACAGTTGTGGCTTTTAGGTCAGGTGGATGGCGCTTAAGACCTCGGCTTCATAAAGGCTATCTTTGTCTCTCTCTCTCGGGCCCCAGTAAAAAGGATAAGAAATGTAGTTAATAGCTCAGGAGTGGCCTAATCATCAGCTGCCATTACTGCTCCAATATCGGTGGAGATGACAGACTTATCAATAACAAAGGGCCCAGCTGAAGCCCCTGTGCGATCGGCCATTTTGATCTTTGCTCCACTTATCAGAGCTTTCATTTGAGCTAAGCACCGGGCAGCACACCTCTCATTCTCTTCATGCTGTGCCAGATATCACTCATCTTTACAAGCCACTCCGTATTCCCTCCGCAACCCCAGGCCACCATTTCCACAAATTGGCTTCATTTCTCAGTCAAACATATAACACATCTGAGAGCTCATTAATTGCACAGTGATGCCAAATCGTAGCCTTCATACAGTTTTGTCGGCACTTGATTTGGTTTGGAGCCCAGCTGGTTTTAAAATTAAATGTATGCAAATTGGGTACTTCTTGTGTGGTTGTAAAAAACTTAAGGTTATTCTGATTAACAAGAAGAAAATTGAACAAATCTGAAGGTATGTACAGTTAAGATGAAATAATACTTGATGGTAAAAAGTACATATTGAACCTAGGCATATGATTTGTGTATAGCAGAATAACATAGTGAGAGTTTCAGATAAAATTCACATTCATTCCATTCACTCAAAGTAAATGTTATTTGTAGACTATGCACATTGAATGCAAGTAATTTATAGTTATTTACGTAGTGTTGAGTGTTGTGGATCCATCAACAAGCATAACCAGTAACAAAGAAAATGTCAGTTATCCTGCAATAACCAAAACTCCTTCAACTTGAAACTTGTGAAATTTGTGCCATGGTCTCCACTTTGTAGAAGACTTTAAGTTCATATTTGTCTTGTTCATTCTTCCATGGAGAGCCCCTGCATCAAGGAGTAACCTGAGCGGTCAAAAGGACTGGCCCGCACCTGGACGAGCTGGCCCTTTCATTTACAGTCATAGTGAGGATCAGCGCAGACTCACCCAGACACCTGCTATTGGGAAATATGTTCTCCATCAGTGAGCTATACACTATTTCTGGACAGGAGGACTGGGAGGCCATTGTTCTGCCCTGCACCCAAGGCCAAGGTATTCTGGGGCTCCTGGCAAGCAGAGAACACAATGTGTTATTCATGTACAAACTTTAAAATTTGGGTTTATGGACACAAAATTCTCATATATTGATAATTTAGTCTCTCTCTTGAAAATGATTCATTCATTCTCAAGAGTCTGTATAAAAAAATAAAATAAAATAATCATAATAAAACTATCACAACACCAATACTCCAGACTCCACTTTGTGCCATGTTGTCTATGGCACAAAATAACATAGTCCATTTTGTAGTTTTTCTGAAAATGTTAATGCACAAAACTGTACTTTTTTTTTTGCTTTTTTTCCAATTTATACTTATAGGCTCAAACAGTGGACCTCCTTATATCTTGCATTTGACACCTGATATGAGCTCTTTGAACAAATCATTTTTTTAAGTCTACACATACAGTCTTATACAAAGCCAATGATTGGAGGATTCTGCAATGTCATGTGGGATTAAGCATATCAGAGGCCCAGGGCTGCACCACCTGGAGCCCCTATATGATCCCTACTCCACCCCACTGCTGCCCCAACTGAGCGCCACATCATTCCTGGTCAGGCCAGTGACACTGAGCCAACAAAGCCCCATTTCAGGACAGATTACAACTCCAACAGGACAGCCTTTGATTATGGTGTGTTTCAAATGTTATCAATACCATGATCATTCCTGCGGATCAGCAAAACCATCTCTAATCACCATACCGGCTCTGCCATCAGCAGTGCATAAATCTCCTGAAATACAAAGAGGCAGAGCCGAATTGAGGAGAGGTTTGTTTAACAAGAACCACGTGCAATGACAAAGCGATTCTTTTCTCTGTACTGATCACCCACCTGCACACAGATTAGGTCAGATATTCACCTGGACTGCCAACCTGTCACTCACACAGAAAAACACAGCATGCATTCTTCCATTTACATAACATACATGCCTTCAGCAGGTGGCAGCAGACTGAACATGTTTGCTCCACAGAAACAAATAAATAGGATCGATTACAGGAAAATGTATGACAAGCCTGTTGTAATAAACCATCAAAAAGACACAAAATAAAAGAATCACATTTTTAAAAACTAAATCTGAACATTTAAGAAGATCGAAGGCTATTTTAATTTTTTTATAATCAATTCTGTACAAAAATTTAAAAAAAAATAAATAAAATGTAAATGCAGAATATTATTTGGCAGATTTTTTTTTTTTTTTTGTTTTCTTTATATTATAAAATTATTTAAATTAAACATGTCTCTTACCAGTTTAGACTCTGGCTCCCCCATGTGGTCATTTTATTAATTGCCAAATTAGATGCCATATTTTAGGTAACCTACCTTTTCCCCCGCCACAAACAAACTTAAACCTTTTTCTGTATGTTATAGTCAAATAGAGTTGCATGTAATAGTTTGACATAGTATTAGTGCGTGTAAGGAAGTATTTCTAATGTTTGCAAAAGAGTCTAAGAATTTCATTATTTTTTTGTCTCTAAAGTGAATACATTGTTTTCTGTTTTTGTTTTGTTATTTGTTTTTTTTTGTTTGTTTGTTTGTTTTATTTTTTAAGTAGTCTGGTGGCAATCTGTGTTTTTGAAGACATGAAATAAGTTGCAAAGCTGGTTATGAACTTCTCAGTATGACAGGGAGTTGTCAAACTCTCCGGTGCAGATTTGTTTCGGTGTGCGCATGGTCTGTTGCGCGGTATATCGTACATTATGTCTTAGTACAACTGTGACATGAGCATGGGAGGGGCTGCCGCAAAACACCAGATAGAATGAATGCAAAGAGCCAAAAGAATACTTCCTGTTGATGCAAAAATTGCAGCAGCAGTTCTGTCTGACACATCTGGACTGGAGAGGGGGGGAGGCCTGGCGGCAGTGAGGCGATCTACTGAGGGGAATGGACCGCGTTTAACGATAACTTCCAAGACGGTAAGACCAGTTTAGTGTCTTTCCTGACTGTGATTGAGTTAATCTGTAAAATGTGAGTGAGGTCAGATGTGATGATAGCTGTTAAAGCGATTAGCATACCACAAGCTACAGCGAGCTTTCACGTTGAGCTTGGTGCTAGCCGCAGCTCTTAGCACTCAGGGGAAGAAGCTAATGCTAAAGTAGTGAAGCAACGAAGCCTTTTCATATGACAGGCGACACGGGGTCACAAATCTGTCCGGAATCAATATCAGCACTTATTTCATAGCAACAAACGCAGTCTTTTGTGTGTATTTGTGAAGATCTGCGACAATAACATGAACACTGCGCCCCAGCTCACTGCAGTGCCTTGTCAGACATAGCTGATCACTTTATGTTTTAAAAGCTTGTTTTGTGCTAGCATGCTTTGTGAAGGCTGATTCGGCCCAGGAACTACTCAAAGTCTTTTAGTATCGCTTAATAACTAATAGTTCGACCATAATAAAGAGTAATGTTAATTTTAAAACGTGTAAGTTTTGCTGTATAGTACATGTCCCGCCCAGTCACTATTATTCAGAGCAAACTAACCACAATGCCATAAAGTTTAGAAAGTAGCACATATTTGTTCCTTGATTGATTTAGGCCAACATCTGTCATTCCAGGGATTTGTACAGGTTAAACAAACGTGAAGAGAAGCTGACATAAGACTAATCATAATGTCTTATGTTCCAGTGCATGTTTGTTTTAATGCCTTTAGAAGCAATAAAAGTGTAATAATTGTCACCTAAGGTTTGTGCACTTGCAGGTTACTGTGGCACAGGGGTCAAAGTGCAGGGACACAGCAGGTTACTCAGTACACCTGAGTTGACTTGGGTCACCACCAGCGGCTCTGAGCCATGGTTCAGTCATTTTACGGGACAAGATGTTATTACTAATATTAAATAACAATTCCCCATTTGAGACCAACAGCATGCTTCATTTTATACATAAAGTTTTAACTACAATGCAAGCTTGAACCGAGTTGAGCCAGAGCACCTGGAAATACTGGAACTGTACATAAGTGCCAGTGATCATAGTTTAATATATGCTATTTATTTAAGATACATTAAAAGTGATGAGGCAAGTCTGATCATGTCTGCTTCTAAAGTACTCCAGTTTCAGCTCATTTTTATGTAGTAACCTTGAACATGGTTTTTGAATACTTGTGTCAATGTCTACAAATAATCTACTGTGCAAACACTACATAGATACATTTGAAACACAAGTTGATAGTTGGATTACAGTGAAGTATCTTTCTAAATGTTTCAAGTCCTTAACGTGAAATAATGTGGTAATTAAAATTCAATTCAAATACAAACAAATTCACCAGTTCAAATAGTAACTCTAAAGTGTTACATTAAAGCGCCCATATTTCGCTATTTTCTGATCAGTTATAATGTTGTTTCCTCATCACAAACAGACCTGGAGTTGTGTTTTATTTCATTCACACATGTAACACACTAACCTTGCATATTTAGACTGAGTTCTCTCTCAAACTGAAAACACTCTGTGCCACCTTGTGATGTCATGTGGTAATACAGGAAGTGTATGGAGTTTAAAACACTTCCTGTATTACCACATTCCCTAGAATCATTTGGATACTTTCAGCCCTGGCATTGCCTGAACAAAAGTTAAACGGTTGCTGTGAACTTGGTATGGTTATAATAAGGTAACAATATGTCAGCCAGTTGTCTGCATTTGAGAACAAAGGTTTATAGCTGAGTGAGTCATCGTTAACTCAAGAAATCTGTGCTACTTTGCAAAAGAGATGCATTCAGGCCTCATCTATAATACTGTGTAATAATACTTTAGAGTCTTCTGATACTTTGTAAAAATAATGTTTATTTGATAATACAGGAAGCGAAAAACATAATTTCTTTAAATGCCATCTTATTTTTCAGGTTGTTTTAGACTATGGGGGGTATCATCATGAAACACTGATTTTAGTACTGTCACTGCACACTGCATACACCACAGACTGTCTATTTTTGTCTATGTTAAATTGTTCTTGCAACCATTGCTTGTTAAGCACTTCTCTCCTGGGTTATGCCTGCCCTATAAGCTGTTTTCAAACCAGGACTCTGCTGATGTCAAAGAAAGTACACGCAACTACCTTGCTCACTTGTCTTGCTTTTTAAATAGAAAATATCATTTAGTGCCCTTTTGTACTAGAGCTGAATAAAATATAATTGTGATTTGTCTGATGCAGATTGAAATTAGACTTCCTGTTAAAGTTCACAACATCTACATCTGATAACATGTCATGGGGCATTAACATTTGCAAGAAGACACATATAAATATAAACTGCTAAACTGATACAGGATTGAATGCATTTCAGAACATGATTCCATTGCACTTGGTCTGTTGATTTGTCATCACCTATATTTTCCTAGACCTAGTGAGTTGCATGTAAAGAGAACTTAAGATTAGTTTTACGCAGATGGATCGAGCATGTGACCTAAGCCAGTGTGCATCTCCACTACTGAGCATACATTCTTTGGCCACTCTTCAACTTGGCTCTTTTCCTTCTGCCGTTGGCAGTCATTACTGATATGTTGGCGTTAAGAACGTACATAGTTTAAATACATGCTGTAGGGAAAAGTTTCCATACTTCAATATTTTTTCTTTCTATTTCCCTACAAAACTAAATTTGATCATGTTTGTACTACTGGCAAAATTTGGCAACTGTTAAAACTTACATTCCCAAAGTAACTACTCGGTGAGCAAAACAAGATCTGGAATCACCGGTAAGGGCCTAACTGAGCCATAAGCCACATTTCGATTGGAGCTAGCTAGTACCCGTCAGGGTCCGCTTCGGACCCCTCAAATGGGCTGTTACAGTTCACTTAGGACAATGGAGACTCTTTGGACTGCTCCAAAGCAGACCAGTGAAACAAGTTTGTACACTATATATTGAGGTCACTTTAAAACTGAGCGAGATAGTGTGATAGAAGGTGGCCATACAGGTTTTCGGTGATTTTCATTTTGAAATAAAGTACCATTGATGGTAGACCTTCTGCCTCCTCAGGCTTGGGAGCAGTTAATGTTTGCATTGATGCAGAACACGTTTAGGTTATCAGCTTCCAAACCAGATTTTCTGCTTCCTGTGCCAAAAGTGATGTATACACACCTTTGCGTCTTTGTGTATGTAAACGCATAGATGGTGTTTAAGTGTCATTTTAAATTTCCTTTGCTTGGTTCAGTGTGAAAAGTGAAAACCATTAACAACAAAAAACATCTTTTATTAGAGTTCCAGTAAATGCCCAAATAATTGTATTTTTCTGATCATGAAGAATTTTGTTGCTTTTAAGATGTATAGCATATTCTGTAGTTTCAGTGTTTAGTACATACTAACTTTGTCTTTTTTTCCCTCAGGCTTCAAACTGGAGAAATATCTTGAAGAAATGGACGACGGCAGCTACATCGATTTTGATGTGCCGGAGTTCAGCAATACTGTTCTGAGCCAGCTCAATGAGCTGCGGCTGCAGGGCAAGCTGTGTGACATCATCGTCCACATCCAGGGTCAGCCCTTCCGTGCCCACAAGGCCGTGCTGGCCGCTAGCTCACCATACTTCCGGGATCACTCTGCCCTCAGCACCATGAGCGGCCTATCTATCTCGGTCATTAAAAACCCAGAGGTGTTTGAGCAGCTCCTGGCCTTCTGCTACACAGGCCATATGTCCCTGCAGCTCAAAGATATCATCAGCTTCCTCACTGCTGCCAGTTTTCTGCAGATGCAAGCCATAATAGACAAATGCACCCAAATACTGGAGAGCATCCACTCCAAGATCAGCCTCCCCGTGGGCAGTCCAGAGAAAGAGGAGGGTGGCCGCAATGGGGTCAGTGATAGTGACCTCTTTATAAACCCCACCCAGATCTCCCCCCCTTACTACTCCCGCCAGTCTCAGGCAGCACATGAGCTGGCAGCCAAAGCCCTGAGCCGAGGGCGGCAGCCACTGGAGGAGGGCCAGTCGGACCGGGGCAGCAGCGACAGTGTGTCAGAGCACGATGCACCCATAGAGGGCGACACTGAGCAGGTGGAACTGATCGGAAAGGATGGGCAGGTGACAGATGTGCACGTCAAAGTGGAGAGGACGGAGCGGCCCACCTACTCGGACAGCTCGTCTGCAGGAGATGATGGCTACCACACAGAGCTGGTGGATGGAGAGCAGGTGTTAGCTGTTAGTGTGGGCTCGTATGGACCTGTACTACAGCCTGCTGCCTACTCGTACTCAGGGCTGTCCTCCCCATGCTTTGTGAGCCTCAGCAGCACCAGTCCGTCTCGCTCCCTGCTTAGTGGGTTCAGAGGAGGCCGGGCGCGAGGCAAGCGCTCTCTGGCACTCCAGCCCTCTGTGCTGAGTCAGATTAGGCCAGCATCAGAGGATAGTGAGGCCACGCTGGGAGCTGTCACTTTAGAGAACGACGTGAGAGAGAGAAGCCGTCCCACCCAGTGGTACCCCTACAATGAGAGACTCATTTGCATCTACTGTGGTAAAACGTTCAATCAGAAGGGCAGTCTGGACCGCCACATGCGCCTGCACATGGGAATCACCCCATTTGTTTGCAAATTCTGTGGCAAGAAGTACACAAGAAAAGACCAGCTGGAGTACCACATCCGCGGCCACACAGACAACAAGCCTTTTCACTGTCAGATCTGTGGGAAGTGTTTCCCTTTTCAGGGCACCCTCAACCAGCACCTGAGGAAGAAGCACATGGGCGCATCGGAGAGTAACCACCTGGACTCTCCGGAGAGGAGCGAGGTGGGCGTCAGGCCCTGTGACCCCGCCCACACCCCTGAGGCCTTTGAGTCGCACTATGCTGAGGAAGCTCCAGCAGATGACATGGAGGAGAGCTCCAAGTGCAGTCCAGAAGAGTCCCACGCCTCCAGATGTGACTTCTGAGACCTGCTTCAGCTTCAGGAAGCTTTAGAAATGTTCCTCTTTTGGAATCTGCTCCTCCCTGAGGGCTCAGGCAGTTTTGTGATTGGGTGCTTTATAGAATTCAGATTCTTTCAAGCAAAGGGAGTAACAAGTTAATATTTTTGAAAAGGCCTCAATAATCAAGGTCCTCATATTGATTGATCTTTTTATCTTTCCATATTTTCTAAAACATATTTACAGAGTATTTACAGTTATATCTAGGCATGTTGCAATAATTGATAATGTGAAAGCTCTGGTAAGATGCTTGTCATATCACCTTTTTACCTGACCTGTTTTTGCACATGTGGCCAGAGGGGGTCACTAACTCACAAGGAATGATTTTCTGCCAGTGCAAAGCTTCGTGTGAATATCCGCTCAATACCTCATGAATCAACTACATACTCATAATAGACAGTATTTAAACTACACTCACACAGGTTCTACCTCATAGCCCAGAACCTACAGGCACAAATCTGTTCACTTTTGTTCCGTTAGGCTCTCTTTGTACAGTTGTCTTGCCAAACCCTGTAATATTCAGCCAACACAAAGCCTTGAAACTTAGGAGAAATATTCCTTGCTGATTGTATGATTTTTTTATATTATTTTTTTTTTGCTCAGCCAGGTTAAGAATAGAATTAAGAAGGTGCTATGCTATGAGTGCATTTAAATAGACCGCTTGAAAGCGCATTTGCTTTTTTGAAAAAGTATAGCAGCATAGGCTCAGAAGAATGTACAGAGTTGCTGTTTTCAGTGCAGAATACACAGCCTGTTATCATTCATCACTACTGCAGTTTGTCAGTTGGCTAGAGCTTGGGCCTGCAAAGTGCCGTTATCTGTAATGGGTGCATATAGTCCATGCAGAAGACTCCATTCTTTTGAGGGTCCTATTCTCTATGGCTGTGTGTCATGTGTTTAGTCCTGAATTAGGAGACTTAGGTTGAAGATTTCACTTATAATTTCTGTTCAGTTTAAATGAATCATGTTCTTTTTCATCTAAACATGAGTGAAGTTCGCTTTTGTCTAACCAAGTAATTAATTACTAGTATATTATACAGGTTTAACTTCAATGTAGTTGAGACCCCCGGTCTAAATCCATTAAAGGCACAGCAACAATATTCTGCTCTCAATAATATGCAAATAGCGTGAACAAGGAATTTCAGCCATTTGAAATATTTTTGCTTCCATTTTTAAAAATGCTACTTTAGTTTTGTCTTGAATGCCCTTCCTTTACTGGAGATTTATGCTCATGTTTGTATCGTTGTTTGTGCAAAAGCCCAAACACAAAGCTGCGACAAATGATAATATAGATGCTGGCGAGCTGGTGAACCCAAGGACTGATGCACGTTGCAGCATTAGTTATGGGGATGAGAATAGTTTTAGTGATTACATTTTCTATTGGTGATGTCTGTGAGATCTGAGGACAGCAGTCTGAGGACTCTCAGTATGAAGCATTGTGAAACGGTTGGCTTCAAATTCACTAAAACTCATACTATTGTGTCATAACATTGATATTGATATTGATATTATGAATTTAAAATGAATCTATTTAGTGTGATTGTTACAAGGCACTTAAACCTAGTTGCAGAGTTTGTCCTGGGTGGTTTCCTTTTTTGTCTGCGTACTATTTTGCAGGTGTGTTGCCTTTGTGTAGGCCTCTATCCTATACATCAGATTATGAGCCTCATGGCCAGTGCTGAATCAGTTTTGTTGATTTCATTTGACTTTTGTAATTTACATTTCTATTTTTGCGGTTGTGGAAGAAATGTAGTTTTGATGCTTTTTTCTTTTGTTATATTTGCAGTACATTTTTCACTGAATGTGCAGCCAATGGCTTCACCCAGGAAACCAAATGTATATGGATCTTGTTGCAAGTGTAGCTAGCTTTTCATTACTTTTCATACCTTCTTCCAAAATCTCTCATCTCCCGAACTACACAGTACTTTTACATAGATATCATGTGAGCGCTATAACTGTTAGTTACAGACTTGCATTGTCAAATCCCTAATTCTCCTCATGATGAGTCCTGCCCCCATGTACAGACTAAAATGTGCACCTAGCAATGTTCTTATTTTTTCAAATTGATCAGTGTGCCAAAAGTTCTCACCAAAGAATGAGAGGTGAAATAACCTCGACTGTATTTGCATCATTTGATGTGTCAGAAGAATGAGATTAAATGTTAGCAATGGAATGTATGTTTGGCTAAAAACAATCAACTTTATAAAATAAAAGTATCCCAGCCAGAGGGCTGTAGCCACCAGTTAAACCATTCAGTAAGCCATAAAATGTAATGTAAGAAGTGTGCAATATGTATTAAAAAGATCAGACAAAATATTACACAGAAGTGGCATCTTACACTTAGTGCCTTGCCACAAGCTTTATTATGGCACTTACATGTGGTGCCTCATTCCTTTGAAATAGTTGATTTAAGATGACTAGAAAACAGACATAATATTGTATATGTGATGTAAAACACAATCATTTTTATGATTTTCATCTCATGTCTTTTTTAGCTTTTTGTCAATTTTTTATTTTTTTATTTTTTTGCAGCGTGACAGATCAAAGTTTATGATGAAAGGGTTTGATAGTAGATCAAATAAGGCAGACCTTTTTCTCCCAGCTGTTTGCTGGACTACTGTATCCTTTTGAGGACAATCTTAGTGGTGTACTGTAGATTTAGGCCTTTGAGTTGAGGAAGGCCGATGCATGACAAACTGACTCATTTCCCTAAATGTTTGGTACAAAGAAATAGTTGTCCAAATCCTAGAATAGAATGCTGGATGCTGAAATCATTTTTCATACTGTAGCCAAATTGCACATTTCAACAACATTGTACAAATTTGCCTTTAATTTTTTTTGAATCAATGCCATTGATTGCGCTCTTATTTTAATTTTTTTTACATACTGTTTGATGCCATTGAGAAGGTGCATTCTTAGCTTTTTATTCTCCCCAAATGCCTCAATCACTTTATTAGAGACCTTTACATTAAACGGTGCTTCTAGACTAGTCAGGTGGATGAAACCATTATACAAATCCATATACTGTATTTACCTTAAGGGGGATTGTCGATGCTTTTTTGTGAACTATAGTTACTTATACCACATATAGTTGCTACTTAATGTAAAGCTGAAATACAATCTTGGTTACACTTTTCTGACGTGAACGGGCGGTGCTTAATGGGCCACAAGTAATCAAAAAGTGTTTACAAAGGAAGGCTGTCAGACTACTTTTGACATAGCAGCTCGTCCTATTCCTTTTTATACCCGAACTTCAGGTAGTTTACGAACACTGATACAGGCTTACAAATCTCAAGTCTTCCATAGATTTTCTGTCAATTTCTGTCCACTGTGTATTGAAAAAAGCAATAACATTTGTAGAAACATGTATTGGGATCTTCAAGTGTCGTAAAATATTGGCATGTCAATCAAAAAATCAGGGAGCTGAAGTAGGACAATTTGACGTGGATAAAGTTTAGAATATGAAACTTTGGACAGGTTGACTCCTTTTAGATAAGAATCTTGGTTTCTTACCAAAAAATAATGCTTGCTGGCTTCCAGAAGGCCAATTTGAATAACTATGGTAGTCATTGAACTGCAATGCAAGAGCTTGCCGTGTTAACTCCACGTTCAGAGTTGCACCTCCAGCTGTGTCAAGTAATGAAAGGGATTTTGGGCTGTTTAGCCACTGTTAGGAGTGGGCTAACTGTTGTTGTGCTTACTGTACATTCTTTGATCTCCACGGGCCTCCTTTGACTGAAATGCGGAGTTTTGAGGATCATGAAGGAAGACTGGAAAAAGCTGGTCCTCCTAATTCTCAAACCTGGCATTAAAGCAGCTCTCATATCTATTTGGTGAAAAGCAAAAACAACTTAGTACTCAGGGTATATATAGTGTTAAAAGTGGTCTCATTGGACACACAGCATATCTTCTGTCCGTAGTACAATTGTGCACTTCTTCAGGTCGGGGAAACAATCCTCACTCAGTGGTTCCCAAACACTCTGCCTCAAGGTTTCAATGAGTCCATGTTTTCCACAGAGCTGGAGCCCAAGGGCCGCTGGAGGTCAGGAATGAAAAGCATGACGCTGCATTAGCCCCACTCCTGTTTTGTCCACTCTACACACAACCTCACAACCCAACTGTGAACCTCATAACTCTACTGTTTTGTACAACTATGAAGTAAATGAAGCTAGCTAGAGCTTAAGTTGTATCTATTGCCATTTATGAATTTATTTTATAGCATGAATTAAAAAGTATATTTATTCAAATTATATATTTTACTCATAATCATTCTGTGCTGCTTTGTTTTGGTTCTTCAGCTTGTAAATTGCTTTTTTATCAAGCATTATAAAATGTCAATAGACAAATGCGCTTGTTTGTAAAATAAAGATGCTGATTTAGCTCTTACTTGTCTCTTATACATCTTTATTGTTGGCAAAGCTACATGCCTACATTTGAAGTATTGGCCTATAGAAACGATCACTTGGCCATGTCTATAATTGTCACCTTCAAATTTCAATGCACTGTCTAGGAAATTAAAATAAAAATGTATTGACTCTTTTGTCACACATCCAGATTTTATGTAGGGCTTGCTCTGTCTCATTGTTCCTTTGCATTATTCTCTAATGAGATGACAAAAATGCCCATTCTTTCAGGTACAACCCCTTTGTTCGAGACACACGTGGTTGTGCTATAACATGTACCCACCAGGGGGAGCTATAGAATCACAAATTGGATCTACGTGACGCACAATTTACTGTTGGATTAACATTTCACTGTAAATCACTAAAAAAAAATTTAAAAATCATTATTTACGGCAGTGATTTCATTCAGGTCATGGCTGATTTTCTACCACTGACTTGTACAATTATACCAAAGGGTAAAAGCGGGTATTATCCACTATGTTGACTGCGATATTCCACAGAAGGCTCCCATGTGTCCACTGCAGCGCCTGCCTGTTCACTGCCTTTACCAGGTCTGCAAATCTTTTACTTGATAAGAATGTTTTACGAAGCGGGTGAACTGTAGGTTTTTGCCTAATATATAGACTAAATTATTCTTATCTTACTTCTTATTCTTTCTCTAGTCAGTTGTAATAAACCCAAAACAATCGTTTCTGCTTTCAGTGAGAGCCTGATGTGCTGCCCTGAAGAAAACTCCAGGTCAGATTTAAAATGTTTTTTATGATCTTGAATAGATTATTGGCTGTTCTTATTCTTTTAGACCATAGACTTGCACATGTTCCCATTCCATTTCAAGGTATGACATGGGGGAGTTTCAACTTTCTTCACCAACAGCAGCATATTGACACACAAAAGCAGAGGAGGGCTACAGTCTGGTGGTCAGTGCTCTAAGTCATTCAGATGAGTGCATTTACCCTAGCTGTGACAGAGGCTCCATTAATGTTATGTAATTGAGGTTATTGTGCGGTTAAGCTGTTGCAGAAAAACTAAAGTAGACAAACCTGGCCTGTTTACCACGGCCTGATCATTTGGGCCAATTCAACAGGTCTGCCTGAGGGCCAAAAACAATCAGTCTAAGGGCCGCATTTGGCCCCCGGACCATAGTTTGGAACCACTGAGGCTTACCGTGTTGGTGCTGGTTATTCAGAAACATGCTTGTACCTCCTGGGCTGACTGTCCTATGCGCTTGAGCAGCCACAGTTCTCATTGCAGATCTGTCTCTGCAGGCATTTACCAAAAGTGGCTTGTGTCCACAATTTTATTTCTAATAGACCTACAGGAATAAAATGATTACACTTTGACCCTCCTCCTGAGACGGCATAATAAGCCTGTGGTGATAGGCCTACAGCTCTGGGACATGTGTGAGGCTATGGTCATGACCTCTGGGACTTTATTTTTTTGGGATGTAACAATTATTTCCATTGTTCTCACTTTAAATGCTTATGTATTCTGGTAATTTACTTGAGGTCACATAAGGAAAAATGCCCCAAAACAAGTTGCCTCCATCAGATCTTACGACCAGGTCCTTCATTAAACTTTGACTGAAGCATTTAAGTGCTGCTACACTTGGGTAGACACAATAATAGCTTAGAAAATAAAATTCCAAAGTGCTGTGGAAAATCGCCCCTGTCCGTTCGTAATAGGTTTCCTGTAAGTTCCCTGCAGAGGATGCAGACCTTTAAAAGTGGTCGTGGCATGTAGCTGTGAAGTTTTAAGCAAAGTGCACATCTCTACTGCTGGAAAGTCACGCAGCAGCAGAGACTTTGGAAAAACAGAAATTAAACAGTTTCAGTAAATAAGTCATAAACAATCAAGTGATTTTTCCAAGAGGACCACATTATTATATACTTCTGTTTTGGGCACATTATAATTAGTCCCATATGCATCACAACAAGCTTAGAGCGAGATTGGAAAATGGTTTGAAATGATTTGGAAGATATTATTTGTGCATAGAATTAAACCTCTACATCAAAATACGGTCAGGCAACGAGAAAAGAGGAGTTTGACAGTGTCTATTGTACTCTTACAACCTTAAAAAATAAAAACAGCATGGATTACTCCCACCACACTTACTGACCCTAACCCTTTGGTCATCAAGTGTCATCAGGCTTGCCAGTTGGGAGTGTGTCTGAAATTTGCTGTAATAGCACAGTCCTCGCAGCATCTGGAGTCTTCTTCTAACCTTGGCTGACAATGATTAAATCAAGCATAGGAAAGTTCAAATGGGTCTATTAAAAGTACAAGGACGTGGATTTGTACAGATGTGTAGCTTCAGGTTTGACGTCTCAACTGAATGCGGTTCATTTTGTGCTGCGTGAGCTATTTTGTCAGCCTCCGTTTTTTCCATGTTGGTTTGAGGAGCTGGGACTACACACATGACCACCCTTACTGAAGGTTTTCCATCTACAGATGCTTGTGGTATACGATCCAGTCTGTGTTTATGGAGACTGTTAAACTAGTGATGGGTAAATGATTCCTCAGTGTGTGTATCACACTTTTCCCCTTGTGTGTCGAGACTGTATCACGCTGTGTTGTTGGGCTCCATCTAGTGGTTTAAAAAAGTGTACTGCAGCTACACTACAAAAGAAACACATTGTAATGAGTTTGTATAACTAAGTGCAAGATATTACTTTTTCCATGTGAACATAACAGTTGGGCCTATGTTCAATAATCTCTATATGAAATTAGAGTGAATATTCCTGTGATGATTAATTGTGTGTGTCATATGAGTGCTTGAGGATTTTAAACATTTTTATTAAGAAAAATTCGTTTTTGAAGCATGTTTGGGCTCAAATGATTTATCCTCTTGAAAAAAAAAGAGGATAATTGGCAATCTTTTATTATAATTACAATGCATCGATTTAGGGCCTCTTTTCTAGAAGCTTGAAGTAAAAAGGAAAGGTGTTTGATTTAGATTATTATCAGCTTCATAATAATTAGTGACTAATTACAGAATACTAATCCACCAGTGTGCATTCCTGGTGTATTTGGTTCTTTCATGGCGAGCTCTATGATGCCGGAGCATTGATGATGTTCCGGTTGCACAGGACAACTCCGCTGAGCATTGACGACATTTCACTTCTGGGTCATAAAAATATATATAAAATATTTTGTCTGCCATGGAAACGGGAATGGAACAAATGACCTTATCAGGTGTTATGAGATGAAAATGATCCCACAAGGAAATAACTTTCTCTTTCTTGGAGGGTCCATAGTGACGAACGGCGTCGTAGCAACAAGTGGCTCGATCTGAGCTGGATCCTGAAGTAGAACTGGCGCCTCAACGACACGTGACACAATGTGATACACTGCGACACACAGTCACTGTGTCGGTCACGTGACTTTTCTTAAAACGCGATACGCTCAGTGACACAGCTCGGCTGAGGCATCGCTTTCAGCGCATGATACGTGTATCGGTGCCTCGACTCGTTTAGACCATCACTATGTTAAACCATGTCCCCTCTCAGGTTAATCGACAATAACTTATTCATTTCTCATAGCTTTGTTGTCACGTCTGGAAAGACTGTGTACCGTGTATCAGTTTAAAGGTCCACTATGTAACATTTCCGCCATCAGATTATGGTGACCCAGCTGACAATGAGAATGTGGGTTTTAACTGGTCAAGGTATTTTTGACCAGTTAAAACTTATGTAGTTGAACAAAGCAAGATAGTTGGTTTGATGCCATATTGTGGAACATTTTAGGCAAAGAAATATAATCTCCATGGAGACAAGCATGGTGATTGCTCCAACAGAAGTTTTGTAGATAAATGCTTTACCAATATACTACTGCTTTTCCCCCAAACTAGTAACTATATATGTGCTGTGCTGATTCATTACTTTCTTTGTCGGACTCTCAAACCACAATACATGTTTTAGCTTTCCTATATTATTTTCCTCATTGGCTCATTCGTCATAGTATTGGAAGAATTGCAGCTAATGACCCATTGGTTTATGCAGCTCCTCATGTGATAGTCTCCAATGACATCTCAAGCTGTCATTATTTCAAGTTCTTGTAAATGTGTCAGTGCTTCTCTAACTTCAGACTTGTTGACAGAATATGACATTTACTGTGATTCTTTTCTCATTGCAGCGTTATATGTGTTTTGCTCTGTTTTGCAGCTGGCTGTTGCAGATCTCATCGACACATACTGAAGCTGGTCTGTGCTGTCAGAGGAAGGACTGGTAAATGCATTAGTTTTACAAGAATGCCACCTTTCATTTACCATGGGCTTGCAAAGTCTATACAGCAGGTGAGTTACTGTTTACCTTTCTCTGATATGGCTTTACGTTTTAATGTGGTGCCTAACTTTTTTTTTTTTTTATTTCATTTTATGTTTGACTTTTATCTGATCTGTCAGTATTTCTCTGGACATTAATAAAAAACAGAAGTAAGCAGAGACACACAATGTGTTTTTTTTTATATTATTTCTTGTTTTTTATTATTATTATGTTTATTACATTATAATACAAAGTCCTATGTACAAACGCAAAAACTAAATTTATACAGTAAATACAGTGCTTGATATACACAAGCAAATGACTTCCAAAAATACTAACCATGTCTTCGCCCTCTTAGTATATATACCATATTTGTTTTTTGAAACGTTATGATAAATTGTATATTTCTTTGTTTGAAGGAAGCTCACTTGTCTCATGTGGCATCCAAATTGTTCTTGCATTTGACATATTTAAGCTGTAAAGAAATCACTGGATATGTCTCCTGTGTCTTGTCTATTGGTTTTTTTTTAATATTAAGTTGACCTGAATACCAGTTTAATGAATGCTACATTAAAATTAAAATACAGTAAACTGAGACATAGTGTTGTGGAGGGTCGTTTTTAATATTGCACTTTTAAAATAGTTTGATGAGCTACTGAAAACTGGCCGTAGAAGTGTCTTTGGCAGCTCTAATGGAAGGTGTTTGGGTTTGGCCGGACCATCATGGTCACTTTCTTCAGTGAATAGGCTCCGCCCCTGAATTCGGCCCAATAGACTCCGTCCTGGTAGCGGCTGCGGTAGTGTCCTCCTCTGTACCACACTCCATTGAGGTTTGAATGGGCACAAGAGTTGTACCACCAGCCTCCCTTCTGGTAATGTGCACAGTTTCCTAAAACAAAACAAAA
Source organism: Periophthalmus modestus (assembly GCA_019594935.1). Taxonomy (NCBI): domain Eukaryota; kingdom Metazoa; phylum Chordata; class Actinopteri; order Gobiiformes; family Gobiidae; genus Periophthalmus; species Periophthalmus modestus. The sequence goes on along the minus strand of JAIEZT010000012.1, from coordinate 8,997,163 downwards.
ATAGGCCTTGAAAGAGCTACAAAAAAAAAAAAAAAATAAAATATTAAAAATAATCAAAATAAAATAAATTGCAATCTTTTGCATTTGTCTTGAGAAATTCTCAGATGATCATAAAATGATTTTACATTAAAACCCCATATCATAGAATTTTACTACTGCCAGGACTGGATTGAACTGTCATTGCAGTCAGTCAGACTTTCATAATCTTACCTGTGTATGTGTCATGGTCTCTGTCCAGCGTGGTGAACTGCTTGCCATTGTGCCAGGTCAGAGAGTCCCCTGCGTTTCCATGGTAACGACCAATCCGGAGCTTGTAGAAGTCAGCCTCGTTTTCCACCCTGAAGCTGGCGTACTCGGCAAACACCTTCCTTCCAGACCAGTCCTCCAGAGTCACCAGGAGCTTGTAGTTGCCCTGGTTCGTCAGCCAGTAGATGTTCTCCAGACCCAGCCAGTACTCACTGTCTATGTTGCCAAAGCCTTGCTATAAGACATACAGAAACAACATAACTTTAAGATTAGAGAGTTTATATAGAGACTCAGTACAAAGTATAACATTATTGATGAATATTGAATGTATTTTAATATTTTAAGGATTTTTATTTTCATAAAATGTAATTGTCAGTTTGCTTTTTTGCAACAATGGCTGTGTGTTATTAGATAAACACAAGACACATCCCATGAATGTAAACTACTGACAAATTGTCTCTGTACAATGGATTGTCTAAAGCGCCATCCCTTTGTACCCAGGCAGACACCTGTTTACACAAATGATTACACATTATTGCATAATTGACCCTGATACCATTTTTAATACAATATTCCCACTAAATTTCTCATCTGGTTATGTCTACTACACTTACCTTTCCATACTCTCTCATTATTGCTGTATCTACTCAGCGTGGACCAAATGTATTATTACAAAAAAATATACATATTATTACATATGAGTCCAATTCTATAGGTAGTCTTTCACTTGGGCTTTGTTCATAGAGCACAGAGTACAGACTCACCAAAAGGTAGTAGTATTTCTATAAATCTTTAACTGTAGTGAACTGCATCATCTCTGCATCATTAACTTTTTATAGATCTTCTTGGATGCAGCTGACTTTGACTAAATGTGGACTAAAGCAGAGACCGGGCCTAAACCAGGACAAGAACAGGATCCAATCAAGCGTACATCAGGACTGAGCTACATACAAACCAAGACCAAACCAGGTGTGTGAACGCTCCCTTTGAAGCAGTCCTTTCAAAACATACTTATTTCTCTAATACCAATAAAACAGGTAAGCCCATGAGGTGTGATCGTTTGAATTAGTGGGTCACAGACTTGTGGCTGTGACTTACAGCAGGTCATACAGCAAGCACATTCAACAGGTCAACAGAAACCAATTCACTTCGGCTTAACTCTGGTTTATGTCAAAACAACATTTATAAGCCACCCAGTACCTCCACACTTTGAGATGCATGACCCCCCCAGTGCCTCCACACTTTGAGCTGCATGAACCCCCCCAGTGCCTCCACACTTTGAGCTGCTGAATGCTGTTAAACTCACACACCTTGTATGTTTCCCAGTTCCTGAAGAAGTTGACAGAGCCATCCGAGCGCCTCTGAATGACGGTCCAGCCGCCGGGATCATGGCGCTGGTCACACCACACCTGCATCAGCTTGTTACTGCCCTCAGGTTTCACCAAATACATGCCACTGTTGGTTTGGCCATCCTCCAGTGCCTCCAGGCAGTCTTTAAAGGGTCCTAAGGATGAAGAGCACAACAGCTCTCATAAGCAAGTCAAGTAGGGAAAAACACATTTTATATACTACAATGCACAGTCTCATTTTTACGAAGGCCTCTTAAATCCTCTTAGCAGCAGCATTGACTTTGGCTACAGTTCTCACAGGGGAAATGTTTGTGCTGCCAAAAGCAACACGGGCACCAGGGAAAAGAGAATTCTGACGACTGTTCAAGGAAACAGAAGCTATATGCAGCTCAGGCAGTTGATAATCAATTTGACATTGGTTTGATTTGTATACTTTGGATAACAAACTATGACCATGTAAAAATTGCATCTCAACCAAAAGGAGTCACAATCTATAATGCAAGCACTGTGCCAGTACTAAGTCTGGATAAACTATTGTGCTGTGGATGCTGTAATCTGTTACAAAATACAGATCACGTAGCCTTTCTTACTGTAGCTACGGGCATTTTGTTATCATTTGTGAAGTGTTCCTCTCTGACATCCCTTTAACAGCCGGAATGTCTTTGTTGAGGGGATACGAGGTGGAGAGCTGCCTTGCCCCGTCCTGTGTTCTGCCTGATAAACTCTGGTGGAACATTTGACTGATCTCAGCTCCGTGCAGATGGAACAAATGACATCACCAACTCACTGACGGTATCTATCTCACCATTTTTTCCTTTCAACCATAAAGTCTTTCAGTGGCCCAATTCCAATTATTTTCCCTTTCTCTCGATGTAGTATATCAATTATTTTTGATTTAATCAGGAAATAATTAGCCTGTATTAAAACCATCCAAATCAGATCACTATTCCTATACACAGAAAATGGCAAACAGTAGCAGTAAGTATGACTGGAAAAGGTCTGGTAATACTTTCCACTACGAGTTCCATCAGTAGTGTTTTAATGAAGGGGAACTGTATTGCAATGTACTCCATTTATTGTTTTTGATATAGTACTCTTTATCATCTGCCAGCATATTTGACGGCCCATTTAGGAGCGAACTGTTCACCCTTCAGATATGCTTTCTATTATTGCAGGGCATCTCAGTGCTACTCTGTAAAGGGGAACTAACAGTTGTACTTTTCCCACTGTACTCACCTGAAGGCTTGTTGGTTGTTGTATTGTCTTGAGTTCCTGTGGGCATTGTGGGCAGAGGAGACAGGGACTTCTGGTCACTTTGGATCTCGTTGGTGATCTGGTTGTTGATGCGTGGTGGCACTGGGGGCTTGTGCAGTGGGGGTGACACTGGCGGGGGCTGCGGCCGGGGCTGTGGCCGTGGCTGAGGGACGGGGACTTGTCGCGGGGGCGGGCGTGATTGGCACTGCTCCTCTAGCAAAGCGATGAGAGCCGACTGGTTTGTGGCCAGTGAGGCTAAGTGCAGGTACTTGTGCTCCAGGTCTTTGTAGCGGCTGGTGAGCATCTGCATCTCGGAAGTCTGATTCAGGATCTTGTTCTCCATCTGGGCCAGCTCCAGAGCGTTGTCCCTCTTGCGGATGATCTCGTGCAGCAGCTGCATGTACAGCTGTGTGACCCTGGAGTTCATGTTGCGACTCTCTTTCCTCAGCAGTTTGACCTCTGTCACAATGCCCCCGTCCACCTCCACCAGCTGCTGCAGCGTCTCAATCTGGCGCTTCTGTTTTTGAAGCTCCACATTGAGCTGCTCCAGCTCCTGCTTGTTGACCCGGCTCTCCAGCGAAGCCTCTGGCTCCTTTGAGTTCACACATATGGCACCTGTAACTTTCTGTTGGGGCACTATGAAGGTGTAGGAGCACTTTTCCTGGGGTATTTCAGCTGGAGCACGCTTACTTCTTCCAGTATAGAGAAACTCTCTTTCTAAGCCAGCATCGCTGCTGTCAAATTCCTGTGTGCCGACCTTGTCATGGCCTCTTTCTGGACCACTCTGAGTCTGAGCCCCAAAGACCAAAGCACATGCAAGAAGGAGCCCCAGCAGCACCAGTGAACGGGGCTCCATCTGGGAGTGTCCAGTACACCAACACCTGGGGAGAAACAAAAGAATACTATTAGTATAATGAGTCAAATCTAACACAAAGGATGTAAATAGTAGCACCTTGCAAATGAGTGCCCTTTTACAATTGCATGTGTGTTTTCTTTTAGTGCACAACTGGTGTATTTAGTTGGTAATTCTTAAGTTACAATCAGGACATTTCTCAGTTATGATGTATTTTGAAACTTTTTTATTGGTTGCCTGTTCAGGTTCAGCTTTTGGGTGAGTGCCTTTATTTGCCTTGACACAAACAACACACCCAATAGCTGTCTTCACAGGTTCTGGCCTCTTCTCCCTATGGAAAAGACTGGTACATGATGTTATTTGTGTTGATTGCCTGTTGGACTAGATATCAAACGGGATTGTGTCTATACTTGGATTCAAGGTCTGAGCTTGTATTAGATGAGGAGAATTGGTATTTGGTTCATTATCAAATTGCAATCCAACTGCATGCCCCAAAGGACATTTATTGGTAATGAGATTTACTTACTCTTTTCAAAAGTGTTTGCACTGTTGCAAAAACATTTGTATACAGTTTTATTGCGTGCATGCACTCAGGTGACAGGTGACAGTATTAGAAGTGAAGTAGACTCCGAATGCTGACTTGAACGAATAAGAATAACATGGCCTTGAACTCCAAGGGCTCCCTAATTGAAAACTGCTGCATATTGGTTTACACAGGAGGGTAATGTACTAACACCTCTGGTTTGAAGGGGCTAGTGCTGAATCACACATTATGAAGATATTGTCAATACTATTTTAGTTGAAATAACAGCTATGGCATTGCCATTTATATTTTCATATAGGATGATGGAGCATGTCACCAAATATCTTACAGTTTGATGATGGTCTGTCAAATAGAATAGGCCATTCTCAATTTGACAAGGAAAGGCATTCCCAGTAGTTGCCTTGAATATAGCCTGAAAATCTCTTTGATATCTATTAATAATCCCAGAGTCAGGGGGAGCCTCTTTGACTGTTACTGTTATTAGAGCAAAGGCAGATCTCAGTGCAGTGATTGAAGTGTGAGATCCAGCAGCAGTAGGAGCAGAGCCCACACTGAGATAATGGAGCCTGTCCTGTGCTGTAATGGTAGTGGACTATGTTTGGCCAATGGCTCCTGTGGTTTCTTTAGAACATGAGCTGTGTTCGGAGAAACTCAGCACTATTTGCCCCTGCTGCCGTGGAGTCCCAGCTTGGATGTCGTTAGGCTGGTTCTCCTGCTCCTAGCTCCACTACACTTCAAAGCCTGACGAAAATGCTTGCAGCTTTTATTGAAATGCCTTTTGTTGTATGAGTGGATGTGCTGTGTCAGTAAATGTGTATTTTAGGTTAGAACTCATGCCGGGTTAGTGTCTCTGTGTCTGGAGAGAGTCCCATCTGTGCTGACAGTGACAGCCTGTTATTATACCATCTACTGTCTGCCCCTCTCTGCCTGTTAACAGACCCCCGCTCATTATAGTCTGCTGCGCATCAGCTCACTTTAACAAGCTACCACTGACCGGTCAGCAGCACTAGTGTTTAACAATGCTAATAAAAAATATACATGGTCTTTTGAAGATATAACTACACAAGCAATCACTGTGTGCCTATAAAACAAACATGTTTCCATTTGTTTTACTCAACATGATGTCTTTGTTAATAGCAATGAATCACTCTGTGGCATTATGCCATTTTGCCCATGACTTTGGTTAGCCTGAGTACATATTAATTGGAGAGGTGGGCAGCTCAGACAGGCCAGTGTCTCTCTCAAGCCCCTCTCATTTCAGCGTGAACATGGCATTCCTCACATTCTTCAGCACCTCATTAGACTGGGCTGCCGTACACACTGGAGGTGGCACCCGGAGAGCATTTCAGACGTGGCACCACTACTTCTCCTCAGACTTCAGCTCCTACAGACCCTCTGGATCTACTGACCCAGTTCACTGCAGCACAGTGCCCTACTTCTGAGTGAATGCCTCATAATCACATCATCATCACAGATTCTCAGCACTTCATCTGTCAGTGGTTTGAGTCAGAGCTGTATTAGACATTAGAGCGGGGCGGCTCAGGCCTGGCAGAGCGTCCTGCATTACACCTATAGTATATGTGTTGGATCAAAGTCAAACTGCATTTGCTCATTGTGATGGGCTATTGCATTACCTTGTGGACAGCCTCTTTCCTTCTTTGGAAAGTAATCCATGTAAGCATGAACATGACATGTAGAACATAATGAAGCTAACTACCTGTTCAGTATGTGCAGTGCTGCAAACATAGAGCATTGTTAGGAATCCCCACAGAACAGGCCGGTGTGTGTACTATTCTAAACACAGGCGTATTTTTGTGACCTAAGCCTGTCCATCACCTGTGATGGGAGTCTGACAGGAGGCAGCGGTCTGCAGTTTTCTCAAAAGCCTTATGTACAAAAAACACTTGCTTTTGAAACAAAGGGTGAATTCAGCCTCTCACTCGCTGTCCTCCTGACCCCAGGGAACATCCTGAACCAGCAGGCTGCACAGAACCAGATTATCTCAGCCATGTCCATGACCCTCCTCTTTACCCCGTCACACGGTATGTTACTATAGCTATCAGCATCCAAATGTAACACTCTTAACATATAGGTCCTCTTTAGATATAAATGCTCTGGGCATGAAAACATGCTCTCCAACATCTCCTCTGCTCATTTATCTAATCACAGTTTGTTTGGACAAATATATTGATTAGTATCAATTGTATTGATAAAATTTGTGGAATACTTACAACATAACTTTAGAGCTCTGATGAGTATTTTTAGTTGCCGTACCCTTGAGTAGGAGCCAGTTGAAGTCTCTTGTGGCAAAAAGTCATCCCCACAGTAAACTCTGTCCTTTCTGCTCCCTGTGTCACCCTCAGTCCATTCCAGCTCCAGTAGTGAGCTCTGTATTCAGGTGTGTGTGAGAGACACTGTCATTAGCCCAGTGCAGCCCAGTGTAAGAAATTCTTCATTGAGAGTGTAGTTTCCAAAGCCTCCTCAGGTCATGTAGATCCCTGTTAGTTTAGTCCTGATAGATGGTGGTGGTCCCAGGCAGCTTGTGTACAGCGCGTGGCCCGTTAGGAGACTACTGTCACTTTTTAGTGGGTTGAATCCATCACTTCTGCCTCTCAGCTCCAAGAGGCTGTCTCTCTCTTCTTCTGCTACACCTCTCTCTCTCTCTCTCTCACAGACTTGCCCCCCTCTCTCCCCTCCCTCTTGTTGGTGCTTTTTAAATGATGAAAACTCCTGTAGCAGTAAGCAGTCTCCCCCCAAGCCCCTTGAAGAGTGAACATTTCTTTTTTAGCAAATCCCCTCCTCCCTATGGCACAAAGGACAGCCACAACACATAAACACACACTGCTCAAGTTACTCACCCCCAGCCCCCCAGTGCTCCATGACCAGTAGTTCACCAGTTGCACTATTTCTGGCATGGACAGCATGGTTGTTCTGGTTTTGGTCTGTAGTGATGTTCCACTGGTGAGATGTTGATTGGCCGTGAATGAGCACTTGGCCTTGGAACAGATGTGGGTAGATTATTGCCTAAAATTGTACTTCAAAGAATACTACGCAAATAGAAGTAGTAAAATAAAACAATTGGTGGGGGATCTGCAGCCAGTTGGAGATGTTATTGCTTTCCACAGTATGGCATTAAAATCAGAGGATGCCACCAGGCTAAGTAACAGGTCAGATCTGTGGAGAGGCAACCCCATTAAATTTTTTTGCAATACAAACCAAGATATGATTTGGTAATATGGTAATGGAACATGTCTGATTTGTTTTTGGATTTGCATTGTCAGGTATGACAACAAAATGATGTGCTTATTAAGAATTTCTGAGCCAAAACTGCAAACGTACCATAATGACAGTGAATAACATTACTTGAGTAGAAGTACTGAGTTACAAGTACTCAGGCAAATATGAGGGTAAATGTAAGTCATTAGTACTCACCTCTGACCTGGACAGAGACGGAAACAGCCTGACAGAGAGGAAGTGGGTCCAGGTGTGGGACTCAGTGCGGATAACAGTGCTTTATAGCCTAAAGGCGACGTCAGCTTGTACCAGACACCCTTTAGAAAAATGCTCTATCCTCTTAACAGTACAATTCAATAATGACTTAAAAGTAGGTTCCTTTCGAGTGGGCTCTAGTGAATAGAACAAATACATTGTCAAGAAGAAGTTGAGATGGCTTCCACGACTGTCTCCTTTGGGGTCTCAGTAGTAAGGCTGAGTGCCCTGAAGGACTTTGTAAGAGCAATTTTTTTGGCCATTGGCTCAAAGCCAAGAGTCATTAAAGTGATTTCCTAATATGTTTTTATCAGCTTTTTCTTATATCCCAAAAGTGAATGATTCAGACGTGTCATCAACCAACCAAGTTTTGAACAAATGCTTAACAGTGCAATGCTTGTATTGTGAATTTTAATAGTGTGCATGTTTGTGTAAACAGTGATAAATGTTTTCTTGTAATGTATTTTGTAATGGTGCCTTAGCAGTGATCATAAATATGCTGTAGTTTCATATTTTTACCGCCAGTGTATGAGCTAATGTGGATTCTTTGCCAACTTTAATTTCACAAAGCCATTTTTTGATTCTTTAGAAATCTGTCATAAACACGTCTCTGTCCCCTCAAGTCTCCAGCCCATTCTCTTGAATTCTGATACTGCTTTGTAACTCTTTCAAAGTTTAATATGGAACAATTTTACTGAAACGATTTAGTTTGAAATCATTTGTGACTCAATATTTGGGCACAGAGCCGGTGATGTCTTTGTCGGCAAGTTTCCTCTTTTCCCCTAACCTAAATAAAGAGGCAGCTGAATGTTTTCCCTGATGACACAGTCAGAATGTAATGTTGGCTCTGGGACATAAGGTTCCTGGCAGTAACTACTAAAGCCCAAACACACATGTATTTGATAGGTCTTTAATATGAAGCCAAACAGAAGGCTGATTCACACAGTTGACAGCTGATTGCTGTGAAGATGTTGTGGTCAATGAAAAAGCAAAGTGTCAAATCAGAATTACTTCACTGTAAAAGCCTGTAAAAGTACTTTTTACTCTAATGTAAGTAGAAACTGGCAGTTTCAAAACATGCAATATAAATGTATTCATTCTACAACCTTATTGAAAATTATGTTTGAATTTGTAACTCTTCTAGTAATCAAATGTTTCTTCAAAATCATTACTTCAGTTGCTTAAAGATTTATATTTAAGTTATTTTATATTTTTTTTGTTTATCTGTCCATGGTGTATCCTGAGGCCCATAGTTTGTGCAACAGGTTGTGAACGAGTACCGACCTGGTCAATGTTTAACTGGACTTAAGCATCAGAAATGTTGTATCTACTGTATTTGTAATAACAGTATTCAAAACTGGTGCAGCTCATGACATGTTTCGCCCCTTCAAAACTTTAAGACTCCACGTGATTAGGCATGTCTAACCTGTAAGAATCATTATTGGGGTTTGATGGTGTAAATCTTGTTATGTTAGCAGAGTCATCATCTTCTAAATGACAGATGCAGATGATTCGGTGTTGCTCAGAGACGTTCATGTCTGCTTCTCTGTGTGAGACATTTGAAGGACTGGCTGGGCCCCGTCCAAACCACAGTGTTGATGCAGTGATTAGTCTTTTTTCCATATCTAATCCTGAGCAGGTGGAGCCAGTCTGAATCATAAAAATGTCAAGGGGAAAATGTTACTCCCACACTGAAATGTTATCCAATCAATGCATTTTAAAGCTGCGGGAACCACATGGGAGGCGTAATGGAAAGTGTCTTTATGTTGTAAAGACATTACTGTTGGTTGCTACGTGCAGGAGATGGATGAAGTGTTGAAGTAGTTGTATTTGTTCAGATGATCAGAGGACACACAGGTATACTCTGTGAGGAGCATTTGGGACTGTAATAAACCAGTAGAGTTGTTGAAGATTTTGTAGAAGAGCTGAAAATAGTTTTTCATTACTCATCCAGTTCACATTATCACAATCACAAATGTAGTGAAAATGCATGATTTGTCCAATAGCTGAATAATGGCAACTGCAACTTTATTTATAACACACTTTTAAAAAAAAACAATGATTACCCAGTGCTGTAAGAGTAAAACAACTCTATATAATACTTTAATACTATACAATCAAGACACAATGAAATATAATCAAATCAGATTAATATGTCAACAAAAAGAAACCATTAAAAACATAGTACAGAAAAGATCTGTGCACTTTCAGTTAAAGCGCCAATGAATGTTGGACCGTGCCACAGCAGTGACACAGCAGCCATAAAGTGGTGGTTTTGATGTCCAAGTGGCTGACTCCACATTTCTATGAGTGGATTTGTCACCAAAATAATACGCTTAAAAATCACACACATTACATATTATATTACCTATTTAAGTACTTTTAAGGAGGCTGGCACATCACATAGCAGCGTAACATAACATTGCCAGCCACCGGGGCATCAAAACCACAACTTTATGGCCGCTGTATGTGTTAACTGCATAATCCATTATTAGTACACAGTGCATCAACTTGAATTATTTGGTGTTCATTACTTTAAACAGCAATCGTCTCTGTATACATATGCCTGTCTGAACAATATTTTACATCAAGTCCCATACGTGCAATAAACCTAGCTGTTAAACTAAACATGTGCAGATTACACTGTGTTGACGCCATCACTGTAACCTCTGTGCAGATGGATCGTCGTATAGCATAAGGTATAGCATAAGGCCAGTGTCCCCCTGTCTACAGCCATGATGGATGACTCTGGGCTGACCCACTCTCACCTCTCCACCTTAGGCACTCTCTGCCTCACTGTTTATAATACACCTTTGAGTGACAACCCCTTACGCACCACTTTCTGTAATTGGACTCTCTTTGCCTATATGTTCTTTGTTAAGGACACAAGTCTAATCAAAAATAGAAAAATTAATACTTCCCTGTGATGTGGCATGGAAAGAGTTGAGCCTAATTATTCCATGGCTTTACTAGACTTACTGTTCCTATAGTGGCGAGAAGGCTACAAGGGCTGTTCTGTTGGGAAGAAAAAAAATGGTTTTATGATCTGAGTGGAAAGAATGGGACTGGCGCATGCAGGGTTCTGTCAAACTCGCCCCCAAACCATCAAATGAGACTAGTAAATATGAATCTAGCAATATACCGGAGCAACAGGCATTCTGTCCATCCCGATTTGGACTGATGTTAAAAGCAGGGACGTCTTGTGTGGCCTCTTTGAAAGGAAAAACTATTTGACAATATAGCCTTCAGCATTCAATTATATTCTTAAGACTTTACTCAACAATTCTTTTGAGGGAGAACTTCTTCTTTGTGTATCTTTCTACAACCTGTGTCTTAAGGTCAAGGTTACAATACTTATTTGTCAGCAGGGCTAAACATTTACCTGATGGTTTGCAGGCATGTTTTACCACTGAGCTGTCTTTACCTCATTTGGAAAGAATCCAAAAACATGCTTGTGACACCAAGGCTTTGTACCAGCTGCTGTTAGGGGAATCCATGGAGGCCAAAGAGAGCAGTACAGGCTCACAGACTGTAAGGGAGTTTATAATTATAATGAGGTGTGAGTAGAGGTAGCACTGAAAGACATTAGATGTTGCTTTTTATAAAGAAGCTAATTTGACCCGACAGTCTCTCTGACGTAAATGTTTTCATAGCCAACAATACGTACTACAGCTGTGACTTATGTCTGTGGATTTAACCTACTTTTCTTCTCATTTGGTAGCCTTTGCAGAATCTGAGTTATTATACAATATAGTATTTGATGTAATGTGCAGTATGCTTCGAGTTTGTAGTTAAGTATACGTACTGCTCTTTGAAATCGACATTATGCACATAGAGTCAGTGATTTACATATTACTAACCCCTGCATTCTTCTAGGCTTGAGAGTTGAGACTGGCTCGTGCCTGCTAGTGGTTAGTGTCAACAAAAATATATAGATTTTTTCATTACTTTGATTATTACTATGATCACTGCGTTCAAACTATATTTTAGTCACATTCTGATTAACAGCAAAGATTCTGGTTTAAGCTTTATTAATGTCGTCATCATCGTACACGTTTATATGACAAAGCTGCTTTACGGCTGCTGCGGTCGTCCTTTAAAATCCTCTGCGTGGCTCCATTCAGACCTATTAGACATTTATGAGGAACAGTATCATCGCGATGGCTGGATAATCAAAACCAGTTTCCTCAAATTTACGGGCTGCTGTGTTGGCCTGTCACGATAACATATTTTGAAGTTAAGTTAATACTGAATCTTATTTATGCCACTGGTAAGAGCAGATTTAAACCACAAAAACTATTTTAAATGTAGAGTAGTGTTGTAAAAGAAAAATTCATTTCTGTCAACTGGACAAAAAGTTGTAGGAGTGAAGATCTTTTGCTGCTCATCCAAGCCGCAAAATGTACACGCGACCCCGGAAAAAATATTGTTCCAACTTATATATATTTAACGATAACATGACAGCCCTACTGCTGTGGTGAAGAAGGTGTTGATTCTCATTCCTTATCTTCTTTTATTAAAAGAGTAATGATATTTGATATGTTAAATTGTAAAAAGTAGTGTTTAGTATGCTGCATTTCTTTGGCCTATTATGTGTTCTTTCTGTTTATTGGTAAGGGTTCATGAGGATGACTATCTGGCAAATATTTTCATAGCATAATTCAACTCTTTTTTTGTATTAAATGAATGGAAATAAACTTTTCTAAGACATAGTTGAGCTTTCAGAATGTTTTGTAATTATAGCAACATGATCTGCTCAATTAGGCTCAGCAGAGACATTTAATTAACCTCCATGTGATCCACTATTGAAAATTCCCTAATCCACAAATCCACAAATCCCTGGCTTGAGAGTTACACCTGTGGCTATTTCTCATTAACTTCAATGCAGTTACCAGTGACCAGTGCCACACACCTGCATCAGACAACACCTGGATAATGGTCTGACGTGGTCTTGGCGTTTTGTATTTTCACAAGTGATGAGGGATCTCATAAACACATCATTAGGCAGGTGATGGGCTCATAGTGCTTTTGCAGGTTGGACACACAGGGCCAGACAGGACACATGGCCAGGTTTTCATCAGCTAAAGATATTATTTATATATGGGTTTCAAAAGAACTTTGTTTTTCCCCTCACATGTTAAGACGTGTATGAGTGAATGAAATCAAAATTGCCTCCAGTCTGGAAAAAGGAATGATTATATTGTCTGGTGTCTGTCTCTGTGTGTCAGGATACGGCGAACAGCCAAAGTTGATCTTGTTTCTAGAAGCTGGGATTGTAAGTTTCTCCTCCTCTGTCAAGATGGTGAAGTTCCACTATTATTCTTTCTTCAAAATGTATTGCTTTCTGGAAATTTTGTGGCAGCGGAGGATCGTCTACAATCGTATGATTGGGCTGAACATTCTCTGATAGGTTTCAGATCAAAAAACAATGTGAAATTGTTTTGTATTTGAATAAATATGTTATTTGTTGTAAACTTAACATATTTAAGAATGTTCTGGAGGATCATGGACATCAATATAATTGAAACAACAAAATGATTAATAATAATAGTTGATATTTGTGCTCACAGTTATTTGCCTAGTGCCTGAGTAAGAGGGTACATGGAGTGTCTTTGTTTATAGATTAGTTTTAATATGCTGTATCTTAAATCGCTTTGGGATAGGGCCAGGAAAAAATAAGTCCTTCCAAATTTAAGCCAGGTACAAAATGGAATTCTCCGAAAACAGTTAACTACCCAGGAACCAATCAAAGCCGTGGGTACCATTAGGACACAGCAGCTTCCACACACATAAACCCAAAAAACTACAAATATATTCACATATTCCATACTGTACCAGTATTTGTGGTACCGTAAGTGTTCCCTCTGGCATTGCTCTTATGGGCTCGATGTGGTCACATAAGGAAAAGGACCACACAGCCAGACTGACTTTGAAGCACTGGAGACTGTTTATCTTGGATAAGTTCAACTTAAATAAGCAATACATTTAAAGATGCCACTGTTGAGGGCACAGCAGTTATAACCAAGCTGTCAAAGGGAAGGAGTGGAAAGGGATGGAAGATGCAACTAAAATGATCAAATAAAATTACCAAGTACTCCTAAATAGAGGTGGGTGATGTGGTGACACTTTTCCACATTCCCTTCTCCTACTGGTCAACCCGTCATGCTCTGAGTGAGTCACAGGTGAATCTAAGCAATCCCAGTGAACTGTGAGCAATCAGAGGGAGTAGATGACTTTGGTTACCTCTTTGAGGCAATATAAAGATGCTGAATGTATATTACTCATGCTGAAACTGGCTCCGGAATATTAAGTTTTTGGTATATAGTATTGCCCACCCCTGACTCCATATAGATGCTTCTACTATTACAACTACCACGCTGCTACTATTGTCATTGCTATAGTCATCCCTCTACAACTGCTTTCATTAGAACCCCCAGTTATTAGTAAAGGTAAAATAGTCCTTAGCCACAAAAAAGTTAGAGCACTTCAACTGCCTCTGCCTCTACCTCTACCACTACTGCTACTATTACCATTCCTTAACTATGACTACTAGACTCAATCTCTGTATTTTCTATAAGTGCAGCCGTGTACAGTACTACACATTTATAATATTAAATCTTTTAGGATGTTTATGCTGTCTGTTAAGTCTTACAGCATATATGAGTTACACATCAGCAAGTTACCGCAGACTGTAGTTTCTCTTCAATGTCACCTTCTGTGTACAACTCCTTTCCGTTCTGTTTCCTCTGTGAAAACAGCAGTTAATCAATTGCCGGAAAGCTTTGGTTGTCTCGATGTCGAAACCAGAAGGAGATCATTGTGCTTTCTGAAGGAAGACGTACTTGCTCCATTTGCTTGTGTGTTGTGATTACTTCTCCATGTGTGAAGAGGTGGGCTATGGTTGACCAGAGAGCTTTCCACGCAAGGACAGCAAAACCTCGTTCTGCATCAGTGTCATCTGTTACGAGTGAGGCAGACAGATGGCAGAATTACTTAAAAGCTAAAAGAAGACTAAACATTAGTCTTTAAAATGAGCTGGAACAGGGCCAACTCATTGTAACACGGAGCGTCTTCCAATGGTCCCCCATTGGGAATTGTGTTTTGTGGTACTTCCTGAAACCTCCATGAGCTGTCCAAGACCTCTGTGTGAGATGGAAAACGGAAAAGATACATCTGTACCCTACCTTAACCATTTACGTTTTACTCCTTGGCCCAAATCTTAAGTCAAACACAATAATAAATGTGACAAAATAATGACTTAAGTAAAAACA
This sequence comes from Periophthalmus modestus, assembly GCA_019594935.1. Classification (NCBI taxonomy): domain Eukaryota; kingdom Metazoa; phylum Chordata; class Actinopteri; order Gobiiformes; family Gobiidae; genus Periophthalmus; species Periophthalmus modestus. Next base: position 8,982,157 of record JAIEZT010000012.1, on the reverse strand, counting down.
TTGAAAAGTTAAAGATTACAATGTAAAAGAAGTCATAGCACACCCCCAAATCTGCAACAACAATTCTGCTCAATAAAAAAAAATCCCAGGAAATTAATTTAAGTAAGTTTAAGTCTAAGTTTCATTACCTGTGCCAGTATTAACTTGTAAAAACAACTGGTCATTGTTGTACATCCTAGTAGTTGCTGGTTGAACTCTACTCACACATGAACGGAAATAAGCAATGAATGAACCACCGTGGGCTTACCAACACATAAGCAGACTATAGAGTGAGGTGGAAAAAGAGTAGCCAAAGACAGAGGAGTGGGGCTGGTGGTTTTTTAGTGGTCGGCTAAAATTGCAGACTAAAGCATATCTTTAAATCACACAGCCACAGAGGATGGAAGAGGAATCCTCCCTGTGTTATTGTTTCCCATGTTCCTCCAGCCCCACTCATATTTTCCAGATTATAGCTGGGGTCCTACCCTCACCCCCAAAGACAGACCCCCAATTTCACAGGACAAAACCAAGACAACCACAGAGTAGGGGGAGTAGCATTTTCCACTGCGCACCAGAATTTAGTGGGCTGTGACTTATAATGTGCCCAGAAGTCCTTTGTTGAACTTCAGCAACCTTTCCATTATATTTTCAAAGCAACTAATCAGTTATCACGTATGTTGCACCCAATGACATTTTTACTTTCAAATCCCAAAGTGGTATGTAGTATTTAATGAAGAACTTTTACCATAATCAGTTGGTGCGACTTGGGTTTGTACATTGCCCATTTTTACATTATTTGGTAAGGACCACATTCTGCAGAGATTTGAACTCAACCCTCAAAGAGCACCTGTACTGTGATTTTAAAGATATTTTTTATGTCCCAGTGACACGCTCTATCTCTCCTCTTAATCTGATATGTCGTGTATTTTTTATTCAGTTATCTGTTACAGTAAATTATTGCATAGTGACAATCTTGCCTCACATTTAGAAGGTCCTGGGGGTGAATCCTGAACAATGTTGGATTTTTCTGTGCGCTGTTAACATCTCCAGCCATTTTTCTTTGTTGTCTTCTTACTTTATTATCTCCTTGGAGATGTTGTACACTTTAAGCAGCTCTGTTCAGCACCACTGAAATGTTCAGATATGGGTCAGATAATCAAATGTTGGCTAAATGCACTGCTGCTAGCTTTCATTTGTTGCGCCTGTCATGTTTTTCCAAAGAACTTTGATGCTTTGGAAATATGTTTCTTCATAAAAAAAAAAAAAGTCTAAATTGTATGGAATCAATAAGATTTGCAAATCATCCGATTCTCTGCAGAAGTTGCAGAAGGCATGTTGTCAGCTGGCAGTGATGTAATTGAACTTAGCTAATGAGGAGGTGCCGTCGGAAAGATTTTATAAGGGCTCCTATACCATGAGCGTGAAGAAATGTTTATAGCCTGAACCTAAACATGGTTTTAAGTGGCGTGCTGAGGCATTTCCTGCACCACATCAGAAAACCTAGACAAGCCTAATAACCCCACAGTTCTCTACAAACATATGTGCTCACACAGTCCTCTCCCGCTCTCCTCTGCAGGCCAATGTTGAGCTCACGATTTGGCTGCATGTCTGCAGGCTTCGTGCTGAGGGCAAACTGAAGCTGGACTCCTATTTAGGACATTTGAAGTTAGTTTGGACCTTGGAAATGTTCTTGTGTATGCAAGCCTATTTGTTGGTGACAGCTAATACAAATGAGGTGGCCCAGATTCTTTATTTAAAAAGCAGATTGGATACATACAAATGGGTTTGTGTCATCTGTATACTTTAAAAGTTCATACGGTCATGAATCTGGATAAGTTGTGCAATTTGTTTTATCAGATTTATTTGGGGAAAAGTGTTGTGGGTAGCTACAGTCTCTCCTAGCAACTACAAATGTGCCTTTGGGGAGGGAGGTATGACCTTGATTCACTGATTGGCCAGTTAATCACCAGCACCTCTCTGCACTATGCTGTACTATTGACAATCGCAAATAATCAACTTTTTCAATATCCGAATTTTAATTAATTTCTATTTTGATGAGCAATGAAAGAAATTTACTCTTTAAGATTTATGTAAATGCTTTTGAAATAATCATGGAAAAATCTCGTAAGATCAATTTTACTGCATTGAGACTGGATCACATAAGCGTTTGTGGTTACACTGATTGGCCTGATCCTTTCCAAGCAGCCCCCGGCAAACTCCTAATGCAGGAGGACTCATTATGGTTCACTTCTCAAACATTGGCCTTCACTCTAGACCTGAGAGCTGTGCTTTACTCAGTGTCAAAAGTTTCATTTCCTCCAAGCGGCACTGCACACGTCATAAGTATTGTCCCTCTGACAGGTTGTTATACGTATATACGTCATAGGTGAGGACTTGATGCAGAGCGACTAATATGCCTCATGTAGCAATAATGAGTAATCTTAATTTCAACGATGTCACAATACTCAACATATATTTAATTGCATTAGTTTAGAAAGTGTATTAAAGAAAGTGTTGCAATGGAGAAGGTGCAACAGAGTGGAATCTGCTTGAGTTTAATCTTAACTCTTGGTCCTCTACCACCATGTATATCTATCACTATACAACGAGTGATGCGTGTGTTTAAAAATCTCAAATGTCCCATAATGACTATAAATGAGCCAAACAACCACTCATTATCCATGACGTAATCTACAGTTGTGTAAGGAATAAGCGGTACATTTACTTAACACCTTGTATAGCAATTACCCTATTTTTTGCTATTCATGTTTTCCATTTTTGTATAACTGAATTAGTTAAGCCTGCTCAGTTAAACCCATTGACTGTCTAAAGTTGTCCAGCCTTAAGTTTGTTACAGCTATTTCCACTGGCCGCGCTCAGCATCATCCATTTAAAGACAGACATTACTGCACTAGTCTCTTTGGCCAGTTAACAGGCCCAGATTATGTAAGCTCCTTTGGCCAATTGTCTTTAGTTATGGTTAGTTAGTCTCTCTTAACAAAAAAAATTTACTTTTTTTATATAATAAAAATGTATATCTTTAACTATCATCACTTATTTGCCTAAATTATTCTTTCGCCATCTCTTTCTATGCTGTTGCAACATTGCATATACCCCTTGTGGGTCAGTGGGTGAGTTTATATCATACTAATATTTGGGTTTTAAAAGGATAAAAGCAAGATTTAACAGCTAATTTATCCATCCATCCATCCATCCATTTTCTTCCGCTTATCCGGGGCCGGGTCGCGGGGGCAGCAGTCTAAGCAGGGACTCCCAGACTTCTTCCTCACCCCAGACACGTCCTCCAGCTCCTCCGGTGGGACCCAAGGCGTTCCCAGGCCAGCCGAGAGACTAGTCCCTCCAGCGTGTCCTGGGTCTTCCCTGGGGCTCCTCCCGGTGGGACATGCCCCACAGCTAATTTAAAGGTTTAATAATCATGAGGCATTTGACCCATTCTTCAACCAGTCCTGGTGGAGCAACTTGTCAGGAGCAGTGGGTGCCGCAGTGCAGTGCCTGGGGAGCCTTTTCCAGATCTCCAGATGATGAACAGGTGAGATTAGTGACATGTGAGTATGGAGTCACACATGTTTTAATATTGAAAAGGTCATATTGAACAATTAGTGTATTCCTAGTTGCGTGTGAGAGTCTGTCCATATGATGACAGTATCCATGATATTCACAGATGTATAATAGTTTGACTGATATATGTGGATTTATAATGCTGTATTTAGCTGTGGTATTGCTCTTTCTGGTCCATCAGCAGTGTCAAAGCCAACAAATATACAAACCTGACATAACTGGCCTGTGTTTAGGAGCTGCTCAGAAGGAAGACAAATGACTCCACAGGGCTAGCCACATGCATGATGTTTATTTACACATTCAGCTTGTCAGTTGTATGTTTCTGTTTATTACAGCTTTTGGAAACTCCCCCGTGAGCCTGCACACAGTGCCAGACCAAATGTAAATCCATTTATTCCAGAAGGATATAGATTTTCCTCCTTCTCCACCAATCAGCTGACCTAAACATTTCTTTGACCCGCTGAGGACTGTAAAGTCGTCTGCAACGTCTACATTATATTTTCTACATACTTGCCTATGGTCCAGAATGTACTATATCACGCGAAAGCCAAATCCCAGTGCCTGTGGAATTGCCACTGGGGGTCCCATCAGAGCCGGGGCTGGAGAACTTATGGAAAAGCCATATTGAAGTTTACTGCTTTCCAGGCCCGCTGCTGTCCCCTATGAAGTCATGTAGGAGTAATGCCCCACAGAGTCAAGTAAAAGTCGGGGTCACAGTCTTTGACCTGTTTGTTTTGAGTTGTACCCCTAAAACTTTCCACTTCTGTTTAAAAATACAAAAAGCAGCTTGAGTTTCTGTCCTGGCGAGCAGCTGCTGCTGAATACACATCATTGTGGTGCTTGTAAAAGGCTTGTGTCAGCTCCCACTATTTGTATTAATGACTGTGCATGACTTGGCGCAAGTGGGGCATATGAGGAATAATCTATAATAATTAAGAAGTCATAGTGGTGTGTTACACTTACTGCTCTGGCACCCAATTTAGATCTTTCAGTCAGAATAAACTTACTCTGTCTGGTACAATTAAATGGAACATTTTGGAAAAAGTGGCAAAAGTAACTTACTCCTCACAATGCCATCTTTTAATGTGCATTTTGAAGTTGCTGATACTTACTTCAAGTAGTAAACCAGCCATAGGATGTCATGTACTTTTTATGTTAATCTAGATAACTGCTTGTTATGTTGAACTGTAGATAGCTATTAGGAATTATAATCAACCTTGCAGGAAAAGTAGTAGTTGTAGTAGTTGTAATACTTTCAATTGTGCAACTTTCAGCTGTTAACCTTTTCACTGGTAAACAATTGTTCTTACTCTTGTAACAATATGGTCAGTTCCTGTTGGATCAACTATAATACTACCACTTACTACTTGCTTACTACTATTAACACTAATATGACTAATTATACTTTGCAGGTACTCTACTGCCAGTGCCATTAATACCCACTGCCTGTAGACTGAAGTAAAAAAGTCCTTTTTCTTGGTACTTTCCATAGGTATATTTTATATGACTGTATTGAATTATGTTTTTCATGAGGTATTACACCATTAAGCCGAAATTTTACAAAACCGACTTGACGGAGCTGAGATTTATGCTCAACAGCTGACTTTGATTTAACTCCTGAATGAAACAGTTACCAGTCATTGCTGCATCACATCAACTTGAAAACAGTCACAGCCTGTTGCCATGGGCCGCAGTGTTTCATAAAACTAGCTATGAAACTTAATGTCTCATACTGAAGCAATGCGTATTTGTTAGCCTGTGCACTGGTTGTAAAAGTGGCAGGACTAAATATAAGCTGGTCTCGAGTTTCAGCACAGTATGAAGTGGTCAATACGGAGAGGAAAGCCAGAACATGCACCGTGGTGTGTCCCCAGCCGTCCTAGCCGTGATAGATGGCTGTCAAACCCCCAAGATCACTTGATTTCCTGGGGTTGCAAGCTGCCGGAGGCTTGCACCACCAGCGCCTGCAGTTCCAGGAAGAAAAACTCAGACTTGATACATCCTTGACATCCAGAAAATGCTAAGAAAGCAGAAAATGTGAGTGTTGGACTGTCGATAACTTAACAAGAACAGTGCCAAGGCCAACAGCTCTGATGGTGTGCGATGGTTTAGCTGTGTTTCCTCTTTTTAAAGACATACCACAATGACTAAGCCTGTGAAGTGGGGAAGCATGTCTTTAATGGAGGCTTTTTAGTTTCACAATAAAAGTTGAAGTGATTTCTCATGAGGTAATTTGATGTGAGCGGGCTTATTCACTGACATCATCGCTTTCTGGTCTCTGTTATCTACAATCAAGGGCTGTGTATTGACAAGAGTACCATGGATACTGTGGATTAAAATGTGTTTTTAATTAATCTGTTATCATTGAGAGCAGTAGTCAGCCATTTATTCCATTTTCAAGATAAGAAACTATGTGAAGATTAGAAACATCTATTTTCACAAATAATGAGGCTTACAGTAATCCTGGTTTATCACCACAAGTACGCTTTTCTCTCCTCTTCAGGGAAAACCTCCTCTGTTTGGCCCACTTATTATGCAACAGGTCACCTATCTCCATGACCACACTCACTCTAGCGGGAGTTTCTGGGAGGTGAAAGGAGGCCGTTTTTGGCTCATCCTTTATCTTTGCTGAGTTGTTTATGGCTGTGATGTTTCTTGTCTACTGAAGCCTCTCCAAATACAGACATCTCGAGAGGCAGTGTCTGCAGTGCTACCACTTGCATGTCCTGTCATAATTGTCTTGGAGAAGGTATTTGTTTATTAAAGCGTATCTCTGGCTTGTGAAATGTAATTCTGAAAGAGTTGTTGGATCACAGAACAGCTGTTGCACACATTTAAACAGACACAACTTTAACTTTAAAAACTCTCTTTACAACGCTCTGATTACAGGCAAGAGGGACAAGGCATCTGGTTGACACCGTTGTTTGGTCTCTGCTTTGGAGCGAATTTTTCTTGTACAACTTTCAGCACAGTTTGTGGTCATTGAGAGAAAAATATTGCACTTGATAATGTCTGTTTTACTGTCAAACAAATGTCCATATCCCATTCAACTGAATACACTGCTTCATTATGTTTATCCAGTCAGATGTTTATTACCCAATATATCTACAGCGCTTATGCAATTTTGGCCCAATAAGAGCTACATCCACTCTTGATTTAGTATCAGTGGATTTTGTCTTTAGTATTTTGAAGGTACCCTATTTAACCTTTCTGGTGGAGGTTCTGCCACAAGCGAGTCTCCATGGAGATGCAATTGCTTTGTCTAGAATATTAATCAATATGACAGTGTGTGTAATCCCTCAGTCGTCCAGGCATGATTCATAGCAAAACAAAATCCAGTTCTGTTAACTCGACAAATGTTTTAGTGAAGCCGTTTCACCGTTCATCATCATCTTCTTCTTCAGTTCTGGTCATAATGCTGGGGGACGCTGCCTTGTATCCATTTGAAGGGAGGAGCTAACTTTGGCTAAAATGTGTGCCTCACTATCTTCAAAGGAGTGGTTAATGTCTTTGAGATGGACATGTAGTGGTCAATATAACCCAATATAACGCTCACTGCACTCTTCACTACTCTGAATGGAGCAGACCACATTGCTTTGTTTGTGGCTCTGAGTTTTGTCCTTTGGGTGGACCAGTTTCTGTCTTAAAGTGTTTGTAGGTTTGAAATAGACCGAGATTTCATGCTGTCTGAAAATCCTCTGAACCTTTTCATACACACCAGCTGTGTTGGGAATGGTTACACCTTTTCTCCTAGGTTCTGATTCTCTGTTGTCCTGTTTTCTTTTTTAGCTCTCTTGGATCTACTGAAGGACCATTTTGGATATCCTCACAGTTGTTGTTGTTGTTCCTCTTTCACATTCTCCTCTTGTGTTGTGGCTAATGCTAATTTCAGAGCTTAATAAATATTTAAATAATCCCAATGACTGAAATAATCTACACTTAAAAGTAATAATGTATTGATTTTAGGGCAACTTGGATAAAACATGGATTACATTATGCTGAAAGTGGTCGGTCTGAGTGGAACCTCTGATTGGAAGTCAGCTACCGTTGTGCACAGAGCCAATTCAGAGTTCATTTAAGCAAAATAATACATTTTCAGTCCACCTGATTGAAGTATATTTTTACGTGTTAATATGCCATTTTGTGTGTATGCCCGAGCTTATGTTATATTTTATGTGTTTGCTAGTTCTACAGTATGAACTGTGATGAACAACTAAAGACCACAGTAAAAGACGGAGTTTAAATCTGTCAACTGGACAAATTGTTGTAGGAGTGAAGACGTTTTGCTGCTCATCCAAGCCGCTTCTTCAGTTCTGGTCAGATTGCTGATGGACGCTGCCTTATATCTATCTGAAGGGAGGGGCTAACTACACTGAAACTGTATACAGCCATTGTCTCCAGTTTCAGCTAAAACTACCCTTTAACGACCCTGCTATTGTTCTCTTGGTCTGGGTCTGAGGATGGACTTGTTGATGGAGGATAGATGATGTCTAAGGCCCCCATTCCTGTTTAAGGATTGTCTTTCCTAACAAAAATAGCTTCTTTAACTCCCCTCTCAAACCATTTATTTTCTCTGGCTAAAATCTGAACCTCAGTTTCTAAGGAGTGGTTAGTGGCTTTGAGATGGAGATGTACGGCGGACTGGGGTCCAGAGGAGCTCTCACGCTGGTGTTGGTACATTCTCTTATGAAGTGGCTGTTTAGTTTCTCCAATATAACGCTCACTGAACTCTTCACTACACTGAATGGAGCAGACCACATTGCTTTGTTTGTGGCTCTGCGTTTTGTCCTTTGGGTGGACCAGTTTTTGCATTAAAGTGTTTGTAGGTTTGAAAGACCACAGTAAACATCAGTTAAAAAGAACTCTCATCATGTCTCTCATGTTTGTGGACAAGCCAGCATCCTAGATATGTCAAATTACATACTGCAGAACCCAAAAAGTTACATAGTGCTTCTTTAAATAGCTCTATTTGCAACTGAATATGCCCAGACACAGGGATATGATTTCCAGATGGAGGACACACAGCAGATAGTACCAAATACCAAGTTTATTATCTATTCGGAAAACCATTCATTAATGACCAAAAGACTTTGTGGTTTCGTTTTTTATAACCTCAATAACATTCACAGTTACAACTACTTTAGCTTTGGCGTGAGAAAGTACTTGTTAATGCCAGTCCTTCACAGTATGGGGTGTGTCTTGGAGTAATCACTGGGGCACAATTGGTAATTACCTGTCTAACCTGGCAGTAAATCAGGGCAGGCTGATTACTAAACTACTGTGGTTTGTGCAATGGAGGTCTTTACTATCACAAAGCACACTGCTATCCTGAGGGAGCAGTGCTGGGAAAGGTTTATGACTAGGGAGAAAACTAGTACTGGTTTGGGTCAGTTGTGTAATTGTTATTGCTTGGAAAGAATAACTAATAAAGAAGTGCCTGGTGTGAAGTGAGGCAGAAAGTAAGACACATGCCCTATTGAGCAAACATTTTACAGCATCTTTCACTACAACTAAAATTTGATATTATAGTGGTTTGAAATACACCAAATATTTTCCTTGCCCATATGTCTGGTTCTTTCTGTTTGGCAGTAATGATTGTTTTGCTTTCTCAACTGGTTCAGACATTGCTCAGGACACTCCATAATAGTAAGGTATTCAATTAAATGCTTATGTGAAATACCTTTACTGAAATTGGATTTTTGAAGTGTTCCGCTGCACACAGTTTGAAAATCAATGAGTTAAACGATCTTAATTGTATTTTTTGTCATAAAAACCCTAGCTGCAACATTAAACCAACATTTATTTATACGTGGTTAGTCTGCATTTACTTAGATTACATTTTGGTTTATGCAGTTATCGCTGGACCCCGCTGTACATACTTTATCCAACCCAAAACAGTAGCTTTAAATCCACATGGGGACTTGACATGTGCTTATCCTTCAACCACTTTCCATGCATAGCTCCAAAATGTTTGAATTTGATACAAGCTTTCTATTTTCCCCTCTTCATCTGCAACCCCGAGGAGTAATAGTAGGAAGCAGGGCTTGGCTGGCCGATTGGAAGCACGATGGATGGAACTACTGCGGTAAGCAAATGTGGCAATGAAGTAAGCGTCTGGGCCACATTAAGACTCACAGGCGCTAGGGCTCACACAACAGCTGCAACATGTTTAGAACGAATATCCAATGCACTGGTTTCTACATTTCCTGAAGAATAAAGAGACAGGAAGCATTGTGGGTGGCTGGGAGATTCTGCATCAGTAATGATATCACCTCTCAGAAATGACAGACATATGACGTTATTGAATTGAGCTGTAAAATGTAAGGATAAAATGCATTGATCTTTTTTGGCAAGCTGATTCTATACATGCTCAGTAAATATAGTCAGACTGGCTGAAAAGAACGATGTTAAGAAATGTGCCCCTCTGACTTGTGTGCCTGTTTTATGGTTGCAGTGAGAGTTGGGATGGTTTCAGAGGCACTACGTACATCACTTAGGCTGTTTTTCATGTTGGCATTTTTAAAGTGTTGTTCCATGAGCTCATGAGTATGTGCCACTTATTCTGGCCTGAAGGAATTCTCACTAAAGAGTGTCAAAAGCATAATGTCCTCACACTTACAATACGTATTAAATAGGGTGATTTCAATGGGTTAAGTCAATGATGTCTTCAAACCCTGCTTTGAACACATTGACTCTTTCTTATACTTCAACATGACATTATAAATCATTTTACTATAATAGATTTTTATTGTAACACATCTATATTAATTATAAATCTTATGTAACTTTCTGATGATGGCTGTGTTTTAACTTTTGCCTTGTTAATTTTGGTGGTGGTTTTACTGCAGCCCCCTGGTCCCTCCATCAATCACTCACACACCACATTCATACTAGGCAAGGTGGGTGAAGTGTCTTGCCTAAGAACACAACAAGAGTTTCCACTAGAGCCACTGCCACCAAACTCTGGCACTTGGTATTCCCAGCGGTCTCACATCCAAGTACTAACCAGGCCCAACCCTGCTTGGATACTGACCAGATCAGGCATTCTCAAGGTGATATGGCCGAACAAAAACTCAAATACAAACCTCATTAATTAAATTATGATATTAGTAAATATAATAAAGTTGCTAGTGCTTTCATCTGGGCGCTTTCTCTCCACCTCCCTCTGCTCCCTCTTGCTCACCCCACACTTAGATAGAGACAGAGGAGTTAATGACCGTCTGAGAGTGGGGCATTACTCATGGTCATTATTGGTTACGAGTAAAAGTTTGTGTTGCCCCGTGTGCTGACACCCGCTTCTGTCATGTCACTAAAAAATGTCTCTGGAAAGTATTTGGACAAACCAGAATTGGGGTCATTTTTGGAGTAAATGTTTTAACAGCACTCATGATATAATGCATTTATTAATGGCAGACACAGCTCTGAATGTGAATAAATGAATATGTCATAGATAATTGTATTGGAAAGCTGATAGATCAAATCCAGAGGTTTGAGACGTCACTAGTTAATTTCTTTTTGTCAATTTTTCATCTTTATTAAAGCCTTTTATGTGTCATTGGATAGCAGTTTTATAGTTTTATGCTGACACATCTGGCAAAAGTATAAGAGAAAATCTTTACTCAAATAATTTGAGAATGTCACTACAGTCCTACTACATCTTCAACTAAAACTAAGGGTGTAAAAGGTTATACTTGTACAGTGCAATGTATTTTAATGCAAATATGTACATTTTTTAATAGTTTAACATTTACACATGGACTATACGGATGTGCAGCCCTCATTAGTGAGTACTGTACCTTTCGTATCCTGATTGTGTAACCCAGCAGGGGGCAGTGTATTGGTTGTCTTTGTTTTAGCCTACAGCAGTCCCCTCCGCATTGCCTTGTGTTTTATAGAACAGAGCAAAGGCCTCAGTCTCTCCTCACTGATCATTACATGTTTTACTTGGAATTTGAACATTCATTAAGGCTTCATAAAATGTCCACTTGTGCAATCCTGCTGCTGTCCGGCAAGTTTCCCCATCCTTTTTATGGCATGTAGTGTGTTCCAGCTGCTTGTACTGTCGGGTAGAGCCCTGAAGATACCAGGAGGGTAATTAAAGCCTATGTTGCAAAGTATTAAAGTTTACTGCACACAATGTTTTAATCAGTCTCACGTGTTCAAGACCAGAGCTGAGGGATCAGGACTAATGGCTGTTTGTTTATAGGAAGTGTATGGAGAGACCTTTAAGTAATTAAAAGTGCCGTGTAGAGGATTTAGCTGGATCTGCTTACACAAAGAGGATATTCCAAAATCATTTTAGTCTGTAATCTGTGGTGACTCACATGTTTTGGAACTATAGCCTTGACTTGATTTGAGCATATTGAACTGTGGGCTAGAGGTATCCAGTTGCATTTATTATTGACAAAATTTAGATTTTCACCAGAGGCAGGAAACAAACCCAGAACATGGTGCCTGCTCTACAAGGTGAGCCACTGCAGTGACCTCTCTGCAGTATATTACAACTATGTGACCAGTCCATATCAGAAACTAGTATGAACTCAGAAAGATTGTTGAAATGTTTCATTTTGTCACAAGAAAAATGCAATCATTACAATATAAAGTGAGCGGCATGAGCATAGACATCCAGTACATTCAATACAACACCCATTGAAACACTGTTATAAACCGGTATAAAAAAGGAGTACAAAAACACATACAGACTAAATATCTGCTCGTACATTTATACAACACTAACAGCTTAATAGCTACAAGCCATTGCATGTGCCATCCCTGGTTCATACCGGACTCTAACCTGTTCTGACAGGAAGTTTCTCTGCTGTTTAGAGGACATAAATAAATAAAAACAATGAGAAAACACATACTACATTTGGTATAAATCAAACATTGTTCAGATAGTCAAAATCTTTCCTTTGCCATTCTTTTGCTGATTCTTTGCAGTGTTGTGAAAAGGTTCTATGCACATTTAAAAAGCATGTTTAAAGGTGCACTATGTAACTTTCTATTAGATGATCCCCCGCCTGCTTTTCTCCATGGAGATGTTAGTGCTTTGCCTAGAATGATCCACAGTATTAACATTAAACATGGAAGCAAGCCCACTCACAGTAAAAATGTAAGCTTATCAAATTATTTTTAAAGAATAAAAACAGGAGTTATTGAATAAATGCAAGAAAGAAGTTTAATGTCATACTGTGGAACAGCAGGCATTGGATCCCCACCAGAAAAGTGCACTGATGAACTTCAGTGTGAATTAATCAATTGTTAAGTTCTGAAAAAAGTTAGAACAAACTTTATTCAGTCAATAAACAATTAATGAATCTGAAGCCAGGAACAGCAAAATAGTGCCAGCAACTTGCTTGGTGTCTTTGCTCTTTGGGTGCACCTTACTTTGTTACAAACCTGATGAAAATGCTGTATTTTGTCCATTTTATTTAGTTGCTCACTTCAGTGCTCAGTAAATCTCAATGACCATGTTATGTAAAGATACAAAGTACACTGTAACATGAACTTTTTGCACTGAATATGCATTATTAGTTCATCAGATGTTGCCAAAGCTTTGTCCAAGTCTACTCAGAGTTATTTGAAACTCAGTTTTAGTCCAGAGGCTTAGTAAGGATATGTGGAGATGGAAATGTAGATGATGAAGATGCTCTGGTAGCTGATGCGTCCCTGTGGTGAGATGGTTGTGGCTTGAACTTTGAGCCTCACTAGCCCGGGTCTGTCCAGAGTACGCAGCGTGAAAATAATTCCTCTCCCTGATTCGTCCCTTATGCCAAAAACTCTGCTGCCCATCTGCCCGCTCTCTGTCTCCTGCTCCAGTATGGTAAAAGAAGTGCGGTCCTGGAGGATTCCTGACTCAGAAAAGGCTGATAACCGCACCACATTGTGATTGGATGGTATTCCGGAGGGAAGAGTAAGGAGTTTGTACTGCAGCCGCTGAGGGGAGCCTTCTGTGGAGCAGTCATGTGTGCAGGGCCTGTAGCATGTCCTGGAAAATGAGTAAACAAGTACAGAATTATTTTTATTGTTAGTAGTAAATTGTTTTTTATGTATTTATTTTTCAAAACAGGTTTCATTGCAGTTCAGCCACTTCATCAACAAACTGTGCTGGTCTCAAGTTCTGAGTACGACAAAATATTTTTGCTATATTAATGTGCAAATCACAAGTTTTAAGTAAAGCCTGAGCATTCATTAGCTAGAATAAGGCTGTATAAAGATACATGTGCTGAGGTTCTGTGAGGTGTGGGAGATTATATTACACATTTTGGACAAAAAGAGAGGCAACATTTGTCCTCTATTCTTTGTTGTGTGATAATTAGAAATGAGTATGTTACATTAAGACATGTTTTTCAGACATACCCTGGGCTTCCTCCTCTCTGGTAGGCTGCAGGGCAGGGTGTATCTAAGCACTGATATCCTCCTCGGGTATTAAAGCACATCTGATTTTGATCACACTTAATGCCCTGCTCCAAACACTCGTCAATGTCTAAAAGTAGAAAAACATTTAGATTTTTGTATTAACAAGATGTCATTAAATACTGGCGACTGGTAAAAGTGTAGCCTTTACCTTTACATGTCCTGCCATTGGGTAAGAGTTTGTAACCAGGTGGACAAAGACACTGAAAGCTACCAATGGTGTTGTGACACTCATGCTGACATGGCTTTCTGAGGCACTCATCAATATCTATAAGCAGAGGATAATAACACATTTTGTAATAACTGTATTATTGTTAAAGGAGTTATATGCATGTGTAATACCTACCAACACAGGTCCCGTCTCTGTAGGTGTGTCCTACGGGGCAGCTCTGCCTGGTGATGCGGGATACCCCTGTAGACCTGGAGAGGATGGGCCTGCCTACAGAGGACACTAGCTGTGGTCTAAGCCTCGCCCGCACTCTGGTACCATTGGTAAAAGTATGTCCTCTCTCAAGCCCTGCACAAGAGCGGCCATCCCCCAGCAGGACTGTCCCAGGTGGGCACAGGCACCTGAAGCTGCCCGGCACATTACGGCACTGATAGGCACATGGGTTTGGAGTCTGAACACATTCATCAATATCTGAAAAAGGAATCAAAAACACAAACCCTCAGTGTAACCCAAATGAGCTAAATAGAAATGCAGAAAACAATGGTAAGCTTTGTTCAACAGCATCAATCCACCTTTGTAGTTACTATTGCACAATGCAGTGTGTGTCTTACCAAGGCAAGGCAGGCCAACTCCCTGGGATCTGTAACCACGTGGGCACACACAGCCATATCCTCCGATTGTATTCTGGCAGATCTGAGTGTACCGACACATGTGGCTTCCATCCTGACACTCGTCAATATCTAAAATATAATTACATTATTTACATTACTTACTTGTCTTTAATAAACACATTAATGCATTGTAGAATTATATCACTAACCAACACAGGCCCCATTCTCAGCTGTAGTCATTCCAGAAGGACAACTGTCAAAGCACTGGTAGCCACCTTCAGTGTTTCGGCACTGCTGATGAGCTGGGCAGACGTTCCTCATGCATTCATTTATATCTGATTGTTGCAATAAAAAGTAAGTTATAAAATGCAAGAAAATAACATTACATTTCCAAGTATGACGTCTTACTAACCCAGGCAGCGATGTCCTGACTGCTGATATCCAGGATGACAAATACAGTGATATGAACCAAGAGTATTCACACACTGGTGCTGGCATGGAGAGAGGGCAGACTCTTGGCACTCGTCAACATCTAAAACACCAACAACAGAATAAAAAGTAGCATAGTAGAACAACTGTAATGCTGATCACCTGTGAATTAGCACTGTCTTTAGGAAGTACTTGCCTTCACAGCTTGCCCCTGTGAGGCTGGGCTTGAATCCTGGTCCACATTTGGCTTGGCAGCGGTAAGTGCCCACTGTGTTAACGCACTGCTGGTTGAAATGGCACATATGGGAGCCCTGGGCACACTCATCAATATCTGAATATTGGACCAGACAAAAGCAGATAATGAGACATAATGAGAAATAAATACTGAGAAAGCAGTAAAAAGCAACTATTTTGATTTGTGCAATTTCAAACAAACACAATACTATATAAGCCCAAAATAATACTATCTAAGTTTGATGTATTTTTATCATTATTCAAATTAAGTAGGAGTGGATATTCACCTTGACATGTGTTGGTCTCTGTAGAGATGGTGAATCCTGAAGGACATGCACAGGTAAAGCCTCCCATGATATTGTTACATGAATGTGAGCAGGGAGACTGCAGGGCACATTCGTCCTCATCTAAAATGAAAACACATATAGGTAGTATGATCCTCAAAAAGGTGTCTGCATCTTTGGAAATAAAATAAATAAAGTAATACTGCATACCAGCACAGAAGGATGCCTGGTCAATAATAAATCCTTTGGGGCACGTTTCTCCATTTCCTTCTATGGAGTAAAATTAAATTGTTGATAACTATTTTTCAGTTTGATTGGGTAAAATATATAAAATAGTAATAATAATAATTAGACCTGGTATGATGAGGTTTGCATTCATGCGAAAGTCCAGTGTTAAAGTGAACATATCATAGACACTATTAATCCCGGAAATTTTCAGCAGCTGGAGGAGCGGGCCTTGGCGCTCCTCTGGGCCCTCATAAATAATTGTATGGTTACAACGTAGCACCAAGGGATTTGCCCCCCTTTGGTGAGTTTGGGATGACCAAGAGTACAGCTGCCCTTGGCCTGTCTGCACATAGGACTCATCAAACTCCTGTGAGATACAAGTCAGGTAGAGCTGCCATGAGTACAAGAAAAACAAAGCTATCATAGAAATCCAAACGGAGCAGTATAAAGACCTGCAGGTTCACATGTGATGATAGCAAAGGAGGGACATATCCATTAATTACTATGTCAATTAGTAAAACGCCTTCAGGATCCACACCTCTGGCAACATGGGTCAAACGGAGAACTTCTCCTGTAAAAAAGAGGATCTTCAGTTACAAAATGACTGAACAGTAGGTGTTGCCATCTTCTGGTCATTTTGCAAACTACAACTGATGGGTAAATGTTTTCTGGAATTTATATTATTAGGATTGAAACACTACAAACCATTAATAAATCCACGTTGCAATATGTCCATGTATATTCATAATAATGAAACAAAGCTTACCAGTCTCAAATTCTAGTTGTGACTCCTGTCTGAAGTGTCCTTGAGTGAAAGAGTAGCCATTCTGCGTTACTCCATTTTGTAACACTGTGGTCCAGTAAATGGGAGCGAACACAGAAACTAACACTCGCAGCAAGGGACCTGCCACAAATGGAAAATCAGTAATAAAATTTGAAATTGATAAAATAGCACAGCATCAAATTAGATGGAACACAGAACCAATACTAACCAACAGTAGGAGGGATGTTTTCGAGGCGGGCCTGTATACTACTGCTCTCCTCTTCTTCATGTTCTGTGATGTTAGCCTCCAGGAAGGACACGCCAAATTCCCTCTCATTTACCATCCCTATCAAGCTACCCCTAGTCTTGCGAGGACTCTCACCTAAAATTAGACAATAATCCCTTTCATCTCATGTTTAAAAATATCATTTATCACTCAGCTTAACATACCTGGACAGAGACCAACTTGACATTTCCTTGTGTCTATACTGGGACCACTGCAGGACCTGCCTCCATTTGCTGGCTCAGGGTTGTTGCAGAGTCGAATTCGTTCTTGAAATCCTTGTCCACATGTGCTGCTACATGGGCCCCAGTCCTCCCAGTTAGAGTAGCCTCCATTTACTGATAGAGAGGGAAAAAAAATAATTTCAAATAAAGTATTTGGTATTGTGTAAATCAGTTTAATTAAACTACTATGTAAAAGCTTAATATAGATACATGTTTTTCTGGATGAAGGTCACTCACTTTGAACTTTAAGTGAAATAGTCCTTTCAGCAGTTCCAGCTTCACTCTCAGCCACACACTGGTACTCTCCTTCATCTGCAGCCTGTCAATGAACAACACAGCTTTGAGTTATTGTGTGCAACCCTGAGAAACCATTACTGACATAATCCTGGTACTCTAGAACTGTAATAATAACAACATCATAATAAAAACAATGATACCTGTCTGTAAATCTTATGTAGTCTGTATAGGCATATTGGCAGAACTGAATAATTATTAAAATAGTAATTTGCAGCTTTGTAAAAAAAACAAAAAACTATGTATTTTGTTTTAAATTGTTGATAGCTATGGCAACCATCTTAATTTTTCATTATCTGAAAACTCATGGATTTTTTACATTGTAAGAACAACCAAGAGACTTGATTGTTTGTGAGAAATATTCTGCATGCAGTGCAATAACAGCAGCAGTTACAGACTAAACAAGGTTAAAGGCATGGGAAAAAGGGACAGAGTCTGGAACCACCCAACTCATGTCTGCTCCTAATGCAGTTTACTGCTCTGACTGACCGGACTCAAATTTGATTTAGAGAGACAGAGTCTGGACAGTCAGCATGCAGGACTTGCAGGGAAGCTTCAAATATATAATAGAAATGCATACTTGCACAACGTAATTCAAATTCATTTAACAAAACCATATAATATTCCTAAAAGGGGCACACTTACAGTGATACTGTAAATGACCAAGGATCCATTGAGAAGTGTCTGCATGCGTAATGATCGGAGCAGAGGCTTTGTGTCTCTCAGCCAACGCAGGACTGGGCTGGGATCACCATGAATGGAACAGTCCAGCAGCGCAGAGCCACCCTGGACCACTGTCTGAGTCATGTGGGCCTCACCCTTCAACACTGGAGGTTCTAAAAACACAGAAAGTGTAAAAAACAACAACAACAACAAAAAAAACACTAACTAACACTAAGTCGTACGCCATGTTAATGACATACAGTACATACCCCTAATGCGCACAAATGAGAGTGCCCGAATGGAGCCCACAATGTTTTCTGCGATGCACACATAGGTTCCAGCATCTTTCATTGTCACATTTTTGATGAGCAGTGAGCTTCTGCCTGATTCATCTACATTGCCTGGAGAGGATAAAGGAACAGCTACTTAAACAGTTCCAATACATATAATTAAATAGACTCAAAGCAGATTAAACACCTGCGATGGGACTGTTGTTGACAGTCCAGGAGATGATAGGAGATGGCGAGCCCTGAGCGTGGCAGGACAGACTCAGGTTTTGACCCTTGTTCAGGCTCATGTCTCCTGGGAGCTCCTTAAAGGCTGGTCTCATATTGATGGACAGGTGAACGTCCTGTCTCACTGACCCTGCCACATTAGTAGCCACACATGTAAACACTCCAGCATCCCCGAGCTGAAATGAAAATAGAAGTAAAATATATATATTATACAAGGTGTAATGTTGTACAAGGTGCTTTTGAAGCCGATGTTTTCAGCTGTCTGACCTCTGCCCGCTCTATAATCAGCTCTCCAGATCGCAGGACAGTGAATTTGCCTGGACGAATCGGGACAACGGTCCCATCTTTCTCCCATGAGACTCTGGGTTCAGGTGAGCCTTGGGCAGCACAGGGCAGTAGGGCCTGAAATCCTTGAATTACTGATAGCTCTGTCTGAGCACGAGCAATCACTGGGGGCACTACAAAAACAAGAAATCTTTATTTTGTGCTTCACAAATTGCTGTGGAGTTTCTATTGAGAAAAAACAAACCTTGAATAATTAGCCTAATGTCATGGCTAGCTCTGCCGGCTACATTTTTGGCAGTGCAGGTATAGAGGCCAGCATCACTGCGCTGGGAAGATGGAATAGATAAAGTTCCATTTGCAAAAATACGGACATGAGCCCCATCCACCACAGGCCTTTTTTCTTTCTGCCATGAGACCTCAGGCTGAGGCTGCCCGTCCGCTACACACTCCAGACTAATTGGCTGGCCTAGCACAGCACTGTACTCCACACGGGGCACACTCAGCACCGGAGGAACTGGAAAACATGGTATTCATTTATTTTTAACATAACAGCCATGAATGCATATGCATGTGTGATTGTGACTGCAGGCAGAAAAACCCCAAGTGTCAGGGTTGGTTAGGCTGCTGAGACGAAAGCACAAGCTGAGCTGACTACACTGAATGCTAATTATCTGCTTTATTTTGCAGCTTGTGTGTACCTTGAAGGACTAGTTTTGTTCGGCCCACAGCTAGACCAGCTTCATTCTTAGCCAGGCACTGGTAGGTCCCTGCATCACCAAGTGTTACACGGGAGAACTTCAGAGCTCCATTTGACAGCACTGCCAGTCTATGACCTGGGAAAAAGTAGGCTAATTTATATTTTTTTTATTATTAAAAGAAATACACACTGAATTGGCACAGATTTGGTAAGTACCTGCTGCAATGGGTACACCTTCCCTTTGCCAAGTGATAGAGGGTCTGGGGAAGCCATGAGCCTCACATAGTAGAATAGTCCCGTGATTCAAAACCACTTGCACTTCTTCTGCCATTGGCCTGATCTCTGGGGGCTCTAAACAGACATAGAGTATAGTGTTATATTTATGACAGTAATATCCAATAGCTGTAATAACCCCTTAGCTCCACAGCTCACCCTGCACAATGACAGAAATGTGCTTGTGTGCCACTCCAGCGGGGTTTCGGGCCGAACAAGTGTATCTACCAGCATGACTTGGTGTGGCAGACATAATCTCCAGGGCACCTGGTTTGGTTATTTGGTTATTCATAACTTTACGTGATTAACATTTTTGTTTTCACAGTCACAGTAAAAGAAAACTGACCAGTTGGTAAAACTCGATGACTTCCTCCTCTGGAGCCAAGTTTAACTCCACCTTTAGTCCAGGTGACTGTGGGCTGTGGACGTCCTTGTACATTACAAGGTAGCACCACAGAAGCTAGTTTAACTGCTGTGATGGTAGTTGTGTCATCCTCAATAGATGGAGGGACTGTGAAATAAGGGAAAATCCATTTAGAAGACTTCAGTGCTAAGCTCCTTTAAATTTCTTTAATAATTTACCTTGTAGAATGACCTCAATGACTCTTCTCTCCTCCCCAGCTTCATTCATGGCAGTGCATTCAAAGTAGCCCTCATCCCCATTGGTTGGAGACAGGATAACCAAAGAGCCAGAAGTAAGCAACCTGGAATAACAAAAAATACATTTGACTTAAATATATTATGTTTTTGTCTTATAGAATGAAATAAAGCTAGAGTGCTGCCTAAACCTGTATTGGTCAGGATACTGGCTGATATCCAGTGGGGCACCATTCCTCTTCCAGGAGACTTTAGGGGGTGGTATACCAGTGGTCTCACAGCTCAGTACAGCTCTGACTCCTGTGGTTGCTGTTACATTAAATGGCCCAGGGCTGATTGTTGGACCAACTAATAAACAAAAATAGTTAATATGACATAAATACAAAATTGATGATTAATTTGATGTTTTCATAAACTTACCAAACACTTTTAAATCTATTCCTCTGTGATCTGAGCCTGCTTGGTTTGATACAGTGCAGAAGTACCGTCCAGAGTCACTTATTTGGACTTTATGTATACGCAAGGATCCCTGTGGTGACTGAGAGAACCTAGAGAAAAATACCAACATCAATAAATCTTTCATTGTCTTTTTGTGCGGGAATGTAAAACTTACTTTGCATTGTCTTGAGGCAGAGGAAAGCCATCTTTTCTCCACATGACAGTGGGAGTAGAGTCACCTTGAACTTCGCACGGTAGAAGGGCATCCTGATTGACATGTGCAGTCACTACTGAACTGCCCTCCTTTATTACTGGAGGTACTGTAATAAGTTATGTGTAATTAAATGTTGACAGTTATTCAATAAATGTTAAATTATGATAAATAAAATGCATCACTTACACAAAATCTCTACTGTGAAAAACAGACTGGTGCTTCCTGCCATGTTGGTGACCACACAGCTATAGTGGCCACTGTCTTCAAGTCGAACTTCCTGGATCTCCAGATACTGACCTCCTGCCAGCCCCCGGATACGCCCACCTAACTGAAAATAACAAAGGTGAGTTAGCCTGTGCCTTTTAATAAGACACCTTATTAAGTCAGAGTTTAGCTCTCATCTGTTGTTACCTGCATTTTGGCATCATCCTTGTACCACTCAATATTAGGAGGGGGGTTGCTGTCAACCAAACACTCAAGTGTCAGATGTCCTTTGACTGGGACAGTCATTGTTCTTACATCACCAGAGCTGAGAAGAGTTGGAGGAACTGAAATCAAACGCAAAATGTAATATGATGAATAATACAAGTGCTGCCTCATAATCACATATAGTGATGTTGTGTATAATGTGTTGGGAAAGAAAAACATTCGGCACCTTGAATGCGAACCCAGTGGTTTTTGCCATCTTGTCCAGCCAGGCTGCTAGCTAGACATGTGTACAGGCCGGCATCTTCAATCTTGGAAGAACAAAACTTCAGTCAGCATGAGGCTTCTCAATCCTGTTATTACTGTATTGTTTATGGGAAAGTGTTGTCATGACACAAAAGTTCCAAACTTGATTTTGATACTAAGGAATTGATTCAGTACTAAATACCAATTATGATGTCACACTGAAGAGAAAACATGCTCCTCTTTCAGTAATATAATGCAATTTTCAAAAACAATAGTTTTTATCAAAGTAGCATAATATTTTTTTCTTGCTCACTGGCCTCTCCAAAGGAGCGTTAAGACAGCTGCAGTACATCCAGAACGCTATTGCTCAGGTCCTGACTAGAACTAGGAAGTACGAGCACATAAGCCAGTGCAGCTCAGGTCTCTGCACTGGCTCCTGTGGCTCAGAGAATAGACTTTAAAGCAGCTCTGCTTGTGAACAAGTCTCTCCATGGCCTAGCACCAAAGTACATCTCTGATATTTTAGTGCCATATGAACCATCTCACACTCTAACGAGTTCAAGGACCAGCCTCCTGCTGGTGCCCAGAGTCAGGACTAAACATGGGGAATCAGTGTTTCAGTTTTATGCAGCTAAAACCTGGAATAGTCTTCCTGATGATAAGAGACAGGTCTCTACTTTGACAAGGTTACGTCCAGGCTCAAAACGGTTCTATTTAGCTGTGCATATGACTGAAAGGTTTTTATTTTGCCTCTCATTCAGTTAAAATTTAGATTAGATTATTTTATTTATCATTTTTATGTTACATAATAACAAATTTGTATGTCACACATCTACCACCATTCACTACAACATTAGATATAGTAAACATTAATAAAATGGCCAATCAGACAGATTTAATTAGCTACTACTGTGGCCAGGAAGTTATTGAGATTTTAAATCCTGATGTGAAAACTGCATTCAAATTGTCATTTGATTTTACCTGTACTTTGCTTATCCTGACAAAGCGTCCGTTCTCCTGAACAATGTCTGTTCTCTCCAGGGGGTTTCCATCTTTAAGCCAGCTGAGTGTGGGGGGTGGGTTTCCCACAGCAGCGCACTGCAGCTCCAGGACACTGTTCACTGCTAACATCAACTCCTCTGGGCTTGAGCTGGAGATCCGTGGGGGCTCTGAGCAGTAAACATGTTTATCATATTTAGAAGATAGATTTTATGTGAGAAAATTGACAGAGAGTCTGATGTTACCAAGCACTGTGAGGTTGAAGCCCTTGGTGCTGCTTCCTGCCTGGTTACTGGCTACACAACTGTAGAGGCCGGCATCTCCAGGGGCCACATCAGGCAGCTGCAGTCGGGTCTCCTGTCCGTCCAGCAGAAGGTTACGGTGAAGAGACAAAGGCTGTCCATCCTTAAACCACGTGAGTGTCGGAGGAGGCACCCCACGAGCCTCACAGGTTAATGTCACTAAAGACCCCTGCACAACTGTAACAGGCTCCACCGGTTCCACATGGTCAACACCAGGGGGCACTACAGGACATTACAAGTGTGGAACATTAATTACACATGATGAAAACACACAAGAGCAGTAAGATGAACATACCTTGGATTTGCACGTCATAGCTAAGCTCAGCAAGCCCGGCTCGACTGCGGGCTATACACGTGTAAACCCCTGAATCAGACAGCTGCACTGGTGAAATCCTAGGAAACATTCATATTCATTCATTTAAAATTAACTGCACATTACCATTATAGGTTTGTAACTTTTGTGTTGGTTACCTGAGGATAGAGTCACCCGAGAGGAGACGAGAGCGAGGAGACAGTAGCAGAGGTCGTCCGTTCTTGAGCCAGCTGATCTGTGGCGGAGGGTTTCCTACTGCATGGCACTCCAGGCTCACAGCACTGTCCTGAGGGGCATGTACCTCTCTGGGCACAGTGGTTTCACCAGAAATAGATGGTGGGACTGTGACATGGATCATTGGATCAAAATTATAAAAAAATTAAATAAAATAATTCAAATTTACCAAATTTATTCAAATCAAAATCTTACCTAGTACAAATAAAGTGTATATTTTACTGTCCTGGCCAGATGGGCTAACGGCTAAACATGTGTATGTCCCAGAATCTTCAGCACTCAGCCTCTGTAAAGTCAATGTGCTTCCATCAGGGGTCATACTGTAAAGGTCCAAAGGCAACAAATGCAACTTAATTAAATCGAGACATAATGCTATAAAAAGGTGTATTTGAGTGATTTATGTTGTATGCCGTACTGTATATGTTGTGTTTCTGAGCCTGCTAAGGTCACTCCATCTTTGAGCCAGCTAATTTGAGGAGGAGGGATGCCATTAGCTTTGCACTCCAGGGTAAGCTCCTGCCCAAGTGGTGCACTCACATCAGAGGGGTGTTGAGAATCAATGATAGAAGGAGACACTGAGGACAAAAGAAGTGACTTAAAGTAAGTCTACAGACAGTGCGACCTGTCTTTATCTCAGCAGTTTGTAAAACTCACCAAGCACTGTAAGTTTGTACTCTCTTTGTGTCTGTCCTTCACTGTTCTTGGCCACACAAGTGTATGTTCCTGCATGGGACAAAGTGAGCGGCCCCAGTTCTAGTCTGTTCCCACGGATGGACCACTGCCACTGCAAACTGCTCTCTGAAGCAAACACATTCTCTGTTATTCTACAGAATAGATAATAAGTTCATTGGGTATAGTGAGTGTTGTGTAAGTCTTACCAATTGGGGTTCCATCTTTTAGCCAGGTAGTGCTTGGCATAGGGACTCCTGAAGCCTCACAAAGGAGAGAGATATGAGATCCCAGAGTGTAGTTAATGGACTCCCAGAGAGGCCCATCCAGGACAGGAGGAACTGTGAAAATGCAGAGACATTAGGCCAGTCCCCATTTCAGCTGTAACCTTGAAACTATCAGCCTTTTCTCACCATGAACAGTGACTCTAAAGGTCCTGTCCACCTGTCCAGCAACATTGGAGACTTTACAAGTGTAAGTACCACTATCAGCTACCTACAAATGTAATACACACATAATTTACATTTACATTTGAAACAAGCACATAGCTTATACACAACAATGCCTCCTCTTACTAATACAATACCTGTACTCCTGTGATTTCCAGCTGGTGATCATTTATATTTAATCCGTTCCCAGGTACCAACTGGAGTCCATTTTTGTACCATGTAACTTCAGGCCTGGGGACCCCATTAGCTTCACACTGAAGTGTGACAGAGGAACCGACCTGCAGTGTCACAATCTCTCCACCAGAGCGGGGTTTTAGAGTGGGTAGGACTACACAGACAACAAAAAAAGGTTTTATCTCATTAAGATTGAAAGTGATTTCAAGAGCTGGAGCTAGGCCACATGTAAAAAAAATGTTTACCATAAACACTGAGAAGAATACTCTTTTGATCTTGTCCTGCTGGGTTAGTGGCTGTGCAGACATACTGCCCAGCATCTTCTTCTTTAGCCCGGGACAATTGCAGCATTTGTCCACCTTTCATATTGAAATGAAAATGATAAGAACCATGGATGCACACAGTACATGGACTGAACAAGACAGATGGGCTGACCTGGAAGAATGTTAAGGCCATTACCATACTTCAGGACCTGCCCATCTCTGGTCCAGGTGATTTCTGCAGCGGGGTAAGCCTGAACATCACACAGGAGAGACACCATGTGGCCTTTGATGACATTTACATCCTCCTCATTTGGACCCATGATTTTGGGAGGAACTGCAATTATGCCAAGAGTATAGTAAGAGCTTTTAAACCTAAGCGGGTAATTCAAACTAAGGTAGTAGTAAGTTTATTGTTACCTTGAACAGTCAAACTGAAAAGTTTCTCCACAGTTCCAACCTTATTTTTGGCTACACACAAATAGCCAGCCATGTCTGAAGCTTGAACCTGAAGGAGCTAAATTATGTGATATCATTGTAAGTTTATTTTATCCAAATGACTCTGATGTGTCTGAGTTGACAAATGTTTTAACCTTGAGTTGAGTCCCATCTTCACTTATCTGGTGCTGCAGGTCTGTGTGCACAGCCTTCCCATCTCGTAACCAGGCGACAGCGGGGGTGGGATGTCCGCTCACATCACAGTGGAGGATGACTGTGCTATTAACCACTGCACCAACTTCCTCCATAAAGTCTTCTGTGGCGGTGATCACAGGAGGTACTGTGATGACAAACACAATACAAAATCTATAAACATGTATTTAACCCTCTTCTTAAAATAATATGCTGAAAACGTGTATATTCTTACCGAGGACCTCAAGTTTAAAATGCATGTGATCTTGGCCTGCTTCGTTCACAGCCTCACATGTGTACTTTCCAGCGTCTTCCTTCTGCACACGGCCAATTTGTAGCATCTGCCCCCCTAAACAAGTGCAATTTCAGTACAACAAATGCTGCCATTGTGAGGCAACGTTCCACTTCAATAAATGACTTCAAGGCATTTTACATTACCTGGCAGTAGCAGAATGCCATCAGCAGAGGTGAGTTTTTGCCCATCTTTGTACCAACTGATTTGGGGCGGAGGAATGGCATTACTTTCACATGACAGACTAATGGTATGGCCCAGGACCACTTCACGTTTTTCGACCATCTCGTCACTGACATCATCCTCATCGTGTCCAAAACCCCACGCGGCTTCTCTATTGTTCACTCGTTGGAAGACTGGAGGAACTGGTAACAAAATAGCATTGATTATTATCAGTATGTGACAATGATTTATCAAGCAGATGACAACCATTTCAACGCAGACCTTGAATAATGACATGGAAATCTCTCCTGTCCTCTCCTGCTGAGTTAGTGACCACACAAGTGTACTGCCCCTCATGAGACAGTACAGCCTTGAGTATGTGAAGGACATGTCCTTTCTCTTGTATCCCAGCATGAATGTTTCCAGTGAGCAACTAGAAAGAGAACAAATTCCATGGGTTTAATTTAATTAGGTATATTCATAATGCATAAAATTGTTCCACATATTTGCCACTCACCAGTCCATCTTTGAACCACTGAACCTTAGGTTCAGGGAAACCTTTGGCCAAACAAGACAGTGTTAAACTCCCATTGATTCTGACTTTTTCTGCCTGAACTCCAAATAAGGATGATGACCCCTCAATCTGTGGTGGAACTGTAAGTGAATACATGAATAATATGACGATTAGCCTTATTTAAATGTAATTCCTGTGGTACATTGTAAATATGTTTTACCCAGGACACTGAGTGAATAGTGTTTAGTGGCAGTCCCAGCTGGGTTTGATGCTCTGCAGGTGTACAGTCCAGTGCTCTCTCCTATTGCTGAGCCCAGCCTCAGGGCCTGGCCTCCTCGAGTGTATGTGAGCTGAGGACTAGACACAATGGGCTGGTTGTCCTTTAGCCAGGTGATGGTGGGTGGAGGAGCGCCCTCCACATCACAGGGAAGGACCGTAGAGAAACCAAGCACCACTGACACATCTGTGGTCTCACTGGGCCCTTTAATGGCCGGAGGGGCTGCAGAGAGGAAAAAACAAGACACTTTTAACATCCTATAACCTTTTTATGAGCCCAAAGCACAGACCCAGATTAGATTTGCAGCTAGTGTCATATTATAGGAAGGAAAAGCACCGTCAGCAAAACATCTAAGGGAATTAAACTTGGTGTTTTAATATACTGCAAATGCATAGATAAAGTCAAATTAGAGGGCACAAGCTTTTCAACAGACATAAGAAGACACTATTTGAAATAGAGGTAATGCGGGTATGAGACACAACTACCGATGTATTTGTTGTGATCCTTTTTGAATGCTCTTTTTGCACTGCCCTACATTACATTTTTAACTGAAATATGCAAATAATTTTAATGTCAAACTGCTTTTGATTTTTGACTGTAAATACTGACCGTGTACGGTTAATCTGAACTGCCGCATCTGTGTCCCTGCGTTGTTGCTAGCCAAACACTGGTACTGTCCCTGGTCCCTCAGACGAACAGACTTGACCTTTAAAACCTGGCCATTTTCCAAAAACTCGACATGAGGGTCTCCATCGGGGGATAAAACTCTATCAGAAAGAGGATTTAATCAAATAAATACTTTGTTTCAATTATCACTGAAGGGATAAAAACGGCATCTTACTCTCCATCATGACTCCATTCAACTTTTGGAGCGGGTCGTCCACTGACTCTGCACTGAAACTCCACCTCCTGTCCCAGGACAACGGACAGCTCCTGCAGTCTCGATGTCCCAGAGATCTCGGGAGGTGCTGCCAGCACATTCACAGCAGCTCAGTGAAATATGTATGATACACATGTTGCTTAAGCCAATCATTCATTTCACATGATTTAAGCCGACAGCCACTGGATGGTTAATTGTCAGCACAAGTATCATTATCTATTGTGCTCATAGTATTATATCACTGTCCTCACCTTGAACCACTATATTATACTCTCGCCGAGCTTCTCCTGCAGAGTTCTGAGCTGAGCACAGGAAACGGCCGGCATGTTCAGGCTGAACTCTGAAGATTCGGAGGAGTCGGTTTCCATTTTGTAGATAAACTCCAGGACTGTCCACCTGCACAGAGTTTAATATAGTAGCAAGTGACATTGCAATTATCCTGCTGACCACTTGATGGCATTGTGCAACTAAATATACTGTTCAATACCATCAGATATGGTCTATAATTAACTGTATATAAATGATCATAATTGAGGGGTAAGACTCACAGGACGACCATCCTTAGACCATGTGATGGTTGGAGACGGGATTCCAAACGCATCACAACCCAAAGTCAGGGGCTGCCTCAGGGTGACTGTGAGGTTCAGTGACTGTCCATCATCCTGAATCTCTGGGGGAACTGGTATAGTCCAAAACATATTAGTGTACTGTAGATATATGCATTTATTATTAAGCAAAAATGCAAATTTACCATTCACTTTCAGTCTTGTCTTTCTCTCCACAGAGCCTGCTTCATTTGTTGCAACACATTTGAAGTCCCCGCTGTGGCTGGCAGACGCTGTGCTAATTATAAGAGAGCCATCCCTCGCCACAGAAAACTCAGAGAATTCAGGGTGTATCTCCAGTCCGTTTTTGAACCAGCGAATCCTTGGAGGAGGTGAACCTGTCAGACACACAATGTGGATTGGGAGTTGAAATTTGTTTTACTGATTAAACTGACTTTAAAGTTGAAGAAATTACTTAAAACTGCATCATATGAAAACTTAATTATTTTTATATGCAACCTCCAAAACCTAGTTTATCAAGGCATATACTAAGTTAGAGAAAAATAATAAGAAATAATTATCTCTTTGGTAACATTTATATTTGAAACTCTAAGAAGGACATTATCTGTCAGATAGAGAACTTAATGAAGAGTTATATTAGTAAAATTCTTTAGCAACTCTATTCTAGAAAAAGATCAGCTTGACAACACAGCAGAAAAGACTATATCAGATTCATTATGTGTCCTGACAAATAATTCTTAAATGTTATTATTACTATACTGATAGAAAATAAAAATGGATTTCTCGATTATATGAGCATGAGGATTTATAACCCACGAACAGTTAGAATAGGACTTGTTCACTAGCAGTTCAAAGGCACAATTGTGTACATTCAGACTCCCGGGAACAGATGTCTTTTGTGGATTACTGGTAAAAAAAAACACAAAAAAACACACACACACACACACTCTTGAAAAAAGGTAGAATGACAGCTTTGCACAGCAGCCAGCCAGAACAAGGAAACAGTGAGAGACATTTGGAGCAGTGGACTGATTCAAATGCCCCTCTCTGTCTATTTAGAGAGGTGTCACATACACAAGCCCCTGGACACACCCTTCTCATGTCCAGGACTATGACTATTCATATGCTATAGCTCAAGCCAAGGCACAGATGTACATATCACTCAGAGGCAAAACCATTATCTCACTGCAAAGAAGAAATGCACTCAGATGTTCTGTTTTAGATGTTAACTGATCTCATTAGTGCACTTTGAATTAAACTGCCTGAGCTCATATAGCCTGGGATTATTAATTCCACATGTGTCTCAAATAATTACCTCTATCAAACGAAGGGGCTTGTTGTTGAATTAGTCATTTTCCTTCTGGCAAAGACAGTGCTTTATCTAGCCCATACAAGGGGGTTCTATGTTTCCTGCTACTATTTTTTTGTTAGCACCAGGACTATCTAATAAAATGCAATAAACCAAAATAGGTCGTGTTCCCTACAGAATTTCTGTAGTTTAAAATTCAAGTGGAAAGTTGAATGCCAAAGTGAAATGACTTTCTCACAACAGCTTCAGAAAGTGGTGCCATTATTCAACCCCAAACACATGACTAAGGACTTGAAGCCATTAGATTAGTACAGCAATTTTGTGGACCAACAAAGAATGATAAGGTTTGGACATTTCTCCCAAAAAACCCAAACACTTAACTATCCAATAGAGTCATACGGCCTCCACGTTTCCATCGGCAATTATCATCAAATTCGAGAACAAGCATGCAACCTAATGTCTGAAGGGTCGGGGTAAGTGTTAATGCAATATTACTACAGACAGAAACGGTGAAGTCTACAGTTCCCCTTTCCTAAGCTTCATGGAGCACCTCAGAATCCCCTGTCCTTTATCTACAGCAGCAGCACTCTGTAATTAGGATTCCTCTCGCAGCAGGTCCCATCACACAGGAAACCAGATGTGGCCCACTGAGGCAGCAGGCAGACTGATGGTGCAGCTGTTGCTTCACATTATATGCTTGTCTTTACCTTCTCCTAGCAAGCAAGTCACCATGACGTCTTATATACAAACAATACATCAATTACCCACTTCATGTAGACAAAACCCCATGCTAAGTATGGAGAGCCCCATTAGTTCAGAAATATATGGCGGCCCATTCTTATATAATTTTATCACTCATAGTCTTAAAATAAACTTGAAATATCTATGGTGCCACCTTAGAATTATTACACTTGAATTAGCCTTAAATATTGTATTACACAAAATTGATTCTGTGAGCTTTATGCCTTGTTATAATGTTGTTACCTCCTCCAAAACATACCTGGAGTTGTGTTTTGCTTCATTGACATATATTTTTGAGTAACCAGTTATTATTAGTCTATCAGCATCTCCAAAGCTCAAAATGCTCTTGGGATGTCACGACGCAGTATTTTTCAAGTTAACAGCTATCTCATAACTTTTGCTCAGTAGAGTTTGACAATTACAGACTTGAAATCCTCCAAATGTATCTAGTGAAGGTGTATGGAGTGTAAAAACTCACTGCACGACATCACAAGGTCAAATAAAGCATTTTCTCTTTGAGAGAAGAACTCGGTCTAAATATGCAGGGTTTGTGTGTTAAACATGTGTGAATGAAACAAAACACAACTCCAGATGGTTTTGAAGAGGAAACAACATTAGAACAAATTGTCAAAATTAAAAGGCTTAGTATATTTTTAATGAATGCCCTAATTTCTAACTCTAATCAAGCAGTTAGTACGTCTGAATCAGTCTGGTTCATGCTTTATCAAGGCTAATCATGGTATAGTTACTGTAATGTGGCACCATATCTATTTATGTTAAAACGTATAAACTAAAACATAGTGTATCAAATGTTAAGCAATATAGCTACAAGCAAAATTGACAAATATGCTATTAGCAACCAAACACCAACACAGTAAGTATAAAATGCCAACTCATACTCAACTCTTGCTATCCTCAAAGTCTGGGCATGTCTACATAGGCTCATAGAAACACCTCCCATTTGAGGAAACACTCAACATCTGCAATGACACAGTCCCTTTGAAGATGCACAAGCAGTGCATCCACAGAAAAAAATAACTAAAAACAACCTCTTATGTAAGGTCAGGTGCTGTATCCATTTTAGGCTCAAATATCAGTCACTGATTATTTTGCCATGTCTACACGTTTTAATGCTCTCCCTCTCTTTGGTATATTTAGGGCTAAATACAAATAGGTTCAAACCTTCTGCATGGCAAGGAATGATGACACGGCTGTTAGCTACTTTCTCCATGATGGCATCTCCAGGTTCAGCGAAAGATGGGGCCTCTGAGAATACAGAAAAACATATTCAGGACTTGTTCAAAGAGCAATAGACATGATGAAGTAAAAGGTAGTCACTGCAAATCAATTTGTTACAGTTAAAGTCTCATAGGAAAAAATTCCAAGAAAACTAAAATTAGGGCACATTAAAAATCTGTTACGCAATGAACTGATGATATTTACCGAGAATTTCCAGCTTGATCTCCATGGTCTCTTGTCCCGCACTATTTTTGGCCACACACTGATAGGTTCCCCTATCAGAAAGTTTCACCTGTTGGATCCTCAGGGGGACAGTGCTCTTGGCCCCTACAGGGACTCCATTGTGAAACCAGCTGACCTCAGGGCTGGGCTCTCCCTGAACCACACAGGGCAGGGTCACTGTCTGACCAATCACTGCCTTCAGGAGTGATGGTGCGGGCTGGATCCTGGGCTTTGCTGAAGAATGACAAATGTCCAAAATGTTGCATATGTCTTACATCTGAGATAGTGAACTATACTATATTTATAGCATATGAAAAGAATAGTTTTGTAAAGTTTCCATCTCAATCATAGTACCATGGTTACCTTGAATGTGTAGACTGTAGCTCAGCGACACATTGCCTGCTGGGTTTTCTGCTGTGCAGGTGTACAGTTTACTGTCAATCAGACGCACATCAGTGATCTTCAGGGACCCTGAAGGCAACACTGTGAACCTGAGGAGAGGAGCAGTAAAAGTGATACATAAAATGATTGTCCTTTACAGACAATTTATGATCCCAAGAGTGTGCATTTATGAGACTGACCATAAGTAAAAGATTGTTTAATTGCCCAATAGCTGCTTGCTCTTTCATAGTGACAGCACAGAACTAAAACTATGCTTAACCAGATTTACAGAGAACAGAACCTCTTATGCTGTAAAAATCCACACTAGTTATCCTTAAATTGAAATTGGTAAAAGTAGGTCATGGTTTTAGTGTGTTTGTACAAAGCTGGATTGGAGCACAGGATACGCAGTTGTATAACAACAAATGTAAACACAGCTCTGTAATGTATCTGAGATAAGTGTGTCTGCTAGGCAACTCAGTTGTAACAATAACAAGATGTTCTATAGACAGCACAAAGCATTCTCTATTTTCTCTTCACATATGGTGGTCCAACAGCCCAGGAAGAGGCCTTGAAATAGGGCTGCGCAATTAATCATACTGAGATAGAGATTCAGCAATTTGTAATCGTCAATGATAGGCGCGGCTCTTTTTGAGATCAAGAGGTCTACAGCCAGTCCTCTGTCAGTAAAAGCCTGTGAGCCTGTGTTTGGAGCAGAGTTCAGATTTTGTAGGTAGAAATTCACATAAATAACAATAATGATTTTGTGTTAAATAGCAATAATAAAAGGACGTATTGTTTATGCTTAGGAAATAAATATTAAAAGCCTTTTTTTGTCATATTCCCTGTCCCCTGTTCACACACACATTCATACACCAGTGTACGCACACACTGGGGCAAGGTGGGTTAAGTGTTTTGCCCAAGGACACAATGACAGCATTCATTCATCTGTGGGAGCTAGAATTGCACCACCCAACATTTGGGTCAGTGGACCTGACCGCTCAGCCAATGATGTTTACTCACAATCAGTGGACAAACACTCTACCAACTGAACTGCTTTTCTACTTTGAAACAAGATGGCAACTTCTACAATGTCAGTCTTTAACTTCTACACCTTAACATTAGACTAAGTCAGCCATGACAAATCCCCTTGAACTGTAACTGTAAATATCTAATCATGTACAATTTGGTATAAAACTGGGACAAAATTAGCTCCTCAGTCCTAGATTTGGCTCAGACAAATATAGTGACCAAATGGAGGGGCTCTGTCATTAAACACCCACAATTTCTTTGATTTACCCCTAGACTAAACACTTTGCCATAGTATAAATCTTACTGCCCAATGATTTCAAATATTTCAACTACAAGCAGGGCTTAACGTTTATTCTACCAGAAAAGTAACTGGAGAGAATGAATCTCCCTTTACGCAGCGGGATGTTTCCAGAGTTCCTGCGAATGCGTAGCCTAAGCACATGTGGGGGTGGTTCACTTCATAGAGCTATGTTATTCTCATCAGACAGCACTAGTAAAGAGTCAGCATGTTGTTTTACTGCTAACGCTCCTTAGGGAGGTGCACATCAGGCAGACATGACTTGTATCTCTTTCTCTGTCAGTTCGTTTTGTTCCCCTCTTCCTGGCATCCCCCACGCCACCCCCACACCCTTCTTCTTCATTCTGACCTCACAATGTGCAACCATATCAGTCAACATTACAGCCTCCAGACCCCTTCACTACCTGTCGATCAAATACTATTGAGGTGGGCGGGTGACAAGGATCATAAACTAGGTATCTAAAGTTTTACAAGTTAGTCATCCTGTCAGCACCACGAGGGACCAGATATAAAAGCAAACTGAAAATATCAAGACCTTTTGTGCCAATGAAAAGAATAGTTTAAACCCAAAATCAAGGCTTAAGGTTCAAGGTTCTTTATTTGTCATTCCAACATGTGAAAAAACACATGACATAATCTGTTGGAAATCTGTTTTATTTACAGGTCTATGCCAAACCTAAGCCCAAACCAACCCATAAAAACAAACACTAACAAAATTTCATGACAAAACCAGGGAACAACAGTTTTTGAGGCCCTAACTAAGGCTAATCTACAACAATACCAGCACAGGAACAGAGAGGGATAGTTATCATTGCATGTAAGTTCCAGAGTTGGATTAAAACATAAATAAAGTAAGAGCTAGATATCCAAAAACACTACAGAGTACCAATGTTCCACAAGAGATACCCATACTATACATTGGGAACCCCTGTTGTTTAGTTGGAGTTAATTTCTTTCACATTATCTTTCTTCCAAAGTGAGTGAAGTGAATTGTCAGTGATAATCAATAATGTATACAAGACAAAATTATGATTTTGAGTAGAGTTGTGCTTGTCCTTACCCAGCTGTGACCGGTGGAATGGGGTTCCCGTTCCTCCTCCATATGACCAGTGGAGACGGACTGCCCTCGGCCTCGCAGGGCAGGACAACCTCTGTCCCTACTTCCACAGCCATCTTCACTGTGTTGTTGTGACCGCTCACTCCCATTATCTGGGGAAGAGCTGTAATAGAAGTGGTTTTAGTGTAATGTGTAGCAGGATTTTTAAGTGTGAATGGAGAGAAGTCACAACAAACAGAGCAGTGTCTGGGCGGTTGTGGTCAGGCTGTGTTGTTATCTTACTGTTGACACTAAGCTGGACCTCACGGCTGGCATAACCCACAGAGCTGGTGGCAGTGCAGATATACAGGCCTGCATCCTCAGCTGTGGGGTGCGGGATGAAAAGGTCTCCATCTGAATTGGACTGCAGAGAAGAATGGTCCCTAGGCAAAGGTTGTCTTCCCTGGGGAAAAAGTAGTGTGACAAATGTACTATAAAATAAGCTTTAATGGTACATTCAGCTGGAACTAAGATCTCTCTCCTACCCTTTTATCTTTAGAGTAAGAACAGAAAAGTCACATGTAACTTTGTGTTGTGTTGCCCATAAAATAGATAGCAGGCTATTAAAGACACATGTTTGACCACAGAATAGCTTGAACCGATTGAAAAACATCTCTTTGTCTGGAAAAGGGCTTCACAGCATTTAGACATGATAAAATGGCATTATCAAGTATATAAGTTACATTAATACAATATTTGGGATAACTACTACTATCTCTACTCCTACTACAATAAACAAATGAAACCAAAATAAGTAACATAACTAAGCAGAGTTTACGATCTATGGAAAAGTGTTTCTTACATAGGACTCATTCTTCAGTGAGGTTAAGAAAACTTGTGGTGAGCAGTAGGCGACTGCCGTATGGCAATTATTGGGCAGGAGATTCTGTTCTTCTGTCTCTCATGTCCTTATGGCTTTAAATAAACTATGAAAGTTCTTATTATGCTGACAGTACAGTAATGTTGCCATGGCTACACCGTCTGGTCATGATAATGTACTGCTGATTACAGTGCCTGTGAAATGATTAACTTTATATGCAAACCATCAGATTATTTCTGCATTGATTTTGTAAATGCAAGGCACACTGTTGCTTTTGGCATAATTACACAAAAACAATACAAAAATGCATATCATTTTGAGTAGGAAATCTTACCTTGGTCCACACAATGGTTGGTTTCGGGACTCCGCTTGCCTCACATGACAGAGTAATGGCTCTCCCCTCATTGGCGATGTAGTGGTATGGGCCTGTGCTTATCTCTGGTGGTACTGTGGAAGAAGTAGGTCATAAAACACAGCTGTCTAAACTTGTTATATTAATACTAGGCTAACATCATTAGCACTGTCCACGCGAGTCAATGGAATGAAGGCTCATGGCATTTCTTTATTACAAAGTGATGATGATCTGTAATCCTGAGCGTCTGGCATTAAGTGCCTATGTGTAACACTGTCCTATTCGTCGAACCATGCAGCAAACCAAGCTCTCGCAATATAATGACAGAAAGTGGTCAAATGTTTAGTTTTTTGTTGTTGTTTTTTTTTTTTTATTCAGCACATCATAACTTGTCTAAAGCTGTCAGAAGCGTTAAGCGTTCAGAAGTTAACTGTTCTCAAAATGTTGTACTATTTTGGTACACAGTATTCACAACATTTTGTGTTCTAGTTTAGACTTCTGGATTTGACCTGGTTTCATTCAAATATAGACCTGGTTTAGTCATATGACATGGTTTTGGCAAATTTTGACCAAGTAAACAGAGTGCTGACTTTGGTACAGTGCCCTACCGTGAATGTCCACAGTAACAGTGATGTTTGTTGAGCCTGCTACATTGACAGCAGTACACACATAAATCCCAGCATCCTCAGAAGAAGCTCTCTCAATGTATAAACTGCCATCACTGCGCACAAACACTCTCCCACTAAGCCTGACCTGTATGGAAAAGAAAATTCAATTCATCAGTATTACTCCAAGATCAATGCTAGATACTTTTTAAACATGTAGTCAAAACCTACAGGCTTTCCATTACGGGTCCAATGCCGCACAGGGAGAGGTATGCCATCAAGTAGCATACAAGGGAGACTAAGAGACTGGCCAATGCTTGTAGTGATGACGGGGGCGACCTGAGCTAGTAGAGGAGGTTCTGAAAAAAATAACAATGAAATAATGATAATTACGAACGGAAAGATCTCAAACATAGAGATAAGAAATACATAAAAGGACAGATATTCCACAAGCCTACCCAGTCCAGTGACACTAACTCTGGCCTCAGCTTTGATGATTCCAAACTGATTCTTGGCTTCACAGATATACACTCCTTCATGGTCCAGCCAGACACCTGCAGGTCACAATTTACTGTTAAGTCTTTGTCTAGTGTGGGAGAATATATTCGCAATCACAGTAAATTGAAACCACATTTTATATTAAAAACTCCCTTACTGAGAGCCAAGTGCACTACTGCAGAGCAATTAGGAGGTAAAAATAGAAAATAACAGGATTAATGGGGATAGGTCTGCTTCCAGTCTGTCAACACACATGGCTTACTCACTAACATAATTCTCATGGAAGCACTGAAGACAACACATAAAAAGCTATTATATGTTTAGTCATAATAGACCTTGAAGGCAACTCCCGAAAGGACTGTAAAAATACTGTACTGTATTTTTCTGCATACAAATATTATACTATTCAGCTTCAGTCTATTTCACGTTTATGGATTCACACAGAATTAAGCTTTCCATCCAGACATAGTCACAATTATCTACGCTTGGGACTGTCATGAGTGCAATGGAATGTGCGTGCCTGATTTGTTAGTCCTAATACAACCTACACAATATAATACACAAAGCTGTTAAGGCCATTATACTCTGCAGCCATGTGACCAGGGCAGGATTAAAGATAACTCACTTTGGATTTGAAGTTGCCCATTCTCCAAAAGCTTTGTCCTACTTTGGGGGTTGGTGAGAAGCGGCCTGCTGTCGGGCCTATACCAGGTGACTGTGGGCGGTGGGACACCCCGAGCAGCACAGGAGAGGGTAATGTTCTCCCCAACTTTGGCTGTCATGTCCGCCGGTGCTTCAGAAAACAACGGAGGCACTGTGGAAGAAATATGTTCAATTCAACAAAATTCAGACATTATTTCTTTTCTGTCTCAATTATTTAAAGGTTTTTCTAGTGGAGGTTCTACCACCTGTTGTCTCCATGGAAACGTTTTTGTTTCGCCTGGAATATTCCTCAGTGTGGTATTAAATGTATATGTCATGCATGTATTCAACTTTAGGTGTCTTAATACTATAAAACACCTTGAAAAATACATATATACTTAATGTGAGCAGGCTCATCTCGCCACAAATCCGACCTGTAACTTGGCCTGGTGGTGGCACTTGCTACTTTCCATGGATATAGACAGTTTATGCCATACTGTGGAAGATTCCAGACAAAGCAGAATGTGGCGTACCTTCTATGATATCCAACTCGCTAAGACTGGTCTCTCCTTATGTCTAACTTCACAAATATCTTGTATAGTAATGACTAGAGTTAACGGTGAATACCTTTTAAACACTCTTTTGAGGAAATCCTGTTTATACTTACTCCCAACCACCAGTGTGACTGTGCCAGTGGATGTTCCGGCTGAGTTGCTGGCCACACACGTGTATTGTCCAGCATCAACGTCCTGTACCCCCCGAATGTGTAGTGTCCCGCGCTGTTCATCCTGCTTCACAAAAGGTGCAGAGCTCATCTCCAGCTCACCTAAAAAACACATAATTAAAAAGCTTCAACACAGTATCAGGCAATTTTAGATTTACTGGCATACTTTAACTAATGCATACCTTTGAACCAGTGAACAAGTGGAGAGGGGACGCCACTAGTCTGACACTCAAGGGTGACATCTCCTCCAACTGACACAATTATATTCTGCTGTACTACGCTGATCCTGGGAACCTCTGGGGAAAAGGGGGTGATATTTTATTAACATTTTAAGTGCAAAACTGTCAAGACTGCCAAGAGAGTAATGAGGCAACTTGGATTAAAAGATATGTTGATATATTATTCCTGACAGATAATTCTAGTTAAAAATGACACTAACAAAAGAATGAATACTAAAAGCGACACACTAAAATAATGTCAAAGTCTAAATAGCATGAGGTTTTGTCTGCCATTAAGTGTTTTGTGTCCAGCATAAGACCAAAAGCTTTAAATGGCAACCAAGAATTACAGCACTTTCTATGAGAAACATAAAACAACAAATGACTGGACATAAATAAGAATTTACATTCTCCATCTGAAACTAAATCTTCTGGAGAAACAAAAAATATATATGCCTTGTTGACCTACCTGCATACACCAGTAACACTGAATGAGAGCTACTTCCAGCCTCATTGGTTGCAACACATGAATAGTTTCCAGCATCCTCTGGAAGGGCCCCTCTGATGGTCAAAACTCCATTCCTGTTGATATTCAATCTGTAACATGCATTTGACAAAATTCATGTTTGTGGATGTGATTACACAAGCAGATGTGAAAATAAAATGTACCATTAAATCTCACTGTGGTTCAAGAGTATCATGAACAGTTTTTCTGTGTTTTACAGACATGTGAAGTGCTTGTGGTTTTGGAAAATATAGATTTAGCCCACTGACATAACTTTCTGCACAAAAACAAGATTTGGCAGCAGCCCATGTTGTTTAACTGGAATGCCATGAGTGTGTCCTGCTTGCTGTAGGTGATGAGTGGGCTGAGTGTTCCTTTACCTCGGCCGATTACTGAGGAATATGTTTCCATGGCTCCAGAAGAGCTGGGGAGGGGGGGAGCCGGACGCGGAGCAGACAAGGCGGATGTCATCCCCTCTGGAGAAAACCTGACTCTGGGGGTGCACCTCCACAGAAGGAGCCTCTACAATAGGAATAAAAAAACAGACAGCGCCAAAGGGTAGAATGTGATTCATGGCCTTCTATGGCAACATGATGTCATTTATGGCCCTGTTATTACAGGTTTACAAGAGTCAAGCACCGATACCATCACCCTTAAAACACTGAGATAATATATGCCTTATCTTTGTTAATAGAATTATAATCCTACAAATATTCATTGAAAAATCATATGTTTGTAGCACTAATTATTACAATTTAATACATAGTCTAGTGTTGACAGATTTACCTGTCATCATGAAATGTCATAGTTCCACCCCAGGTTAGTAGAAACTAATAGGCTGGTGGTAACTTTTTTGGCAGAAACCATGACCTTAACTTAGAGCCACCAAGAACTGTTTAGTTTGATGATAAAATAATTCAATAACATTTGACTAATGTACCTGGGACAAGCAGCCACACAGTGATCTTAGTGTTTCCATTGGAATTGCTGGCGACACATTGGTACACCCCTGCGTCGTGAGGCTGTACTCCACTAATGTGTAGTGAATGGTCTGGTAGCACCTTCACCCTCCCCGTACGGGCGCGGATGGTACGGCCCGCTCGTAACCAAGTTATGTTATGTCGCATGGACCCCTCCACCTGACAGGACAGTACCGCCACTCCCCCCACTGTAGAAGTCACATTGACTGCAGGCTTCAGGATTGGGGGAGGCTCTGCCATTGGAGACACGAAAAACACAAGGCTATAGTTATCAACGGTGAATAAACACAGCAGAAACAGTTTACTTTCAGAGAAAATGTTTGTCTTGGCCTGCTTTTTATCAGTTAATGCATTCAACATGAAATATGAATGGAACTGTATTTCAAAGAGATGCTATATTGGATAAATGCAGGATGTTGTGCATGTTAGTGTGTAGTTGTGTTGTACCTCTAACTGTCAGTTGTGTTAAGGCTCGGGCTTGTCCAGCGCTGCTCTGTGCTATACACTCATATAGGCCTTCATCTTCGGCTGAGACATGAGTAATTTCCCATGATGCCACTGCAGAATTTCTGACAAAAAGGAAAACAGTGACCTTAACTGACAGGATGAGAAGATGTGTCACTTTTCTTGAGCATACACAGTCAAGTTTAATGGAGGTAGAGTATAATTAACACCTTTGAAGATGACACAACCTGATGTTCCCAAAAATGTATCCCATTTCCGGACAAACGAGCTCATAAAATTCACCACTCGAGCTGCAGTAATTCTTTACAGACACGATCACTATAAGCGCAGTGACTGAAGAATCTAATTATCACTTTTATTGCTGGTTTTTGGGGGCACATCTACGGGAATATAACTGTGTTTAAGAACATACTGGAAAAAATGTGACGTACTCATAGACCGTTTCCTCTCCCAGGGCTATCCCACTTCTGGTAAACCTCAGCCTATAGGGGATGTCACTCTCCACTGAGCAGGTAATGACCACAGGCATCATGTAAAAGCCCCTCACCACGTCAGACATGCGCACAACTGGGGGATCTACACAGGAAAGGAAGCAGAGGTCAAAGGTGAGCCAGAAGATTAATGAGGTGCTAGCTAAGATACAGCCTTTTTCTGAAAATGTGTCCCCCGGGGTGAGTGGTCTTGCCTGGGATAATGTTGGTGTAGGAGACACTGGACAGGCGCTGAAAACGGTAGCCCTCCTCATCTTTACCACTGGCCTTTATAAAGAAGCTCTGTGTGGGGGTGCGGATTTCGGGGATGCTCCAAAGTCCTTGTTCACCGAGGTCGTGGGGCAGTGGCACGGGGATAGTTCGCAAAGAGCGACCCGAGCCAGAGACTAGTTCCACATGGCTGAGTTGACCTGGTGGTTTCAGGCCAGTGCATTTCAAAAGGACATACACAGGAAGGCCTACAATGGGACAGTGGAGTTACTTCCAGTTTCACTCTTAAGCTTTTGTCCAGTTGACAGAATTCAATTTTTTTTTTTTTTTGCTATGGATCATACCTGAACAACTGAAGGATTACACAGACTACTTCCAGTTGTGTTAAGTGCAAAAACATAGAGAGGTTGGATTACCTTTTATTGGTCGTTCTCTTGTGTGGTTAAACTCAGAGACCGGGCTGCTTGAAAAGCCGGCACGGAAGTCTAGATTACTGACACCTGTGACTCTAAGGGTGTGTCGACCGCTACAGCTCACCTGTAGAAAAGAACAATCTTTTGTCTGAAAAACTGTCACGGCTTAAATAAATATTCATCCTGAAAATGGTACCTTTAGATTCCATGTGCCAGGTCGGGGAAATTTCAGATTGACAATTCGAGCAGAGTTAGGGATGTTTAAGAGTTCTGTAAGTCCTTCCTCCTCACCAATTACACGGCCTAGAAAAGAAAAAAAAAAACATGCTACAGCAGGTGGCACACATACAGTACAGTAGAAATGTGTGACAAATGAATAGAAGTAGATACCGAAAGGGTCACTGAGCTCAATCTGCGGTGCTGGTCCACTGAGCGACACTGTGACCTCTCTGAGACTAGGGTCAATGGGCACATCCCATCTGTTCTCCTGAGCACTGTCGTGGTTAGACGAAAGCAAGTGGACCTTCATGGCCTGGACTGTCTCCTCAACCCATTTTAAAACCTGCCAAGGCAATAAAACAGAAGCATTATCAGAGGTGATGTGTGATGATGTATGGTAGTTACATACAAACAGAAGACCGGACTAAAGACTGCTGTGGCCTGTCCTCTTAACATTATCAAGATGTTTGTCTTTCATTTACAGCCTATTCCACTGAGACACTTGGAAATGTAAAGCAGTTCCACTGTCAAAATGATGACATATAGTTTTCGGCACTTCCAAGCACATATTCCCACCAGAGAGTCTCCCACAGTCTGTCAGGCTCCTGTCTACTTCTGCAGCTTTTGTGAATCATATGGTTTATATCTCAGAATAGAAAACGTGACCATTGTTTAAGAAACACAATCATACACTGAAAATGTTT
This sequence comes from Periophthalmus modestus, assembly GCA_019594935.1. Lineage (NCBI taxonomy): Eukaryota > Metazoa > Chordata > Actinopteri > Gobiiformes > Gobiidae > Periophthalmus > Periophthalmus modestus. The sequence goes on along the minus strand of JAIEZT010000012.1, from coordinate 8,939,425 downwards.
TGTATCATATTATTTTATTCTGGTTTTAAAAGCCAGATGGTGTCAAAACGTTGACTCCCTTGAAAGGCATATCACTGTCTGTACAAATAATCTGCAGTCTCTAAAAAGAGAAAGTTTAAGTTCATACGAGACAGCTAAAATAATAATCACTTAAAATACTACTGTTCCATAGATCCAAAAGAAAAGGCAATATTAAAGTTCAGCTTGAGTTAACTGAATTTATTGAATACAGTCTTCTTTTGTTTTTACTAAAAGAACAGCACAGATGTGCTTAAAACAATAGACATTTCCATATACCGTTATCTATTTCTTTTGACCTCAAAGGAAGGAACATTTCTGTCAAGGGACAAAAGCCAAAAATGAATAATATTTATGAGGATAAAAATAAAGTAAAATAAAGTAAATGTTTTAATAATGTAATCAAGCCTATCCCACCTCCGCTGTCTCTATGGCAGGTCCAGTGGGTGCTAACAGCAGCTGGTTCTTCTCTACATTTTACAACTGGAAACAGCTGTGAAGTCTGCCACATGTGTAGCCATCAGGAGCCGGACAGGAAACTGCTAAGAACTGACCTACATCTGCTTTGTGACACTGTCTGCTGCTTATGTAAGAGACTGGGATGAGGAGGCATTCTCAGTACTTACACCTCAAATCAAGGTTCTGAAAGTGGGCCACTGCTGTCAGGGCCACACTGGGTCTTGAGGAGCACCTTAGCAGCCACGCCCTTTCCTCACCACAGGCAAGAGAGAAGATCTAAACGTATGTGAAACCTCATCTGGTTTATCACAGCGGGCTCACACAATACCATTCTGTTTGCTCTATACACCATTATACTATATACACTACCTTTCTGCTGCCAGTGGCCAGGGGTCGTCTAAAACATTGCCCCATCTTAAACAGCACAGCGACAGACAGGGAAATAGATGTTCTGCTACAAATCAAAGCCATTAGACTTAATCAATCCCACGTGGACCTTCTTCAACTCCTCAGAGAGATTCTAAAACACACCTGGCAAGACTTTTCTCTTTCAAAGTGGAACCTACAGTAGTAAGGAGTACAGTGGGTAATACATTAATACATGAGTGTAGAAACTTATGGGGAATAGTGAGATAGTCTAAGATGTGACGGGATACAATAATATAGTATTTGATAACTCAACGATTGTACAATTTTGTTTTTTAGAACGCAATACGGTTAAAACCAGGAGTTTACATACGCTATATGAAAAGACACATATGTTTTTTCTCACTGTCTGACATGAAATCAGACTAAACCTTTCCTGTTTTAGATCAATTGGGATTACTAAAACGATTTCTATACTTTACACAGTAAGACTACTATGCAATTAAACTATTTGGGAAAATCCAGATGATGTCATGTCTTTGAAAGCTTCTGAAAACATTTGAGTTAATTAGAGACACACCTGTGGCACACCTGAAACACACTGCTTCTTTGTGTAACATCATCGGAAAGTAAAAAAAAAAAAAAAATCTACCAAGATATCAGGAAGAGAACTGTGTACTTGCACAAGTCTGGTTCATTTTTGGGTGCAATTTCCAGATTCCTGAAAGTGCCATTTTGTTCATCTGTTCAAACAATTATACACAAGTATAAACACCATGGGAATGTCCAGCCATCATAACACTCAGAGGTGAACGCTCTTTGGTCCAAAATGTGTCCTTAATTTTTGGAGACACGTCCTGTGGTCTGAAGAACTGTTTGGCCATAATGAGCATTGTTACATTTGGAGGAAAATGGGGGAAGCTTGCAAGCCTGAGAACACCATCCCAACTGTGAAATATGGGGATGGGAGCATCATGTTGTGGGGTTGTTTTGCTGCAGGAGGGACCAGTGCACTTCACAAAATAGATGATATACTGATATACTGATATACTGAAGCAACATCTCAAGACATCAGCCAGGAAGTTAACACTCAGGCAAAGTCAATGTTTTGGAGTGGCCATCACAAAGCCCTAATCTCACTCCTATTGGAAATGTATGGACAGACCTGAAAAGTCATGTGCGAGCAAGACGGCCCACAAACTTGGCTCAGTTACACAAATTCTGTCAGGAGGAATGGGCCAAAATCCCTGCAAACTATTGTGAGAAGCTTGTGACAAGATATCCAAAATGTTTCCCCCCAGTCAAACAGTTTAAAGGGAATGGTACCAAATACTAAAGGAATATATGCAAACATCTGACTAGAAAGTAATGAAAGAGAACTCTTCTCCCATTATTCTGGCATTTAGCAAATAGAAATTATTTTGGTAATCCTAATTGACCTAAAACAGGAAAAGTTTATTCTGATTTCATGTCAGTCAGTGAGGTGTGTCTTTTATATATGTATGTAAACTTGGCAGTTTCAACTGTAGTTAGGATACATTTAGCAAAAATACAATGTCTAATCGATAGATCAAGACATCTACATGGATGGTGTTATTATATGTTATAGTTAAACAAAACATAAAACTCATTGTTAGTTAATTATTTTTTTCAGAACTGGTGTTAGCATTAATACATTTCCCAATGGCTCTGGTAAAATCTCGCCTCATGCTATTTCTGGCCCCTGTACTAAATATTGTAAAGACACAAAAAAAGTGTATTTGGGTTTCATTCTAAATTTGGCAAGAACCATTTCCTCTCTTAACTCCGCGAATCCATCTAATGACAAATCCACATGCACAGTATCAGAAAGTACCATTTCTGGCTTGTATTCTGGGTTAGAACACAGAAAAAGCAAGCACCTTTTTTAAAATCAACACTACCTCATAAGACAACAGGATTATTACTACGCTTGTCTTATACGGATTTTATGGAAGAAAATGGTACACTGATTAAAACTACATTGTCATCATCTCTCTGGATTCTTATTAAGTCAGTGTGACTTTGGAAGGATTTCCCTGTTCACGCTTCCGTTAACAGATTTTCTTGCTAATCAAATGTGAGAAGTGCAATATGCTGAGCTGACAATGAGCTGTTGTGCTAAAGACTTGGAGCCTATTCCACTGGGCAGCTGCGTGAGGAAGGAGAAGCCATGACAGATCATATCTGCTGATTAGCATTGTCATATTGTTTTATTTCCTTTTACATATCAAAAGTTATATGTTTAAACTGACTTGTGAATATTTAACAGTGTTTCTGTACTGAAGAGGATTTTGAGGCTTAAAGGATTTGCATGAATTTAGTAAAAGTACATCGACCGTGAGTGAGTTCTAAAAACAGCATTTCAGAATGTATCCAATATTTTAAAACAAAAATGTTTTCTTTGTGTTTTTGAAACAGCAAAAAAGAAGGTCATTTGTAGTTAAAAACACCAGAATTTAAGTAGGATGTTGGACATGTGCAATGAAATGGTAGATTCCAAATTATGGCAACAAATTTGGCAAGAATCAAAACCTCAATAACTCATTCTTGCCTGTTATTTATGGACAAAACAAATACAATTTTGAATCATAGACAATCTCCCCAGGTCTAAAAAGTAAACATTGGTTTACAAGGTATGGCTAATCCTCTCCTTAAGTACTCTCTGATACACAGACCTCATTTTGTCAAGTACTACAGTCAATGAAATCCCCTTTTCCTTCTATTTTCTTCACATTGAAGAGCAACATCATCATCATCCCGTGTTAATCTTGCTTCTATGCTACCAGTGATGTTAAAGACACACGTTTCTACCCAATACATTGCGCACTGGTGTGTGTATGTTTTCTTACATGCAGGCATGAGTTGACAGGAAACAGATCTGAGTTCAGAGGTTCAGTGGGCCACCAGAGCATACAAATGTTGGCACTTGTTCAGCAGTAGCCAGCCATGTCCTGTGTGGACATGCGGGATACCAGTGTCTCTTCAGAAGGAAATGCTGGCTTCTTTTACGTCTGCTTGGGAAGTGAGCCCTGCTGTCTTTGGCTGCTGCTAGACTGGGCTTCTGTTACAAGCTATTTCCCATAGAAAAGAACCACTCATCCGAATCTCGTACCAGGTAAATGTAATATACATCACATTAATAAAACACAATTTATTGTTACACGTATGCCATGGCTGACTGGAGGCTAGCCCAGCAAGTTTGAGCCTTAGACATCATTTATCACAAAGTTTTATGTATAACTTAAGCCAATTAAACAATGGCTCATGTTGAACTAAATGTCAAATTGTAGTGCAGTTGACCTACCTTCTCACAGTGTCTCAAATATGTTTTGAGACAATATCAAAATTGTTTTGTTTTTTTATGACACTAATATCCCTACTTCTATTTGTAGTTATTACCTATATTTACTATTTACTCAAATCACTAAAAACGTGAAAAAAGGTTAATTACCTAAAACATAGCCCATAAATTAACAAAAAAAAATACATTCAGGGAAAAGCTTTTCTCATACACAATAGGATTATACAGGCTACCTATTATAATTACACCAGTGACATCTACAAATACAGGTTTCTTACTGACACAAAGACTCCTTTCTTCCCTGCTCACTTTCATTATGCACGTTCATTATAAATCGTTCATTCATGGTAGCTTTAATTAGCACTGCCAACATGAATTAAAATTTGTAATCTAACATGGACTCACCTCATTGACCTGCTGCTTGTCCAAGTGAAAAATCTGTCCTGAAGAAGTGGCAGCAATCTCCTCGTAGGCCCTGTATCCAGGCTGGGAGCGGTCCCCACAGTCCCCTGTCAGAACGAACACCACCTGAGACACAAAGGACAATCGAGTTACATTCGAGCAATCTGGAGAGCAATCGGGAGTCTATTACAAAGCACACATTTATATCATTGCTCAGTTAAATCAATTCATTATGTGGGTCTAGCTAAAGCACTGGCACCAGTATTTAAAGGTATAATAGCAGAGTAGTAGTAACCTTTATAGTTAAAACTGCTGTGATATTAGCAGCAGTGGAAGAAGTATTAGTAAGACAGTCAAATAATTATCAAAGAGTACTCATTATAAACTTAATTCACTAAAAGATCTTTAATAGTATGGCTTGCACCTGTGACTGGCGTAGCTGGATGAGCCGCAAGACATCCCGTTTGAGGCGGTAGTCTTTGGCCCTGGCGTCCGTAAAGACATAAATGAATGATCCTGGCAAAGACACCTCCAGAGCTTTCTTTATGGCTCCTACACTCATCTCAGGACAATCACCGCCTCCCTGTTCCACAACATAGTCACACAAGAGAAAACACAAGTTAAAAAAGGTTTCGTGAAGCTAAAACACCAATTCTTCTCATAACATGCTGACCACTGACCTAGTTACAGAGCATGCTTTAGTATACACAGTGGTACAAATCCAGTACAGAAATCCATGTTATGGTTCCCACCTGGACAAACAGCTCCTGGAGATCCTTCTGGAATTTTTTCGGGTCAGTAGTAATGGAAACAGGTCCAATATCTGTATTATAGTGGTTGACAACAGAAGATTAACACATGCATGCAATTTAGAAGAGAGACTGGAAAAGACACATTAAGCGATTGTGTTTTATTTTTATCCAAATGGCCTAACATCATCACACAAAGAAAACAAACTTCATCTCTCTAAGTATGATTACTTGGTGCATCTGTTACTTGCATGCTGTTTTGTTTGATTTCTTTCATCTATATCAGGAAAATATGGCTATGACACCAACTTGAATGTCTTCTGGTATCAACTGATAAACTCTGAACGTTAGCACAACACATTATAATATAAAAAGGCATAATGTAAGCCCATTGTAAGCCCATTCTGTGTCAATTTATCCCGACACTTATCACTTGAGATGGAGCGCCTTCATTTCTGTCTGTGCTTGTCATTTTAACAGCCAGTTTGTCTGCTTGTGAAACTAATGATACAGAGCTTGCAGATGTGTGTGAAGTCAGTGACATTTCAGAGCCGTCCTTAATCTATCTTCTGACAGAGGATGCTTTCAAGTTCCTCTGTGCGCCTCATGAGTGCATGTAAAAACTGACAGCACAGTCACGCCTCTTTGTTAGGTAAAGAAGCTCCTCTGGGGATCGCCAAAGTTTACATGGCCCTCAAGGGCAGGGCACATTAAATTCTAAATCTGTAGAGAGTTGGTGCAAGCAGTCACCATCCCCCCTGGACTGCAGTGGTCTGCCTGAAGAGGGCTTTCCACAGACTTAAGCATAGAAAGGGGGTTGGGGTGGCACAGGGGTGATTGGGGTAATTACACACAAGCAGACAGCATATGCTTCTCATCAGGACTCAAACACCCTGCCCCCCATTAGAGAACTCTTATTTTCAGGAAGCAACTTTCCCAAACAGGGCACCGGCACATACAGTTTCAAGGTTTACCTGTTCAGAAGATTTCTCTGAGTAAATGCACACCTGGATTAAATGGCCTGCTAGTTCATGTTTTTATGATGCTCTTTATTCAACTACAAGTTACTGAATGGGCATCAGGGCTGAAGATGTGTTGGAGCTTGTTACAACATCAGTTTGTATATGATTCAGTGTCAGGACAGCTTCAATGAAAAGTTGTGTTTTTTGTAACTTTTTTCCAACTCTAGATATTCAATGCTTGTGAAAGTATGTTTAGATTAAATGAATGCTGTGCAACTGTGCAACTGGTGGAGATTTTGAGTGAGTTACCTGGATCATGGAAGGGGACTAGGACAAAGTTTTTGATTGGTCTGGTCCTCCGGCTCAGAGTCTTTTCCAGAATCCGGGAGGCACCGTCGATCACCTGTTTGAGGTCGTCGTACATGGAGCCGGTAACATCAAAAACAAAGGCCAGGGTCGAGGCGCTGTCAGCGGATTCATGAACGTCGTCTAACCGGGGATCTGCCAAAAGTCCGTGCGCGCTGACACAGAGCGCCAAAATAAGGCACCTTAAGACAGCGGACATGTTTGAAGTTTTACAACATCTGTCAAAACTGAAATCAGTGAAAATCACAAAGAATCCTTATAATCTGACGTTTTGAACTGATACAAGTAAAGAAAAGTAAACAGGTTCCCACAAAGAAAGATGAAAAAGATTAAATCAAAATTCCAGTGTAAAGGACTTCCACATGACTACGTCCGTGCGTAAAGTTTGTCCTGAATGAAGCGTGTGGAGCAGTTGAGCGCCGGAGAGCCCCTGGAGAGCCCTCTGACGCTTCAAACGGGGGCGGAGATGGGTATTAAAAGTTCCCGAGACCCAACCTGATTGTGTGCGCGCGCGTGTGGACGTAACTTGACCCCACGCGGACTTCCAGGCTTTAACGCTGTCCGACATTCCCGTTCAATTCAATTTGCCACAGTCGTGGTGGGCCCCCTGAGACGCAGCTTTGAAACGGCTTTACGCACGTTACAAGCAGGAGTCTGGACTTTGTCATTTTGGACACGACCGGAAAATTGTCCCAGTAACAGTATCACTTTAAAAATAGACAGTTTATACTGTTGACACCAGTCTAATTTTACACTAGCCTGTGAGAAATATCCTGCCCAGCCTGCAAATGATGGAGATGTAGGCTACTGTACTCCGCGCCCTGACACTCATCTGTGGTTGAGTTAGTTCACTGTCATCCCCGTGAGGCCCTGACCAGATCACTCCAAGAACACCAAATCCTCATGGGCAGGTTGTGAGGGACAGGGAAAACATCCCATAGACTGTTTAGTTCACACTCCACGCAAAAAGAATAAAGTATGGGACCATCGTATTCAAAACATTTTAAGAGATGCTCGTTTGATATCAGTCACTGTTTGCTATAAGGGTAAAAGTAGATTTGGAGTTTAGGACTGCACACTTCTTTTTTCCGTTTTTCTGTTGTATTTTAATCATAATGCATCTTTCTGAGTACTTCAATAATATTTGCAGTGTGTGGCAACTATCAAATGCAAATATAGTAGAGAATCCATTCTTGATATGTATTATGTTTAATAAATAGAAAATCCAGCAGGCCTGAGCAGGCCCAGTCACAAGTAAATCCCAGAAGCTTGAACACAAAGGCTTACAAAGATGGCTCAGCCATTAATGTTGGTACATCACAGCTTTATGCAGTTCACTGTAGATAATACAACCATTCTGTGCAAGCATACATCATGTTGGCATATGTGTGTTTGAAAGCAAAACATGCATCAAGTCTCACACAGCAATTTGCCTGCACTTTTTTACATGTTAATACAGTGATAAGAGTCAAGAAGTGCAAGTGGGGGTTAGTTTTCATTGTAATAATAATAATAATAATAATGATAATAATAATAAAATGTAGCAACATAATGGACTTAAGCCTAAAAAAAAAAAAAAAAAAAACTAAAAATAAAATAGAATATTCTACAAGCACTAATAGCCATAAAATGCATTTATTCTGTGCTCTTATAATAATACATGAATAATGTAGTGACATAATTCCATAAGGCATTAACTCCGCAAGAACACCCTCATAAATGAAGAAATGAAAAGACCTCCTCACATGCTCTGGACACAGAACAGATAGAGAGCTGTAAACACAAAGCTCACAAAAGCTTTACAACTAGAGGTGATGAAAGCAGTGCCTCTAAAATCATCCCGCTATTGTCTGTGCAGAGGGTAGATTGAAGCTGACTTTGAGCAACACGAAAACACTATTTCTAACAAGGATGTGGCTCTAGAAACAAACATAGTAAAATAATTTATACAAAACATCCCACTCCTTTAACACTTATGCCCAAATAAAAACCCTGTTCCCTCTGTAAAAGTAACCCTACATTAATATTAGTGAAAAGAACAGTGCAATACAAATGAACATTAATTAAAAAAAATAAACATCATTACATTTTCATAAAGAAACTCCTACATACGCAACAAAGCAGAAAATAAATTACCATTATATTTACATTATACAATTTACACAAATCAGGTTTATGAATTCAGTCCATGTTTTCATGTCATTTTTCCACAATCTCTTGAGTTTGAGTCATTTTTTGTGGATCAGCAGCACAATTCCTTCAAGTTAGTTCCCAAGTTTTCCGATGCAACATTTTTGCAAAAGATTCAGTTCAAAGTGTCAGCAGAGGATTGACAATACAAGGCTTGCAGATTTGTAGTGCTATATAACTGTCACGTCAGAATTTCTTGCCGTAACAAAAGATACAGATGTGTTAAGAGCTTGGTGGAAATGCAGAGGCACAGGCACAAGCGCTCACAGTCCTCTTCTGATGAGTAACTTAAACCACACTCCTTTCTCTACTTGTGATGATGGGGTAGGGTGAGATTGGACTATATAGAAGTGTCCGATCTTAAACACACGCTGTAGCATCTGATTTCATGAAAGATGCATGGGTATAGCTTTCTACGAAAACCACCAAACATACTTGAAAAAATATGTATTCATAGGGTCTCTTTGCAGTTGACAAAACACTGAGCAGGATGTCAGCAACAATTGGCATCAGCCAGCATATTACATTAGTGTGAGAGGGGCTCCTCACTCAGCGCTGCAAGACTACAGTATTTCATTGCCAGCAACGATGAGGCTAATGAATAATTCATGGCGACAAACTGAGCGAGATCTGCCATCTTTGCTTTGGTTTTAATGGAGCAGAATTTCTTTGTATTTTGATAACACTGAATTAATAAGTTCAGGTGCTGGAGTTTTGTTGTTGAAGCTTGTTAGTGCCCTACTCTACTCACCTCGCATTACTACACAAGTCCATCGTAAAGTGACAATGCCTGAACAATTGAGGGGTCTGCCTTTGAACCCTCCTGGAATTCCTGCAGAGTCAACTTCCCATCTGCATTCTGGAAGAAAAACATCAAATGTCAGTGAACTTGAACAAATGCAATTTACATAACGCTACCAGCAGGGGGCGAAGCGGTTTAATGCTATTTCCTACCGAGTTCTGCTTCAAAGAGCTACTTGGTAGCCACACAGTACAATACAAATCAAGTGCTCTCATACAATACAGCATGTTCAAAGCTCCACTATTGACACAGACATGACCACCAAAGGCTGTGTCTTCTCTGCACTTAAGTATAGAAAGTAAAATGAGTGGTCATCCACACCAAAGTCTAATAATTCCAGGCTTTTAAATGCACAAAGTCTGAAATGATGTGTTCCTAAGATAGATGGATAACAGATGTTAATGTAACAGTGACCTCATAAACCCTTAAAGGCCTCCACAGGCAGAGAAGGATAAATCAATACTAATAATGGAAACATTTTGCGTGACATATTCAGAATCATAATCATCTAATAGTCCATGAGACTAACCTTGTCCATCATTGCAAATATACGGTCCACGCGCTTCTCTGGTGTGTTTTCTTCCTCAGGGAGCTCCACAGTGTTTCCCTAAAACATAGAAGCTTAATGTTAATATTAATGTTTTCAACAGTTCAAAATGGCCTTCACTGTGATAAAACATACCACCATCTGATATATGGCATCTACAATGTTTAACATCTCATCTCTGGTGATGTAGCCGTCATTATCAAGATCATACAGTTTAAATGCCCCTGCACAAAAGAGAAAAATGCTTTTTAGACATAACTTACTCAAATAAAACAGTCTGCTCATAACATAAAACATATTAGCAATGCAGGCTAACAATGCAGGCGTTAATGCATTTTAAGTATCATGTGGGTTAGAGATGCGCTGATCCGATACTGGTATCAGATCAGCGACAATATTGAAAAAAATGCTGGATTGGATATTGTATTCCAAATATCGGTTCAGCCGACACTGACATATAAATCAAAGTAATTTGCCTATTTACTGGCCGTAGTTGGTCCAGGACATCTCATTATGTCTGTCATTATTTAAGAGATAAATAACAGCCACATAACACATGCCGATCAGCATTGTCTTATTGTATTTTTGTTTAAAGGAATGAAATACAATTTTCAGTTTTCTGCACTAGTATCAGTTGATATCAGGTATTGGCAGATACTTGAAGCTACAGTATCAAAATCAGTATCAGAATTACTGTGGCTGTCAGTGCTAATATTGCCAAGAGAGTATTTTCACAAATTATGATGAGTTTATTTAAAAGATGTGGTATAAACTCATGCACTACTGTATGTAATGCAATATTCCTTCACCGGACAGCACCATCCTCTGTCCATATTTGTGTTGAATCTTGGCTTTCCATTTTAATTTCTTTTTCAAGTGATTTCATCCAAAGCAACACAAACACACAGTGTAATCATCTTACATCTCAGCTTCTCATCCAGGGTCCCCCGAGACGTGACAGACAAAGCTTGGATGAACTCAGAAAACTCAATACGTCCATCCTGGTGTGACAAAGAGAAATCCAGACATTGCTTCAATCACACCTCTATACCCAGAAATAACACCTGGCTGTTCTTTATTTTGTGCTGGCTAAAACAGGGCCAGGAGTTAGCTTCAAGTCAGATGCTATTTTTGCACTGCACCTGGTTCCCTCCGGAGGCAGAAGTGTGTCACCTATGGTCATGAGGAAGATGGATGCAACTGGATCGTAAAGCAGAGTGAATGTGCTTGACACATTTCCCTTCAGAATTATGAATGAATATGTCTACAAACTGACAAATATTCATAGAAACTAGCTAAATTAATCATTCTTTATTTTAATTGCATGTTGTGCAGCTCATAGGGTAATTGCACTATTGAACTGATATTGCATTTCAGCATATTGCAATATAACACAATTTTATAATAGTATTTCTCTTGTCTATCTTCACTAGACATCTGAGAAGCTAATCCCTAAATCATACACTCCTGGTCAAGTTGTAAAACACAGTTAAGATCAGTGTTTTCTTTAACCACAGGGGCCCTATGCCTAATGAGGGTCATAGATTAACATCAGTCTGAGGGTCTGTCTCGAGAAATGATCCTCACTTAAGTCAATACACTCCAGGGGCCACACACATCCCAGGAGGTGTTACTTTGCACCACGCCTTCCAACTCAATTCAATTAGCCTGGGCCACAATGGGGCAATGATTATGCTGTTCATTTAAAAGCACTATTATGACCTACTAAACCCCAGAGGAAAATATACTACGAATATGCATGATAAATATTACAGTGCTCTATTTCTATTGCCCAATTTAGTTTAATCCATGGTAGTGTTAAACATGTATAATGCGCTGATAATGAAAATAAATAAGTAAACACATTATAATTCTGACTTTGCTGAATCTAAAACTAGCTTAGGCCCTCCTGCATTATTTGATAAGTAAATATAGAATCCAATTGCAATCTACTTCTGTCAATGTAATTCAAACCCTTAACAGTAATAACTCGTGATCAGTGGTACAGCTGATTATTTTAATCAATTTTAAAGTGATAATGGGCACTATAATATATTCATAAATATGAAGCCAAAATATGTGTATAATGTAAATGAACGCTTGGAAGGTGTGACCTGAAGCTGGTATGTTTCTCCTTCTCTGGGACTGGGCAGTTTTTTGGAGATATTTTTTTTCCTTTCCTTAGTAGCTTATGTAATGATGTGTGCCCATCATTCATAAAAAATACATGAAATTGCACTCAAGCTGTAAAAATCTAAAGAAAAAGAGAAGACAAACAAACCTTATTTTCGTCAAATACATTGAAGACGAAAGAGGCAAACTTTGTGGGATCTCCAAAGGGAAAGAATTGCTTGTAAATCTTCTGAAAGCCAACAGCATCCAGCTGCCCACTCGGACAGTCTTTGATGAAACCTTTGTACCTGGAACATACAGTGCAATAACAGCATAATTAGAAATAACTTAGTATTAAAGACGATGTGTTCACTTGGCAGGGTAATTTCTCTGACAGTATTTTCTGAAAACTTGGGATATCTGATGACAAATAGAGCTTCCATTCATCTTTTTAAACAGGATGTCTCCTGACCGACTTCTCTTTTCGCTTAAATATAGAAAGGTTTCATAAGCACTTTCTAGCGCAGTCACTCAAAGGTAGGCAATTTCCTAGTATACCTTCATAGAGGGACACTGTTGCCTACTTGTCCAGGTCAAAGACCGAAGTAAGTGTCAGACTGAAATACAATTGATGGAATAACACTAATTATAAAAACCTCAGCAGAAAGCTTTTGTTCTAAATCGAGATCATCAGCGATTGTGACGTAGGGGCGCGATGGCTGGTCTGTAATTACGGTTGAAGAAAGAGTGAGAGACCAATGAAGGCCAGAACACATCTCTAGACCCACTTCACTCTTTTTCAACTCTGAGATTACGCATTCTGCTATTTCTGGTCACAAATGGAACCGGGGAAATGATGACTAAAAAGCACAGTGAGAATATAAAAAAAAATAATACTAATATTACAAAAGTAATATTTGACAAAAAAATAAAAATAAAAAAATCGTATGCAGTTTAAAAATAAAGTGAACATATGTATATGGCTGCTTCATCAAGTAGTGATGGATAGTATGTCACATATTGAACATTTTGCAGATACTTGTCATCCCAGTGTACACATGTGTCATTCCCACTTTGTCATCAGGATATCAGATTTGTCTTTTTGGACTGACTAATTAGTTAAAATGGAACTAGAAGCACAATAAGCCTAAAATTCAATATTCCTGATGAACATATTTTGTTATTATCTGTACAAAAGTGAAAAGTTAGTTTGTGAAGTTTACTAAAACCTAACATAAATTTCTCAACTGGATCCCTTAAAAAATCAGACCATCCTTAAATCTGGGAAAAAAAGCTGTTAAAGATGTCACATTCTACAAGTAGAGGGACCAGAAGAATCTTATTCATTCACACAAACACATTCATGCTCATGGAAAACCCTTCAGAGATTAGTGTCACTTTTGTATTCGTTGGGCGCAATGATTGCAATGAATTGCTTCATTTGATTTAATTAGATTGAATTTGAATTCAATTAATTGCACATATTGTAATGTTGATTGTTTCAAGGTTTCTTTATTGTTTGAGCTGCCTCTTTCGCCAAGATACTGTTGAAAAGGAGATTTTTAATATCAGTGAGGTCTTCCTGGATAAATAAAGGTTAAAAGACATGTCTAACTGCATATTGACTATATTATTACATTTACTTAAAAAAGTGATTTCCATAAATACTGCAAACACAGGTTTTCAAGAGTAAACAAGTTTTCAAAATGTCAGCTGTTTCTAGCCCAGATCTTCATCACAAACTCGACACATCAAACAACAAGTCTGATTTGGGTGCTAAGATGCACAAACTGTACTTGAAAGAGTGTAACAGTAGCCAGCAGGGACAAAGCAGACATGACATTGTGTATCAGGCCACAGCGGGAGCCAGGATGAAGATAAAGTATTTATTGCTGGCACTCTCTGCATCACTTTGGCAACAACCCCGGTGGTTAGCCAAGAAGTTGTTGCAGGACTTTGCTTCTGCCTCGCTGGCAGGGACATCACTGCGCTATGGCATTTTGCTATTGATTTCAGATAAGCCTCCAGCATACTAATGATGTTCCTGAGTGGGGAATTAGAAATGAGAACAAATTTAATGCATAACACAGGCATTTATCTACTCTTGGTAATTCTTCTGTGTGTGTGCCTGTGCTCTAATTACACACCATCTGGCATTTCCCCTGGTAAAAGTTCCATTCTACCCTCACACTCCGTTGTGTTGATTGCTGTTGATCTTCGAGTGCGGACACAAGCAAAAACTTTCATTGCAAAGAGAGTGATGTTGAGCTAACTAACACCCATGGGTAAGAGACTGCTCCATAACTATACCAGTCAATGCATTGGGATGTCTAATGCTGCTGCAGTTGTGTGTAGCCTGGCTGCTCCCACTATAAAACAACGACAAGGGCACACTACTGGGCTCTCTTGGCACTGCTCTTTTCATGCATGCAGAATGGGTTTGTGAAATGCTAAACCCAAGTGGTGTGAACATGCAACAGTGATCACTTTATTTCAGTGGTCCCTCTCATCTGATACTCTCAACAAAGCACAAAGCACACTGCAGCATCAGAGAATAAAAATGACGCTATGGCTTTGATCTTTATAAGAGAAATAATTACAGCCATTTTTATGAGTCACTAACTTTTACAGACTAAACAGCACACAGCAGGAGCAGAACAGAGACTGCTAAAATACGGTGATGCTGGTGAGGGTCACACTGACTAAACAAAAAAAAAATGTGGAGGTGTGTGGCCAAGTGAAAATGATGTCTGCTGTCGGAAATGCATTTTGCAAATAGTACAAAAAGATCGCTGAATGCAGCTTGGAACCGTTTGGGTGAGTGTTATCAAGCTCAAAGTCACTTTATTTTTAGACTGCATCATTCTGAATGGAGTGGAAAGGGAAGTCATTCATCAGACATCGGTACTACACTATGCTTTTTCAGTTGTATTTTTTCAGCTTAGTAGAATCTGGGCTTTATAGTGAAGTAATAAATATATCCAATACAATATTATAATATCATACTTTACAACAAAGGAAACAAAACCAAACTCATAAACAGCATAGTTTACTTACCATTGCTGTACTTCTTTCTCAGTAACTAAAGGGAAAAAGAAAGACAGACATTAGCTGAAAAGAAGTTCTCATAAGTTCAAATGTATGATATTGTCTCTGCTTTATATTATTTTAATAATTGTTGTTGCAGTTGTGCAATGCTGAAACTATTTAGAAGGAAGCAGCAGGGCAGTGGAGTAAATGGGTAGAGGGAGTTAAGGTTAGGTAACCTTTGAAAGGCAAACAAGACTCATGCAATGAAAGGTTTTAAAGAATTAGAATGCCAACTCAAGCACTATTATTTGTCAGAATCTAATCCAACCAACCCCACAGGGACATCACTGCTCTTTACTTTTTCTAAAGTATCCCAAGCAATTTTAAACTTCACATCTCCAAGGGATCTTAATGAAAAGAGTGTCTAGAAATCAATTCTAAACTTTAAATTCTATTGAACTAGGCAGCCCTTCAAGGGAAACTTTCTGCAAAATGTTAAAGTAATTTTGTGTATCTAAACAGTCCACAGTTAATGAAAAAACTTCAAGGCAAGCTGGTTTCATAGTTAATTGATGATTTGGATGTTAATGTTTAACTTGCTTTTTCTATGTTGATATATATAAATGACACAAAACATATAAAAAGTGGAAAACATCAAGACAGAAATCATACATTTGACATAAAAATGTTTGTTATGTTATAAAATTTACTATTTTATGAAAACTTGAACTAAAGTGCAGTTCAATTGTACTTTTAGGGAAGGAGAGTTAATCTGTCCTTTCAAGGTTCAACTTTAAAATGCTCTGTGCACTTCACCTACATCATGTGACCCTGTCTGAGCAGTAAATGTCAGGGTCAGTATCATGGCAGTGCCCCAGACCTGTCACCAGTGAAATGAACCAAAAAAGGCAAAGCAGTATAAAAGTGAGGCATTTCACCACAAGTACGATTTGATACATCACTTGATGATGGCCAGTGTAAAATAATGCCACATACAGAAGAGTGCAGACTAGCTCGGCATGTTGCCGCTGCAGGGTTTGCTATGAAATATTCAGCTTAGCCTGTCACCACAAACCTTTCTACAGTAGTGGAAAAACTGGGACAGAAGATGTTCGTCTGATGTTTAATAAGTCATTTCATCATAATTCATCAATCATTTTTGAGTTTTCTCGTCAAGGGTTGCCACAGGAAATATTCACCAATCTCCCAAGATTTGTGCATTTTAGGAATATTCTTGTAGAAATTCTCACATATTGTCACATTAAAATGATGTCATAGAAAGCTGATGTCAAAGGGGACACGAGTGAGGGAGACTTCATTGCTGATTTAAAGAATACACATTTTCACAGATGCCTAATGCTCTCTTTGTTCTTGGTTGTAGCAGTACAACGTGTGAGTTGCTATAGTTTCTGGAGCTGTGACTAAAGATGCATATCCACAAGCTCAATATGGCTTAAACACTACAGATCTTGTTCCCTCTCCTGTCTTGTTATTTGTTTGTCACAAAAGACAAACAATGGTCTAAAATAGACACAAAGAAACATAGGCAGAGAGAAATTCACAAAGTCCCCAATCTGTCAAGAAGAAAGAAGGAAAAGGAGATGGCAGACAATGCTTCTCACAGGAGGGCACTAGAACGAGGCAGAGGATAAAGGAAGGGACCAGAGTCACCATACATGGGAGAGTGAGCATAAGGGGAGAGATGGCACTGCGTCCTTCTCAGCGATGTTAACCAGATAAGATCCTAATTATACTATTCCATTCCTCGCTTAAAGAGGGCAATTAGGGGATAAAACTAAAGGGAGGGAGACAAGGTAAAGGGTAAGAGAGCAGTGGAGTGAGGGAAGAAGAGAGGGAAGGAGAGAGGAATGGAAATAGTGAGAAGGACAGCACAGAGCAGCCCTGCCCAGCACGACGCCCAATCTTCCTCCACAGCAATTTCCTGCCACAACAGCCAGCCTGGGTTCTGCCGCCAAGAGAGCCCCCATACAAATAACACTGTCATTAAGCAGCCAATTGATAGCAACTCCCACCCGCACCTGCACCTTCAATAATAACAATAATGCTGTGTTCCAGAAATAACACACAACTGATTAATATAGCATCTCAAGGGTGGTTATTTTTGCTTGATTGGTGGTTTTTCTGCTTGACATTAAATGCAATACCTTGATTTAGGGCTGCAAGATTAATTGTAATCAAATCAAACTGCAATTTGAATGGACACAATTAGCCATTGCAAAGCCTGCTGTTTTTGAAGTACCATAATTTTACCCACAAACAGCAAAATATTCTGTACTATTCTGCATAAACCTGCTAACCCTGTAGTTTAGATCTGTACAAGAATGCTCTGAAATGTGATTCTTGAATTAGTTCTTCTTAAACATAAATCACAAATGTAATCACTATACATGCTATACTATACTATATACTATACTATACACTATACACTATACAATTAGATATTTTTTTCCAAATCACGCAGCCTTACCTTGAGTCAATAATGTGTAATGTGAATGCTATAAGTTTTGAAATACTTACAATATGTCTTTCTTGTTAGCTCCTCCACAACCTCTGGCTTTAACTTGCTGTTTGATTTGCCCATCTTTAGCTCCTCTCCCCAAATCCAGTTTGGCACAGTGCACCACCTTCTACCTCCTCGTCTGTCCTTCACTCCTCTGCCAACAATATAGAAGCCAGTTCAGATTCAATAAAGATGACAGTAGTGGGGGCAAAAGAATCATCCTTTTAGCTTGGAGGACAGAAAAATACAGTTGCCATTGGCGCTAAATGTTGCTGGTTTGAAGATGTACTGGTGATGGTCGGGTCAGTAGGCCTGGCTCTTCAGTCGGACAACCCCAGGGGCCTTGTGAAGAGGCGCTGGCAGGTCGTTGAGCCCTGAGTGCCTATACAGCCACCTCATTTCTTCAGAGGACTCCGTGGGTGAAATAGAGGCGTTTAGATGCGTTGCTACCTCGTCCTTGGATACAAGAGTCACTGGGTGGCTGGGTTAAGCACGCTCACTCCCTCACAGTAATTCTCTCTGTTCTCACACTCCTCCTACCCCTCCTTTTCCCACCACTATCGCTATTGCTTTGGGCAAGTCACTAGAGAACAAGAATCCCTCCTCTTTTGACAGCTCAGATAAGGACAAGAGTAAAGCACAAAAGCAAGGGACATTCGTCACTCGTTTTAAGGGTGGAAAAGTTATGTCTGCTAATGTACATAACACTGTATAACATGCAATAAAGTGAAGCAAGTACTTACTAATATAGCATCTCGGAAGTAGTAGCAATTGTGTGATTTATGTTGATTATTTTTTACATGCCCAAATACATTCAACAATCAGTGTGTACATTTTACCCTTGTATATACAGTAGGTTATGCAAATGGGCCATCTGCACATTCCCAAGTATTTTTGTGATATTTGAGTTTGGATATAATGACATGAAAAAGTAAAGTTAAAACAAGTTGGGTCTTAACATGGTTCATGCCAGTTCGCAGCTAAAAAGAAATATGGCCTTGCTCTTAAAATAAGCATGTGAGCTGTCTCCCAAGCTTATAGGCGGATTTGACAAGTGACATTTTCTTTTTTTTCTCCATTCTGACTCATACTTCTCCCCCTCTCTGGCCTTCTTCACTACAGTATGGTACGGTCGGTGATCTCCTCCTCTCTGAGAAATAATGGAGTGTCTTTGTATTCAATGGGCCTGGTGTTGACGCATTTCTAACTAACCACAGCAGCAGCCTTAAGTACACTAGATACCTTTAGTAGAGACATCTGCTCTCTACACACACCGATGTTCTTCTCATGAGTGCCACGCTGCTAATCACCATCTTGGGTCCTCTGAAGCGTTGCTTTCCTAGGTATTACTGAGACACTGGGGAAAACAAATACACAGCATTTACCAAACAAGAGGCAAACACGTGATGTGCTTTAGTGCAAATGGACTGTGCTTACACCAAGAGCCAGAGACTAAGTAAAGCTCTTAACTGGAAAAATACTTAATAGAGGCAGCGGACTATTACTGAGCTGCTCACTGTGGCCAGGAGGCAAAATGTGAGCGAGTCATTCCACTAAAACTTGTGTAAATAAACGAGCCTGTGCAATCATGACTGGCATGGTAAATAACTTCATTCAATTAGACTGAAAACAAAGCACTTAATTCAACTGTCCACGCATTTACGCAACTTGAGTGATAAAAGGAGATGTTTGTGCAAGTTAACATGTGAAATACATTTTGTTGTATTATGGACGTAGTTTACGTGGTGGCAAAGACATATTGATTTAATGTTGCGGTAGCAGCAGGTGGGATGTTGCCGGCTAGTGCCATAGCAACATACAGTTTACGACTACAGTCCGCAGCGACCATGCAGGAAGCTACTTACGACTGCACTCCAATGGGCAGGACGCACATGCTCTTTACGGAATATTCTCTATGTAAATGAACTTGAAATAAACATAAAAAGGCTATTAAGAGTGAATGAAAAGCATATGCCTTTTACCTGGACTGCAGAGGCGGAAGCGGTCCGCTCAGTCCCAGTAGAGCTGTGTTCCTCCGCTCAGAGCCTGTGCTGCTCTGCTCACAGTGACGTAGCCACACTGGACCCTGTGCGCTCGTGCGCTCAGGCTCCGCGCGCCGCCACGCGTACTGACGCTGCGGCACGCACGCTTCTCCTGCTCCAAAAGTACATGCTCGGCGGTGAACCCGTTTTATTTGAAATTCATGTAATAATCACTTAAACTTCTTGGTTTAGAAGGATTTCAAAATGCGTCTCTGTGTGTACTGACCACTTATAAGGCCAATGGAATATTGCAGGGATGATACTTTCTCCTTAAGTTCTCATCCATAATATTTGTCAGACATCACGCTCTTTCTGCAGTCATTCTTTGCCTCAAAAAGACCCAGTGCATGTTCGTGGCCATAGCAGATGTTCAGTTGGGTTTGTCTTGTAACAACTGTCTCATTTGGTCCTATAACCCGATTGAAGTTTGCACCTTATTCATGAGAGTTGGCTCTGAATCATGTCTGTCAGCGTAGTATGCACTGCTCTTCCTGCTCTCTTATCCCACCCTGATAGCTGCAGTTACAGTATTCCCACTGGAAGGGAGGCTATATGCCTGAGCACAGAGGTAAGCACAAACTCTAAACTCAGTTTATGATAATTTAACATATAAAGACTGCAGTGAGTCATTACCTCTATAGGCTATTTGAAAATGTTTGAAGGCAGTTTGGTACAGGCATTTGATGCGCTGTAACTTTGAGTCATCTGATCCATCAATATATGGCGGGTTTAAAAATAGCCAGAAAAACAACTTTGCACAAAAGTGGAAGACACTGAGTCATAAAAGAAAGGTGAGGCGGATTTAGACAAGGCAACAAGTCTATAATAACTCCTAAGGTAAAGAATAGCAAGGGGCATCCTTAACAGTAACATCTGTAATCATAATCTGAAATTAGCAATAGAAACTGGCAACATTAATATGTACATGCATTTATATTGTATTGTAATACGAGCACATAAGTCCTGTGCTCAGGTCTCTGCACTGGCTCCTGTAGCTCAAAGAATAGCCTTTAAAGCAGCTCTGCTAGTGAACAAGTCTCTTCATGGCCTAGGTCCAAAGTACATCTCTGACATGTTAGTGCCATATGAACCATCTCACACTCTGAGGACTTCAGGGACCGGCCTCCTGCTGGTGCCCAGAGTCAGGACTAAACATGGGGAATCAGCATTTCAGTTTTATGCAGCTAAAACCTGGAACAGTCTTCCTGAAGATGTGAGACAGGTCTCGACTTTGACAATGTTTAAATCCAGGCTCAAAACAGTTCTGTTTATCTATGCATATGACTGAAAGGTTTTTTATTCTGCGCTCTTTTGTTTTAATGTTTTAACGTTAACGTTATGATGATTATTTGTGATTATTTATGTTTTGATTTGTGTGTTTTTAATGTCTTTCTTATTCTGTAAAGCACTTTGAATTACCTTGTGTACGAATTGTGCTATACAAATAAACTTGTCTTGCCTTGCCTTGTATAATTTAACCCTAAACAAAGCACAGTTATTTTACTATGGTCAGAAACATAAAAATAAAAAATAAAAATAACAACAACACAGATGGAACATTTTAAGTAAAGGCCAGAATAACTCTAAATAACTGCAGCCCCACATGACAGAGTGACTAGACACTGACACTTCCAAATACTCAACCAAATGTTCATGTATGCTGCAGTAAAGCTTTGCAGTTTTTGTACCTGGCTTTCCCTTATGGGGTCAGGACCAAAAGTTATCTACTTCCTGGTCTGCAGAGATTTGCCAAAATATGTAATTATATTTATGAAAAAAATATAATAATATAATGTAAAGAATGTACTGAAGGTACTTTTATAAATGGTTGTATCTTTTTCTTGTCTTCTCTCTAATGTGAGAGTGTACAGTGATTTGCTTGTTGATTTGTCATTATACTAGCCGACATTTCTAACACAAACCTATTATTTTACCAATGACTGCTCTAACCTGTGATCTCCCTTTGGAATGTGAGATCTTCCAGGTAGTTTGCCTTGGCACAATGAATTTAAGTGCAACTCTGAGAAATAATCTACCCGTTCAATAACATTTTCCTGAGGCTTTATCTAGGGTGCCCACTTGAGGATCCCATATGGCGAAGGATCTATAATTTAAGACACCATAAATATGCAATCACTTCTCTTGCCTGAGATGGTATGGCCAAAGGCCAAAGAAGGTCTTAGAGCAGCAGTGGGCGTGGTGTAATGCCTTTAACACCATAATGTTAATTTAGAATGACTACAAGCAGATATCTGCTGACTTATGCCAGTTGGGACTACAGTTATATGATGAAATGACCCTCTCCCCAAGGAACAGGCAACAGAAAAACAAGAAAAACAAGTTAGTCAGACTCTAAAAATTCTATTAAAATAACTCTTAAAAACTCTATTATTGAAAAGAATGATATGTACAATGACTATACATGGATATTTGAATGGATAATTTAATTAAAGAAGACATATTATGTTTTTTTCACTTATTATTTAACTTTAACATAAGTAGTAGATCACTGTATTACATTGTGTTCATTGTACACCAGAATATTGCAATAAAACATAATAGTAATACAAATGGGACCATTGACTTCCAATTTAAAACTGTAGAATATGGTTTTATTTATTTTGGTAAATGGCTATGTGATATTTTGGAACCACTCTGACTCAACTTAATTTAATTTTCTTAATTCAAATAATTACGACTAAGTACAACTTTGTGGGCTGAGACAGGGAGTAGGTGAAAACAGGAATATTCTGAGCACTCAAGACTCAAATGAAAGACAACACAGGATTTCTCAGACATGCAAAAATCAAAATACAACTTTGAGTAAACTAATGATGTTATAATTACAACAAGTTCACTTTGCATAATATGTTGCCTTTAAAAATAGTTATTATAATGCCGTTTGTATTGGTGTCAGATACTTTGGGATTTGGATATCGGTACATCCTTAATAATAAAATATATGGTATAAGTAGGCCAATAGGATTAAAGATATTTGTGAATATTCCTACAGTGCAATGAACAATTCACTTGATGCAATAGCTCACTTACTAGTTTTATGAAGTGGTGAAATACATGCCAAGACTAATTATGGTGAATAAAAGCCAACAGAATATGCTGCACTGTTGCTTGTATTAATATTCGCCTGAGCATAAGATAAGGTTGATGTGTGTCATAGATGGACATAAGGGGTGATATTTTCTCACACTTTGCTGTGGAGGCGTGTGGTGACTGAGGCTGCTTATGCTCTCTCCTAACGCTCATCAGTCTGAAAACAAGCGTTTTAATGCCCCCTGGTGGTAAAGAGATGAAACACAAAGAATTACTGTAAAACAAGTTGGATAAATTATTTTCAAACAAAGCTCTAGACTAGAGAGACAACACAATTCTCTGTTGTTCCTTAGAGGCTATAATTAAAATAACATAATAGAATGGATGTCAAGTAAATACTGCTATTAATGAAGTATTCAAATATAAAATATTAAACTTGCATCTTCTAAATCTAAAATATGCACTTAATTTCATTGAATTGAAGATCATCATTCCGTTGTTACAATCAAAAGCAGGTAGTAGCTTTAATAGAAACAATATATTGTTATATTGTATATATAATATCCTACTATTTGTCATTAAAGTAGAACACAAAGTAGATTGAAGTTTTAAC
Source organism: Periophthalmus modestus (assembly GCA_019594935.1). Lineage (NCBI taxonomy): Eukaryota > Metazoa > Chordata > Actinopteri > Gobiiformes > Gobiidae > Periophthalmus > Periophthalmus modestus. Next base: position 8,915,873 of record JAIEZT010000012.1, on the reverse strand, counting down.
AATAGTCTTATCCATTAAATCACACTGGCACAGTAGGCCTATTAGAACATAGTATCAGTAATTTGTATAAGAATAGATTTTTATATGTTTTCTCTCACTGCAGTATAAATAGCATACTATAAGGATTAGGTAGGTATACTGTTATAGACAAACAAAAAAAAAGAAAAAAATCTAGTGGGGTATGTAATGTACTTTGCACCCTGTATTTACCTAAAACACATGCCCACACGCTGTGGCTGAGGTCCTGCTGAAGGATCACATATTGTTCTAGTTGGAGCGGTAGAGTGGGTTCAGTATACACACAGGAAGAGGGGAAGTATGTCTTTTGTGCTCCTGCTCTGTCTGCTGCTGCTGAGGCCTGGCTTCACTGCTATAATGACATCTCCATTGTACGAAGTAGGTGGAAATCTGCAGTGTGACTGATCCCACAGCTCTGGGTCTCTGCAAAATACATTGAACTCTTCAACTTTACATTATTTATCATCCTGTCAGAAACACAGACTATGCTATTTCAAAACTGCAAATCTATTAATTAAAGCCAATCATTGTGTTTATTTTGTATAATACACTGGAATCAGAGTGTAATCAACACTAGTGATTTAATGATGAGATACAGAGACAGTAATGAAGTGAAATTAAGGAAGTCACAATAATTACAATAAATAATACGTATTGGATGTATTGAATTTGTTTCATTTTAATACAAAACCTTAAAAAGACCTAATTATATTTTATTGTTGTGTTTTAAAAGAATTCCAGCATTTCTCCATCTGGGGACTCTGGTATGCATGGTAAATTTTTCTCTCATATATGAAAAAGGATTACAATAATTATTTTGTTTCTCAGTGAATACACAACAATATCGCTCAGTAAATATACCTGATGTGACCCATTTGGAACTTTTGGTTGTGGTTGGTCCAGATGTTCACAATGTCCACCAGCAGGATACTGAAAGATACATCCTTACCAATCTCAATATTGTAAGAAAACAAATGTCTATTTTTGGTATAGTACCTCATCACAGACTGAAATGTAACTATACAAGCTAATTAACCAATTTCCATGAAGGCTTCTGAACTGTTGAGAGACATCACTTTGGGAGCCAATATGAGGCTGCACCTGGTCAGTCTGATTATTTTGACAGAGCCAGAGGTATGTAGTACTGCACAGTACATGGTTTCTTATTCATTCAAAAACTAAAGTTTTTAGTATGCTATTTCAAACAGCCAGAGATCCAAATGTCCCCAAACATCACCTCTTCCCTTAGAAGTGTTTGTGAGTGGGGGAAGAAAATAAACCCCTCCAATGACTCAAGCCCTCTACACGCTGATCTCCTGCTGTACATCACAAGGTGCATGGCTGACCGCTATAGCAAATTTGTTACTTAGTAAATTACAGTAATGTTTTCACTTTCATTAAAAGGTATGACCTGGTGTTACCTGATGGGAATAAGCAGGTCAGAGGGGTTGCACAGCTGGGTGGAGTGTGCACTGAAGACTGGAGCTGTGTAATTACAGAGGACACTGGCTTTGACCTGGGAATCACAGTCGCTCATGAAATTGGTCACAGGTAAATGTGAGTTGAACAATGAAGATTAAAGATGGTTAAAGAACAACAGCATGTTATGCATCTAAATACTGAATAATCGTATGTGTGTGTGTGTGTGTGTGTGTGTGTGTGTGTGTGTGTGTGTGTGTGTGTGTGTGTGTGTGTGTGTGTGTGTGTGTGTGATACATTTCGGACACCCAGCTTTGGGATCAACCATGATGGTGTGGGAAACAGCTGCGGCAGCAGTGGATTCATGATGGCTTCAGACAGAGTTTATAACAGTGTGGATCTGACCTGGTCCTCCTGCAGCAGACAGCAGCTGCTCACATTCTTCAGGTGGCTCAACCTGCTCACAGCAGCTGTGCACAACACACCACAGCTTCACAAAGAGCCATTAACCAACCTGCATGTTCATGTCAATTATACGTTTGATGTTGTTCATTAGTGTAATGAAAACTGAATGTTTCCACTATAGTACTTCTACTTTTCTGTACTTAATTGGGTTTACTGTTTCCAGTAAGGGAAAGGCTGACTGTGTGAAAGACCTGCCTGTTTTGGAAGGCTCTCTGCAGAACTCGAGGCCTGGTCTCTTCTATGGAGTCAATGAGCAATGTCAAATAGCCTTTGGTAAATCCGCCAGAGCCTGCTCTTTCAACAGTCCAGATTTAGTAAGATGTCATTACAGTGTGATGCCACCAGGTGGCATGTCATCTCAAAGAAGTATCAACTTCTTTTTTTTTTTTCAAATATTTTAGAGCAGATTTGTCTTTTTCAGCCTCAGTGCCGCGTTTTGTCATGTCATGTGGATAATGACAGTTCCTGCAAGCGTTTGTTGGCGCCATTGTTGGATGGAACAGAGTGTGGTCCTAATCACGTGCGTGCTTTATATCTTAATACAAGCACATCCTGGACTAGTGTAAAGCATTAAAGGTCTGTGCTTTCCTGCAGTGGTGTTTGAAGGGCCGCTGTGTGTCACCTGAGGAGCTGGGCTCTTCTGTGGTGGTTCATGGCTCCTGGTCCAGCTGGTCTGACTTCTCCTCCTGCTCACGGACATGTGGTGGAGGAGTCACTCATCGCACGAGAAAATGCAATAACCCAAGGTAACATGATACTAAGACCACACAATCATAATATGGGACAAAATCTAAATTTCTTAACTTCCATAACTTTCATTTTCAGACCTGCATTTGGAGGAGATGATTGTGCGGGTCTGGAAATACAAGCTGAACTTTGTCATCAGAACGTAGGTTTGACCTTGTTATGTTTACAAAGCCACTGTACTGTTATCTGCATGGTTTGCTCTAACAGTGAATCATTATTATTCAAACATTATTCATGTTTAAAAATCAAACAACAATAATTTATGTTTATTCAAATATGTCTAATTCATTATTATTGTCTCACCACTGATGTGGTAGCAATGTGAACACACCCAGCTGGATTTTATGGCAGAGCAGTGTTCCCATACAGACCTCCATCCACTTTACCTGCAGCCAAGCATGGCATCTTTCTATACCTGGACCCCTGCTGTTGGCATTGCAAAAGGCAGGTCTAAAAAGGAAATGCATAAATACACTGATTAATGCAAAAAATAGTTCATGATCAATATGTTACATGTTAATAAGTATATGTCTGGGTTCCCCAAACAGGGAATGATCAGTGCAGGCATATGTGCCAGTCAGAGGGGGAAAACTTCATAGTCAGTCGAGGGTCTCAGTTTGTAGATGGCACTCGTTGTGAATTCGACAGCCCACCTCCCTTTGGCTCCATAACAGCCTGTCTAAAAGGCAAATGTCAGGTAAATATGATCACACAATACATCAACTACAAGCAGCAATAACTTTCCAATAAATACTGAAATGAAATGTTTTTGTCTTGAGGAAGCTCTTTGGCTGTGATGGTGTTCTGCTCTCTGAGAAAACACATGACAGCTGTGGAGTGTGTGGCGGAAATGGATCATCCTGTACTTTAACCTCTGACTCGTTCACTGGTGGCTTGGCAAAAAGTATCAATACATTAGATAAATTTCACACGATGATTGTCAATAGTTATTGCTAGTTCTTGTATAAATAACATCAGTGTATTTTTATTAGGGAAACATATGAATTTTCTATATTGCAGAATACATTACCTTTTTGGTAATTCCGGTGAATGCCACCCAAGTTCATATTATAAACATGGCACCACTCTTCACACATATGGGTATATACTGCATGAAGCATTAATGAAACATTTGGACTATGTATAATGCATTTATTATATTTGCTTTATTCCACCAGCTGTGCTAGTTGAAGGCCAGTATATAGTATCTGGCAAGGGAAATGTGGCTCTAAACATGACGCATCCCTCTCCATTGGATGAAAATCACTTAGAATATCGCCTTCACTTGACTCCTGACCTTTTACCAGAGATGGAAGAGCTTCTTCTACCTGGACCAGTGCAACAAGAGATGCATATACAAGTTAAGCTTAACGAATCTTTAAAGCGTCATGTTTTATTTAGAATTAACATTTGATTTTATGCAGGTCTATCGCAAATATGGTAAAGAATATGGGGAAAAAACAAACCCAAACATTACCTACAAATTTTATCTACCAACTCATATCACATCTTCATTTGCCAGCCAACCTAAAGGCACATGGACTAGATTTTTAACACCGTGCACAGTCTCTTGTGGATCAGGTAAGGCACTGTTAAACACTGAAGGATAGAAAATATTGATAAAGAAATGATAGCATTACTCTTTTTGTAGGTGTCCAGAAGCATGTATATTTATGTGTGGATCAAAACACCAGTGAACAGTTAAAACCTCAGTACTGTGATAGGCCAATGCCATCTGACCCACTTTATACAACCTGCCAGCAACCGCAATGTCCTCCCAGGTTGAACGGTACCTTACACTTACAGGTATTCACAGCTTACTATTGTTTGAATGTAAATGTGTTTTTGTAGGTGGGAAACAGGGGAGTTTGGGCCTTGTAGTTCATTGTGTGGTGGAGGAGAAAGGTTCCGCCCTGTTAGATGTGTCCAAGAACATGGAGATGAACTTATGTCTCTACCAGATACTGAATGTGGAAATGACACAGCACCACCTACTGTTGACAAATGTAACATGCACCACTGCCCCACCAGGTATAACCAGACAAAAAAGGATTGTACTTACAAAACAGTCTCACTAATTTTATTATTTATTTTTCATTGCAGGTGGCACGTGTCAGAGCTAGGAAAATGCTCAGCAGTGTGTGGGCCTGGAGAGGCTAAACGTGATGTGTTCTGTGTCCGGGAAGAAGGTGGACGAGATATCAAAGTGAATGAGAGCATCTGCCCACAACAGAATCGCCCTCCTGATATAGTTCCCTGTGTAGTAAATGTGTGTCCACTAGGATGGGAATCTAAGGCTGAGGTATAGCAAGTGGAATAAAGAGATCTCAGAGTGTATTTACTGTGAAGAGTTTTGCCCCTTTAGCAGGACCAGCTAAAGGTAAAGGTTGACCTGATGCCACGGTCAAGGCCAGCTTCTGTATATGTGTGGAGTCCTGTTAGCAGCCAGTGCTCAAAGACTTGTGGCAATGGTTAGAAAATTGTCAACTAATCTCCATAGTAAAATAACTTTGTAATACTAACACTAAAAATACATCCAATACAAATCCAATGGTTTTGTAGGGACCCTGCAGGTGTGGTTTTCCTGTGTGGACCACCAAACCCGGCTGGGTGTGCCCGACTTTCACTGCGATGCCTCAACCAGACCTGAGTCTTATTCAGAGATGTGCAGCACATCATCATGCCCTCCCATGTGAGAATTTAATTTTGGATATTTCCATGACACATTAAAGCATTTGTACACTTACCAATATTCTCAACCAGGTGGCGCTCCAAGCAAGGAGTCTGCAGTGTGACATGTGGAGGAGGGGTAGCCAACCTAGTGCAGTACTGCGCTGTGGAAAAAGAGAGAGGGGAGGTAGTTGTGGATGATACAGAGTGCCAAGACTTTCCAAAACCAAAAGCAGTGGTGGCCTGCAATACCCACAGCTGCCCAGCTAGGTAAAATACATAATTCATACCTTTTCAGCATAAGGTTGGACATTAAAATTACTTAGGTGGTTGCTTCTTTCATGTGTCCAGGTGGATGGTTTTGCAGACACTAGCCTGCTCTGTGTCTTGTGGATTGGGTGTAGCTCAAAGAACAGTTTTGTGTGTCCAGTTTTTTAATGGAAAAGAAAGTGTAGTGCCAGACAATACTTGCCATGCTGCTGTCAGGCCAGCCACCACGGTGCCCTGTCTAATGAGAGTCTGCTCATTCAGGTGGGAAATCAAACCATGGACCCAGGTAACCTTAAATATTAAGATAAAAACAATTCTGACAGATATATTACTCTACATAATATTAATACAGTGACAATAATGCTTGGTTGCCATCTAGTGTTCTGTAACCTGTGGCAATGGGATCCAGTCCAGAGCTGTGTTGTGTGTAGGGCCTGCAAATACTGAACCAGTCAGCCCTCTGCTTTGTATGCACATGCCCAAACCTCTAACTATTCAGGGCTGCAACGTGGGCTGCCTAGACAAGCCACCCGCGCCTGTTGTCAATCCTACTACCATAAGCACTGCAGTAACTCTTTCAATGCCGGCTAACCACACAGAAGGACCGCTCCCCCCTCCCACTGTGAGCCTCAAAGAAACACCACGTCATCACATAGATCATATACATACAACAGAGGCATTTATCATTCCAACTGCCCAAGCACCCACATCTAGTTAGTAAGCAATTTAACATTTCTAATCTGTTATCAAAAATGTGATACTGTTTTACATTGCATTTTCATTAAAAGGTATATGTGGGAGTTTACTATTGGATGAATCAGGAACAATAGATTTAACCAATGCAACCACCCGTTGTATGGTCTCAATAGGTAGACCCCTGGATGAAATCATTCACATTAAAGTGGAATCAAGCTCCCTAAATTGCAGTAAAAGTGAGCATGAAATACTGGTACTTAAAATGTGGTGATTTTATATGTGTAAATGTAACATTATATGTTTTTTCTATAGGGGAGTATGTGGCCTTTTTTGATCGAATGTCATTTATGAGGAAGTGCAAGCAGTTAGCTGGTAGTGCACTGACTACAAGAACTAATGTCCTCTGGGTGCGCCAGAATGTACTCATTCAGGGAAACGGAGTGATTCTCAAATACAAGTCACAGAAAAATATAAAAAAAAGTCACCATAAAGGTAAGATATTAGGCTTTGTCAGGCTTAAAGTTTGCTATTTAATCATAAGTATGACCATCTATTTGAGATGCTCATGTTGTATACTTACCTATAGCCATGCAATTCTGTCCTCTGCAGTTTGTGACATCCAGCTCTTTGCTCCTATTGGAATATTTGAGAATCCCACCACCCTGGACACCAATCAGACATGCCGAGTTCTAATCAATGCTCCTCCCTCAGTAAAAATCAGGATTCAAGCAAAATACATAGGATTAGTATTCAGTTCCACCAACTCCCAGTCTTCATATATAATGGTACATACTCATGTACTGCATACATTCCATTTTTCAAAAGAAAAATAAACGTTTGTGTATTCTGCCCAGATTAGGGACATGGACGTCCTGAAGACCCATGTGTTTAGCGGGCAGCAGTTGTTTGTGTGGCACTCTTCAGGAAACATGGCGGAAGTAGAATTTCATGGGGACTATCTGCGTTTCAGAGGGGCCTTTAGAGCTGAATATTCTTTCATAAACTCATAGAGTTGACTGTTTTGACATACTGTTTGCATACAGTTTGAAGAGATGGCTGTGTGTTTGGTTGTCATATGTAACAGACTGTGACAAATAGAACAGAAAAAAACAACTATACAATAATAAAAAAAGATTAAAGTTCTGAATGGGTAAATGTATATAAAAACATATAATTTCATACAATTTAAACAAATTTAAATATATTAAAATATACAATTTACAGCACACATTTGTTTTGACAGCCGTACAATAACATCCTAAAAGCAGTTAAACAGATTTTCAACAACTCCACACACTATGCAAAAACAACTGTGGCACTTGTAAATCCCAGCTCCCGTCCAGGCGGGAAGGACAACACTGCCTTGGACTATAGAGGGATCACTGTTGGCTCAAGCTGTATCCTCCAGAAGGGCTCTCATGTCCAACAGAGCCTCTTCTACGGCCCGGGCAAACTTGGCAGCGTTAGTGTCCTCACAGCTGTTGAAGGCTGTGATGGCGATGTTGATGTGCTCATCCATGGGATTGTAACACACTCCATAGCCATCTGGCACCATCGGACCAAAGCACATCACGCAGTCTGTCTTAGAGCCAACCTAGACAGTGAGAGGGAGAGATGAGGACAAATATTCAAAGAAACAAATAGGCCACCATGTAATTATTTACACTCCTCTCAAGGGAAGTTGTCATTGTATTAATATGCTTTGCACATTACCTGACTGGTGTATAGATTATAATGCTGTGCCACAGCATAGGACGTGTCCATAAATAGTTCTGGCATTGATGTAAGATCCTCAATGCTCTGCATTTTCATTCCAAGCAGATGCCTGTCTATACCTTGTCCATGGATTGCCTGAAAGATAATATATGCAATTTATTTTCAGTATAATATATGACCTAAGTCTTAAGTATGAAAAACCTGTGCTTACATTGTATGTGTTTTCTGTATGAGTCTTGACAGCAATCTGCAGCAGTGTCAGTCTCTCTGTGTTCTGTGGGCCAAATGCATTGTCAGACAGACCATATGGTTTAGATGTTTTGCTGTAAAAGCTTTTAATAGTACCTGTTTGGCTGGATCTACCATGGCCTGAACGAACCGTGAAGAGTCCACAGTAGTTACACGGATGCCTTCTGTTCGACCAAATTTAAACATTCGCAAAGATGCACTCTCATAAGTAGAGCAACAAGCGTTGTACATCCTGTAACGTAAATATACCACAACAAATGAATATCGGAACCAGCGCTGAACTTTGTATTATAATAAATATAGCTCTTACCTAAAATAGGCCAGTTGTAAAGCCATTTGAATAAAGCCATCAGGACTAAGGTTGTGTTGTTTGGGCACATTTTTGCCAAAATGGGAAAAAAGGACTACCTTTACATCTAGGTCATGTACCATCCTGAGAAACAGTAAAACAAGCAGTTTGATTACAAAACATCAAAACAACAAAAAACACATAATTAATTAAGACAATACATACATATTCATATTTTGTTTGGCTTTCTCAATGTCTCTTTTGACCTCTGATGTGATGTTAAAACGAAGTTTCTGAGGCATGGCCAGAGGAATCATTGGAGATCGGATAAATTCAGCCTTGTGCCTGATGATGAAAATTAGTGGTGAATAGAAACAGGATTCATTTTAAATACAAATACTGTTCGCAGTTTGATCAGTAATGCATAGGCTTACATGTATTTAACAACATAATCAATGAGAAAAACAACAGGTGGTCCTTCTGCAGGTGCGTGTTCATATACCAGTCCACATGTGCCGTCTTCGCCCACAATAAACTGAGAATAATGTGGAAGCACATTTAGTTTATTTTGTTTTTACAGTTGCATTTCATTGTCTTTTAAAAACCAACCTGTAATGTCACTCGGCTTAAGTAGAGCTCGTCTGACACTCGCGGCATTGGGGCATCCAAACAAACTGTAAATTTGGGAAAACAAATTAAATTGGTTTTTTTTTTTCCAAAAGAGTAAAAAAAAAGGCCATGCCCAACCCTTTGGGGTTTAAAAACCCTGGAAAATTTTTTGGTTGCACACAGTGGGGATATGTTGTTAGGGAGGATTTAGTTGCCTTGGAAATAAATTTTTGACAACATAAAAAAACAAAACTCCTCCGCCTTTGGGTTCCCCCCCCATGGGTCTCCCCCGCAAGATGAAATAAGATTTGGGGTAAAATTACGGTCCCCCAATACAAGTGGATTTTTTTTTTTTTTGCCTTAAAATAATTCCAGTGGCCACCCGTGTTCCTACAGGAACAATAAATACTTTTGTATAATTTGTTAGGCCTTTATAAAACGCAGAAAATATTTTTTGGTGGTACCCTCAAACGTGGGGCATCCACCTCTTTTTTTGGAAGTCAAGAACAACCAACTTTAAGTTTTTTTTTTTTTTAAGCAGCAAACCTGTGGAAAAAAAACGAGGTTTTTTTTTAAATTCAAGTGGGGTTGGGCCTTTGCAGGAATACTTATAACAGTGGGACATTCCCCTCATGCAACCACAGTCACAAACCAATTCCTTTGCTTGTTTTTTACTGAACTACTGGCCATCTCTCCCTTTGGGTGGGTTTTTTGTGTTGTTTGGTTGTTTTTCACTGGATGTTTCCCTTTTTGGGGTCAAAACAATCATTTTAAAAACAGCCCTTTTTGGCAACCAGCCCTATAGGCCAGCACCATCCTTTTTTAAAGAAATAGTCCTTCCCTCGCCACGAGGGGGAAAACCCTGGACCTAGGTTGGGTCCCCCAGACACCCAGGTTTTTCAATTTGGAGGTGTTGGGTTTTTATGTTTTGCCCTCAAACCCCATTAGTAAAGTCACTTTTTTTACAACCAAGCCCTTAGTAATCCCAAATACCTCCACAAGCGTAAGTTTCCATGGTGTGGAAACAAATAATGGATACATAAATTAAAATAGGCCCCCCCCCCCTGTTCCTATCTGCCCCAAACATATTACTGGATATACTGTTAGGTCAGCGCTCATGGACAGATATGAAAAAAAGCACACCAATTTTCCTTTACCTCACTCTTGTCCCCCCTTTGCCCTGTCCATGGGAAATGCCCCCCATCCCCGGTGCAGCCACAAACAACCCAGGGCTTGGGTTTGGGGTAAACTGCCACTGGCATACGCAAGTCCGACCGAATAGCTGACCCCACTGCCTCAACCCCATTCCCTGAAAGCTGGGAATGAAACATGTTTTTTTATTCCTTATGTACATTTACAAACGCCTTGTAGAGTAAACTGGAGCTGGTGTTAAAGATATTTTACAAATTTTGGAAAAATAGTTAAAAGATTAAAGTTCCATAATCCACCCAGTTTTTTCCCCCTGGTTTTTTCCAGAGCCCCGTGCTCCCCCCCAGGACCTTTTTTGTATACGCCTCCCACCCCACACCACCTTTTCAGGAAAGTTTTTTTCCCCATCAATACTGAACGTGTGCCGAGTGTGGTTTTTTTCAAAGTTTTCTTTTCTTTCACTCACTATTTGGGGCTTCCCCAAGAAGGCCTAGGTAACCGCTCACAAATGCTTTTTTTTTTTTAGAGGTGGCCACCTGGCAGTTTGTTTTTTTTTTGTGGCAACACTGTCCCCCCCCTTGCATGGCTGCAGACCCCCTCCCCTCCCCCCTGAGAGCTGTTGTGGGGGGGATAAGGGATCCCCTTTGACCGGGTGGGCCAAGGCCCCTTTTTTCACAACCCACTTGGGCCGCAGCCATGGCCCAAAATTGTAGGTGATTTTTTTTTTAGAAAACACGATCCCCCCATGCATCTCCCCCCCCTTCATTTGCCTAGGCAAGAATCGTTTTTAGTAGATTGTTTCCATGTTAAATGTAATGCCCCTGTACAGTTACCTTTTTTTCACAATATTGCTTACTAGTCCCTGTGCCACTGAAACGTAAACAAAAACAACAAGCCTGAAGCTACACACAATGTTGTTTTTTTACCTCCCTTTGTGAAATTGCTGAGCACATTTTTCCTAAAATTAAGAAAGGTTTTGTCCCCAGTGCCTGATCCCCCCCCCCTTTGGCTGGAACAGACACACAAGATTTTTAAAGAAAACCCTTTCTATAGCAACCATAACTAACCACTTAATCAGTTTGGCTTTTTTATTATAAGGGGTAAAGAATTGACCAATGGGACATTTTCAAACATGATTTCCAAACGCAAAACAGGTGGGGGTCCCAACTACCAAACACTGGAAGTCCACTTCCCGGGATTTGTCCAAAAAATAAAAACGTGGATTCAATTAAGTTTGGGCTGGCCAACGGCCCCATTTACGGCATATGGGGGTCAGTGACTTCCCGGCTTGGAACTATAAATGGGTTTTCTTGCAACGTTGCCTCAATCCCAACATTTGTACTACATCCGAATGTTCCCGCAAAATAAGAAAAGGAGGCGAAGGCCCCAACCAGCCCCCAATGGTCACCTTGAAATATCCAAATACTGGGGTGGTGGGGTTTACACCCCGCCCTTTTTAATCAACCCAAATCCACAGTCCCCCCTTCCGATAAACATTCCTAAAAATAAATAAAATGAAAAAAAATAACCACTTAAAACCGCGTTAAAATTAGACAAAATAAATTTTAAAAAAAACTGCATTATTTCCTAATTAACTATAAAAATATTGGGTTGTCCCCCCAGTAAGAGCTAGCCTGTGTCGGCCCCACCCCCCCAGAGCACTTGCCGTAAAAAGCCTTGTGCCGCATTGGAGCCCAAACTTTTGTCCAAACACGAAAAATTGTAACGCCCTAAATTAAATACACACCATCCCTCCAGCCCCTTAATGGCACTCCCACAGTTTCTGAACAATACCCCAAACACTTGTTTTGTTCCCACAATAGATGGCCTTTTTTTTTTTTTAAATTCTTTGCCCTGTTCCCCGGAAAATACAGAGAAGAAGTTTCCCCTCGGCGGAAGTTCCCCATGGTCTCACAGGACAAATTCTGCCAACCAACCTTTAAATCTCAACGTCCAGCCAGCAAAAACCGCCCCCCCCGGTTTCCCCAGACCCCTTAGAAACAAAACGCGCGCTTCCCTCACCTCTTTTTTAAACTTGAAGTTGTCCCCTCAATTTTTTTTTTGAGAAGGAACTGTATTTAAACAAGGAAATTGGGGATGTGGGGCCGTTTTTTAAAAATAAAGGCCTAAGGGGTTTGGGAATTTCACGTGGAAAAAGCATCTTTCTTGAAAACTTCCCACTGTTTTTTTGCTATAATCCCATTTCGAACCAGCCTTTGCAGGCCTAGTCCCCCCCAAAGTTTTTTTTTTTTTGTTTTTTATTTTTCCCTGTTGGGGGTGATAAATTGTTTCCCCCCCCAAAGAATGTTTTTTGGATATTTTTGCGATTATTTTAAGTAGGCCCTAACAGAAATCTTACATAACCCTATACCTTACTGGTTTTACCATATTAATCTTAAGCCACACCCCCATAATCCCCCCCCTCTGAACCACGGTGGTTCCCTACCAATTTGGGGAAAATTTTTAAACCACACAAAGCTTAAAGCAAGTTTTTTTTAAAGTCCACGCATCAAAATTTGATAATTAAAACGTGGGGCTGTTTTTAAATTTGGAATTTGATTGGACCGCCACCCGGTTTTTTTTTTACTCATAAATTAAAATGCCCAAGTTTTTTTACAATGAAAAAAAAACAAAAAATTTCAATTCTGGGGCTGGTGTTTGTTTTTATTGCTGCAAAACAAGCCTGCACCAATCTCCCCTGGCCCAAACATGCAAAATTGGGAGCCCTTCTTTCCCAACCCAAACCGCCCCAAAGTTAACGGCCCCAAGCCAATGTCCCCCCCCCTTCAGAAAATTCTGTTTATTTAGTTTTTTTAGTGGTCCCTTTTTCTTAATAAAAACAACTCCACCAGCAAAACAAAAAGACCCAAACAGAAACCCAACATAAAAGCATAAGTTTTTAGGTCTAATCAAGTGGCATGAATATTTGTGTTGTTTTTTTATGTTTTTAAATATTGGAACACATAAGTTATCAAGATAGGGACAGAGCCTTGGCACGTGTAGCATTGAAAATTTTTTTTTTTTTATTTTTTTACCAGCCATAAAATTAAATGATACAACGAAAAAAGGATTATATACATATCACAATGCTTTTTTCAATTTCTACCTTCCGTCCCCCCCACCACTTAACACTGGGTCCCCCCCCCCAAACCAAGTGGTCCCCCCCTGTTGGTTTATTGTTAAACAAAATAGTTTTGAGTGGCATTAAATTTTTTTGCTCCAGGTCCCGTTGTCCTTCCCCCAACCTCCAAACTCAGAGAGTCCACCCAAAACCCCCAACAACTGGTGGTCAGGGGTTTTTTTTTTTTGAAATGTTTTTGGTTTGGAGGGAGTCCCCAGTTGTGGAATCAAGTCCCCCACTCCGAGTCTCAATCCATCCCCCCCCCCCCCCCCCCCCCCCCCCTCATGTCTTTTTGGAATGCCAACCTGTGCCCAATCCTGGCATACTAAAAACTCTGGGTTCAACAATAAATAAATACTTTGTGTCTTATCCTTCCCGCTTCTTTTTCCGTATAGTGCCCCGGCGCCCCTGGGCCGCCCTTGTTGTTTGTTTGGGCCTGCCGCCAAACAAGTTCCCCCTGAAAAGTTGGGGAAAGTCATTCCTTGGTGGGACAGTAGTCCACCACCAGGCCGTGTCCAGATCCCAGGCAGTCCCCCCTTTTTTGGTTGGATTTTGTTTTTTTTGGGGACGGGTTTAAAAAAAAACTCCCCACACCCGCGGAAATTTCCCTCTGACACAAACTTCCCCCCAACAGGCCCTTTCAGCCAACCCATGAGGTTTTTTCAAAGGTCAAACTTTTGGTGGAAAAACCCCCAATTTGTTACCGCAAGGCCCTGAATCTCCCCCCCCCTTTGGTTTGCGCCAACCTCTTGGAGACTGGGATCGTTTTTGGAAAACTGGTTGGCGCCCCCTCCGCCCAGTTGCCAAGTCCCGAAAACTTCCCAACCCCATAAGGTTTTTGCCAGTTGTACGAATTTCCCCCATCCAGCCAAACTCCTTAAAAGCCTCCCGAAAAATTTTCAAGGTTTAATTCCTTTGGGCTTCTTCCGGCACTGCGGCCAGTTCCCCCCCCCCCCCCCTCGTACTTGCTGGCGTCCCCTCTGTGGGTCCCCCCCCCCCCCCTGCCGACAGTTTTTTTTTACTATATAAAACCTGCCTGGGCCGTTTTTTTTTTTTTTCTCAATTAACGTACTTTTTGTACCAGGTAAATGTTTTCTTGGTGGACACCTTGATGCCCTCCCCTCCTCCCTGGCCCGTCCCCCCCCCTGGAGCTTCCTGTTTATTTTTTTCTTTCTCAACGAACAATAAGAGACCCAGTGTTTTTGTGCGTCAAAAGCAAACACTTTCCCCCATTCTGTTGGCGGGGCCCCCCCCCTTTTCCCTGTCTGAACAGAAGGTTTTTTCTTCTTCGAAGAGATTTTTTTTAAGAAAATAGGTAAAATCTTTCCAGTTGAAAGATGTTCCTACTTGAAATTTCGATCAGACCTGGGTGGGGGGGGTTCCATTAGCGCTCCTTTTCCCTCTTCCCATGTCCTTCCCCCTTCCCCGTAAGGTGCCCCAATGGATTTTTGCCAACTCTCAACTCCCCCCTTGCCCCACGCCCCCTCCACGTTCAAAACACAATTGTCCCCCCCCCCCCCCCCCCAATGATGAGAAGGCGGTGCTCTGTTTAATACGCAAATTAAATCCCAAACTACTGCCTCAATTTGAGATGGCCAACGGTAAAGAAGGCGGCATGCCCTTTGCCAATTTTCCACCGCGATTTTTTTTTAAGCTTCCATACTAGAACACAAAAATTAATTACAAACCATTGTATGAGAAAAATTTTAAAAATAAGTAGCCTAGAACAAATGTTCCCCGCCCCTACCCTTACCCTCCCCCTATGCAGGATGGTTTTTGTTTGTGTTGGCAACCAATTATTTTCATTTGGTTTGTTTTTTATTGTTTTTGTTTTTTTTTGTTTTTTATTTGGGGTAAATTTTAAAGGTTAAATGGAATAAACTTTGGGCCTTTCACACCATAAATTTGGCCCTAAACGGATTGGCCCCTGGTTCATGCCTCAACAAAAAAGGTAACATAATGGAACTAAATTTTTAAATTAAAATTATTTGTAAGAAAATTGCAAAAACCCTGGGTAAGTCCCCAAACACTTTAAATAAATCAACACATTTAAAAAATTTAAGAAAAAACATGTGTTTTAGGCCCTCTACAGGCTTACATGGTATTTTTTCTTTTTCCCATTTTCCCCTATTTGGGGACCCAGTTGGGATTTGTCCAGGGAGTTTTTATTCCCCCTCTACAGTGGGGGAAACCTTAATTCTGTGGGGCTCTAGGAAGGTGGGGTTTTAAAAAAGCCCTCCTTTTAATAGAAAGAGATTATCCTTGTCCAATAAAACATGGGGCCCCCACTGGTTGTTTTTTTTTGGGTGTAAAAAAACAAAAACCAGAATTTGGCGTGACTCTACTGAACCACCTTGGGAAAGAGGACTTTGGGATTCCCTGGCCCAAAACCAAAGGGTGAAATCCGAGAAAACAACAGCCCCCCCAACTATTAATGGCCCATCAAGCTCTTTGTCAATTAAAGCAGTGGAAATAATTTGGACATGGATCTGGTGGCAAAATTCCCCCATTATCAAATTGTAAATGGGAACCCCGTATTTTTGTTGACAAGGTCCCCCCTTGGTGCCCATTTTGCCTTCCGTACTTCATACAATATGGTTGAGTTTGGTTAATTTTTGTCCACTAATTTTCATTTATTTTTTGTTTTCCTTTTTTTTTTTTTTTTTTTTTTTTTTTTTTTTTTTTTTTTTGCCTTATTTTTGGTTTTTTGGTTTTTGTTTGTTTTTTTTTTTTTATTATTTAATGGTGGAAAATTGGGGGCATTACTGGGTTAATTAGTACAATATCATGATAATTCAAATTGTTTTATCCTGTGGCAAAAATTAACCTGTAAATTTTTTCCCCAGAAAACCCATGCCAACATTTTCTGAAACACAAAAATAAAATTTTTACACCCTAATTTCTGCAGAAAAATAGAACCCGAAACATGGAAAAAACAAAACATAAAAAAATAAGTTTTTTGCCCCTCTTCACTAAAGTCCCCCCCCCCCCCCCTTTAAAAGGAACAATTAAAATGGGCCTGTTTTTTTTGTTTGTTTTTTTTTTTCTTCATTCTCAGGTAAAGAAATGGACGGGACCCGGGCCCCTCAAGTGAAAACGTGAAACTCCAGAAAAATTCAACCATTCCATTGAGGCCCCCCTTTTGCCAAGAAAGGGCCTTTGCCCACTAGCAAACTGGAAAATGAGTTTGGGGCTTTCCCCCGTGGGGTTTTTTAAGTAGTGGGGAGATTTCAAAAGATCAGAGAGTTGGGCTTTTTTAGGTTTTTTTTTTTTTAAACCACTGGATCTTTTGTAGAAAACCAAAAACACCAAATTTTAATAACATAAATAAAGGGTAGGAAAAACCCATCAGTTCCTTCCCTAAGTGTTTTTTTTTTTTTGTAAATCAAGACTAAAATCTAAATCAGTTTTTAATTCAAGTGTTTGTTTTTTTGTTTTAAAATACAAAAAAGCCCACATACAGTTTTTTTTTTTTTTTCCCCCTTTTCCATTAAAGTTTTGGTTTTTTTTTTTTTTTGTAGAATTTGTGCCTTTGTAGAAACTAACTTTAAATCATTTTTTTAGATGCAGAGGGTTCCCAAATGCCCCTTTTTTGGCCCTTTCCCAGGTCTGGTCCAAAATTAGAACGAAATCAGAGATTCAATATTCCTCCTTATATATAAGCCCCCATCAATTATGTTTTTTAACCATATTACTTTTACTCCTAGAAATGATTTTTTTTTTTTGTTTTTCTCCTGGGTGCTTCCAGATTCACCTTTAATTAAATTTTTATATTTAATTTATTAGTAGTAATTCTTAATTTTATTATGTCATTATTAATTATTATTTTATTTATTTATTGTTAATTATTAATGATTAAAATTATTTATTTATTATTTATTGTTTTTGTTTGTTTTATTATTTCCTCCCAAAAACCCATTTTTTTCAAAGACTTTTTTTCCCTGGGGCCCCCCTTATGTGGTTTTTGAGCCACAATGCCGAGATTCACTTTTTTTGAACCTTGACCTTAAAAAGTCGGGCCGTTGTGGGCCCCTTGGGGGGAGAAACTCCATCCGTCCCACCTTGGGTTGGGGTAGTGGTGGGGTCCCTGGGAGTGCCTTGTTTGGGCCCGGTCCCCCCCGTCAGAAGGGGCCCCCCCCAATTGGCCGCGATTAGCAGCCTCCCTTCCCCCAAATCAAGTTCCCCCCCCCTATCCATAGTTGAAAGCTTGCCAAAATCTCCGAATTAATGGAAAGAGGACAAATAGTGCCAAATAAATATTGTAAAACCAGCGGTTTTTTGGAAAAACTTTCCTGGAATTTTATTGATGTATAGGAAAAAAAACCAATGCCCTTATAAATTCCTTAATTTATAATTTTTGCTTTTTTGAATTGGAGATTTTTTATAGACTCCATCTGATTTTTTTTTTTTTTTTAGAAATTGGCATGGAGCAAAATAATATTGGCCCTGAACGTAGAAAATTTTTGAAACACCACTTATCCTGCCCCACAAAGGAAAATCCCCCGCAACTGACAATGACAACCAGAGAATGTGGCTTTTTTTTTAAGTTTTTTTTGGATGCCCTGTGTCCCCCCTCTCTGTTGGTTTTGGAATCAAAGTACAGTAAACAATCATAGTTTTGTTTTAGGTGTTGTTGTTTATCCAATATGAATGAGTTAATAAGTTTTTTTTTATTAATCAAAAACCGTTTTTTTTTTTACCACTATTTTTTTTTAACCTTTTTGGGATCCTTTCCTCCCAATGTAAACATTTTTTTTTAAAGTAACAGAAAAAATGAGGTTGCGGTTCCCCCCCCCTGGAGAAAAACATATTTAGAGGAATTTCAATTTTTTTCAAGTCTGGTAAATTTTTGTCCCCCCATTTTTTTTTCAACACCATTTTTAATACCACCCCAAAACAAAAAAAACACAAAAACAAAAAAAAAACAAAAAAACACCAACACAATATGCCCAGTAAATTTGCCAAAGTTTTGTGTTTGGGAAAACCTCTCAGTGAAAAACAACAAAAAGGTTACAAATTTTTTTTTTTTGTGGGTTTTGGTTTTTCTTGTCCCCCAGGTTGTTTCCCGAACATCCTGAGCTGCACTTAACGCTTTTTTTTTTCCCTTTTACCATCATTGACAAGAAAATATGTTGTTTTTTATTTCCTAAATGTTTTTAAACACTGGACCCAACCACCATTTAAAAAACATTGTTTTAGTCCTTTAAACGCAATTTTTGGACAAATATTGCCAAGTGAACTGCAACTTTTCCCCTTTTTTGTAAGCTCATATTTAAAAATGTGGGAAATAAATCAACTACC